>CM048924.1:39508768-40108768 GCA_026686955.1 Epinephelus cyanopodus | reverse complement strand
CCTTTTCAAGGGATCTTTCAAAGATCCTTGAGAAAGTAGTCGCAGACCAGCTGTATGATTTTCTCCATGATAATAATTTATTTGAAGAATTTCAGTCAGGATTTAGAGTGCATCATAGCACTGAGACAGCACTACTTAAAATTACAAATGATCTTCTGATTGCTTCAGACAAAAGACTCATCTCTGTGCTCATTTTATTAGATCGTATTGTGGCATTTGACACAATTGACCATCAAATTCTGCTAAAGACACTGGAACATTTCATTAGCCTAAAAGGTTCTGCACTAAGCTGGTTTAAATCTTATTCATCTGATCGTAAAGTTTTCTTTTGGAGTTCCACAAGTTTCTGTGCTTGGACCAATCCTATTCAATCTATGGGCCCTATTTAGATGGTCTAAAACGCAAAGCGCCAGGCGTGCAGCGCATGGGCGTGTCCCAGTCATCTGCTAGTGTTAGGAGTGATAGGGGGATTATAGTTCCTCTTTTCTTTTCCTTTCCTTTTCCTTTCATTTACGTTTTGGACTGGTTTCCGCTGAGAAATAAAGGTATGGTTGAGCTGTGTGTTTGTTTACGTCACATCATTGAGGTGCACACGCACCCTCTGGAGTTAGTTAATGAGGTGACAAGATTCAGGTGTGTGAGGGCGGCAGAGAGAAATGTTTGCTTCCATGTCATGAGGACTCCCTCCATTTTTGAAAGTGCCGCTGAAGAGGACGACAGCTACATCCACCCAGCCAAGCCACAGACTTTGTGAGAGCGAAACCAGTTTATGTTTGTTTTTGGATCCATTTTAACTACACAAAAAACTGAACTATTGGGGAGAGCCAGGACGGAGCTCGCCGCTCACTGGGAGCCGCGGCCAGAGCTGGCGGTGCCTGGACTGACTGACCAGCCTCTGAATGCCCCTAGCCTGTGGACCTGGTAAGCTGGCCTACCTGCATTATTTCTCCTGCCTGGCAAACCAGTTCGCTGTTCCGTTCTTTCCTCTATTTGTTTCCTTCAATCACACTCCAGGTTAGGGCTAGCCTCACATTTGAGCCGTTGACATCCTTAGACGTGACTAGTCCATAACACTAGTTAGACAGCGCGTTTTCAGACTGTGCGCCAGATAAATGTATCTCTATATTGACTGTCCCGTCACATCTGATGTCAGATCAAAGGGGATTGGCACAGTTTGGAATGTTTGGCACGTGTAATGGAAACCCAACCTGATTTGATTAATACAGCTGAGTTCACATCCGTCTCAGCCAGCCACAAACAGCCACAGCATCAGATAGGGAGTATATATTCAGCATCTGTCATCTTAGAAAAGTTAAAAGAAAAGAAACAGAGTGAGACTGCGAGAGAGAAAGAGAGAATGCGTGTGCATGAGAGAAACGCTGTCAACAAATGAATGTAAATTATTCAATTTATTTTATTTTAACCTGGGAGGTTAGAGAGCCCAGCTCCCTCTCCAGCATCCTGAACCCCCCCGCCTGAAGGTGCAGGAAGGGCTGGTCCTGTGGCTGCACCCGGGCCCATCTGGTCTGGCTGCGCGCTGGCTGCGGACCTGGGGTCATCCTCCTCCTCCTCCTCCTCCTCCTCCTGACAAGATGATCTTCAGTTCTACGTTTTTTTTTTTTACATATACATTTGTACTTGTAGGGGTATAAGTTTACGTTTTTACGTTTTTTCACAGAAGCTGGTTATTGTTGTGTTTATGTCAAAATAAAGTTTATCAAACGTTTTCACATCTTTGATTTTGTGATTTACATGCCAAAATGATCACAATTCAATTGGGAAAGACAAGTTCGTTTTACAGGCTATGCATCATCAGCCCGTGGAGGTCTGCTCACAGTTCCGTATATTCGGACACTGAGAGCAGACCTCCCGGATTATGATGATCATTATTACTGCAATTAGATCATTCTGATTAATGACTGACCATTAAGACGTGTTTCTGATAAATATTTTAATGTGCACAATAATACCCTTTCACATTGTGATCATATTTAGGGGCCAGGCAACCTAAGCAGCCAGGACCCTATTGTTGTTGTTGTTGTTCTTCTTCTTCTTCTTCGTGTGAGAGGAGTGAGAGTGGAAGAGCAGGGAGATTGAGAGACGCTTGTTCTTTTTTTCTTTTTTTGCTATCCTTTGCACTGTGGTGAGTTGCTTATTATTGTATGTGTTAGTTTGTCAAGTTAGTGTTTGTTAGTTTAGTGTTTGTGTTAGTGTGTTTTGCGGCCAGACGCCGTCTGGTCGGAGGAGGAGGCCAGGTGAGGCCGTCATGGCTGCCTCAGGTTTCTCCTCCTTATCGAGGAAACATGGGATTAAGCTGGCGGCCGGTTACCCCTGCAGTATTGAGGACGTGGCCCTGGCCATGGGCGAGCGGATCAAGTCTGCTGCTCAGGTGAACCGGGCCGTGGTACTGTTTTTGGAGAAGGTGGAGCAGGTGAAACTGCTGGTGGAGACGGGGCTGACGGTGAACGGGCTGTTTGAGGCGGTGCAGCCGCTGACGCAGCCTGCAGCCCGGATCACTCTGTCTAATGTGCCCCCCTTCATCAGCGATGACTTCCTGCCTGCTCCGGGAGCTGTCCCGACACGGGAAGGTGGTGTCCCCCATCAGGAAGCTGCTCTGCGGGTGCAAGTCTCTGCTGCTTCACCATGTGGTGTCAGCTCTGCATGATACTAAACAACCGGGCAGAGGAGTTTAATTATCGTTTCATCGTGAGAGTGGATGATTTCGATTATACTCTGTTTGCTACATCTTCTCAAGCCAAATGTTTCAGTTGTGGAGAGGAGGGTCACCTGGTCAGGGCTTGTCCAAACCGAGTCGGTGCGGCTCTCCCGGACCCGACCGGGGATGCGGCGGCTGCCGTGGTGGCGGCGCCAGGGGCGGCGGCTGCTGCTGCTCCGGGTGGGAGGCCCGTCCCCGCTCCACGGCGGAGGAGCTCCAGGGATGTGGGACGGACCACCGGATCGGACAGAGAGGAGGGAGCAAGGTCTGAATCAGGACAGCAGAAGCAGGAACAGGAGGTGAGTGAGAGAGATGGCACACACACAGTCACTGCCAGTCAGGAGAAAAAAATGTACACAGCCCAGATGATTAAAAGCTTCCTGCAGAGAACAAAAGGTGTAAAAAACCTTAATCTTGAACAACACTTCTCTGACAAGTTCACCTTTTTCCTGTTGGCAAAACACATTATAAAGCACAGAGCACCATCTGACTTAACTGAGCAAGAGATCTACAGGTTAAAAAAAACACATGATCAAAGTTAGAAAACAAATCAATCTTTGAGTATGATGATGTGGCCTATTTTTCTGTTAATTAACTTTTGTACTTTTTATTTTTTCATCTCCCATATATGGAGTTAGATCAGTCTCAATATTCACAAATGCACACAGAAGGATTCACAAATACATGTTAAGATTTATATATAAATGACTCTCTCCACACAAATATTTTCAATGCATACACATATATTTAGCATTTTATATAAATGTAAAAAAAAATCCACAAATAACCAAAAAAGTTTCACAAATGTATTTCTGATGCACACACAAATATTTATTGTTTTAAATATATGCAATAAAAATCCACAAATATATGTATTTAAAAAGTATTTGCAATTTTCATCAAAACATATGTGGATGTTGATACATTCATTTACAAATGCTTTTATTTTGTGAACCTCCGCGCATTTGTGTGTGAACCTCCGCGCATTTGTGTGTGAATCTTTTTGAGACTCTCCTGACGTGACCCGATCCACAAATGCATTTTTTCTACCAAGGGGATATAAGTAGCCAATCAGATGTCTCCTTCCTCTTCAGCCAATCACATGAGCGTCCCGCCACACCACCCACACGTGGGGTATGTTTTAACGTCGTAGCGTCAGAAGGTGGCAGTAATGCACCACTACATTGTTTGCGACCGCCACATTAATACGGAAGAGAAGAAGAAGAAGGTCACGAGCGTAGAGAGCTTAAGTACTGCTCTATTTCCAGCGCGGCCGGCACTGCGAGAAAAGCCTTTTATGTCCGTCCCGGAGCAGGCTGGGCTGGGAAATAGTGTCGAAGGTGCCGCTGCCGATGTGTGTTGGGGGGCGGCACCTGACGGACAACGCACCGCGCGGTGTACGTTAGCGTCAGTTACACGGTGCAATTATACCAACTAAGCAAGTTTCAGATAATTTGCTAACTAACTGGGCTACCACACACTTTAGCAAAACCAATCACAAATAATTCAACAAAGAGTCATGATTTACAACAAGTGGATACACTTACAGGCAACAGTATCCAGCTGCAGCCCCGGAGCAGAAGCACAAGCCTCTGGCTTTTTTTTTCTAATAACTTTTTTAAGTAAAATTGCATAACATAGCGTCTATGAATTGATGAATTGTCCATTTATTTTACCTTTATTTAATCATACAAGTCAACTTTGTTTTTTGTTTGTTTTTGACCACATCGCCACGTTCAACCATGAATAAAGAAGCTGCGCTCAGTGGGCGCTCCTTCTATATTAATATTCATATGTTTCCTTAACTAGGCTACGACTGTTTTCATTTAGGTCGGACCTTTAAAACTACAAATATTTCACCATTCAATGTGAGAAATCAGTGCTAACATTCAAAAATAGCTGACTGTTAAACTATTTTGTGTGTAAGTGAACACAATGAAGAGACAAAAGTCAATTTGAAAAACTTTATTTTCAAATTTCCACAAACAATATCTGATGGCCAGTCCGCTTCTCCTGGCAGCCTGCAAGAGACAGAAAAGATAATGAGCACATAACTTCAAGAAACAAATCCCAACTTCACCACTGTATTTTTTGTTTCGCATTTCAGCTGTCTTATAGCCAGATTGAAGGCTTCGGGTCCGTCACTCTGCTTAATTTAGCGTTGTAACGGCCGGACTACACGGTGTCGGCCAGCCGGCATGACCTCCGCGCTCCTCTCCGCTCCTCTCACCCACACTTGAGCACCCGTCCAGGCCGCGGAGGTCAGGCTGGAGGGCTGCGGTCGTCAGGCCCGGGCGGGACCATAGGTGAAGGGATCCCAAGTCTCGAGCCCTGCCCTCGCCACTCACCAGGATCCTCTTCTAACGGTCACAGAATAAACAAAATAGCTATTTTTCTGCCAATTTATTCCAGTTAGTTTACCTGAAACCTGCTGCGTTGAGATGCTGTGTCCTGCGAGCTCAGTTCCACACAAAGACCGCGACAATAATATCCAGCATCACTTCCGTCACGTCAGGGGCTTGTGCTCCGGGGCTGCAGCTGGATGCTACTCCTTACAGGTGCACGATCGTCGGCCGCCATGCTGCAAACTGGACCTCTTGACCATAGACATACGCTCTTGACCTTCTTCTTCTTCTCTTCCGTATTAATGTGGCGGTCGCAAACAATGTAGTGGTGCATTACGGCCACCTTCTGACGCTACGACGTTAAAACATACCCCACGTGTGGGTGGTGGCGGGACGCTCATGTGATTGGCTGAAGAGGAAGGAGACATCTGATTGGCTACCTATATCCCCTTGGTAGAAAAAATGCATTTGTGGATCGGGTCACGTCAGGAGAGTCTCAAAAAGATTCACACACAAATGCGCGGAGGTTCACACACAAATGCGCGGAGGTTCACACACAAATGCGCGGAGGTTCATAAAATAAAAGCATTTGTAAATGAATGTATCAACATCCACATATGTTTTGATGAAAATTGCAAATACTTTTTAAATACATATATTTGTGGATTTTTATTGCATATATTTAAAACAATAAATATTTGTGTGTGCATCAGAAATACATTTGTGAAACTTTTTTGGTTATTTGTGGATTTTTTTTTACATTTATATAAAATGCTAAATATATGTGTGTGCATTGAAAATATTTGTGTGGAGAGAGTCATTTATATATAAATCTTAACATGTATTTGTGAATCCTTCTGTGTGCATTTGTGAATATTGAGACTGATCTAACTCCATACCCATATGGATGGTTTTAGAGTGGGTACGCTGAATATCAACGGAGTGAGGGAGGTAAAAAAAAAAGGGCACTTGTGTTGGACACAGCGAGGAGTAAACGCATTGATGTGTTGTTTTTACAGGAGGTTCATAGGGGACTGGGAGAAGGAGTGGGAGGGGCAGGTGGCTCTGAGCCACAACACCACACTAAGTGGGGGTGTAGGTATCTTCTTCTCTAGGAGGTTCACTCCATCCTCTCTAGAGGTGCAGCAGGTGGTGGAGGGGAGGTGCCTACTCGTTAAAGCCAAATTTGACACTTTTACTCTGGTTTTATGAATATTTATGCTCCTAATAATGGAGCAGAGAGGAAGAGCTTTTTAGAAATAGTTAATTCTAAACTTAACTGCTGCGGCTCGGAGGATTATTTAATTTTGGGTGGGGATTTCAATTGTACTGAGGCAGGCAGAGTTTTTAGACCGTAATCATGCAGAGCCACATCCAGCTTCCCAGCACACTCTGAAGCAGCTGGTCTGCTCCCACGGTCTGGTGGATGTGTGGAGAAGGACGCATGCAGACTGTCGTCAGTACACCTGGTCCCACCTGAGAGAGGATGGGATCTCCTTAGCCAGACTAGATAGGTTTTATTGTTTTAAGCATCATTTTAATGTTTTTAAAGATTGTAGAATAGTACCAGTGGGTTTTACTGACCACTCTTTAGTTGTATGTGATGTGTTTTTTAAAAATGTTTTGCCAAAGAGTGAGTACTGGTACTTTAATTATGTTTTAACTTTAGATAAAGGTTTTAAAGAGGTTTTAAGCCATTTTTGGTGTGTTTTTAGAGACAAAAAAATGACTTTGATAGTCTTAGGCAGTGGTGGGACCATGGGAAGGTACAAATAAAGCTTCTATGTCAGCAGTACACTCTCAATGTCACACAGCACATGTGTAGATCTATCAAAGACCTGGAGAGTGAGAAACACTTAGCTATTCCACAGGAAATCTAGGACATATTGAAGTCCTCAACTCCAAAAAATTGGCCTTAGCCAACCTGCTGGACTTCAGGGTACTGAAGTTTAACGGCAGTCTGTGTGCTCCCTTCAGGGTGCATAGAGGCGTCCGGCAGGGCTGTGCCCTGTCTGAGATGCTCTATGCACTCTCACTCGAACCTCTCCTCTCAAAGATACACACTAGTATTGATGGATTGTTTTTACCTGGTTTTAATAGCAACATCGTTTTATCTGCTTATGCGGATGACATAATTGTTTTAATAAAAACTCAAAATGATGTTGATATTTTAACTAATTTAACTGATAAATATAAAAACTTGTCTGCTGCAAAAATAAACTGGAATTAGAGCGAAGCAGTCGCTATTGGGAATTGGCCTAACAGCCTCCCAGCACTCCCCTAGAACCTGGCCTGGAAGAAAGAAGGTCTAAATTACCTCAGTGTCTTCCTAGGAAATAAGGCCATGGAGAAAAAGAATTGGGAGGGAGTAGAGGACAAGATTTGTGGTAAAATCAAGAAGTGGAAGTGGCTACTGCCACAGATGTCATATAGAGGCAGAGTCTGTAGTGTAAGATTTAATTACCAATCAGAAGAATGTTCATTAATCAAGTAACTATGTTCATTGATAAATGTGTTCATTAATCAGGTAAATGCTTTATCTTGCTTAAGTTGATTAAGACTGAAAACTCAGCTCATATAGAAATGTGTTATGTATTCATGCATGATAGAAACACTTCACACAAGCCTAGGTACTGAGAGCACACAAATGTATTACTGAGAACCCACACACACATACAGATGTACTGACTAAAACACACACACACACACACACACACACGCATCAAAGGTTAAAACTGTATCAGGGATACATACAAAATCCTTGGGTCTCACGGGTCTCACATACTTTTAAAAACAGGTGTGCCCGAAACCAAAACATTGTGACAAATAGAGGCAAGGAGTTCCCTTGAGTGATTACAAACCCGCATGTTTTGAAGGACATTGTGACAAATAAGATGCAAGGAGTTCCCCTGAATGATTACACCTGCATGTTTTTGAAAAAGCACAGTGACAATGGAAGCAAAGAGTTTCACTAAACGATTACAACACTAATGTCAAGGCCTAACACCTGTTGTTGATGCCTGCTACCCCTCCAGCTTAAAAGACAGAGCGCAAGGACTGAACATCAGTCGCGTTCTGGAACGTGCCTCAGGGAGTTTGTGTGTTTTAATGCCTGATGAAGCACATTAAACTCGATTGTACCTGATTCCTTCGTCTCCAGTGTGTCTCTGAGTGTTCATCTGAGTGCCAGCCAAATGAACCTAATTTACTGAAAGAAACAGTGTTGAAGTCATCGGGAGCCAGTTGGCCCACTTCCAGGCCCCGAGTTTTTATACTACAAGTCCTGGTTTTAAACAATCTGTGTGCGTCGCTCCTGTGGCACCGTCTGTCCTGCCTGGATCCTCCCACTGGGCTTTCAATGAGGATCCAGGAAAAAATTGTGAATTTCTTCTGGGATGGATTACATTGGGTGCCACAGGGTGTGTTGTTTTTACCGAGAGAGGCTGCAGTTCCTGCAGAGGTTCCTAGCTGGTCCAACAGACCTAGTGTGGAGAAGTGTAGCCAGCTGTATCTTCAGAGAGGTGAGTCATCTGGGACTGGATACTGCTCTGTTTTTAACTGATTTTAAATTTCTAAAATTAAATGGGGTGCCTCCTTTTTATCAAAGTATTTTTAAAGTATGGGCCTTTTTTAAAAGCAGCAGGGAGAAAAGAAGCTCTAACTCTCTGTTCTGGCTGCTGAAAGAACCACTGATCCATGGAGACAGGCTGGACGTCTCCAGAGGGGCCACGCCTGGGCTGACGGCGGCTCTGCTCCGGACCAAGACCCTGGACCTGCAGCGCCTGGTCCACACTGCAGGGCCGGCTCTGACGGACTCCCAGGCTGTGGGGCGTGTGCTGGGCCTCCAGTCCGGCAGAATGGTCCAGAAACTGCTGCAGCTCTGGAGAGAAAAATTGACTGTGGGAGAGAAGAGGCTCCTCATGGAGTGAGAGGGGGTGAACCAGACCCCACAGACCCTTTCCCTGAGATCCAGCTCAGGCCTCAGTTTGACCAGGGGGATCCTCTGCTGAGATAGACTACTTTCAGCCTGCACGCTATCCACAGAAAGACCCTCTACAGGACATGTGTGCAGGTCTTAAACAAAAAGACTCTGGGGGGCAGAGCACCCTGCGCATGGACAGAAAGACTGGGAGAAGCTGCTCCACACTGGAGGGTGATCTACAAACCCCCCCTGAGAAAAAGAACAGGGGATCTACAGTGGAGAGTCCTTCATGGTGCCATCGCATCAATCTCCTTTACCTCTATCATTAACCCTGCGGTCAGGGCTGCCCCTGACCAAATTGGGGCCCTAAGCAAAATTTTATCCGGAGGCCCCCATCCTAAATGTATCATAGGTACAAAATGACCGTACAACAACTTGCCATTTAACTTGACAACCTTTATTGGCAATAACAAATGAACTGTATACAGTAGTTTGGCTGTATGAGTCAAATAAAATAAAAAATTCAACCTGAAATAAATAAATAAATATTAAATAAAAATAACTTCAAACTGAAATAAATAAACAAATCTGAGTCACAAATAGCCATCAATTACTCATCAAAAGAAAGTAACTTCCACCACCTCAATCCCTCACCCTTGAACACTGAAAATAAAATAAAAGAGGGAGACAGGTTTTTCCTATTTAATCTTATTTTGTTATATTTCTCCCTCTCCCCTCTCTGGAGACGTCCGATCTCCCTCAGCCCTTCGCCTCTCCCACCTTAATTAAACACTGAAAACAGAAATAAAATACAGAGACATTTTTAGCTTATTTAGCTATATTTCTCCCTCTCCCCTCTCTGGAAGCGTCCGACCTCCCGGCCCCGCACATACCCCAGAGGCTCTTTTAGACGACTCTTCACCTGCTGCAGCTCTGCAAGTGCCTGCCGGCGCACACCTCTGATTGTTCAGATGTCGAGTGCTGTCAATCATTGCAGCGACACATGGGCGGTCAGGTCTCTTCTCTTCTTCCTCGAGCTGATTCTACAAGCGCCTCACGGTAGCGCATGTGTGTATCCATTGCGCATATGCGCAAATGTGTCCCCTCGCACAAAGTGTGGCCCCCCATGGAAGATGAGGCCCTACGCACAGCGCGTGTTCTGCGTTTAGGGAGGGGCGGCCTGCGGTGTCCAACCAGTGCCCCTTTTGTAACATGAGGGAAACATCTTTTCATATTTTTAATGACTGTGAAAGGCTTACAGCCTTCTTCACTCTTTTAACTCATGTTTTTAAGTTTTTTTAACCAAACGTTTTCAACCACTAAACTTATTTATGTGGGGTACAACAAAGAAAACGAGAGAATGTGGCAGCTTTTAAATTTCATTGTTGGGGAAGCAAAAATGGCAATCTACATTTCCAGGAGAAATAAAATAGAAGGTCAGTCAAGTGTTGATGCAGCCTCAGTGTGGCGCTGTAACCTCCGCTGCAGGCTTAGACTGGAGTATTCCTTCTATAGACTCATGAAAGACCTGAGAAGTTTCTCAGACATCTGGTGCGATAAAAACATTCTGTGTGCTGTTTTAAACAATGAGCTGGTTTTTACTGACATATTGAAAGACTAAATGATTTATCTATTTATTTAAGTATGGTGGTATAAATGTGTGTGTATGTGTGTGTGGTGGTTTTATAATATAGATAAGTCTGTATTTATGTAAAAATAAGCGTCATTTTGACAGTGACTATTGTCCCTGCAAACTGAAATAAAGTGTGGTTGTAAAAATCAAATCAAAATCATCTTCTTCTTCTGACATCGGTCAGGTAAGAGGGTGCAAGGTTGTTTAGGGCTTTGTAGGTGGTGAGGAGGATCTTGAAGTTGATGCGTTGTTTTATGGGAAGCCAGTGAAGTCGACAGAGGATGGGAGTGATGTGTTCTCTGGAGGGGGAGTGAGTGAGCAGTCGGGCAGCCGAGTTTTGAACATATTGCAGTTTTTGAAGAACAGTGGTGGGGAGGCCATACAGGATGCTATTACAATAGTCGAGTCTGGAGGTGTTGAAGGCATGGATGAGTGTTTTGGCGGCTGAGGAGGAGAGAGTGGGGCAAAGGCGTGCAATGTTGCGAAGGTGGAAGAAGGATGTTTTGGTGATGTGGTTGATGTGTGAGAGTGTGGGGTCCATGATGATGCCAAGGTTTCTGACCAGGGGGGAGGGAGTGACAGAGTGACCATTGATGCTGAGTGAGAAGTCCTGGGAGGTGGGGAGGATGAGTTTTGGGCCAAAGATTATAATTTCTGTTTTATTGCTGTTGAGTTTTAGGAAGTTGTGATTCATCAAGGTTTTGATGTCGGTGAGACAGTCGGTGAGGGTAGAGAGAATGGCAGGAGTAATGGCTGTGGTGGTGATGTAAACCTGGGTATCATCGGCATAACAGTGAAAGTGAAGACCATGGCGGTGGATGATGTGACCTAGTGGGAGCATGTAGAGAATGAAGAGGATCAGGCCAAGCACTGAGCCTTGAGGGACTCCGTGTGAGACAGGGGTGGTGTGGGATTTGTGGTTGTTGATGGAGATGTAGTAGAATCTTTCAGACAGGTAGGAGGTGAAACAGGAGAGGGCGGAGTCAGTGATGCCAATGGGTTTCAGACGGCTGAGGAGGACGGAATGATTGACGGTGTCGAAGGCAGCACTGAGGTCGAGGAGGAGGAGAATGGTGAGGGAGTCGGAGTCAGAGGAGAGTAAAATGTCATTTGTTACTTTGACTAGTGCTGTTTCAGTGCTGTGGTGAGTTCAGAAGCCGGATTGGAATGTTTCATACAGGTTATTGGAGAGGAGGTATTGCTTGAGTTGTGACGCGATGGCTCTTTCCAGTAGTTGTGTCGCGATGGCTCTTTCCAGTAGTTTTGAGAGGAATGGGAGGTTGGAAATGGGTCTGAAGTTGTTGGGGTCATCGGGGTCAAGGATCATCAACACGGG
The DNA here is from genome assembly GCA_026686955.1 of Epinephelus cyanopodus. Taxonomy (NCBI): domain Eukaryota; kingdom Metazoa; phylum Chordata; class Actinopteri; order Perciformes; family Serranidae; genus Epinephelus; species Epinephelus cyanopodus. The sequence goes on along the minus strand of CM048924.1, from coordinate 40,096,816 downwards.
GGCAGTTGGAGAGACCAGCCCGCCTGGGCCCATCAGGTTGGAGGCCAGGAAACCAACGTAGCCGTCCAGTTCAGGGAGCCAGCATTAGCCAGCTACTAATCTGCTAGCTAGCCTGCTCAATTTGAAGGCATTGGTCCTAGCCAGCCAGGGGCTGACCGCACCGAGACAGGTGGAAAACCCTGCCCGGATCTCCACCCTCAACTGAGCGGCAATGGAAGATGTCTGTCAGATGGGAGCCGGGTTGGCTTGGAAAAAAGGCAGCAGTCCCAGCCAGAGCAGAGGGCCAACGTAACTGCACCGGCACAAGTGGAAGCCTGCCCGGGTTAACCTTCAACCAGGTTACGGCTATGGATCCTGCAGTGGAAGTTCTTCAACACCGGTAAGTGTCCAAGCTAACGCACAGAGCACCGAGGGGGGTTCTGAGGCAGTAGCCTAGCACCACCGTGGAGGCTTGTTTGAGAGATCCGGTAGGTAGGTAAGTTGTCCGTATTGCGTTATGGTCAGTCTACTGACAGGCAGATTGAGTGGTAGCAAGTGAAAAATAGCAAAAGCAGCAGCAAAAGAGAGCAAACTACTTAAAACTTAGAGCGTTCAGAGCAAGAAGCGGCAGCCAAACGTGCCAGTGTCCTCTCGCAAGGACATCATCACCAATTGGCACCAAACTTGCTACAGAGCATCTTCAGACTGTCCTACACTAATGATCCACACAGATTTTTGATTTATCAAAAATTGAGCCTACAGTGCATTAAAATGTTTGATTGTAAACTGTACTGTAAACATGCACTTGCAAATTCTTGCTAAATACATTTTCAATGTTCATTAAAAAAATGACAAAATTTTGGAGTCATGGTAGATGATGTTTGGAAAATATCAGAATTTTATCTCAAAAACTGAATTTTTTACAGTATTTTGAATTTCGCTCTCATGCCAACAACTGGAGTCAATGCAAAAATGGCATTTTTAAACACCAGTTTTTCACTTATGGAGCCAATAAATCATTGTTAAAAACAAATTACCAACATCTCCATGCTGTCCAGATGCAATTTGTGTATTTTCGGATTTTTGTCTTAATAACTGAATTTTTGACAGCCGTTTGAAATCTGCCTTTACACACTAACGGATGCTGTCTTGTACACAGGTGACTGGCTTAGTCAGTTTGTGAAGCTACATGTGACATTGCTGTTTGCCAGTTAGCTCAGTGAGATAGAAGATGGTTCTTGTTGTTGAAGATTGTGAGTTCAAGCCTCAGCTAGTGCAACATTTCCATATGAGAAATCTACCCAAACTTTTCATAAAGGTCCAGTCCCATGCCAGATGTCCTCAACTGGAAACACAAGACAATAGTCCTGATGGTGGTGCTACAGCAAGCCTCTAAATTTCAAAACTTTGAAAATTCATAACAAATTAACCATATGTGCTACAACTTTGGAACTTTCACTTTGAAATTTGCTTTTCCATGGCATGGATGGCTACTGTCTGGCACCCTAATGCTTAGTCAATTTGTGAAGCCACACATGAACTGTCACTTGCCAATTAGCTCAGTGAGATAGAAGACAGACCTCAGTTCCTAAGTTGTGAGTTCAAGCCTCAGCTAAGGCAGAATGGATATTCTTAGGTGAAAGTCCTATGTTCAGGCATCATGCTATGTGGATTAGAGACTACTAAGGTTAATATAATTATGATCCAGGCAGTTACGCGGAGAGACAAATACTCTTTATCAACACTTTTCCCTGTTATCCCTTGTCTCTTTTCCCTGTTTTTTCTGCTTAGCTTAATTTTATTTTATTTGTGCAGTTTTGCAGCTGAAAGGTAATGTTGATTTCCTTTTAAAATGAAGCTGTAATGGTGCATTTACAATTTTACAAATAGGCCTATCTCTGCTATGAATCATTTCATCATTGATTAGCATTCTAGTTATTTTCTATATTCTATTTTCTATATTAAATGTTTGTCTATAAAATTATGTAGAATTCATATTACCTTTCCCCAATTCCAATCTGGCCTCCACAAACATCTCACATTGTCTGACTAAAGGTCCAAAACCATGATAAAGCAAGATTTGAGGAGGATATCCTCAAATCTGCCAAGGTAACTCCAACACTGATGCCTGAAACTATCAATCCATCATGAAATAGTTGTGGATTAATTATGTGTTTGACTTGTTGATTTATTGACTAATCACTGCAACTGTAGAATTCCTATAATGAGCTAGAAGAAGTTTTAAACATATATACCACAGAGTTGTCTCTTGCTAATTAGCTCAATGAGATAGAGCATAGTCTCTTATGCTTAGAATGCCACCTTTTTTTCATCTTCCTACACTCTGCTTGTTGCTCAGAATTGCCTAATTTTGTCTAAAATTGCCTGGCCCTGACCATTGCTGCGCAGCAGTTATAATTTTATTTGTTATGTTTTGCATATGTGTGGCTGCTCTGTGTGTCTGAGCAGAGTGCACGCGCGTTGTGCACCCACTTAGAGACGCATATTACTAACTTGTTTAACAGCGAAATACTGTGCCGTTGACTTTAGACCAGGTTTTTGTTGGTCACTGGCACATTTGCTTTTTACGTCATCTAACTAGCAATGTGCCATGAGTGTGCCTGACCACTCCTCATTTTTAGACCAACACACCCAGAGGAGTGCAAGTTCATTTGCTAGTTAGATGACGAGGGCGCAGGGCGTGAAAATGACAACTGCGCCTGCATCTAAATAGCAATGACACTTGCGACATGGACTATGTGCCCTCTGCCGTCTGCTTTAGACCATCTAAATAGGGCCCTACATATATATATATATATATGCTTCCCTTAGGTAACATCATTAGAAATCACTCTGTAAATTTCCAGTGTTATGCGGATGATACACAATTGTATTTATCAATAAACCCAGAAGAAACTGATCAATTAACTAAACTTCAAAAATGGCTTAAAGACCTTAAAAACCTGGATGAGCACCAATTTCCTTATGTTAAATTCAGACAAAACTGAGTTATTGTTTTTGGCCCCAAACAACTCAGAGACTCTTTATCTGCTCTGGCCTCTAGCGCTACCGTAAGAAACCTCAGAGTAATATTTGACCAAGATTTGTATTTTTTTCCCATTTAAAACAAACCTCATGGACTGCGTTTTTTAGGCTATCTTGACCTGAAAAAATGCAGAAGAATTGGTCCACGCCTTTTGTTACCCCTAGGCTGGATTACTGTAACTCCCTATTATCATGTAGCTCTAATAAGTCTTTAAAAACTCTCCAGCTATTTCAGAATGCAGCTGCACGTGTACTAACAGGAACAAGATCATATTTCTCCTGTTTTAGCTTCTCTGTACTGGCTCCTTGTAAAATCAGGAACTGAATTTAAAATTTAAAATCCTTCTCCTTCTCCTAGCGGCTCAGGCTTGCCTTGTACCAGCCCCTAGTTAGGCTGACTTAGGCCTAGTCTGCTGGGGGACCTCCTATAATACACTGAGCGACTTCTCTCATTCTCTCTCTCTCAGTTCAGCTCAGTTCAAGCTGCTTTATTGGCATGACGGCATTCGAAACAATGTTGCCAAAGCATATTAACACAATACAACACAACTATAACAAGCATAAACAATAACAATACATTAATAATAATTGCAATTAAAGAAAAACAAAACATGGAGAGCATGAGTGGCTATGGCAGGGTAAAAGTCATAAAGAAATTAATTTATTAACATAAACAGATTAATTATCAATATATAAACAGTTATCAATTATCATGTGTGATATGAAGTTGATGGCAGGCTGATACATATTTTGCCGCCAGTACACAACAGTCCTCCATCTCTCCCAGTAGGACCGGAAGTTTCTCTAAGTTAATCCAGTGCAAGAACTCTGGGAATATCTTTATTATTTTTGCAAAATATTCTTCTCTAATGCATTTATATTTGTCACATTGAGTCAAGAAGTGCAGCTCAGTTTCTACTGTTCCCTGGTCACAGTGAGAACACAACCTCTCCTCTCTGGGCAGCCAGCTCTGTTTGCGTCGGCCAACTTCTACTGCCAGGTTGTGCTCACTCAGTCTGTACTTAGTCAATGTTTTCCTCTTATCATTCCTCATATGTGCTCAGGTAGGTTGCCACAGAGTACTGTGTGTTGAGGGCTATATATGTTTCCATTTTGCTCTGGGATTTTATTAGTTCTGTCCAATATTCTCTATATTTTTTCTTTTTCTTGTCATAATTTATTTCGGTCTAATTTTTGGGGGGCATGTGTCCTGAAGCTGAGGTGGTTGTGATGTAGTGACCTGAGTGGTTGAAGGTTTGGTAAGACTCTGGACAAGCAGGTAGAGGGGACTCCCTTGTGGGTTCAGCTCCTGGCAGCATCGGGCTTTATAGGAAAATGAGAGTGGGTCATTTGTTTTAATGTGGTTCCAGAAATTTAGGGCTCGTTTTTTGATATTTAACAGTAGAAGATATTGGTCTAATTCAGCTCTGCATGCAGAGTTTGGAGTTCTCTGCACCTGGAGGAGACTTCTGCAGAACTCTGCATGCAGGATTTCAATCGGATGTTTGTCCCATTTTGTCCAGTCTTGCTGAGTTTGTGCACCCCACACCTCACTGCCATACAATGCAATGGGTTTGATGATTGATTTGAATATTTTGAGCCATGTTTTTATTGGTAGCTCAGTGTTTATTGATCTCTTTATGGCATAATAAGCCCTCTTTGCTTTGTCTTTTAGATCATTCACAGCCATGTTAAAATTCCCTGTGTGTGAAATGTTTAGTCCTAAATATGTATAATGGTTTGTTTGTTCAATGAGATTGTTTCCAATTTTGAAACTGTTATTGTTTCTCTGTAATCTGCATCTTTTCTGAAAAATAAGCACTTTGGTTTTGGGTTGTCAGTGCCCAGGTTTGACAGTATTTTTCCAGTTCTTATAAGTGTTGCTGTAGCCCCTCATTTGTTGGAGACAACAGGACCAGGTCATCAGCATAGAGGAGACACTTTATTTCTGGGGGTCTGTCTTGTCTCCACTTTTAAATATGGGGGTTATCAGTCCTTCACTCCATGTAGCCAACTCTGAGTACTAAATGGAACAGTTTCAAAATGGCTGATCTAAATTTGGAGTCTGTGTGTTGAAGCATCTCATTTAGAATGCCATCAGGTCCACAGGCTTTTTTATACTTTACGGTTTTCAGTTTATGGTCTAATTCTTTTTCAGTAATTTCATAGTCTAATGGGTTTTGGTAGTCTTTGATTATTGTTTCTTATTGGCTTAATTTTTCTTCTATTTGGTCTCGTTCAGGTGTGTTTCTTGTTTTCTTAAAAGTGCTTTAAATTGTTTAAAGTGCTTTATCCAGATATCTCCATCTTGAATGGCTAGATTGTTATTATTATTATTATTATTATCATTATTAATATTATTATTATAGTTTAAGGTCCTCCAGTTTATTGATTCTTCAATTAAGTTCACCTGGTTTTTTCTTTTAGTTCTCAATGTTTGTTTATATTGTTTGAGTGTGTCACTATATTGTATACGTAGCTCCTGATTTTCTAACTTGGAGTTATTACTTTTAAGTCCAAAAGCTGATGATCTCAACCCTGTTGTTCCATTGGCTGATGACAAAGGATTCATATCGTGTCATGCTACAGTATTAATTATTGAATTAGTTGTTGTTTTCGTATGAAGTGAAAATGCCTACTTTTCTTTCTCTCTCTCTCTCTCTTTTTTTTTTTTTTTTTGCTATGGATGAATAAATTATTTTCCTACGTTCCTTGGTGGTGCTCTGGGGGATCTACAGTTGTTCCATGTCCTGGGTGGTGTGGAGGGCAGTTTTGTGGGTGCTGGTGTGGTGGTCTTGGTGAACATCTCCTTTCTTGTCTCCGGTGCGCTGGTCCTTGTGTCCTGGTCGGTGCCATCTGTGTTCTGTTCTCTCTGTTGTTTTGGTGGCCTGATGTGTGGATGCGACCCAGTGCAGCATCTTTCAGTGTTTTGGCAAAGACAGAAATGTTTTCCTTTTTGAGGTGTACTTGGTCATAGAGGCTGTCCACACTGATGTTTGGGTGATGGGCCAGATATACATTAGGTCTGAGAGCACAGTCTCTTGATATACTGGCGTTAATTCCCAAAATTGTTTTAGGATGGAAGTCTTTTTGTCAAGAGTACCTTGCTGCAGTCAAGATGGCCGACAAGGCACCGCCATACATCCAATCCATGCCGGAAGTCACAACCGGAAGTTGGTTAATCGCCACTCAATCCCGGAAATATGACCGAGCTAAAACAAAAATAAAAGCTTAAAAAACACGTACGTTTACACATAACATAATTTTATGCATTTTGTGCAGTTACATGTTTATCGTAACGGTATAAGTGACTAGTTAATTGTCTCGCCATGACTTTATAGGCTACTGTAAAACTCAGAAGTTAGTTAAAAGCCTACAATAATATCACTAAGTTATAATGCTAACGTTTCATGGATTTAACTTTAATATCAACGTTATGAATACAAATGTAAATATTATGTTTGTGTGGTGGTGGCCATAAACAGCACTTTAGGCTGCAGTTGCAACATGCACACATGGTCACAACAAATGTCATACTTACTTTCACATTAGCATATGGTTAATATTAATTTATGTTAACAGTAAAAAAGAAGGCACTGTAAATCATTGGTGGTACAGTGTAAGGGTTGTACTGCCCAGACATTATGCATTAATCATATGATCCTTCCTTTTTCTCCTGGATCACAGATTACCTGAGAGGAAGCGCACAGTATGTCAGGTTGGGGAACTGTGCTTCTGGGACATTAATGAGCAGCACGGGGGCTCCACAGGAGACTGTCCTGGCTCCATTCGTGTTCATATATATATATTTAGAATTGTTGGTCCATACCTGAAGTTTCATACATACTGGAAGTCCATACCGGAAGTCAGTTTTTTTGTAGTTTTTTTCCCCCCAGAAGTCGGTTTCAAAGTCTTTTTTATATTATTTATTTTAGCAATACATTTACAAACTTTGAAGCAACCAACAATTACAAATATTAATAATAATAATAATAATACAATATTTCAACAATTATTTCAAATGCAATCATGTTTTGTTTGGAATAACATTGACCTCAACAAGTTAAACCTACAAAAATTGCAGAAAATCAGCAAACACATGAATTTTAGTTGGAATAATTTTTAACAAAGATTAAAGAAGGTGAACACTTCATTTATTGGGCTTCAGTTGCAACATGCAGATTACTATCAGGTCATTCAAAACAGCTGAAAACCATGGACAAAAAATGTCATACTTACTCTTACATTAGTATGGTTAATTGTAACTATTTAACTATTAAATGAACGTAATAATAAGTAAAGTAAGTAAGTAAAATAATTTATTTGGTCTATAAAATGTAAGAAAATGGTATAAAATGTCAACCACTGTTCCACAAATCCCAAGATCCCAAGATGCAGCCTAAAATGTCTTGTTTTATCCCAAACAAATATCATTAAACATTACTGTTACATGTAGAAGTATATGATCTCAAACAGACATTTTTCATCAACATACCATGGAAATGAACTGCATTTTCCGTATGGTTTTTCAGGTGCCTCTGGATCACGCTCTCATTTTTTATTTTAAATTTGGGGCAGAGAGGACACCCAAACTTGGATGGTAAAAGGGTTGTGTGCCCCAGACTGGCTTTGTCACTCAAAATAGAGGGGTGCATCTGAAAAAAGGACAAGTCAATCAACATTGATAGCTGGAAAACATACTGAACATCAACCATATTTTACTGATCTAAGGGACTTTTCCTTATCTGCTGTGAGGGTCCAAAGGACAGAGGGATGTCGTATGCTGTAAAGCCCTGTGAGACAAATTGTGATTTGTGATATTGGGCTTTATAAATAAAATTGATTGATGGTGGGGGAGGCACTACAGCTATTTATGTATCCACATGTGTATGTGTATTAGTGCTCTGCATTACTAAAACATAATACAAATGTATTTTTTGCAGACACCCGGGGCTATGTATACGTTATTTATCTGACCCAGTTAACCCTCGGGGGTCACTCATGAGACGACTCTCGTTACTATTTTTAGAATATCTCTGGGGAAAAAAAGATGTATATAACTTGATTGAGCAGTACAGGGTTGAGGTTATACAAGCATCAATACCCAAGGAGTCCAGGCGAACCAAAAATTGGGGAAAAAATGGCTTGTGTGCAGTGTGTTGTCTTGTGTGCACAGATGTTTTACACCACAACACACCAAAAAGCAGAGGAACACATATTAACCCCGCTGCAAACTACACATCTAAATTAACCAACACATCAAGCGAGGGCAGTTATAGTCTCTGACAAACATTAACACTGTTTACACAGACATTGATGAAAGGGAGCACAACAGACCTTGAGCAGCCAACGTTAAGATAATACCAATCATGCCCTCGTTTTTACACAACAAATGTAGCTAAACCCACCATCTGGTGGTAGTAATTTGTGCATGCCGAGATTCCCTACATAGACGTCCCCCTAATGATTCGATACATTACGTAGAATTGCATCTTAGAGAACATAACACACATGTTAAAATATATTTAAGATGATGGCGCGTATAAACGCAGCGGCTTAGTACTCTATGCTAGTGCTAGCTACTAGCTAGTACTGGTAGTGCCAAGTGCTGAACAGAATTTCGTTGTACAATGTACAATGACAATAAAGTTGTCTAATTCTAATAATTAAAAGACTCGTTCCCTTACCACTATTTCTTGTAGTCGTGCGTGCATTGCATTCTTCTCTTCATCTTCTCCGTTGTCTTCTTCCTCTTCGGTGAATAATACACACACAGACCAACTTCCGGTATGGACTTCCGGTATGGATTGGATATATGGCGGCGCCCATGTCCGCCATCATGTCTGCAGCTGGGTCCCTCTCCTTTTTGTGGGAGCAGAGTGGACATGATAATCTTTGTGTTGGGAAAAGTGTTGTTGGCCTTATTAATCAGTGCTCTTAGTGATGTTGCAACCCATTCCTGCTGGTCTCTCAAATCATTGGTGTCTGTATCGATTATGATGTGGCTCGGGCTGCCAAGATGTTCTTCGGATAGCAAGTCAAGGGCTTTGTTAGTGGTGGGACACCTGAGTTTGGTCATGCTGTGATTTGGAAACAGCCTTTTTTCATCCAAGAATTTCCCATTAGAGTCTATAAGAAGAACAATGTCCGAATTTTGCCGATCAAGGGGAGGTGACGATTGCTCTGATGGGTGTTGCTGCTTGCTAGGGGAACTGAGGTTTGTCTGTGTTTCTGGTGGTTGCTGCAGGTCAGGAGAAGCAGCCGGTGGATTGGTGAGTTTGTGGTGAATTTCATTCATGGTGGTATCTATGAGAGTGGGGGTCTTGCAGGTCAGGTCCTCTGCTAGGCTGCTGTGTGTTGGTGATGGAGGTGATGACGCTGTCTGTGGGAGATCTAGAGGAAGAATGACAGCTGGGTCAGGTTTTTCTCTCTGTGCTCCTGCTAATGTTTTCAAGGTTTGAAATTCAAACTGGAAGTTTTTTAAGTTGCCTTGTATCATAATTTTCCCAGTTTTGTAGGTGTTTCGTTGTCATCATCACTGTATCTGGGTCCTCACTCTCTTTAATCTGCAGCTTCCATCCATTACAGATGCCTTTTCTTTCTGCAGAGGGGTGATGTAGAACGATGGCGGTGTGCCATGCACTGGGGTGTCCAGAATAAAATATTAGGTTGCTAACCTCTCCATTTTCATAAAGATCAGCAAACAGAGTCTCAGGTTTTTCTTCCAGCAGCTTCTGTTTAAACTCTTTCTCTGAGGTTCATTTTTTTATCTCAGGAGGGTAGTGGTTTGGGTGGTAGTTACTCACAGTTGAGCAGTAGGGGGGTGTCTCTGATTGGCTCATGCTGGTGGGGCTGTTTGTATACAGCACTCTGATTGGTCAGATTACTTCTAGATTCTTCATTGGTTCTCACTTTGCCTTGTTTGAATGAAGTAACTGACAATGCTTGTCCCAGCTGTTAACTGTTCGAAATGGAATCCTTACTGTTAAATGTCAATGTTAATGTTAGCTCAACTTAGCTAACTGATTAGATTAGTCAGAAAAGTGTGGGGAAAAAAATGAATTTGCAGGATTTTCCAGTTCCTCTTAACATTTTTGTTACAGATACATCCTCTCCATTTAAAAGTGGATGGATGCTCTTCAGTACCTTAGATGTAGATCACTGCCAGGGCTAGCATCCTCCTCCTCCTGTCCTTGTATCTGCTCTTCTGGCAACTGCTGTCCACTGTAATCCTTGTTTGTCTTTGATGGATTTTCTGGTGAATTATTGTTCTTTTGAAGCTGTGTTTGTCTTTTCCTTTCCTCTCTCTCTGCTAACACTCATGTCTTGTTACTGCATCTTGCTAACTCGGCTTCTTCTCCGGAGCCTTTGTGCTCCACTGTCTCGCAGGTTATATTGCAGCGGTGCCTGGATAGTGTGACGTGTGTGGTTGCGCTGCTGCCGTGGTCCTGCCTGACACCTCCTGCTGCTATTATCTTTAGTCACTGTTATTATACACATATGATTATTGTCACATATGCATGCTATCAGATATTAATATATACTTGCAACATATTGTACCACAATAGCCATAATTAGAATTATAACATTATTACTTCAATCAATGTCGTTGTAAGCTGCTGACATTACCGTCTGTCCTGCATCTCTCTCTGTCTCTGTGTCTCTTTCTGTCTCATTGTGTCATACAGATTACTGTTAATTTATCCTGTTGATCTTTTCTGTATGACATCTATTGCATGTCTGTACGTCCTGGAAGAAGGATCCCTCCTCAGTTGCTCTTCCTGAGGTTTCTACCATTTTTGGTGAGTTTTTCCTTATCCGCTGCGAGGGTCCTAAGGATAGAGGGATGTCGTATGCTGTAAAGCCCTCTGAGGCAAATTGTGATTTGTGATACTGGGCTTTATAAATAAAATTGATTGATTGATTGATTCATATTTTTTGACCCTTCTCTACCCTTAATAAATATTGGAGGGAAGTTTTTCACACAATGTCTCAGGTCTTAAATACCAAATTGGGACCAAACCCCCTGGTGACTGTGTCTGGGGTCATGGAGGGGGAGATGCAATTACCTACAGAAAAACAACGCACTTTAGCTTTCGTCTCCCTTCTGGCTCAGCAAGCAATACTGCTCAGGTGGAGGGATGCCTTCCCACCCACTCATGCACAATGGCTGAAAGACACCATATCCTGCTTAAAACCTTACAAAATTAGATACTCACTTCAGCAATCAAATGGGGAATTCCAGAAATTGTGGGGACATTTTCTAAAAGCATTCCAGAACCTGTAAAGGTTCAACTCCTAGGTGCAGCTTAACTTCGCTGGCATAACACAATCAAACCATTGATTTAGAAATTGTTAAAAAAAAAAAAAAAAACATTTAATGTGAAAGTGTTGAAACTATCAGGAGTCTTGATCCTTAACAGCTTTCGAGCTTTAAACTGTCTGTGCTGGCGTAAACCCCAGAAACCCTGCTTTTTCCTGTTTAACAAATGTTATCAAGCCAACATGCTAAACTAATTCTCATTTTACACTGCCTGTTCAAGGGGAGAATGTTGTACTGTCATTCCATTTCACCGTTCTGTATAAAAAGTAGAATCAAGGATTGGGGAAACAGAGTTTTTTTTCCACCTTTAGGCCAGCAATGGAGGTAGTGAAAGCATTGACTCAACATCTGTTTAAAAGGGACAGTTGGCAGGATGGGAAGGAGGGGGGGTGTGATGTTTTGATAATTTGTTATGTGTGCAACCCACCAACAGCATTTAGCTGTTAACTCAAATAAGGGTGGCCTATTGTATCTGGGATTGGGTCCCTGACGGATGTTGATTTTCACATTAAATCTGTCAGGCCTGGGCTAGAAGGAGGACTCAGATGCAGAGTGGGATCAGATAACCGACACCGTTTCCCTCAGTGGAAACGAACCCTGTATTTACTTGTATTTTCATAGATAAGAAACAGGAGGACACGACAACCCATCTGTTGCACGTTTTCAGCTAGCCTGTGGACTGGAAAGCCCACCGCACAAACATATCAAGCTAGCTTAGCCTTAGCCTGATGGCTAAGCTAGCCGGAACAGCTATGGTCAGTGAAGAAGATCTATTACTGAGGAAAGCAAACAAAAAGATCACTGACCTTAAAGAGGACATCCGCCGGCTCTCGGATGAGCTGAAAAACAAAGAGTCACTTCTGGCTAGCTGCTTGGATGTGGCGCACGAGCAGTCACTGCGGATTGTCTCCCTCACCGCAGCCCTCCAGGACACAGCTCCGTGGGACCCCTCCACCTGTCCTCGGCCTTCCTCCTGCTCGACACCTAACCATCAGTCATCCTGGGCCGAGGTGGTAGTCCGGGGTCGTAAAACAGCAGTGCAAGGGACCGCTTCACCTCCTCGCCTGAGCCTCGCCAACCGCTTTGCGGTTCTGCCTGGGGATGATCCGGCCCCGGCTCCAGCTCCGTCTCGTCACGACCTGGACCCTTCTCAGAGTGCGGCTTCCTCTCCATTGGCAGCAGGCGGTGTTCGGCCGGTAACACCAGCTCTCCGCTCCGCTGAGGGGCCACATCGGCAGCTGCCTTCCCATGCAACGACCTCCGCATCTCGGCGTAAGATCCTGAAGGAGGCTGTGCTGAGACGCTCCGGAGGTTCCCACTACCCTAAACCGGGAGATAATCCTCCTCACGGGACTGGTGCCGCTGCCCCGGCGCAACACTTCTCTGCTCGGACTCCTCTCCCAGGGACCCCAGCACACGGTCCGGACGCCGACCGCCTGCCGCCTTCCCCCGGTGAGCCGCGGTTGTCCTCTCCTCGTCCCCTCTTCCCCCCAACCACTCTGATAGTGGGGGACTCCATAATGAGAAACATCCGTTTCTTTAACGCTGCCACTCGCTGTTTCCCTGGAGCCACAGTCCCGGTCATCCTGGATAAGCTCCCGGGGCTGCTGCGCTCACTACCGTCCTCCATTAACCAAGTGGTAATACATGTTGGGACGAACGATTTAGCTCACAAACAGTCTGAGCTTACCAAAAAAGGATTTCAGTGCCCTTTTTAACTTTTTAAGCAACTTTTCGTTTTAATCATTGGTCCTGAAGGCAAGAGAGAGAAACTTTTAACAAAACTACAAGATTTTAAACCTTTACAATGTGTAAAGAACCTGGGCATCATTTTTGACTCTGAGCTTTGTTTTATTCCACACATCAAAAATGTAACAATGATAGGTTTTTATCATCTTAAGAATATAGCCAGAGTGCGCCCGTTTCTCTCTCAGGCTAACACAGAGGTGCTGATGCATGCTTTTATCTCTTGTCGTTTAGATTACTGCAATGCCCTGCTCTCTGGTCTTCCCAAAAAGACCATCTCTAACCTGCAGTTACTTCAAAACTCAGCTGCACGAGTGCTGACGAGGACCAGAGGGCGGGCACACATTACACCAGTTTTAAAATCGCTGCATTGGCTCCCCATGTGTGTCAGGATCGATTTTAAGGTTCTTTTATTAGTTTTTAAATGTCTTAACGGTCTGGGGCCATCTTATTTATCTGACCTGCTTTTATCATATCAACCCTCGCAGATCCTGAGGTCCTCCGGCACAGGCCTTTTAATTGTTCCAAAAGTGAAAACGGAAACCCACGGGGAGGCTGCATTCAGCCATTATGGCCATCATTTATGGAACAGCCTGCTGGAGAACATCAGGGCTGCAGAGACTATTGATGTTTATAAAAGGAGGCTCAAGATTCACCTTTTTAATTTAGCTTTTAACTGATTTCTTTAACACTTTTACTTGTTATATCATATGTAATCTTAATTTCTAATGATTTTAAATGATTTATTTTTAATCTTTATGCATTTCATTATTATTAAGTTTCTAAATCTTTATTTATTTATTTATTATCATTTTATCTCATACTTGTTTTATCTTATCATATTGCCTTTTAGTCTTTTAGTTTTTAGCTCCAGTGTTTCCTCATGGGGGGGGATCCACACTGGGAGGTGTGTCTAGTCTGCCCACGTGAGCGTTGTCTTGGGGATCCCTCGGGTCCGGAGGACTGGGAGGCTCTACACCATGTGTGGAGTCCACCCTAGTCTGTCTGGGTTGGGGTGGTCTCTGTGGCGGCGCTCCCTGTGGCCGTAGGCTGTGACACCTCTCAGTGTGGATGAGCTCCCCATAGGTGTTTCTTTCCTCACCTTGTTCCTCAGTGCCCAGCCAAGTTACTATATTGACTCTGTGTGTGTATGTGTGTGTGCGCGCGTGTTGTTGGGTGGGGGGGGGGGGACAAACTCCTAATCGAACAAAACCACTCCAAAGGAGGGGAACTCAGACTAGAGAAAAGGGTTACAACAGAAAATCACTCCACAGGAGGCAAACCAACACTACAATCTAACTGCACTACAAAACTAGGCTATGAAAAATGTATAAGAAAAAAATCACTCCAACGGAGGAAAGCAAAACAGTTATGAAACAAAACTACACTACAGGCTGAGCTGTGAAACTTAACAAACAAAAGATCACTCTTACAGAGGAAAGAAAAGACTATAAACATACACTGCGAGACAGAGCTGTGCTATAAAACTATCAAACAAAAAAATCACTCGTAAAGAGGCAAAAGAATACAGAAATACCATCAAGAGATCGCAACTTGGACGAGACGAGGGCTGTGGCAAAAGGCTGGGGTACACGGTAGAACAAGACACTGGCACAGGACAAAGGGAGACGCAGACTATAAGACACATGAGGGTAATGGGGAACAGGTGGACACAATCAGGAATCAGGGAGACAATCAGACTGGTGACACATGAGGAAGGGCAAGTGACCTGGAACGAGAAGAGAGTTACTTTTCAAAATAAAACAGGAAGCCACGAAACAAAAACCCAGAACAAGACAAACCTCACCGCTGTGTGACAAAACATCACGTAACTCATTTACCTTCTTATGTACGAGACACCTCTGATTATTTGAGGAAGTTAAAATGTATGAGTGGAATCACTGACTCTGATTGGCTTTGTACTATGGATGTTGCCAGCTTATATACAAATGTGCCCTATAAAGAGGGAATGGAGGCTCTGCATTATTACTTAGATTCACAACAAATACCATCTGAATTATTGTTAAAGCTGTCTGAAGTTGTCCTCACAAAAAATTATTTCCGGTTTGAAAACGCTTTTTATTTACAATGCTAGGGTTTGCCTATGGGCAGTCCATTTAGTCCAAATTATGCAAACTTATTCATGGGGAAGTTTGAAGAGGACCATGTATATAAGAGCAATTCTTTTTCTGCTCTTGTTAAGAGTTAGTTTAGATATACTGATGATCTATTTTTTGTGTTCACTGGGACATCAGAAGAACTAGAACTATTTACAACATATCTTGATTCTAGAGTTCCCACTATCTCTTTCACACTTGAGGCAAGCAGAGAAACAGTAGCCTTTTTGGATGTGAGAGTAAATAAATCTGAACTGTTACAGACAACTGTCTTTCGAAAGAAGACTGATAGGAATAATTACTTGCATTTCTTGAGCTATCATCCTCATGGCCTAAAAAAGAGTTTGACTTATAGTCAATTGTTAAGAATAAAGAGAATTTGTAGCTCTGAGGAAGAGTTTGCGCCCGTTTTCAAGAGAAAGTGTATGATCAGAGTCTATTGAATTCATGTCTGTCTAGTGTTCGAGGAAAAGATAGAGACAGTCTATTGGTATCTAATCCCTCTTCCCTCAGCCAGTTAAACATATTTTTATATTTTATCTAGTGATCCCATTGTGGGCCATGAGTTTGCTACAAAGCAACCTCATAATTTGAGTGATGCTTATTTAATTGTTTCCTGGTATTGTTTGATCATTGTATTTTGATTATTGCTTGTTTGGCTGATATAGCCATTATATGGTATTTACCTTTAGATGAATTACACTTTTTCATTCATTCATCTTCTAACTGCTTCATCCTCTTGAGGGTCTGGACAGATCGCCAGACTATCACAGGGCTGACATATAGAGACAAACAACCATTCACGCTCACATTCACACCTACGGACAATTTAGACTTATCAATTAACCTAGTCCCCAACCTGCATGTCTTTGGACTGTGGGAGGAAGCCGGAGTGAATGGAGAGAACCCATGCTGACACGGGGAGAACATGCAAACAGAAGGGCTCCCACACCCGGGATCAAACCAGGAATCCTCTTGCTGTGAGGCGACAGTGCTAACCACCACACCACCGTGCCGCCCGAATTACATTTTTTTCCATGTCATTATTTTGTTTGTATTTGAATGTTAACATATTTATTCATACTTAATCTGTTCAATATTTTTATTTGATCAGTCACCATTGAGATATTTTCTGATGTACTAAGGTTGGTCATCTGATTATTTTAATTGTATTGTAGGCTCAGAATACCTATTGGCCACTCTTTGTATTGTCTTTTTTATATCTTGTTCTGTGGACCTTTGGGATCGATTGGATGATTGCTTGATTCATGCCAGCTGGAGGTATTCAGAAAGGTCCTGGCTGTCAGATATGTGGGTTACACCCACTTTGTTCATTAACGCTGAGGAGGGCCAAGTGCTGAAACGCGTCTGTTTTTGATGCTGCTGTGTGTTATTAAAAGACTGATATATATGATATTTGTGAGTGCTGACATTTTGATTTAGCCTATTCAACTCAAATAAGTAGAACAGCAACTCAAAATGTCTGCAAACTGGGAAGACAATAAGGTCATGGAGCCCCTTACCCTCCAAATGGAGGTCAACTGCCATATAAGGAGCAGAGCCTTCAGCTATCAGGCTCCTCTCCTGTGGAATCATCTTCCTGTTACGCTCAGGCTTGCCCTGTACCAGCCTCTAGTTAGGCTGACTTAGGCCTAGTCTGCCGGAGGGCCCCCTATCATACACTGGGCACCTTCTCTCCGTCTCTCTCTCTCCATTCTGGATGTCACTAACTTGGCTTCTTCTCCAGAGCCTTTGTTCTCGGCTGTCTCTCAGGTTAACTCATATCGCAGCGGTGCCTGGATAGCGTGACGTGTGTGGTTGTGCCGCTGCTGTGGTCCTGCCAGATGCCTCCTGCTGCTGCTGCTGCCATCATTAGTCATACTTCTACTATGATTATTATCACACATGTATACTGCCAGATACTAATATATACTTTCAACATATTGTACCACAGTAGTAAGAACTATAACGATAATATTATTACTTTCATAAATGTTGTTGTAAGCTACTGTCATTACCGTCTGTCCTGCATATCTCTCTCTCTCTCTCTCTCTCTCTCTCTCTTTCTGTCTCATTATGTCATACGGATTACTGTTAATTTATTATGCTGATCTGTTCTGTATGACATCTATTGCATGTCTGTCCGTCCTGGAAGAGGGATCCCTCCTCAGTTGCTCTTCCTGAGGTTTCTACCGCTTTTTTTCCCTGTTAAAGGGGTTTTTGGGGGGAGTTTTTCCTTATCCGCTGTGAGGGTCCAAAGGACAGAGGGATGTTGTATGCTGTAAAGCCCTGTGAGGCAAATTGTGATTTGTGATATTGGGCTTTATAAATAAAATTGATTGATTGATTGATATAACTGGGAAGTTTAAATGATTGTTGTTGCCATGTTATGCCACTGTTGTTTAGAAAGTGCTGCCCATACATACATACATACATATATTACATGTCCCATTAGAGGCTGATGCTGTTGTATTACACGTCATGCCCATCACACCACTTTTGCTTTTGGAACACCAGCATGCTGTCTGAAATCACACACTGGGGTGGCAAAGCCAGCATAATAAAGGGTCTTTTTGTGGCCCTAAAAAGGGCTTAATGTAATGGGTGTGGTATAATAACAGCTACCGCACCACTGACCAAAAGGTCAGTTCGTAATAGCCTTTAATGCACCTCTCAGCAGAACAGAGCAGGTAGGTGAAACAACAAAAAAGTTCTGTTCCCCAGCTTGGGGTCTACAGGACTAATCCAAATGTTTTGACAGGCCATGCCGAATCAAAAGGCAGGTGAGTCAGTAGTGTCTGCAGGATGCACAGATACACCAAACACTTCAGTTGTGTACTACAGTACCATAAAGGAGTCAGGTAAGCACACAGGAGGGACAAGAATATCAGCAGGCAGAAGGTAGGTCAGGCCAGGCGAAGAGTCAAGGAAACAGCAATGATGATGAGTAATATCTCTGACTTACACACAAAGACAGTGTATGCTACCACACAGTGAATCACTTCACATCACAGCTTAGTACAGGCAGATGAACAGGCAAACTCACATTATAGAATCATAGGGGAATAATGCCACACAGCCAGGGGAACAGGCAAAAAGACACCAAGGAGGAAAGAAAGCTAACGGTCAGAGATGGAAGGCTAAGGAGTTTCTGGGAGGCAGGTGAAACAGGTGAGTCACAGACATGCAGGGTTGGCAACAAGTCAGTCCCAGGGTAAACACACTGGAAAGTCTTGCATGGGAATGGCGAAAAACAGGAGACAGGACTGAGAGATGTGTTGACAGATGATTGGTTGGCATGTAGGAGTGGCAAGGAGGTGTAGTGAATAGAAATTTACTGAATGAAAGGCATTAATTTCAGACCAGATAGCAGAACTGTGACGCTTAAGATGGTGAACATGGTAAACAGTAAACTTTCATCAGCATTGTGGGGATCTTAGCATGCAAACATCATCATAAAGCAGTGCTGTGTACATAGCATGGCTGTTGACTCCTAGCGTTGTTTAATTTCAACTCTAATGTCTAATTCTTACATTAAAATAAAAATGAACACCAAAACAACATTTTTATTTTCAGACTTGACTGACCATCTTGACACTATTGCAAGTAAACTGCAGTATAGCTGCATAACTGCATAACAACATATATCAAGTTCAGTATAACCACATTAAATTCACCATGTCACTGTATGTTTTAAAACTTGAGTATTAATCTAGTTTTTCATACAGTGTAATTTGTATTTTATTTTACCATGCTGCAGTTAAAAACTAAACACTTTTTGTCTCAGATATACTGCACAGTACACCCAGGTGTCAAGATGAGGCAGGTTTGTAGTTTAAATGTAGGTTTAACATTTAAATAACAGATGGATTTAATGGGGATAGTACCCTCGGACTTGATCATAACCTCACAACATATCATGTGTTTAGGGATTAGAAAAACAGGAATTGATTTTTATGTGACCATTCTGTCAGTGAATTTAATCCAAACCCTGTACCCAAACAATCCATTAGGATGGCACTGAAGAGATCATTAACCATATGGCTGAATTATTGGACATAATAAGACAAAAAGAAAACAAAAAGACAACGAATCAACGATAAAAGAAATGGGTCAGTGCCAAGCTTTTTTTTTTTTTTTTCTTTTTTTTTAATTAGCTCCGTTGATCAATCAAATCAATCATATTCATGATCAAAACAACATATTCCATAATCGCAAAGGAGCATGGAGAAGAAAACAATCTTATTTTACCTGCCCTTCTCTCTGAACACAAATAGACAGAGGAAAAAGATGATCTGTCAGTTTTAGTTAATAACCAATACTTAGAGTAACTTCAGAAAAACAAATAAATAAACAAAGAAGAATTGAGAGACATACACAATGTCCCCTTCAACAGGGGAAAAGCTTCTACACAACAACTTTATATAGAACAATTGTTTTTATACATTTTCTTAAAATGAAAAATATTTAGACAGCCCCTTAAATCATTCTGTAGAGAATTCCACGGTTTAATACCCACCATTGAAATAGCCTAAACATTTGTTTTAATGTAGTCCGTGCAAACTGCTGCCTAAAGTGAAATTATCTTCAGTGCTCCTCGTCCTCTGAAATAAAAACAAACAACTTTTGTAAATATCCCAGTAGCACTGCATTTAGTTGTAGTTTAGTAGTGTTTAATAATGCTTGTTGCTCAACTAAGTCTTTAAGTTTCAATAACCCTGTCTTGATAAACAGTTGATTGGTGTATTCTCTGGGATGTATTATTGAAATAATTCTACTGCTCTTTTCTGTAATGTTAGCAATGGTTTCATATTACTCATGTATGTTTTTCCCCACACCTCCTCACAATAACTAAAGTATGTTAAAAATAAGTAAAATGCAGAATTCTCATTGCCTTGTAACCTAACACATACTTTGATTGTTCAACACAGAAATATTCTTAGACACCTTTGATTTTGCATGTGCTATATGAGATTTCCATGACAGTTTATCATCCATTATCACACCCAAAAACTCTGAGACACTATTTCAATATAAAGTCCATCTACAGACATTGAAACAATTCAATCATT
Organism: Epinephelus cyanopodus; assembly: GCA_026686955.1. Classification (NCBI taxonomy): domain Eukaryota; kingdom Metazoa; phylum Chordata; class Actinopteri; order Perciformes; family Serranidae; genus Epinephelus; species Epinephelus cyanopodus. Next base: position 40,076,534 of record CM048924.1, on the reverse strand, counting down.
TTTAAATTAGCAAAACCCATGAACATATTTTTATTTACACTTAGGAATAACTTGTTGTCATCAAACCATCTTTTTGATTGGATCATTCTATTTATAATTATTCTTGCTAAAACATTTAAATCATCTCCAGAGCTAAAAAATCTGCAAACAACACAAACTGCATAATATCTGATGTTTTACATTTGTCATTTATATACAAAATAAAAGATTTCTGCCCCAAAACAGAGCCTTGTGGGACTCCATGTTCTATCTTCAATAACTCAGATGTACCACCAGCAAACTGCTACTAGTAGCCTAATAGCTGATTAACCAGTTCAGAACTACTCTACCCCATATATGTATAATTTAGTAACTAAGATGGTATGATCTATAGTGTTGAATGCTTCTTTAGGTCAATAAATACCCGAATTGTGTATTTCTTACATTCTATTGCAAATTCTTCTGTTATTTTCATTGATGCTAAAGCTGTAGATCAATTTGTTCACAAGCTGTACTGACTCAAATTATTCATTTCAATAAAAGTCTAATCTAATTTTTGAACAAACAATTTTTCAAGCACTTTGGAAAATGGACCTCAACACTTTACTTTTCCCATTCCAGCTACCCTGCATTTGCCCACCATTAGGATTTTTAATAGACTTTGCAAGATTCGGCCCAACATTTACAAAAAAAAAATTAATTAATTTAAGTTTTTTCAATGTTATTTATGCCATTAATTAAATGAATGTGTAGGCCTGTATATGCAGTTTTATTTCCTATCATATTGTTTAGAATTTCCAAAGTGCCTTAGATCTTTTTTTATATTTTCTTTGAACATTTTATTATAATTTTCTTTTTATGGCTCGTCTCATAATTGCCAACTAATTTTTATAATACTTGTGTTGCTTTGATTGGTCTTTGTTCTAAATTGTATAAAGTGTAAGTTTATAAAGTAAAGTCTGTAAAGTTTATATTGGCCTTTCCAAAATTGCAGTTTTGGGAGTTAATTACAGTGCCACCATGTGGACGATAAGCTTGTATTTCTAGGGAAGCATTTGCAGATCATTTCCAGATCAGTTTCCAAAGTTTCCAGCTCACAGCAAAATGAGCTGCAGCTACGGACAACAAACAATGATAACAATAAATTGGCACAAACTCAGTAGGGGCAGTACCCTACAGGGTTTGAACCCTAGGGACCATAGCATGTTGATGTCTTCAGATCTAGACTCCTAATGAACATGTGAAATTTGAGGCAATGTTATTTGCCTTCTTCATCATTCTGTCTCTGTAGATGCATTTCAAATTGGTTAAGTAATTGGCAATAGTTTAATGGCCATTGTTGCAGTTTTCTTTGGGGAAAGTGCCCTAATGGGTACTTTATTATGTACATGAATACACTGCGATGTATTGTGATGATAAGTTTCCTTGTCTCTATGTTCTCCTTTGGCCAGCTTATTATACCAGCAGAGTATATGATGACAGGCAGGGCGTACATGTTGCTGGCTTGGACCTTGTTCTGACTTACTTACATTCAAATATCATTGCTGTAGATCCTGGAGAGAAGGATCAGTAAGTCGATCATTCCTGGCATACAGCTTGACGTCATCCATGTAGAGTAGGTGACTGATGGTGGCTCCACTTCAGAATCGGTATCCGTAGCCACTCTGTGATGATCTGGCTGAGGGGGTTCAGGCCTCTGCAGAACAGGAGCAAGGATAGTGTATCACCTTGGTAGATGCCACACTTTACAGCAACTTGTGCAATTTACTTTAAGTTGGCCTCTAGAGTTGTTTTCCACAGCCCCATTGAGTTCTTGATTAAGGCTCTTAGTGTCCTGTTGATGTTGTACATTCCCAAGCATTCCAGTGTCCATGTATATGGTATTGCGTTGTAGGCTTTCTTGTAGTCAATCCAGGCAGTGCACAGGTTGGTCTGCCTGGTCTTGCAGTCTTGGATGACTGCTCTGTTGGCTCATGGTTGGTGCTTGGCTCCCCTGGTATTACTACCAATTCCTTTCTGGGCCTTGCTCATATATTGGGCCATGTGTATTCATCTTAGCCTCTGTGATGCCTGACAGGAGATTCCATGGTGTGCAGAGGCAGATCCTTCACGATCAGGATTGTCCCTCCTTGGGTTTACCACTTTAGATGGGTTCCATTCAGCAGCATCTGGTTCATTTGTATTGCCAGGCATTCATGAAGTGCAATTAGTTTCTTTAGCCAGTAGGTGTGAATCATGTCAGGGCCTGGTGTTGTCCAGCTCTTCATACCTGACACTATTTGGATGTCTGCTATGCTGTGGTCTGCGCTTAGATCCACTAGCAGCTGAGCATTGGTGTCATGTGATGCCTCCTTCTCTGATATGCTCTTCCAGTATTGTTCATGTAGAAGCTAGCCTTAGCCACTGAGATGTTTAACCCAGGAGTGACCTGGTTGACATGCCTGACTTTAGTTTGATTTACCTAACGCTGTGTTCTTCTGTATTGAATGCACAGGTTGTTCTTGGTTGCAACAAAAGCAATTTATTTAAATATGACTTCAACTGGTCCAAAGTAATCTACTCCTGTGTTGGTAAATGGTGGTGGATCAGGAAGAATCCTTTCCTTAAGAAGATCTGCCATCTTTTGTTCCACTGCTCTTCCATTGTAGCATCTACAAAATACATATTCAGCAATGATTTTCAAGATTCAAGATTAACTTTATTGTCTCACAAGTGGGAAATTTGTCTTGGGAATTTTCACCCCTGCTGCAGCCATAAAACACTGGTAACACAACATAAAAACAGGTAATAAATAAATAGTGCAACATAGTCAGTCGATAAATAGGCCTAGTGCAGCAGGCAATAAAGAGTACAACAGCTGGATTGGCGTTGGTTATCCTAAACCTCTTTCTCATAGTGGACAGTGTGTGGGTCCGTCTTCCATGGCCCACATTCTGATGACATGTTTGAGAGTGAGCATAGACATGTGCTGCTCTTTGGAGAGAATGAGAGGATGTTTCACTTCCTCTGGCATAGATCCTCTGCTCAATCTTCCACTGACTCTCAAGAGTCCATCCTCCAAGATTGGATCCAGCCTGTGTATGGAACTATGTCACCTCATGGCTTTTCCAGATGACAGTGCAGAAATCTCCTCACTGACTCTGTTGCTGGAAATAACAAATGATGGCAATCTCAGCTTCCAATAGTTCATCCAGTGTCAATACACTGCTCCTGGAGGCTGAAATGAACCATTGCCGTTCAGCCTGCCTTGACTTGGCCTTTGACCAGAGGAACCAGGTGTCTTGAGCCTCCTCTTCCAGCGCATGTCTTGCCTTTAAGGCTGCCACTCAAGCCACGAGTACAGCTCTCTCAGCTTCTTCCTTTATTCGAGCAGAGTATGAAATACTTGATCTACCACTGTTACCACTTCTTTGATCATTTGCATCACCTTCATTGCATGAGACATACCTTTTTGGCATTAGCAATACACTCATTTTTGACAGCATTTTTTTCTTTTTCATCACCGGGTAGTAACACTAACAGAGATTTATGCATGCTTCATCTTCACACACCTCAATCAATTCATCAAGAGCATTTTGTACCTCAGTTTTATCACCTTTTAACATCAAACCATGCATTGATTTTTCATAGCACTTGCTTTGTTTAGTTTGGCTTTTCTACCATTTTGCAACCTGTCCAATTTATCAGCAAGCGCTTTAGCAGTGAGCTTAACCATCCGTTTCGGAGTTTGGGTTTCAACATCACTAGCCACACTGCCAGCTTTACTAACAATTTGTCCATCAGTTCCGCTAGTAACGTCCGCTGCAACGTTGCACATCTCCATGATGAACAGACAGTTGATTAATAGTCCACCGCAATAAAATAGTCAATGCAAAGTCTATTGTCTGTACGCGCCGGCAACCAATGCATTGGGTTTACGCCATGTTATGTGTGCACAAAATTTAAATGGCCATTAAACAGTGTAGCACTACACATACCTCTTTGCCTTGTTCGCCGTGCAATGATCCCATGATACGATGTTCCACAGCCGTCTTTAGCATTAGCACCGTAGCTCCTCCACCTGTACGCCCGTGGATGGCTGCACACCTCCTCCAAAATGCAGCAGCAATCCGCACAGCTCCCAGCAGGACTCCTTGTTCTCCTCGTCACCTCCCCTACGTCCAAAATGTGCCTAAGCTTTCAAACATAGTTCCAACCGGTGCCAGGCTTTTGACAAAAATTGTAGAAGCTTGTCTATTACTTAGCCACAGAGATTTTTAACCCAGGAGTGACCTGGTTGACGTGCATGACTTTAGTTTGATTTAAAGTACACTGTGTTGCGTCTGTATTGAATGCACAGGTTGTTTTTGGTTGCAACAAAAGCAATTTATTTGTTCCATACGAGTGTGAACAATGTCCATTCAGTTTCAACAGAGACCAAACACTCAACATACAGCGTGCCAAACATTCTAGAGCTGTAGTGGTCACAAACTCTTTGCCCTTCTGGGTCAAACACCTGGTGACAACAGTAACCCTCTTACCTTTACACCTGAGCATGAGAACATCACAGTGACACCTTGTGTTAAAAATAGTGAACTACAAACTAAACCCTGGATTATTTCACAAACATATTCGGCTGCTACCGTACAGTTTCAGCCCTAGCAGGATCTGTTCTTGTGTTTATACCTTGTCACTGAGAGTACATTTTGCCTCCTTCTTCATAGGCGGTAAGGTTCTTTAGGGCTCATGGTGTTTATCTTGTAGCCAAGCATCTCTAGGACCACTTTTGCTGTGTTGAATATCAGATGATTTGTGTCAGTTATGGTCCTAATAGAAATAATATGTAGTACTGCATTCAGTCTTAGCAGAAGTTTCTGGTTTCTCAAGGTGAGTGTGCTAGGAGTGCAATAGAGTCACAATTGCATCTTCCACCTCTCTTGAGATCTGATGTGAATACTGACTGTAAATCAAAGTATAAAATGTGTCATTTTTAATTGCCAGTAGATGGTGCTTTGACTATAATTCAATTATGGCACGTAGATGGTATGAGGCTGGGACTCTTCAAATTTGGGGCAGATCAGACAATGTCTACTCAAGTTACATCAACTTCCTGTTTTATGGCAAAACATCCAAAATGGCCACCATGCCATAACAACACCAGTTGACAAAAACAAGCTTCTCAAAAAGCATCATCAAGGTCTAGAGGCTTTTCAGATCAAATTTGAGCAGGATCTGGTCAATTTGCTAGGAAGAGTATATCAAAGTACGAAACATATAATTTTCTCTCATCAGTAGGTGGTGCTATAACTATAACTGAATATTGGTATGCAGTTGTCTTGAGGCTGTGACTCTTATCACATGTTAAGTTTTGGGCAGATTGTATTGTATTGTATTGTATTGTATACTGGAGTGACAAACCATTTCTTGTTGACAAAACATGGAAATTTAATTCCTCACCATCACCACACTGTTCACCAAAAACTCAAGCTTTTATTTATTTTTTTTTTTTTTTCCTACTTGTCTGCATTGGTCTTCATAGCTTAGCGCCACAAAAGGGTGCAAGCTTCTTTTGAAGATTGATGCACTGTTGATCTTGCAGTCAAGTATTTTATACCCATAATGCGTGGTTGTGACCGTCACCCACCCTCCCTGGAGACTAGCCTATCAGCCTTTATTGGAAAAGCTTCCTAATATGAGCCAGAGAGGGCCGTGAACCCAGGTGTGTCAAGGGGAAAGTAAGGAACAAGCAAGGGGGAGGGGCAGGTGCTTAAGTCCTGAGTTATATAGTGACAGTGCATGTGGAGAAGAAGGAGGGAAAACAAACAAACAAATAAACAAACAAACAAATAAACAAACAAACAAACAAAGGGATAAACAGGCAGTGTAGCTGATGTATTGTGGTCTTGAGGTGGTTGTGCTCCATGCAGATTATCAGAAATAAACATATACGTGTCTACTATACTGTACTGAAAAACAAAACAAAAGAGAAGTCTATACTGAACACCAAAAATGTGAGAGTCTTGGTGGAGGGGGAAAGCCCGACTGTAGAGAAGAGAGAGTGCTTTGTGGTTTCAGAAGCAAGTGGGCCCCTTTGAAGTGATCCCATCGGTTCTTTGCGATGCGTCACGGGGCTGAAGTAACGAACATGCATGCGTGAATTTGAACCCTCCCAATGTGTTTATGAAAACCAACACCAGGGTCCAGGGCCGGCCCTGCGGGGGAAGGGGAGCGGCCCGTCACCCCAAGACCACAGGAGCGCCCAGACCCCGACCAGGGAGCCACAGAGGCGGCAGGACACCCCCCAGGCCCCAGGACCCGGGGCGGCAACGGCCGGCCCCCCAGAGAGCCAGAGACACACCCCAGACAGGCGGGACAGGAGGGCCCACCCACCCACCGCCCGACGCGGACCGCCCCCAACCCCCCCCAACCAACCACCCACCCCCGACCACCCGCCCACCCCAACCCCCGCCCCCCACCCAAAGACGCACCCAGGGACCACCCCGACCCAAGGCGCCAGGAGCGGGGGCCCGGCCCCCCCGGGGAGAGAACCAGCACCACACCGAACGGGCCGCCCCAGGCGCCGGCCACCAGCGGACGTCGGACCAGACGGTAGTGAGAGCCCAACCAGGCCCAGGCGAGTGAGGGAGGCAAAGAGGCAGTGATGCCGAAAGGCATATGTCCCCCGCGCACCGGGAAACCCGGAGACCAAGAGGGGCCACCCGCCCGAACCCCCCAGGACGAGCCACCACCAACACACAGGAGAGAGCGGCCCACCACGAGCAGTGAATCCCACATCGGGACCCCCCGGCAGAGGGCCCAAAAACCACAGCCGGTCAGGAGGCAGAACCCCGGCAGGAACCCACAGAGCCCCCAGGCGCCACCCATCCCACCCGCCACAGGGCCACGGGACCCCCCAGACACCGGGAACCCAGCAACACCACCATGATGTAGATGGGCTCCCTGGCTCCAACCCCCAACCCGGAGGGCCGGGCCCCACGAGCCACGCCATGCGTATCAACAGTGTATGTTAACCCCCACCCCCCCTTTACTATGATTCTCCGATCCCTGACGGAGAAGCATTAACCCTACACCGTGAATGTGCATGTGAGTGCCCATAAGTGTGATGAGATGCATTAAAATTGAGGGACATAGGAGACAGGTGTGGCCAAGGCTGATAACTACAGCACACTGCTGTCCTGCAGCCCGTGCAGCCATAAGGCACCTGGAACCTGTTCCCATTTGTCCCCCAAAATGTAGGTGTATGTGGTGCTTTAAAATTAGAGGACAGAAAAGGATGGGCCGGGGGGCAGCATGGAGGGCTACCGGACACCACTGTCCTATAGCCTGCCCCATCATGAAGCTCCCCAGTCCATCCGTGATCTGCGCCTCCAAGAGTGAGTGTATGTGGTGCGTTAAAAACTGTGGAATGTGTGTGTGGAGAGTGAACAAAATGTGGTTTAGGAGGCCAGGCCAGTGTGGGCCCGGCCCAAAGTCCGGAGGGCTGGATGACAGGGGCCAGAAGGCGGCGCCAACCAGACCCCGGCGGCGCGAGGCCCCCAGCGCCCATGGACAGAGGGCCAGGCGGGCCCCATGGAAACCCCACAGGCCCCCACCCAACCCCGCCCCCCAAGCAACTGCAGCGCCAGGCCCCCGCAACGGTCCCGACCCGGGTCACACTGCCCGCAGCAAACCGACCCCCAGCAGAAGGGCGAGACGCGCCACCAGGGGGCACGGAAGACGAGCCCCACCCAGCCACCCCGAAGCCCGCAGCGCAGGAGCACAGGCCAACCCGCAACCCCGCCAGTACCCCCCCAAACCGCCACAGACCCAGGGCCGGGCCCCCAGTCCATCCGACCCGCCCCCCCACCACCGGCCGCACACCAACGGGCAGGCCCACACTGCACAGCACCAGAACACCCCCGCAGGCAGCACCCAGCCCCGCACCAGGCCCCCCAGCCGGGGGGAGGACCCCAGGCCCGCCCAAGGCCGGGAGAGAGGGGCAGGGAGGGACGGGGAGAGGGGGGAGGGAGGAGGGAGGGGGAAGGGCGGGAGCGGAGCGAAGGGGGGGGGAGCCCACCCACCCCGCACCACCCGGGGCGGAAACAGCCCCCCAAGGGGGACCGGCCACGCCGCCCCCGGCCCAGGGAGCACGAGGAGACCCCGCCGCCTCCGGGCACACAGGGCGAGCAGTCCAGACGCACCCGCCCCCAGGGGAAACCGCCCGGCCCAGCGACCCCACACAGAGCCAGGGCGCAGGCCCGGATTCAAGGGGGAGAAGGAGCACCTAACACATGCTTAAGACCTTGAAATCTGATGAACCGCTGTGGTATATTGTGGTGTGAGAGATAGAGGGAATAGGGGTTACATCATTAACAGAAACAGAAACAGGTTACATATGACACAACAGTCTTTCTAGACTTGTAATATTTATATGTACAGGTGGCATATGCTCACAGGCTGAGTGGCACTATACAGACATGTTTAGTGAGAGAATAAATGGTGACCATTTTTCTGTAAAGTATGTTAATTGATTTCTGTGGCCGGCAGAAATTTTCTCCAGCGAAATATGTTCTACAAGGAGATTCAGCCAATGGTTGAACTCAAGCTTTTAATAACTTTTCATTTCTTCAGATGGCACAGACAAAATTTGAAGTCCATCAGGCTAGATCTCTGGGAAAAGTTTGTTAAAGTATAACCCCTGTAAATGGAAAAAAGTACACCAAAATTGCAAAATTAATTCAAAATGGCTGACCTCTGGCTCGGTTAGGGTATGGCTCCACAAGATTTTTTTGTAACAACATGTGCCTCCCAATTTTTGTACATCTATATCAAATGTACCATGGGGGTTATTTTGATTGAGTTTTGTTAGGGATGGTATTAAGTCATTTTCTTATAAACAAAAACCAGAACTGTATAATATCCAATTTTTCACCAATTCTGAATCATTTGCAAACTTTCCAAGTACCTTTGGCCTCTCAAAAAAAGATTAATTGCACAAATCATCATCATCATCATCATCATCATCATCATCATCATCATCGTCATTCTTTCCGTTTCAATGATCTGTTTTAATTTTGGGGGTGCCTGGCTGGAGGTGCAAGCAAGATACAGACAGACAGTGGCAGGTCCTGCTGCTTACCATATTCATGTGCAGGTCTGATGTACAGTAGATGCTAAGTCTAAGAAACATACACTGTATCTGGGCATGGGGTTAAGGCCTGGCTCGCCTGCTATTGTATTTGAGCATAAATGGGCAATACCAGATTCAAACAGTCACATGGAAGTGGATGTCAATCCAGTCGCCTTTGAAATCATTATAAATTTAACACATTGTGCAAAAATGACTTAGTTATCGCAACAATGTGACAGAAAGTCATAAAATGGGTCCATACTCCCCTAATAATTCCTGAGATAGTCAAAATAATCATGGCAGAAATGAATGAGGCCAGGCAAAATATATATATATATATTTATATATATATATATATATATATATATGTATTTATATATGTATATATATAATGAATATATATGTTAAAACATCCATTCATCAGCATCCATGCTGATGAATGGATGTTTTAACATTAATCCACAGCCTCCTCCTCTGTAGCTTGAATGGAGGTGAAGTCAGGCAGGGGGCTGGATGTCTGACATGGCCCTGTCTGATGCCTCCTGGGTTTTTTTTTTTTTTTTTTTTTTTTGGCCGGGCGGGGGGGGGGGGGGGGGGGTTGTCAAGGTCGATAAATGAATGCAGGGGTAGGCTGGCAGAATCCCCAAAATGCCCCTGGGCCTCATAAATTATCCAGAAAACACATTAAAAGACATGATCTGGTCTCCTCCAATTAAGATAATTTAGCATTTTTCCCTCACCAAATGCTTACACTGTACCAGTCAGGTGTAGCCTACATCACTCCCTCTGCCTCAACCCCTCCCTCCCTCTTCATCCATCCTCCACCTTGCTACACCAAAGCGGTACCAGCAAACCCTAGAAAGATGTCTTGCATGGAATAAATTTCTCTCGTTTATGTTAATATACCTACATATTCCGTTCTCTGGGTGGGACGCCTTTATACGTTGTCTCTGTGTTGAAATAAAATTGTTTTTTTCTTTTTTCTTTTTCTTTTTTTATTCAGAGGTTCAGCTCTGTGCCCCCCTCAACCCACCCTGCACCTTTAAGGCAATGGAGAGGGAGAAAATCGGCTGCGGAGAAGGAGGCGAGGGTTTATTTCACAGTGCTTTGAGGCAGGGCAGGTTTTAAGCGCAGGGACCAGTGTGCGCAGTTTGTGTGTGCGGCTGCAAGGGAAAGATGCGTGTGCTTGTTGATCGCCGGACGGAGAGGGGCGGCGAAGAGAGAATGAGTATCCAGCGCAGCTAACAATCAACCCCATGCGCTCTTTAATCCTCGAAAAAAATCCAACTTTTACGCGTTTTTTTTTCAATTTACCTGAGATGATTGGTGTTTTCAGTGCATATACGTCTAATTTATTCATTTGTTTATTACTGATCATTTTCTTTACTCCGCTTTTGGAGCCCTTTTTTTGTTTGTTTGTTTGGTTTGTTGTTTTAATTGTTAAACCGTGGAGTTGGGTGTGCGCATAGGCAGTTTGTCCTATGCGTCTCCAGTCTCTGACTCAGCAGCAGCAGCAGCATCAGCAGCAGCGGCACAGCTCACCTGGACCGGAGCGCACCAAGCAGAGATCCCTCATGTTTCACGCAGAGCAGCGCTTCGACACGGGGGGACGGCTGCACTGAGGCCCGGCGCGGTGCGGTCAGTCCAAAAAAGGGAGAAGCACAGTTGTGGATCATACACTATTTCCCGCCGTACCAGAAGACAATCAACAGCAGGGAGAAGCTTAAACCTCCTTCTCTTCATCTTCTGAGAGAGAGAGAGAGAGAGAGAGAGAGAGAGAGAGAGAGAGAGAGAGAGATTTGCAAGCGCTCCTTTCTTTCATTGGAATTGACTTGTTGAAGAAATAAAAGGAAGAAATAACTAGAAAGAGTGCGTGGAGAGAAGAAGGAAAAGCATATGCTTGGATATTGAACGGAGCGGGGCATGTGGATATTGGCTCTTATCTTTTCCCAGTGCATCTTGAATGGTAGGTGATTTGTTCACATTAAAAGTGTATGTTAAAGTGTATGTTAATTATCCCACCGGACTGAGTGTACAAATAGTTGCCACAATAGCATATGACCCTTCACATTTAAGATATTAATTTTTATTTATTTATTCATTTTTGTCCTGGAAAATTACTGTTGTTGCTATGTTGTTGCTATGTCCTGACACAGGCTGTGGGGCTTTTTTTTTGCGGGGGTGGGGTGTGTGTGTGTGTGTGTGTGTGTGTGTGTGTGGGGGGGGGGGGGGGGGGGGGGGGGGGGGGGGGGGGGGTTATATCCACGTAAACCTTTATAGAAATTAAGTGTTTCGACGTTCATTCGCTCGTGCATTCTCAACATTTAAGATGAGCCTTTTATCAAATTAAGAGGCACGCGCACACACACACACACACACACACACACACACACACCACACACACACACACACATACCACAGAGGGAAAGAGCAGAAATGTAGGTTGAGTGATAGGTGCACTCTGTGCTGCATGAGAAACAAGGTTTTTTTTGGTTTGTTTGTTTTTTTAATTATTATTTGTTTAATTTAGTTCTTATGTAGTTAATTTTTAGGAAATTCTAGGCCCTAAAATGAAACATATAACAATTATTTCGTTTCATTCTCACTTTGTACAATAAATGTTTATTTATTGTTTCTTATCAAACTGCACTGGGCCTTAGTCTGGGTGAATTTAATCATTTTTAGATGCTTATTATGCATAGTAACACTTTTATCTCTCACCTTTTCACATACACGGCTGATTAAAAATATCCTTTAGTGAATAATTTTGTTGCAACACATTTGCACCATGTACACCTGATGTATTTACAATTTTTTTGTTTAAATCTCAAACCTGATACTTAATGAAACTGAAATAATTTCTTAATGGACATTAAAATTAATTTTCAATTCAGAAAATCCACTACTAAACCAATAAGTACTGTAATGAAAAATGTAGTTTATTTACTTGCATGCTATATGTAATTTTTATAATAATAAAATAATAATAATAATAATTTGCACATATGACTGCATGTTTGCATGCTGTCTGTTAGATCTGTCGAGTATCTTCCATAAAGAAGGATTAAATAGGTTGGCTGTGCTTTTTTCTGGCATTGCACCCGCCATATTAGAAGCACAGACATGGAGTCATTTTGGATTGGGAGAAAAAAAAAGGGATAGAGACAAGCCCTTATCACCCTTGTCCAAGTGCACATCTCGCAAAGAGCATCCAGATTATTTTCTGTACACAGTGAATTCCTCAAAAGATAGATTTGATAAGTGCCAATTGTGTTTGTTTTGGGACTAAAGGTGACTGATTTTTTATAGCGAATACAAGAAGGGTGTGTGAGGGAGGGGGGCAATGAGGAGGACAAGGGGCTGTGGGGTAGGGGGTAGGATGTACGTATGTTGAGGGGCAGAAATCGCAAAAGAAAAGTGGTATTTTAAAGATCTTTTGAAAGGTAGACAAAGGGAAAGGGGTAAAAAAAATCTACAGAGGACATAATGTAAAGTGAGAGTGGAGGGCAATGCGTCAAGCTAAGATGACAGGAAAACCATTTTGTGGCCATGCTGAAGGGTTCAATGAAGGCAGTGGTTATTTATAGGGGAGAATGGAGTAAAACAGTGACAGTGGTGTAGCAAGGAATCTTTTCTATAACTGAAGTGGGACAATTTTAAGAAACAGAGGATACTAATGTCATCTTCAAATCTCACTTAATGCTTTGCTGAGATCTCTGTTTGCTGAGCACGATGTATTGCTTTGCTTTGATTGGCTTTTTTAGTCTCTTTGGTTCAGGCAACAGTGTTGCAAAATGGCTGCTGCTAGAGACATCTACATGGAAACTTTGAATAGCAGCAGCAGCACTTGTAATTGTGATGAATGCTACATTTATGGTCACTGCTTTTGCAGTGCCAGTCATATTGACAAACTCCGTTTCTTTTGTCACTGACCTTTTCTACTGATTCAGAGATTCAAATGTTGTATTTGTGGCAGCAATTAGGATTACCCAGGGTACATTATGACAGTCCTCTCTTTGTATTTTGATTCTTTCCGCACCATGCTAAATTGACTGTAGGCAGAATAAAAAAGCCATGATTGTCGATCTTAAACGATATTCTCTCAGCTCACTTTTGTTTTCCCCGAACAAACCCAAATCTTAATGATCATCTTCCATCAGAATCATGCATTTTACAGCTACTCTAGAAAGAGAGATGTAGCCTTCCAACATGAAGGCTTTTAGGGCTCTGGTCCAGTACAGGCTGCTGAGGTTATCTCTATTGAGACCTCGGTAATGAGTGTTGCTGCAGTGTGGGGTCTGTACTTGAGCAACACTGCACTTTGTTCAGGTGACCCTAGAAATGCTTCCTGATAGAATTCAGCCTTTTACTCTTTCCTGATAATTGTTATAGGAATCACATTTCTTTTCAACACCTGATCTGAAATGCATGATTGCTCAAAAATACACACAAAACACATTTTGTCTGTTTAGGTTTTAATGGCTGTTTATATAGATATTGGTATTTGCATTTCCTGTTAGTAGAATGTATATGTAAAAGGTTGCAGATATATTTTTGCAGTGGTTATTTATGAATAGTATCAACTGTACAGATTCCATTTTGCTCGAAATTGCTGTTTGGCAATTTGGGGACACATTTGCAAGCTCATCTACAGTAGATGTATACAATTTGCTGGTGTGGAGAGTAAAATCTGCTGTAGAGTTCACTTCATTGATGCTTGAGCTTTTAAAGTGCTCTTGCAGAAGTGTCTATTAAACCTAAATGGAATTGGAACAACATATTCCAGTTATGAAGAGATAAAATTGTGAAAATGACATAATGTTGTTTTTGCTCCGCTATGGCCGTGTGTGTGTGTGTACAGGGATGCTAATAAGCCTTGTAAATATGCAGCTAAGCTCCCCAATTGGATCTTAGTATCACTCTGTGCATGTACATTTTTAGCTTTCAGTTTAGGATGACGAGGGGCTGCTAGAGAAATGGTGGCTAGGCTTATTAAAACATAAGCATTTTCAGTATGACTTGATCCAGACTTCAAACTTGGGGGCAGATTTTTTTTCTGCATTTTTTTTTTAGATCATCACAGTAATAAATGAGACACAGGAGGCTCTCTCCTGGATCCCTAATGCTGAACAACAGTTCAGCAGGATTAAAGATACAAAACAGTATCTGACTACCTCTCATCACTTGCAGTTAGACCGTTCAGTTTGCTCAGGAGTAACCAAGGAACGACACAGATTATAATCCATCAAGCACAGAGAGGAGAGGTGGGTTTGAAATAAAGATTTCACGTAGATAAATGTCATTCAGTGGTGTGTATCCATATAACTGTACCGATGACCAATTAAGGGCAACTGATTCATTTCATTATCCGTGTGTATTTTAGTAGGTCTGGAGAGATGGAGAAAAAAATGTATGAAGTGACTTGGAGTACAAAGTTTACTTTATGTAGATTTAACAAAAACCACAGTCTTCCTCTGTTTTCATTGCCTAAACCTAACCATCTAAGGCCACTTTGATCACCCTCCATCACCTTACCACTTCCTTCACTCAAAAAAAAGATGCTAGTAAAAAGTATCAAGGCATTTTGTTTCCCTCAAAACATATTTGGCAAAACAAGTTATAGTATACAGAATAATAGTACATTCCAGGAGACAGTGATAGGGTTACAACATTATCTTGAGAGCCTAAATGTCATAGAATTGTCATCAACATACAGCAGTGCATTTCTATTCACAAAGAAGAACATTAAAACATTTAATATCTGTCTTTGTGCTGAAAGTGCAACTTTTTCCATAGTCTTCAAGAGGAGCTTGACAATTCGATGTTACAAAGTTTGGCATTATTTTATTACTTTGGTTAATTTTCACCAGTCGAAACAGCAACACTGCTCAGAGGTCACATTAAGGCCAGTGGGAAACTAGGTCTGTGCAGACTGGTGTTCTTTGGTATACATCTGTCACTTCACATAGAGCCAGGGAGGGTTGATAGAGTCACAGCAACACACATCAGCAAACAACAAATGAGCTCAGCTCCTCAGTCGCATATTTTTATTAGCACACCAGTCCGCACAATGTAGGCCAATGGAAATGCTGTGATTATTCTTTTTAAGTGAGTCATAATCATGTCGGGTTTTTGTTCTGACCAGAGCTACTGTATTTACTATATTTATCACATAATAATTTTTGACAGTGGTAGAATATTCATACATTTATTTAACCCATATTTTTAGCATTACATTATGATGATTTGCAGTCACATTTCTCAGCTATAACAAATCACAAAAACCCACAAAATTGAACCTTTAAAATTATTTTTTAAGTTTTAAATGATTTTATACTAATTTCACAAAATTACTAGTAACACATTCAATAGTAATCTGATTGTCTGAATTTAGGTCTGTGCTTCATTTCTTTATAAACTTTATATTTTGGTCAAGTCAGGTTTTTTATCATCTTGTTTTGATTATGCATAAGGCTTAACATTAGAGGGTATAAGTGACATGCTTTTTTCATGGAATCACTAATCACACCAGGATTTGTCACTGCCATTGGCTCAAGATTTTTGGATCGCTCTGCTAGTGCTTGTGCCTTAGCTTAGCTGTTCAGAGAAGAGTAGCTTCAAGCATATGTTAATGGGTGCACATTGAACTGTTAAAGGTTTCATTTAACCCAGACCAGAATGCTTGGGGAGATGATAGTGTGTAGTGAGGCAGAAGAAGAGGAAGAGAGGGGGAAGAGGGACACAGACTCAGCTTGTGTTAGGTGATATATGAAGCTCAAAGAACATACATCTCTCTCGCTCTCTCTCTCTCTCTCTCTCTCTCTCTATATATATATATATATATGTGTGTGTGTGTGTGTGTGTGTGTGTGTGTGTGTGTGTATATATATATATATACATATAAATATAAAAATCATCACAATGTTGTCATATCAGTTTCATAGATTGTTATCAGCAAAAGAAAGTAGTATTTCCCTCTCTGTCTTTCTCTCTCTCTCTCTCTCATATATATGGCATGATGTTCAGGAAATTATTATATATATAATATCAAGTTTGAATATATGGAATGAATGAAAGTCTGAATATACTGAATGAACCTCGAATATATATGGAATGAAAGCCTGAATGTATTGAATGAACCTCGAATATATGGAATGAATGTCTGAATGTATGGAATGAACCTCGAATATACGGAATTAAAATCAGAATATATTGAATGAAAGTCGGAATATATTGAATGAATGTCTGAATATATGGAATGAACCTTGAATATATCAATCAATCAATCAATCAATTTTATTTATAAAGCACAATATCACAAATACAATTTGCCTCACGGGGCTTTACAGCATACGACATCCCTCTGTCCTTTAGACCCTCACAGCGAATATATGAAATGAATATATGAATATATTGAATAAACCTCAAATATATGGAATGAATGTCTGAATATATGGAATGAACCTTGAATATATGGAATTAATTCAATTCAATTCAATTCAATTTTATTTATAAAGCCCAATATCACAAATACAATTTGCCTCACAGGGCTTTACAGCATACGACATCCCTCTGTCCTTTAGACCCTCACAGCGGATAAGGAAAAACTCCCCAAAAAAACCCCTTTACCGGGGGAAAAAAAATGGTAGAAACCTCAGGAAGAGCAACTGAGGAGGGATCCCTCTTCCAGGACGGACAGACGAGCAATAGATGTCGTACAGAACAGATCAGCATAACAAATTAACAGTAATCTGTATGACACAATACAGTAATCTGTATGACATCCTCGGTAATGACAGTAGCTTACAACAACATTCATGAAAGTAATAATATTGTCGTTATAGTTCTGGCTACTGTGGTTACAATATGTTCAAAGTATATATTAGTATCTGGCAGTATACATGTATGATAATAATCATATGTGTATAATAACAGTAGAAGTATGACTAATGACAAATGATGGCAGCAGCAGCAGCAGCAGCAGGCATCTGGCAGGACCACGGCAGCAGCACAACCACACACGTCACACTATCCAGGCACCGCTGCAATACGAGTTAACCTGAGAGACAGTGGAGCACAAAGGCTCCGGAGAGAAGCCGAGTTAGTGACATCCAGAATGGCCGAGTAAACAAGATACAGTAATAGGATATGCAAGAGAGAGAGAGAGAGAGAGAGGGTGACCGGTGCATTATAGGTGGTCCTCCGGCAGACTAGGCCTAAGTCAGCCTAACTAGGGGTTGGTACAGGGCAAGCCTGAGCCAGCCTTAACTATAAGCTTTATCAAAGAGGAAAGTCTTAAGTCTAGCTTAAATGTGGAGACGGTGTCTGCCTCCCGGACCGTAGCAGGAAGATGATTCCACAGGAGAGGAGCCTGATAGCTGAAGGCTCTGGCTCCTGATCTACTTTTGGAGACTTTAGGGACCATGAGTAACCCTGCGTTCTTAGAGCGCAGAGTTCTGGTGGGATAATATGGCACTATGAGCTCTCTAAGATATGACGGAGCTTGACCATTTAGAGCTTTATAAGTTAACAGTAGGATGTTAAATTCAATTCTGGATTTTACAGGGAGCCAGTGCAGAGAAGCTAAAACAGGAGAAATATGATCTCGTTTCTTAGTTCCTGTTAGTACTCGTGCTGCTGCATTCTGAATTAGCTGGAGAGTTTTTAATGATTTACTAGAGCTACCTGATAATAGAGAGTTACAGTAATCCAGCCTTGAGGTAACAAAAGTGTGGACCAATTTTTCTGCATCTTTTTGGGTCAAGATAGGCCTAATTTTTGCAATATTACGCAGATGAAAAAATGCAGTCCGTGAGGTTTGTTTTAAATGAGAATTAAAAGACAAATCTTGATCAATGTTACTCCGAGGTTTCTACGGTAGTGGTAGAGGCCAGAGCAATGCCATCGAGAGAAACTATGTCATCAGATAAAGAGTCTCTGAGTTGTTTGGGGCCAAGAACAATAACTTCAGTTTTGTCTGAATTTAACATCAGGAAATTGGTGTTCATCCAGGTTTTTATGTCTTTAAGACAATTATGAAGTTTAGTTAATTGATCACTTTCTTCTGGCTTCATCGATAAATACAGCTGTGTATCATCCGCATAACAATGGAAATTTATAGAGTGATTTCTAAAGATGTTGCCTAAAGGAAGCATATATAGAATAAATAGGATTGGTCCAAGCACAGAACCTTGCGGAACTCCAAAACAAACTTTAGTACGTACGGATGATTCATTATGAACGTCAACAAATTGAAAACGATCAGATAAATAAGATTTAAACCAGCTTAGTGCAGAACCTTTTAGGCCAATTAAGTGTTCCAGTCTCTGTAACAGAATTTCATGGTCAACAGTGTCAAACGCTGCACTAAGATCTAATAAAACAAGTACAGAGACGAGTCCTTTGTCTGAAGCAATCAGAAGGTCATTTGTAATTTTAACTATTGCTGTCTCAGTGCTATGATGCACTCTAAATCCTGACTGTAATTCCTCAAATAATTATTATCATGGAGAAAATCACACAGCTGGTCTGCGACTACTTTCTCAAGGATCTTTGACATAAAGGGAAGATTAGATATTGGTCTATAGTTGGCTAACACCTCTGGATCCAGGGTGGGCTTTTTTAGTAGAGGTTTAATTACAGCTACCTTAAAAGACTGTGGTACATAGCCTGTTAATAAGGATATTGATCATATCTAATATATGGGTGTTAACTAAGGTAAGACCTCCTTGAGTAGCCTAGTTGGGATGGGGTCTAGGAGACACGTTGATGATTTAGATGAAGAAATCACTCACTGCGGTCAATTCTTGAAGAGAGATTGGGGAGAAGCAATCTAAATAAATATTAGGTGTTACAGCTGTGTTTGAGGTTAGAGAGGTACTATCTGAGGACAGGAGGTCATGAATTTTGCCTCTAATAGTTAGAATTTTGTCATTAAAGAAGCTCATAAAATCATTACTGCTAAGGGCTGAAGGAATACAAGGCTCAATAGAGCTTTGACTCTCAGTCAGCCTGGCTACAGTGCTGAAAAGAAACCTGGGGTTATTTTTGTTTTCTTCTATTAAAGCTGAGTAATAGTTTGCTCTGGCATTGCGGAGGCCCCTCTTATAAGTTTTGAGACTGTCTGCCCAGATTAAACGAGATTTCTTCAGTTTGGTTAATCGCCAATTCCTTTCAAACTTTCGCGATATTTGCTTTAATTTACGGGTTTCAGAGTTATACCAAGGAGCGAACTTTCTTTGTTTTGTTAACTTCTTTTTAAGAGGAGCTACAGAGTCGAGTGTTGTTCGCAGCGAGCTTACGGCGCTATCAACAAATTGATCAATTCGGGAGAGGTTAAAGTCGGTGCGGGAAACCTCTGTTACGAAAGGACTTGGTATTGAATTTAACAACGGAGTAATCATTTCCTTAAATTTTGCGACAGCACTATCTGATAAACATCTGGTATAACTGTTGCTGAGTGGTGTGTAATCGAGTAAAAAGAAATCAAAAGTAATCAAATAATGATCCGATAGCGAGGGATTCTGTGGAAAGACTGTTAGGTTATCAATTTCAATTCCATACATCAGAACTAGATCGAGGGTATGGTTAAAACAGTGAGTGGGTTCATGTACACCCTGACTGAAGCCAATGGAGTCTAATAATGAGATAAACGCGGTAGCCAGGGAGTCATTATCAACGTCGACATGAATGTTAAATCGCCTACAATAATAACTTTATCTGATTTTAGAACTAGACTGGATAAAAACTCTGAGAATTCAGATAAATTCAGAATACGGGCCAGGAGCACGGTACACTATAAACAAATAAAGTGGCTGCGAGGGTTTCCAGGTCGGATGTAAAGACTAAGAACGAGGCTTTCAAAGAATTATAATCTAGTTTTGGTTTAGGGCTGATTAACGACTAGAGTTAAAAATGGCTGCAACTCCCCCTCCTCGGCCGCTGCCTCGAGGAATGTGGGTATTATTATGACTGGGAGGAGTGGATTCATTTAGACTAACATATTCATCTTGACACCGCCAGGTTTCAGTGAGACTAAGTAAATCAATATGATTATCTGATATTAATTCGTTTACTAACACTGCTTTAGACGAAAGAGACCTGATATTTAACAGTCCGCATTTAATTCTCTGTTTTGTCTTTCTGTCACAGAAGAGGTTTAATTTTATGAGGTTGTTTTGCACAATTCCTCTTTGTTTAATTTTAGATTTAAATAATTTAGGTGGTTGGGGGACAGACACCGTTGGTATAAAACTATGGAAACTATGGCTGGGTAAGTGAACTAGAAGCTCAGAGAGGCATATAGGACTGCAGCTCTCTGTCCTGGTCTCAACTCTGGGTTGTCAGGGATTTAATTTGCTAATAAAACTTTCCAGGTTCCTAGAAATGAGAGCAGCTCCATCCAAAGTGGGATGAATGCCGTCTCTCCTAATGAGACCAGGTTTTCCTCAGAAAGTTTGCCAATTATTAACGAAACCCACATCGTTTGCTGGACACCACCTGGACAGCCAGCGATTAAATGATGACATGCGGCTAAACATGTCATCAGAGGTCAGATTAGGGAGGGGTCCAGAGAAAACTACGGAGTCCGACATCGTTTTTGCGTATTCACACACCGAGGCAATATTAATTTTAGTGACCTCTGATTGGCGTAACCGGGTGTCATTAACGCCAACGTGAATAACAATCTTACTGAATCTACGTTTAGCTTTAGCCAGCAGTTTTAAATTTGACTCAATGTCGCCCGCTCTGGCCCCAGGGATACATTTCACTATGGCCGCTGGTGTTGCTAACTTCACGTTCTGCAAAATAGAGCTGCCAATAACCAGAGTTTTATCGTCAGCGGGTGTGTCGCTGAGTGGGGAAAAGCGGTTGGAGACGTGAACGGGCTGGTGGTGAGCCGTGGGCTTCGGCTTGGAGCTATGCTTCTGACGCACACTTATCCAACGTCCCGGCTGAACGGGAGTTACCAGAGGACCGCTAGCAGGAGCTAAGGCTGTGCTAAGGCTTAATGACATCTAGTTTTGCAGACCAGGCGAGGTGGAGGCGCAGGGCACCTGCGATTCGCCAACTGGGTGTGGCCAGGTGGATTTTGCAAGTTTGGCACACTCTGCGCGCTGGCACAGCTACTCCTCTTTCCCACCTTCATCCCTCCTACCTGCACAAGTCGGAAAGAGGGAGGAGAGAAGGCGTGGAGTGGGTTTTACACAGCCAATCAAATGAGCCCCTCTCCTTTGCCCTTAAATGCGCCACGCGAAGGCGTAATGAGAGTTTACTCAATTCGCCATGGCAGAAGAGAGCAGCAGCGACAGCCAAACTTCTCCCAGGAGGAAACTGATGTTTTGGTCTGGGAGGTCCAAGCTTGCAGTGTCTGAATATACGGAACTGCGAGGATGGAAAAATTATGTGCTCATTTGCATGTCGGACTAGACTAGACATCACTGCATGTATAGCCGAACTTACAGCTCTCTGACTGATCCCCGCAAGAGTGTGGCACAGGCCACATATTTCTGTCTGAACCGGACCGAGCCCAAGAGAAAAGTACCCGAACCCATCCGAACCCGACAGTCATTCTGTTTTGTTATGTCCGAAACCGAACCGTGCCCGACATTATTTAATTACTAAAGCACTGAGTTTGTGTCACACAGTTGTTATGGTTACAGGCTTTTTAACCCGGTTACACCCTGTAAATGAACGTAAACAGGCAATGTTTAAACACACACACATCACGCAGTGTCATCAGCAGTTAAAAATATGATAGCCAAAAAAAAATAAATAAATAAAAAAAAAATATGATAGCCATTCTCACTCGAGCAGCTGAGTGTGTGGGAGCCCGGCGGAGGTTTGCGAGCTAGGCTAGAGGGTGTTGAAGTGTGCGCAGCCCAGTTCTGTGCTCTGGCCCGTCAGGAGAACCACGAACTGACTGAACTGCTACAGAACTACTGGCGCTGCCGCAGACATCTGACCCAGTCACACATGCAGCTACATATACAGTCCTCTGACTGCAAGAGCACTCAGAATCATCTCTGGAGCTTCAGAGATGTGTGTTGTGTTTGTGTGTGTGTGTGTGTGTGTGTGTGTGTGTGTTGTGTTCAGGTGTTGTCACGTAAATAACAGTCCCCAAGCAATAAACAGGACAGACAATAGGATTTTATTTATTTTTACACTACATTTTCACTGAAAGCTGACCGAATCCGACCTGAGCCCGAATACAATTTATACATTTTTGACCGAAACCGGCCCGACCCGTCGGGTACTATCGGGCTCGGGTCGGGTAGCCACACTCTAATCCCTGCCACTGCGGCCACAGTGTGCTGGAAAGACCCAGTGGTGAAGAAGGTCAGAGCCACTGTCACCTTGACAGTAACAGGGAGAGCACAGGTGCCACCAGGGTGCACATCAGAGGCCACGATACGCGTCACCACTTTGACCACCTCGCGGGGTACATGTAATTTTTTCCTGTGTAATGAAAAAGAGTATGACATGAAATGACAATTACACTGGACACGGCAGTCATTATTCGTGTGGCCCACCTGCATTCCAGCTCTGTCATGCCCAGATTGGATGTCCTTTGACGGTACACCCTCTCTGTGAAAGTCCTCCTCCTCCTCCCCCCAATTTGTAGATCACCTTAAGCAAGAACATTTTAACATTTGTAAAGGCAATCACATGAAGCAGATAAACCCTTAAGACACCGAACATAACTTACAATTTGTTGACAGCGTTTGGCTGTTTTTGGTTGGTTGAGAGGGATGTGAACTCATTAGTTTGCAGCTGTGTTAATCAAATCAGGTTGGGTTTCCATTACGCGTGCCAAATGTACCAAACGGTGCCAGTCCCCTTTGATCTGACATCAGATATGACGGGACATTCGTTATAGAGATACATTTATGTGCTGATTGCAGATAGTTGCATTGAATAGTGGTTTTTGAGGGTATTTACTGCATTGTTAATGTGTGTGACATTTTGGAAACCTGCCTGTGAGGTTTTGGCAACGTGTGCGCACTGTCTGCCGGTCAGCCAAACTTCCACTACACTGGCTGCGCTCTGCCTGTGTTGACAGTAGACCTGGTTTCAGCTGGTGAGCTTTTAGCACACCTTTGGCAAAGTCTTTTGACACAAAATTGTCACTGCGCCAAGCTGGATCTGTCGACACGTCCCCCTGCCACACCCATCTCAGCGCACCTCGGTCTGCCAAACTACCAAACTGAGCGCGCCTCGGGTTGTGCTGCTCGAAACTAGCTCTGCGTGGGGTTCGCCACCCTGCGCCACACCGGGAAACGAGAGGCCAAAGTTTTAATATATGAAATGAACCTGAATATGTGGAATGAATGTCTGAATATATGGAATAAACCTTTAATATATAGAATAAAAGCCAGAATATATGGAATGAAATCTGACGTCATCAAGGCACAAGCGCCATCTTGTGTTTCCTCTGTATGCTTGTATTGGATGCTGCAGCAAGAACACAGTGAATATGAGTGAGTTGGTGAGAGACATAGTGGCAGCAAGTTTAAGCAATGAAGACATAGTAATTTCTACATTGGCTAATGAAAGTGGTAATGTTAACCATACCCAATACTGCAGTATGGTATGAGGTGCCATTTGTAAAGTGGCTCGCACTGAAATTAACACCAACATTTTGCCACATTTAGCTTCAAAAAATGTTTAAAAAAGTGGTGTGAATTTTTTAAAATCACTTTTTAACACATTTACAGCAATATTTAAAATATGTTCAATATAATGTCACAGTTAAAGCAACACAATGGAGTTTTTGAGCCCTCAAAATATATATCAATATATATATATATATCAACTCACAATAGGTTGGATGACACCTCCATCATTGCTTGAGAGCGTGTGTTTTGCTTGCACTGGCACTATGCAGTTTCGGGGCTCAAGTAGGAACCTGGACACAAAAAAGACTACAAAATTTGGCTGCTTTACGGCATACGTCATATCCCCCTCCTCTCTTTAGAGTAGCGTAGCCGAACCGAGGTGACAAAGTTAGACGTGGTTGTCATGACTGA
This sequence comes from Epinephelus cyanopodus, assembly GCA_026686955.1. Taxonomy (NCBI): domain Eukaryota; kingdom Metazoa; phylum Chordata; class Actinopteri; order Perciformes; family Serranidae; genus Epinephelus; species Epinephelus cyanopodus. Next base: position 40,052,417 of record CM048924.1, on the reverse strand, counting down.
AGCGACAAAGAAAAGGAAGAAGGTGAAGGTGTTGTCCAAGGACACAAAGAAAGAAAACAGAAAAGCGATTAAACAAGAGCTCGAACAAGGATTAATATCGGCCTGGCTTTCACACGCTGGCGAGAGCTGAAAGAGGAGGAAGGATGCCCAACCAATGGTGACCTGGCACTGTTACTGCTGTTACCCTCTACTTAGGAGACTCACTGTCTGCAGGTCGGCTGCCTCAGGTACATTTTCATCTTCCATTGTGTTGCTTTAAATCTAAATTTCTAATCAAATCTAAACGTTAAATGTTCAATCTAAATGTACTTGGTGAACTAAATATTTAGCTGATATGCAAATGCACACTGCCGGTTGCCGGAAGTACCAAAATAAAAGCCCAAGTGGTCAGACTGTGTTTATAGCATCAAATAACGAATTAAAACCAAACTAAATGGAGGACTACCTAAAATGACAGAAACAATGTTTGGGGAAATTTTTATTAGACTTGTACTTTGAGTTTTTAGTGTCCCATTCTTGCTTGCCAACATGCCAACATGTCTGATGATTTAGCTGAAAACACTGGAAGGGCCATTTTGGCCACAATTCTGTCTGTACGTTTGTTGTCTAACTTGCGAAGCATATACTCCTTATGTTATTATGTAAGCTAACGTTAGCGAGTTTCATATAGCTTACATGCTAACATAAGGAACATATGCTACGCGATTTGATGCTATAAATAGTCAGACCACCCAGGCTTTTAATTTGGTACTTCCGCTGACTAGCAGTGTGCATTAGCATATTAGATAAATATAGTTTCATCAACTACATTTAGATTTAACATTTAACATTCAGCATTCAACATTTAGATTTAGATTTAACATTTAGAATTTGATTTAAGATTTAGATTTAAGATTTATATTGAGATTTACCCTTTAAATTTAGATTTAACATTAAGATTTAGATCTAAGTTTAGATTTAGATTTAACACTTAGATTTAACATTGAACATTTAGATTTTAACCTAATTAATTAATATTTAGATTTAACTGTGACATTATATTTAATATGTTTTAAATATTGCTGTAAATGTAGTAAAGTGACTCACACCACTTTTTTAAACACTGTTTGAAGCTAAATGTGGCAAAATGTTGCTGTTAATTTCAGCAAAACGGCACCTCATACCATACTGCAGTATTGGGTATGGTTAACATTACCACGTGCATTAGCCAATGTGGAAATTACTATGGCTTCATTGCTTAAAATTGCCGCCACTATGTCTCTCTCCGACTCACTCATATTCACTCTGTTCTTGCTGGAGGATCCAATAAAAGCTTACAGAGGAAACACAAGATGGCACTACTGCCTTGATGACGTCAGATTTCATTCCATACGTTCTGGCTTTCGTTCAATATATATTCAAGGCTCATTCGATAGATGCATTCCATATAGTCGAGGTTCATTTAATATATTCAGACCTTCATTCAATATATTCATATTCATATATATATATATATATATATATATATATATAATGAAGAGAAGAGAGAGACAGAGAAAGACAGAGAGAGAAATACTACTTTTGCGGATAACAATCTATGAAACTGATGTGATATATAACATTGTAAATGTCAGATACTGCATGACAATTAAGAGACTCCCAAGTCTGTGAATGTTTTATGGACAAAATGTACATTGTTAAATACATATATAATCATATACTGTACATCAGTGGTGGCTGCTGGTCTTTCAAACAGGGGAAGCTCAGTTTAAGTTTGCATCATAAAATTTGTCATATTGTAGTGAGGAAGTAACTTATAAAAGGAACATTTAATTGAAGCAGTTTTTCAACCACACTCATGCCATAGAACCACAGCAAAACACCTCAAAGATTTTCAGATGCGTTTTAACCAAACACCTGAACTGTGTCTACACCACCAGAACTGAGTTTCTCTCAAAATTAACATTAACACTGGCCCAGGTAACAAACAGTGCTATATAGCAATATTCTCTGAACATTCTCAAATTTTACTGAAACACATATTTATTATATGAATTCTGCCCTCCACTCCTATTACATAAAATGGTTTGTGACCCTGTCATACCAACTGCACACACACAACACAACTACACCTTTGTGATTCAACGAACAAACGAACTAACTAATGACACTAAACAGGGTAAAAACTCAATAGCGCAATGTTTAGGTCTTTATTTACAGTGTGTGTTGTGAGTATTGTACAAATGGTGAAAATGAGCTATATCGCTGATGGAAATAAGGAACTCTGGACAGCACTCTGTCATTTGCCAAGTGTGTATTTCCAAACGCTGTCAGTCACAAAGGGGTTCCGCCTTTTAGACAATTCCTCCAATCAGCATGCATACACAGAGCGTCCTCTCCCACCTACTGCTCCATTAGGTCCCAGGGGAGCTGAGCCTCCCTGGAAGTGACAATTTTGTCGCATTTATCCACTGACCGTCTCGCTTTGCTGCATGAAAAAAACCTGCTCAGCGCTGTCTCATAGGAATGCTTGGAAGCTCCGCGTTCAGCGGGCTGACAGGAGAATGTATGACAGGGAGGTCGCATTTGAAAACTGGTGATAAACAGCTGATCCTAGTGCATGTTTAATGCAATGTAAATTCAATAGTGATTATTTGACCATTTCTTCTATGAAATTTTAGGGGAAGTTCAGCCTCCCTTGTCTTGTTGAGCAATCGCCCCTGCTGTACATCTACCATATCATATGGCTGCAAGGCACATGTAGTACCACCCCACACAGAAAATTACTTTTGGTTTATTTTCTATTTTCTATTTAAATGAGGCAGTAATTGGCTGAAACATCAGTACAAAATGCAGATGGTGACATTATAACCCATACAATGACATTTTAGGATGGTTGGCTGCACTGTCATTTTTCCAAAGATGTAGTGGTCATTTAGTCTGATCTCAGCACAAAATGTTTACATGTAGTGTCTGTTGTACAGCCTCTATCATCAGAGACCATGTTGCAGTCATGGCCCCTCTGAGATCATGATAAATGCATTCATATTACAGTTTTTTACAATCCCTTTAGCACTAATTTCAGAACCTTGAAGTAATTTTTTCAAAACTCCTAACACTTTTTCCAGTTGCTTGGATACTATACACATTAACCTCAGATCATTTGTTCATTTAACTAAAAATCACCTGTTCAAAATGACACAACTTAACATCAAAGTATTAGCATTTCAAAATGCAATTCACACATTACATCTGAGATGACTGTCTATTCATTTCATTACAATGATCTAACTAGCAATGTATACAACTGTTCAAAATAATAAGTTAAACTTGCATTTCTCTTAATGCACAGTTTTATGGAAACTGCTGAACAAAAATTGATGTTTAGATCATGGAAGGCCCTTGTAAATGCTTTTCCAACACTCTCAACTCGTTACTGATGATTGATTTCACCTTGTGGTATGAGTATAAATGAGTGGGATCCTTGACAGCACAAGCAATTTCAGTAACATAGAGCTGGCAGGTGATCACAGGAGTTAAGCAAGAGGAAGACAAGGATGACATGGTCAAAGGATTGGCAGGCATCACGCACCCCTTCAGAGAGGTGGTCGTGGGCCTCATATAAGAGGAGGGCTTAGGCCTCAACAAAGAGGTGGCCATGGGCCTCATTTTAGAGGTGTGGGGGAATGTGGTAGAGGACAAGGCCACAGACCAAGACAGCAACAGGAAAGGGTGTCCAGTGAAATCCGGGCAATAGTTGTAGACCATGTTGTAAATCATGGCATGACAATGACTGAGGCAGCTGGAATGATTCAACCAAACCTCAGAAGACTGTGGTGTCAATCGTCAGAACTTTCCGCAGTGAGAACCGGTAAGTCTAAAGCATGCACTAAACATTAGGCTACTCTCAATTGTCAAATGACTGTATACTGCATGTCAGTGTCTACCACATGATGTGATTACTGTAAATGTGTTCTATGGTGACATGTTCTTACAGTACTGTAATTTTCCCTGCAGAATTGAGACTAAGCCAAATAAAGGAGGCAGAGGCAAAATTCTGACTACTGAACAAGAGCATGCTGTGGCCAGTTTTGTCCGGGCCAGAAATGATATTCGCCTTTCAGACATTCGGCAGCACATCTTGGACAATGATGACATTTTCAACAATGTGGAAGCCATAAGTTTGCCTACTATTGCACGTGTGCTGAAAAGGCACCAGGTGTCTGTAAAACAGCTATACTGTGTGCCTTTTGAAAGAAATGCAGAAAGAGTGAAGCAGCCGAGGACTGAGTATGTTCAGGTATGTTCAGTTTCAAGATGCCTGTTGTGAAAATTTCCCCCCAAATTCTACATCATTGTAATCAGTAATTCTCTTTCCAGATATCTTTTTAGAGGGTGATGGAGCTGAATGCTGATGAAAACCATCACAAATTCATCTTTGTGGATGAGGCAGGCTTCAACCTGGCCAAGACAAGGAGGAGAGGTTGGAATTTCATTGGCCAGCGGGCAACCATCCAAGTACCTGGACAGCATGGGGCCAACATCACCATGTGTGCGGCCATATCTGAAGATGGTGTGGTGGGATGCAGACCTTGCATAGGATCCTATAATGCAGCTCTCCTTGTAACATTCCTTGATGAGCTAACTCAGGTCTGTAGAGCAGATGGTGTTATCTATGTCATTGTGTGGGATGATAGGTTCAACCATGCTCAAGAGGTGCAAGCATGGTTTCAGGCCCATCCACAATTCACCACTCTGTACTTACCCCCATACACTCCTTTCCTTAACCAGATTGAGGAATTTTTGGAGGATGTATGACAAGCGCCCACACGAACAAGTCACCCTTCTCCAGGCCATGGATGACGCATGCAATGACATCACAGCAGACCAGTGTCAGGCCTGGATTCGCCATGCCAGAAGATTTTTTCCAAGGTGTTTGGCAAATGAAAACATCAACTGTGATGTGGATGAGAACCTGTGGCCAAATCAACAATACGGAGTTGATGGCTAGACACACAGTACAGTAATCAATCCTTTTTTTGGATTAAGTGATTTTTTTTTTTTTTACATGCTTATTATAGTACTGTAGTTTTTTGTAGCCAATTATTTCTACTTTGAATCAAAAATCTATGTTGTATTTCTTCAATAAATTTCAGTTAACGGTAGAGTAATGTAGTACCATAATGAAACATTGTTCACATATTTTGTACTACAATATTTAATGATTGTTAAGAGTAATAAACAATGAAACTATCTGTTTCTGGTGTGGGGGTGATCTAAATTAAGTTCATATGGTATTTCATGATACAATGCGTTATTTGAAACAGTGATTCTGCAGGTGTAAGGTTTCTTTAAAGATATGGATGCACAATGTAATGTTTTGAGCATTGGACTGCCTGTGTTACAAGGGATGACCGTTTTGAGTTTTGTGTCTAGAGTTGTGAAAAATGACATCAAGGTTCTGAAATTAGTGCTAAAGGGATTGTAAAAAAAAAAAAGTAAAAACAGACATGCAAAGAGCTTGATTGTGTTCACGTAAGTTACATCAGAGATCTGCTTAGCTGCTGTTGTCGGGTATGAAGTTATTAAAAGCTAGGTGCAATACCTGTAGGCTGAAGAATCGGGTTTTTTTCTAAACTTGTCTGCACACTATGCAATATGTTCACACACAATCAATTTGCAATAATTGATGTTTACTGGCAGTGTTTAGTCAGAGACAAGGTGACATCCATAAAGTGCTGTGAAATTGCCAAACACAGGGACACAAGGTTGTGTTGAGCCTTGCATTTACATATTCATATTTAACCAATATATTTTTTACTTAACCTGACCAAGAAATTTTTGTTGCCTAAAGGCCTATCATGCTTTAGTTGCCTAAAGCTGATTTTCTTTGAATCAAATATTTAGAAATGTTGGTGCAAATGTTGATATTGAACCTTTTGTGTAATGTGATTGCATTTCCTTTAAAGACATCTGTCTCAGTGGAGTTTTGCATATATTCAATGTGAATATTTTGACTCCTTTTATTGATTAAGTGGCATTACATTATCCTCTGAAATATGTTTTTTTTCTGATGCCCAAAGTACTGTAGTTGCATTATGAATGTTATTGCTAGGGTGATGGCATTGTTGCCAAACATTTCTATCAAAGACAGCCTGTTGAGGTTTCCCTCTCGGATACACCTGTCAGGGTGCACAGAGAGATTGGCCTAATGTGCCAATTACTATTTCTGTATATCTGAGAACAGAGGGAGGTGAGTAAAATACAGACAGAGAGACTGCATCTTTTTTCTTTATGTTCCAGTACACCCAAACCAACAATATACGCAATGTAGGCTTGCAGTAAGATGGTGCCTCTGTATTAAAACCTGTATCAGTTCAAGAGGGGCCTTTAACTACCATATTGTTTCAGTATTATACTGAAGAAACATTGACAGCCCAACAATATCTCACATTTCTCACCTTTTGTTTGTGCTGTATGTGTCCTATTAAAGGAAGACACTGAACATATACACTGAATTTGTCTGAGTCACTGACATTCATACATACATGAAATTTGAATTTTTAGATGCTTAATATGGATATAGAACTAGCCTAGCCCGCAAACTTAGGTTTATGAGTTCTACGTATGTGACCAACATAGCTGATAAACTGATTATTTAGACTATTTATTAATGTTTTTTAATCAACAAAACTACTTTAATTTATTGGTAGTAAACAAGCACAAAAGACTACAGTCAAGACATTTACAACAAAGTTAGTGAAAGCACAGTATATTTTCTTACCATAAAGCTGATTTGCTCTACAGGAGCAGGGTGTGATTTCACTGAATTAAATAGAGAGAATGGGAATTAAAAAACATACGTATATTCATAGAAATTTGAAAAATTAACAGTTATTTTCTTTTTTGTGAAGAAAAACTGATAATTAAACCATTAAAGACATTACCAACAAGAAATTATATAATCAGGACCTAACTGGCAGTTTCTTCCCCGTGAATATTGTTTGATGTATCCATTAGGCATAACCAGACCGTGCTTATTAGCATTCAAAATACAGCTCTCTTCCTGTAGCCCGAAATGTCTAACATTTTCAAACATTATGGCAAATGTTTCATTAAAGTGTTGCTAGCCCCCAGCTCCCTTCTGCTCCAGTCTCCACTCTATCAGGCCTTCCCCAGAAGTGATTATGCTAATTGCTGTTTGATCAGATGATTAAATTATAATTTGATTAATCCCAGGCACTAAACGCTCTGAATATGTTGATGTGTATTTTGCTGCCTGGCAGTGTTTGCAGAGTCCCCTGTCACCAGACAGGTTGTCTGAGACACACAGTCCAGGTATAGGGTAGGAAGAGATGTATGTAGGGCTACATTGGGAGGTTACTATGAACAGGTATGAAACACTACTTTTGATTTATTGTGGTCTTGTAATCACAGAAAACATGATGATTAATAAAGGATCCATGTCTAGATTTAGTGCAGCTCTAATGCAAATGGCTGCCATTTTGTCACCATTGCTTGTTCCTCTCATTTGACAGTGTCCATCAGAGTGATTTATAATAATAATAATGAGGGTCCAATTGTATTCCTATTATTGAAGTCAGTGCCACTCACATCACAAGTATTATTTTTGTATGACTATTTGTGATTTTTAGTATACACAATATATATATATATATATATATATATATATATAACAACTTATTTAGCTGATAACCGATATTGATATTTTTATTTTATTTTAAAGCCGATATTGGCCAATACAGATACTGTGCCAATATTATCGCTCATCCATAATATTTAGTTGTGGTACGCTTCTTGATCAATTCAGAGTGAAAACTTTGATAAAAGAAATGGACCCACGCCGATTCACGTTATAAATTGGATCCATTGAAACAGAATGAATAAAAAGGACACTGAAGTGGATATTAATCACTGCCTTGGTCATTTGACTAGAACAAAAGAAAATGGTGATTGTCGTTATTTGTCTCATTAGTTTGATAACTTTTTGACCCATTCTTACACCTGTATTTCTTATTAACACCAATTGATGTTTCTCTCTTACACCAAACTAACACTAATGTTATCTTAATTGTTTTTTAAACTAATTTTTAAACACAATTCATTCAAACTCAGAACAGAAAGAAAATAAAACCCACCAAAACGATCTTACTTTTCTTATTTTTCATCTCGTTACTTAGTCCACTGTTCCAAAAATCACCAGTTCTGGTTTTGTTGAAATAAATTGTTAATTCACCGACTTAGATGAAAAAATATGGATGTGGATCTGCACACTCTTTATCCCTGAGGTCTCTCTCTGCCTCTCAGCTGTTTGCTGAGCAGTAGTTCTCACTCCTTGTTTTGAGGCAGCTACAGTACTTTATGTTTCAACAAACATGCAATTAATGACACAAAACAAACAGGGAAACTCCTCTGCTCTTTTAGTCATTCTTCCAAACCTCACCTCGGTGAGTCCCACAGACTATAAGAAATAATGGACATGGCCATTTTGACACCTGGGTCTGTGGACCCTTTTTAAGCCTGGAGTTTAGCATTTCAGCCATTGTCATCTTGGTTTTTTGGAGACTGAAGTGATGATATTTGGGTGAGAGGCTGGAGTTGTGGAGGAACGAGGGGAGGATCTGACTGAGAAGATGAGAATGTTATTGGCTGACAGCCTGTCACTCAAAGCGGCCCACCCCTAATTATGCTTACCTTAATTAATGCTTAAAGTCTTAACAAAATGTAAACAGGGGAATTAGGGATGCACAGTATTGGATTTTTTTGCCAATATCCGACATGCCAGCATAAAACAACTCATTTGACAGATAGCGATAGCGATATTAGTAATTCTACTTTTTTCCCCACTTAATTTTAGTGATCATCAAGTCTTTTCTGTAGTGGAATTAACACATGCATACATACATACATGCATACTCTTATTGCGATGACCCTCCAGCAGATGGAGAAATGAAATACAATGCTTTTCAGTGCATGTAATATTCATTCATTGTACAAAATAAGAAAAAACATGTTGCATATGTATTGGCTGATACCTATGACGTGCCATTAATATCAGTATGTTGGCCGATTCCAGTAGTTCAGTTTAAAGCCAATATTGGCCGATACTGATGATACGCTGATATTATTGTGCATCCCTTGGGTAAGTTACATAAAAAAATCACCCCCTATGCAGTTGTCATGAATACTGACAAAACCTTTTTTTGTACCAGGCTTTAAAGCCTCTGGAAACCCAAATCCACAATAGCCTTCTAACTATGTAATTTAGGGTCTTATGTACATAATGTAAAACAATTAGAAATCAGTTTCCATCCAAATTCGAAATATCTGTCTTTTAAGTTTTTGTACATTCTTGAAATTGGGTTTGATTGGGCCGTGGTTATCTCTCAGATTTATTACGCAATAAATTCGAAACCAATCATAAATCATCCATCTGTTGTCTCATCCCGCCCCCCAGTGGCAGCGCAACAAAACCTTTCTGCTCCAGCTAAATCTGCCTCTTTGAGTCTGAGCCAACTCGTCTCTTCATAGCCATTTGCGATTAGCCACCCAACTAATTTTATATAGCCTATATATCTGTCTGTCTGTCTGTCTGTCTGCCTGTCTATCTATCTATCTATCTGTCTATCTGTCTGTCTACCTAACGTTAGCTAGCTATCTAGCTAGCTATCGTTAGCGATCTAGCTAGCTAACGTTATCTATCTTTCCATCTATCTATCTATCCATCGATCTATCTATTGATCGGCTTGTGAGCAGCCGGGCTTGCCCCCCGGTGCCGGTGCTGGCTCGCAGGGAGGGGACGTAATGTGCACCCTTCCTCACCCATAACCCCAACCCCAAGCAGTTAGCTTTGCTACGCATAAACATATCCCCAATCGCGGAGGTGATGCTGCGGGAAACAACACAATTTTAGCCGGAGGGGAACATTATTTGAGGCGGACAAATACTTCTACACAATGCCAGAGAGACTGCCGGCCGGCACCGGTCTCTCCTGCTTTGAGGGTCTGTGTGTGTGTCAGAGTAAAGACATATTTAATCTATTAAGACTGGATGTGTTTGAATGAAAAAGGCTATTATCAGAAAAACGGAGCAGATTTATGTTTTCAATGAAAACGTATCTCAGTGAAGAAAGGCAAAGCGCCAGCCTCCTGCTGTCATTCATCTCAGCTAACATGGCATGTAAAAGTTATGCTAACTATTCTACGAAGTAACATTAATATGAATCACAAAACATTTTGAAACATATTATTCAGTGACCACCTGAAAGGAATCATTTTCAGCTTCTGCTTCGTCCTTTGAATCATTAGAGGGCTCAAACATATACGGCTGGATTAAATTTGTGGCAGCCATTGCTGAGCCAGGAGATGTCAATCAAAACGAGGGAGCTGTCAATCACAGCGTTATCTGCCACGCCCACTCTGTCCTGGCAAGTGGTCTAAACAGCAAAACGAGCTGTTTTTAAACCAGGTTTTCTAATAGTTATGAATAGTTATTTTCACTCAGACTTTTGTGGATGATTAATGAGACACTCGACTTTGATATAATATCTGCATTTTTACTATTTCAGGCTGTGTTTCCAAAGGCTTTAAACATGAAGCATTTCACCTCAAAAACAGTTTTTGGCACTTGTGTGTTGGCTTCATTTTTCAGCCTGGAGGTAGCTGCTTGGAGTACATGACTTGCTGTAAGTCAGTTTATATATGTGGAAATGTACACAGAAGCTAGACCAATATAACGGTTACAAAAGCAACAGTACACATAAAAATCATAGCCGCTCTGACTATAAATGATAAATTGATTTGAATGAGAATGTCCGTTCTATCCTCATTCTACTTCTGTGATTTGACCACTATGTGTTTGCATTTTAGCACTAAGAGAGGACTCTCCTGCAGTGGGGCTACTGAAGATGAAATACTCACCTTTTAGGCAAATGGAGGGCTGTTGAGGGGAGGGGGAGGCAGGGATGGAGGGAGAGAGAGTTGTGGGGGGGTTGGGGTTTGTAAGGCACAAGAGGATAGCTGTGGGCGGAAAGGCAACAATGTCTAGTCATCTGACCCACAATCCCATTTAACCCCAGGACTTTGATTTGCCCTCCACTGTCAACTGCTTATTTCGCCTCTTTGTTTCTCCCCTGCAAATCGCTTTTATATTCACCACCTCGAGATGATGCAAAACAACATGGGTATTCCTGCTGCAGCCAAAGGAAGAAAAGCATTCAAAAATCTCTCCAATCCTTTATTTTGATAAGTTATTCAGACTGTCCTACATTCTGTTTATTCATTTGATGCAATTAAACCATAATTTTTCTTGTAATAACTTGCTAATACAATGTATGTAAAATATCATTATGATTAAAATATGAGCACATTTATTTTACATTTTTCTAAACAAGGCTGCAAATCAATGGAAGGAATACAAGGACAACATTAACACTTGCATACAAAAATGTGACAGTGTTTAAAGTGTTTAGTGTTCCTTGCATGGACACCACATGTTTCAGGTAGAGGTGCTACATGCATAAAACTGCAAAGTAGAATGGTAAACACATATCCTTTGTTAGAATAATGTCCATCTTTATGCATTAGTGAAATAATTTTGTTACCTACTGCCTTCTCCTCCTTTGCATGTTTTGAAAATGTATTCTAAAAAAGCAAATGTTCATCTGAGTGGGCCATTTACACACCAATACAGCATCTCACTGCTTCCCCAGTGTGGCACAATGGTTCATAACTTCAAACAAACCCCAAGGAAGTGTATGTATGTGTGTTTGTTATATAAGCAGAGTTTTAATATCCCACACACTTGTGATGGTGGAGAGGTGTCTTGCATGGATTATTTTGCAGGCTCAATGTTGCAACTGCAGCCAGAGTCCTGGCTTAAAAACATTTACCAATATTCACACATAGTTATAGCGCCAACTTGTGGCAACAGAAAATTACATTTTTTTTTTTTTGATGTTGAATTGACCAAATGTCTTCAAAAATCTTGAGACCTTGATGATGCTAGACTGTGAGGATTGCGAGCTCTTGTTTAACTGCATTGTTATGGTGTGGTGGCCATTTTTAGTATTTCGCTATAAAACAGGAAGTTGTACTATCTTGAGCACACATTGTCCAATCTGCCCCAAATTTCTTAGTCATTCTAAGGGTGTTTTCACACTTGGTCCTTTTCAGCCTTCTAAGCGGACCAAAAGCAGTGACTCAGCATTTTTTTCCCAAATGTGAATACTACAAGAGAACTTTGAACACTACAAGAGAACTTACACCCCGCTGAAGTGAACCAAACTCAGACCGCCTCGGCTGGTCTGAGTTCGATTCGCTTGTATTTATAAAACAAAGATGTGAAATGGTGAGATTGTGGAACCATCTTGTCAGTCTGCCAGAGGAAAGGCTAATGAGGAAAATTTTTAATTGGGACAGGGCAAACCATCATCCCTGGTCTAGAGAGGTCTCAATAATATTATCTGACATGCATAGAATGTTCAGAAATAATCTGCAATGTAATATAAATTGTGTTAAACAAAAAATGTTCATAAAGTATGAAGATCAATGGAAACAGGATATATGGGAGAAGCCAAAGCTTAGAAATTATGTTCAGTTTAAGAATGACTATGCTACAGAACATTATATTGTCCGTAATTTAAAGAGAAGGCAGAGGTCTCTCTGTGCTCAATTTAGAACTGGTACCTTACCTCTGGCAGTAGAAGTGTGAAGATTTAAAGGCATACAAGAAGATTTACGTTTGTGTGAATTTTGTGATCTCCAGGTTGTGGAAGATGAATTTCATTTTGTTTTTCATTGTCCTTTATATGGTGATTTAAGGAATTCTCTCTTTGAATCAATTCAGTTAAAAAATCCTGATCTATTTTGGAAATATGAAGGTGAGATTCTGTGTTGGTTGTTTGAAAATAATGTTTTTGCCTTGGCAAAATTTATAGAAAAGGCATGGTACTTGCGGCAAGGTATTCTGTACCCTGTTTAACAAATTTTCATTATTATTATTTATTATCATTATTTTTTTTCCTCTATTTGTATGTCTCCCTATTTTCAGAGGTTTTGCTCTGTTATGTAATATGTCACATGGTTATCATGGATGTAATCGTGGAATTATTTAATGAATTATTTACTGTTCAGTGTCTAATAAGCCCATGAGGGCTGGGCACCAATTATGGTGTTTGACACTTAAATAAACAGATCAATCAATCAATCAATCAATCAATCAAGTTTGCGGTGCAGTTCTCTTAACCTCTGCCTTGTGAACACAAAACGCTCAGGTCTGCTTTGCCTTTTTGCTATTGTATTGTAGCCCTCCAGGCTTGCCATAGACAGATCACGTGCTATTTCAGTGGGACACATAATAAACTCAACGGAACCATGGCAACAGATAACGACAGTATGACCAGTAGACAAAGAGTACTTTGGTCTGACGATGAAAAAAATGCACTCCTCCAGATATGGAAGGAGGAAAACATCAAATGCAACAACAGTGCAAAATGCACAGAAACTTTTCCTCCAATTTTAAGTTCATAACGGCACTGCAGTGCCACGTCAAAGTAAAAACAAAACTACATCAATATATATAGGCTATAGTATCTGATTTTACTTCAGAGGTAAAATCGATGATATCAGACCCAGTCTTTTATACCAACAGAATGTCATTTCTAACACACCTGGATCATTGCTTTTACCTGAGGAAACACTGGAGAGTTTTGCCCTGGTTGATGCAAGGACACTTGTCGAGTTTTCTCCCAGGTAAACCGAACAACCTGCATTTTAGATCCGATTCCCACATCACTTTTAAAAACATTTTATGGATTCTTTGAGGAACAGATTTTAAACATAGTAAATTGCTCTCTTCAGATGGGTGTCTTCCCCACTGCGGTAGTGAAGCCCCTTCTGAAGAAGAGTAATTTAGATTGAAACATTTTTTATAATTATACTGTTTTTACAATCACATGTTATGAAACTCATGGACCTTATTGAATACAAAACTGCACTGATCATGTTTAGAGCAAGACACGGGCTTTTGCCAGGTAATATACAAAAGATGTTCAGTGATAAAGAGTGGGGTTACAACTTGAGACGAGAGCTTAATTTCAAGGTACGTTCTGCTGGTTCAACATTGAAAACTATGTGCATTTCAGTTTGTGGAGTGAGTTTGTGGAATGGACTGAGCATGGAGGTTCAGCGAAGTCCAAACTTGAATAATTTCAAGAAGATATATAAAAATGTTATTTTCAAGAGGTATTCGGATGAGGAGGGTCTGTGACCTATTGAGTCAACACAGCCCTGTTTTTTCAGTTTTCATTAGTCTTAATTAATGTTATTCCTGACACTTCTGATACTGCTGCAGTCATTCAGGCTGTTGTATATGCAGTGAAGATATTTGCGTTGGCAAGAGGGGGGTAGGAGCTCAATAAGTTTTAAACTTCATCCTACTCCTTTTCGGACATTGTTGTTATTAATTTATTTTTCTTACTGATTTGTTTGTTTACTGTCTTATCTGTTTAAATACTGTTCGAAATAAATAAAATAAATGAAATAAATGAAAAATAATTACTGGCCTGTATCCAACTTACTGTTTTTAAGTAAGATTTTATTAAAACTGTTTTTTTTACCAAGTAAATTATTTTTTAAAAGGAAACAATATTTTACAGAAATATCAGTCTGGTTTTAGGATGAACCACAGTACCAAGACAGCCCTTTTAAAGATTTTAAATGATATCAGGTTGAATGCAGATTCACAAAAACTCACAGTCTTGGTACTACTGGGTCTAAGCGTCGCCTTTGATACAGTAGATCACCACATTTTATTAAACAGACTCAGAAAGCTGGTGGGCCTCTCTGGTACTGTTTTTAACTGGTTCAGCTCTTATTTCACAGATCGTTGTTTCTTTGTAAGTATGGATACATGTTCCTCCAGAACACATGAAATTAGGTGTGGGGTGCGCCAAGGGTCGATTTTAGGTCCACTTCTTTTTAATCTATATATGCTTCCCCTTGGGGACGTCATCAGAAGGCACAGCATCACTTCCACAGTTATGCAGATGACACACAGCTGTACATCGCCGTGTCTCCTGATGACACAGGGCCAACTGATACCCTTTTAAACTGTATTTTAGATATCAAGTCTTGGATGGCAATGAATTTCCTACAGCTCAACCAGGACAAAACAGAAGTTTTAATCATTGGTCCTGAAGGCAAGAGAGAGAAACCTTTACAAAAACTACAAGATTTTAAACCTTCACAATGTGTAAAGAACCTGGGCGTCATTTCTGACTCTGAGCTTAGTTTTATTCCACACATCAAAAATGTAACAAAGATAGGTTTTTATTATCTTAAGAATATAGCCAGAGTCTGCCCATTTCTCTCTCAGGCTAACACGGAGGTGCTGAGGTGCTGATGCATGCTTTTATCTCTTGTCGTTTAGATTATTGTAATACCCTGCTCTCTGGTCTTCCCAAAATGACCATCTCTAATCTGCAGCTACTCCAAAACTCAGCCGCACGAGTGCTAACGAGGACCAGAGGGCGGGAGCACATTACACCAGTTTTAAAACTGCTGCATTGGCTCCCCGTGTGTTTCAGGATTAATTTTAAGGTTCTTTTATTAGTTTTTAAATGTCTTAACGGTCTCCGGCCATCTTATTTATCTGACCTGCTTTTATCATATCAACCCTCGCGGATCCTGAGGTCCTCCGGCATCGACCTTTTAACTGCTCCAAAAGTTAGAACAAAAACCAATGGCTGCATTCAGCCATTATGGCCTTCACTTGTGGAATAGCCTGCCGGAGAACATCAGGACTGCAGAGACTGTTGATGTTTTTAAAAGGAGGCTCAAGACTCACCTTTTTAGCTTGGCATTTAACTGATTTCTTTTACTCTTTTAATTCTTATATGTTATTTTAATTTCTAATGCTTTTAAATTATTTAATTTCAATATGTATGTAATATTTTTGTTGTATGTTTTTATTCTGTGAAGCAGTTTGTGCTGCATTTTTAATGCATGAAAAGTGCTACAAATAAAGTTTGATGATATTGCACAGAGCTCTGGCTCTGGCTCCTGATCTACTTTTGGAGACTTTAGGGACCACAAGTAACCGTGCATTCTCAGAGCACAGTGTTCTGATGGGACAATATGGCACTATGAGCTCTCTAAGATATGATGGAGCTTGACCATTTAGAGCTTTATAAGTTAAGAGTAGGATTTTAAATTCAGTTCTGGATTTTGCAGGGAGATTGTGCAGAGAAGCTAAAACAGGAGAAATATGATCTTGTTTCTTAGTTGCTGTTCGTACACCTGCTGCTGCATTCTGAATTAGCTGGAGAGTTTTTAAGGACTTACTAGAGCTACCTGATAATAAAGAGTTACAGTAATCCAGCCTTGAAGTAACAAAAGCGTGGACCAATTTTTCTGCATCTTTTTGGGTCAGGATAGGCCTAATTTTCGCAATGTTACGCAGATGAAAAAATGCAGTCTGTGAGGTTTGTTTTAAATGCAAATTAAAAGACAAATCTTGATCAAATGTTGCAATGCCATCTAGAGAAACTATGTCATCAGATAAAGAGTCTCTGAGTTGTTTGGCCCCTGTATCATCCGCATAAGAATGGAAATTTACAGAGTGATTTCGAATGCTAAAGGAATCATATATAGAGTAAATAGGATTGGTCTGAGCACAGAACCTTGCGGAACTCCAAAACAAACTTTAGGCTTGTGAATGAATCAATGGAATTTCTTGCAATAATGAAAAAATACTGGAAATTATGTCCATCTGGCACAAACCACATGTTTTGGACAGCTATTACGTGACAGAATGTCCCACCATCATGGTTCTCATATTGCCAGATTCCAGAGAGTTTCCCCTCTTCATATAAGGCAGAATATGTCTACTTCCAACTTGCTATGGTGAGATACATGTGAAAATGTAAGAATTTAGTAACACAGATTTTTTTTTCATTGATATAAATTATTATTAATTTAAAATACAGGCACATAGAGGGACATGTAATGATGGCAATTCTGGATAGCCCAGATTGTCCTGAAAAAAACCTCAGATATAGCATGTGTATGTAGCCTTTATAATAACTGTGATATGAGCTTAAAAGTAAAGGCAGTAAAAAATACACCAAAAAGGCCTAGGGCCCAAGGGCTTAAGTATAATAGCAGTATTTCTAGTTTTGTAAAAGCAGAGGGGAAGGTATAAACATGCACTTCGCTAAAGGAATAGTCTAACAATTACATGAAATATGCTATGATTTCTTGTTGGGAGTTGTAGATGAGAGCACCGATGAATCATCCTCTCTATTTGGTAAATAAGTACAGTTTCTAGATTACTGTACTTAGTCTGCCGCTGTCCCCCCCAACCCAGCCCTGGATAATGGATTAATGGATGGATGCTAGCACCTGGTTAGCTTAGGTAGGAACACTTGAAACAAGAGAAGAAAGCTGATTCCCAAAAGTTAAAACTGTTATAATTAAATCTGCCTCTCAGCATCTCTAAGGTTCATTAATTGACACGTTATATTTTGCTTGTTTAAAACTGAAATGTCAAAACAACACATGTGGTTTGCAAGGCAATATGTGCCCAACAGTTTCTTGGCCAAGGACCCTCTGCTTGTTCCCTGGCAACCTCATGATGATGACAAGATTCCAGCCTAAGCTAAGCTAGCCAGCTGCTGGCAGGAACTTCATATTTAATGTTTATGTATCCCAAAATGTTAGAATACTATTAAGATGCAGACTTAGGAAAATGGTCAAAAATGCAGTTTTCTAAAACAAGACAGTTAGGCTACAGCAATGTCAGCAGCTTTATGAGGCCGTATAGGCACAATAGTGCTAAATGCTAACATAAGCATTGCTAACAATCTCACCATGACAATGCTAACATACAATGTTTACCAATACAGTGTTTGCAATGTTCACCATTGCAAGTGAGATATTTCAGTCTGACAAAAGCGCTGATCTGACCTGGGACTCACAAAAATTTGGTATCTCACTCGGGGGTCTGTGCAGTATGACCTGCGTTACATAAGGATGTGTGCTTGATGCCATCTCATATTTTCTCATTGGGTCATTTTGTCACTTCTTGAATAAGCTAGCAAAACTAAAATTAAGATCTGAGTTCATGACTACACCAAGATATCGGGCTTGGTCCATGGTTTTTAACATTGCAAATTGTTGAGTTTGTATTGGACCAGTCTCATTTATATACTTATGTAAATTTGGATGTCATCTACATAACATATATTTTGTTGTTTCCCATAATCTGAGCCAGTTGAAGCATGTAGATGTTAAGCAGAGGAGTCCCTAGAATGGAGCCCTGGGGAACTCTGCATGTCCTCTTTGTATACTCAGACATATAACTACCTACAGTATAGACACAAAGTAGTCCCTGTCCTTTCAGTAGGAATTAAAACAGTTTAATACTGTGCTTGAAAGTCCCACCCACTTTTCCAGTTGGCTAGTGATATGTTTCGATTAACTGTGTCAAATACAGCACCGCATTCCAGTAATACTAATACTGAAATTCTGCTACTATCTGTGTTAAAGTTGCTGTCATTGAAAACCTAAAATACAGCAGTGTCAGTGCTGTGGTGTATTCGAAAAATCTGGCTGTAAAACATCAGAAAGTTATTTAATGCCAAGAAGTCCATTCAGCTTTTGAAAAACAGCTTTTTCAACTTGTTTATTTGTTCATTGGTAACATCACTAAATTATTCTTTTTAACAGTTGCTTGATGACTGCAGTTTTAGCAATAGAAAAAGAAGCTGGTAATAACATGGCGAAATCTACATCCAAAGTCATGCATTTTTGGACAGATGAGGAGACACAGTACGTGCTGTGTCAGCTGAAAGAGCTAAATATTTTAGAATACATGGATGGGAGGAAATCAAAGAATGGCGATTGTGTAGGTCAACTGGAAAAAAGGTCCAATACTAACAAGGTGAAAGGAGGCATATCGCCACTTATCATAGTAGAGTTGGACATACTTTGGTCAATTAGTCGATTCTTTGTCGTTGTTTGTATATTGGGACAAGGACAGTAGTTCAATTAAATGGTATAGTTGAGCTATAACTGTAGCTCCACTTAATTGTGCATGTAAACAATACTGAACGTAGTATCTTGCATCAATAGACGCCCAGTCGGATTTCAATGTCCTTGTATGAAGGTGTGAGACCAAATTAACAAATTATATGAAACATGACTAACGTATTTTGTAAGCCTTCATATTGTATTATTTAGTCTAGTTTGCCTAATTTTCCAAACTTAAGAAATAAAAGTAGTCCAAACTTTGCCACTCAGTCCAATGTCTCATTTTCATCAAAGCAAAAATAATTCAGGATTTTTGTTCTGCATTCTTACAAATGTGCTTGCAGGTTATGGTATGAAGTATGAACATGCAGTCGGAGCACTGGCTGAGGGAGTCACGGAGCTTGCCAAGCATGCATCTGCAAAGCCATGCCCATACGGGTTAAATACCAATTTTTTTCAAGGTGTCCCAAGCTCACCCATCAACAGACCAACACTGCCATCCATAGAGTCATGATTTTGACACTGCTGGCAACCTGATTTTTTTTTTTATTAGTCTGCTTCCTCAGCCTAGAGAAATTCAAAATAATTTTAATCTCATGGACAAAAGATCTTAATGACATGTTTTCAGAGGATGTGCGTATACAGCCACAGTATGTTCTGGGTTCTAATTGACTCTGTAATACAATATGTGTGTTAACTTCTGTGGCTCTGAAGCTCTTGGATGTAACCAGTGCCTACATCAAGCTCTGATTCACACTTTGAAAATCATGTGAAATAATATCAGAAGTTGCAATATCGGGAACATCCTGTCATTTTGATGCTGTGTCACTTGGAAAGGGTAATGGAGCATTATGAATGTCTCATATGGTTGTTTTTTTTCCTCTTTCTGTTCTCCCTCTCGATGTGCCTTTGTGTATTACCTTCAGTGGCAGCAGCTAGAGTTTGTTTACTCACTCACAGGTATTTCTCCTCTTCACTCCTTAGCCATTTTCATTCACTCATTCCAGTCCTGTTAGTGCTCATGTAAATGAGCGTTCATATGCATCATCTAACCCACTCCAGGGTGACTCTCATCTTGCCCTCCAGAGAACTGACATCAGAGGGGGCTATCATTGGCTTTACATAGTGACTGCATGGCACTAAGCATGCTGCTCAACATTATTCATGAGGGAAAAATGGGTGGCAGTGATTTGGGAGTTAAGGGACCTTATTCTCAGATCTGTGTAACTTGGATCAGCACTGCTCTTCTCTTTGCTGATTACTGTGTAAGCCCCTGGGGCAGGAGAGGGGGTGGGGGTGTTGAGGGGGGGATTATTCACTAGCATCATGAGGCTGTCCTGTCTTCCATACCATCTCTACCCCTCCCTATCCTCCCCCTGTTGCAGTTCTCCCAGCCCCCACTCTCCCCTCCCTAGGCGGTCTCTGCAGAGGTCTGCCTTAATTACCTGCATCGCCTGCCATGAGCTGTCAGTGCAGCTCTGTGCTTGTTTGCCCCAGTGGAGTTTCTCTAATGTTTAGATGCCCTGGTGCCCACTGTAGCACCACAGAGATCTCTGACCTGGTGAAGGCCACACTGTGGCTAAGAGCCAATTGGACTCTAATGTTTAAATACATTAGTGGCATTGGGCAGGGCAGACAAGTTGTGGCTAATGGCTAATTCAGTGTGATAAAATCAGAGGGAAAGGGGTGAATATCAGCATGTTGATGCAGAAAACAAAGCAGTCAATCAGGACATTAACAAATAATGTGAAGCATTAATGTGTTTTTTTATTCTTTATCTTTTTTTTTGTCATTTCAACAAGAAAAAAAGAGGCTCCCAAGAACATGAATCTAGGGTCGATTAATGGTGTTTGGTTTAAGTAAACACAGGCAAGCAAAAAGCTCCTGACATATCGGAGGGCTAATGCACAGCTTGATGCATAGGCCTATGTATGTTGTGCGTTAGTGGGACCTGTATTGATCAGATATTTACATAAATAAATTGCCTTTTTGATTTGGAAGCAACCACTGATGAGCATTGTCAGAGTGGAGGTTCATAGGTCTTACTGAATACACAGCATAGAGTTGGATGAGAAATTTGATAGAGTATCTTTGCAATTGGTGCCTTTCCCTACAGCATTCTCTGTAATGGTGGCCAGCTAAACCTCCAACATTACTGACTCCTCACTATCTCAACTGTCAACCAAGCCCATGTCAGCCTCTGTTCGCAGGCTCCTAGACATAAATGCTCATCCCTCTGACACACCCCGTGTGCACTCTCCTTGACCGAAGTGTGTCTGGTGCCCTTGAGCTCCAAACGCAGCAGCAGATGCTACAAAATGGGAGGAATGCATTAGGAGTCACCTGCAATCCATGGTTAGAGGCTTCAGCAGGCCCTTCCACCAATAGGTGCTGGCATCTGGGACTGTGCCAAGCATTATTTCACACAGCAAAAAGCAGAGACCCACTTCACTAACCCAAATGGACCCCCATTCCTGTCCCACCGCTGAGCTTTGCTAAGACTGAAAACACAAGGAAGAAAAGAGAGTACATTTATTATACATGTGTTGGATTCATTATTTAACAATATCAGTTTTTCCTCTTTTTGGTTTTAGCGCATGGAAAAGTGATGTCGATTAAGACATGCTCTGGCAGAGGCAGGCATATGATGACGTTAGTGAGAGTATATGTGTGTGTGGGCATGAGCGTGTTGGTGTTAAGCATAATATTGTAATGGTATGAGTGTGATGCCAAAGCCATATCAAAAGGACTGACATAGAATGTCTTCAAAGATTTGTACAGTTTGTACATTTGAGGAAAGACAAATGCACCGCCTTGTTATCCAAATTCTAAGGACACAAGAATAAACTTAAAATAAAAGGGAGGAAAGAAACGTTCCAATCATAGTTTTTAAGTCCTTTTTAGGTCCCAACATCTTAAGACGATAAGTCATTTTAAAGTAAGATTCAGAAAACCAGCACTATCAACAGAGACAGAAATCCTTTGAGATGTGGACCAAAGCGTTGCAGACTGCAGCCCTAATCTGCCAACTGGGCTGATGGCTGACCGACTATCGATAGGGTCCACATAAATCTTTCATGTCTTCTTTCAAGATTCAGCCCTCTCTTGTTTTGATCTTACTTCTGTGTTCCTTGTATTATCAACAATTTCTTAAAAGTGTACCCCTTCAGTCTGCAAAAAAAAAACAAAAAAAACAATGAGTTACTTATTTCTGAGATGTGAATTTGTATGCATTTCATCTTACTATTTATGACAGTTGTTAATGAGATTATTATTTAACAGTGCTGTACACAAACACACTTGATGACAGCCACATACTGTATCTTTTGCTTGTAAGCAAGCATTATGATAAATTGGGATTGTTTGTTTTGGGCTGATATTTACAACTGAATATTCATATAATATCCCTCAGAATACAAATTCTCTTTATGTAATTTTTGCTTTATTAGATTATTATAAGAGTCAAAGGAAATATACTACAAAGAGTATCTACCATTAAACTGTTTTGATAGCATTTTTGGACAAGTGGTCCAAGTAGGTTAATGTGTCATTTTTTTCAGTCAAATCTCTTGACCCAGCGCCACCCTCTTCTCTTTCACCAGGGCGCAAAGTGTATGTGTTCCATACATTTCCTACAGCACTTCGATTTTAGGCTGCACTGCTTTGCAGTGGCAGGGACTTGCGATGATGAATACAGCTCAGCAGAGTTGCATGTATTGTTTTATTATTATTTATTTTTTGCACCTGCACCTTTGGGTAAAGGTGGAGCAAGTCAGAATGTGAGAGACTGGGTCAGAGAAGCATGAAGGAGAGATGAAGGTTAAAAAGGAATACAGAAAGAAAAAGAAGAAGTTTCTCCAAGAAAGAGAATGAGGGGAAAGGGACATTGTGGAGTACAGCTTAGATGGAGCCTGCCTTTAACCTCTAACATGGCAGCTCTCTGACCCCTTTACCTTTACTTTATATTCTCTTTCAGTCTCACGCTTTTAATAAGGGCCTGTGTGTCACTGTCAGAGTGCTTTCCAGGTTTCCCTGCTTCCACTCAAACCCTGCCCTCACAGTTTTCCTTGGAACTGCACTAAAAAATGCATCCCTATCTGAACTGTTGGGATCATCAGCTTTTGCATCCATCAGGCTTTCATAAGAAATCAGCCACCCAGAAATAGGTGGTGGTGGAGGGGGAGGTGCAAAGCAGATTGAGACAAATGTAATTTTTATGCAGCTTCTCTTCTTTTGTCACCTTTCAAACACACCTAGACCAGAGGCTGCATGATGGCTGTTTGATTTGGTTAACAGTGCTTCAGCACCCATCACACTGTTAAAACCTCATGTTCTCTTTCCACCATTAACATTAACATTGCTCTCTTTTAGACACAGTTAAGACTTATTTTTTCTCTTTTGTAGAGTGGGGTTCAAAGACAAATGAGGCCTTATTATTTGATACATTTGGGTACAGATGGTAGCTTTGCATTTTCCTGCAACTGTGCTGTTGTGTTAGTGTATTTCACTGTATTTGATTTTTAAGCTAAGAAAAAGATCTGTTTGTGGAATAAAACTGATAATGAAGAAACTGAAGATGAACATTATATGTTCAGAGGTACATTACATGTACTGTTATTAAAATTCAGGTACACAACTGATTACTGCATTTGTAAGTAAGCATTACAGTCTGAGCCTGAAACATGTAAAATGTGAAACACACAAATGTTCAAGTGTTTTTTTAACATGCATAGCCCTTGGCACTACATGTTTCAAGTATTGTATACATCATATATCATGTTTTAAGAACCAAGAAGAGCCTTTAGATGAAACAGTTTGTTACAGTTTGAAGGGTTTCAAGTAAACATAGCCTTAAAACAGATAAAAATCATGTACAGCAGACAGCATTGAATGTATGATACAGTTTATTGTCAATTACCTGAAAGTACTTGGTGTCACAATAACAGTCATTTGTGTGTGTGTGTGTGTGTGTGTGTGTGTGTGTGTGTGTGTTTTCAATAAGAGCTCTCTGCTCATATAATCAAAAATTCAGATGAGCCAAAATGTTTGTTTTGTAGCCAAATGAACTAAATTGTGGTGAAATAGTCATCAAGTGATCAGCCAGACAGTCTTAGTAGCTCCATTCTCCTTAACAGATGCTGAGATTTTATGATCATCTTGGTGGCAGATTTTAATACTTGAGAAAACCACTGTCAAACTGTTACTCAGTTACCCTATGTATTTTACTGATGCAGCTGCATTAAATTGTTTATCAAATCTATTATTTTTAAGAAATGAGTCCTTCTGTGACAATTAATGCTCTGTATGGACCCACTCTTCATCTTTGCAGCGTATTTTAAAAGGACCTAAACTGATGGTTGATTGGTCTAACAGAGTAGCCCAGTTAATAGCTGTCATAAAATACAAACTCATACATACACAAGTATGATTATTGCCAAGCCTTATGACCACAACCCTTGTTTTTCATAACTTTATTGTTCACTCATTTATCAGTAAGATGTGACCTCACTGTTTGACTCTCCCATGCATGTTAAATTAATGTTCACGTTTTAGCATTGCCAAATTGGCAGTCAATAAAAAATCCCCCACAACTGACATGTCATGGCTCCTCTTCCGTTTCCTCCACTTGGATAAGAAAGTCTTGTAGCTGTCAAAAACTGTAACTACTCACCTTTCAACACCTCCAAGCCCAGCCCTTAGAGTGTTGCATGTGTGAAGTGAGTGCAGCTAAAAATGTGTGGAAACATGTGTAAGCAGTGGCATGTTTGTTGTAACAGGTTGAACGACCAGTGAGCAGAAGTGGCCAGTGATTTGAACGCGCTCATTAGGAATTTATGAAGCGCTAAAATGTTTGGTCTCCAGGGAGGGGGGATTGGCAGCTGTCGTACAGGCAGGCTGGTGACAGGAGGAGAAAGTGCACATTAGAGAATGCGGAGACTGTAGAGATACCACGCCCCCCCCCCACCCCACCCCCCCACTGCTGGACAGCGGCACGCTGGAGACTGACAGCAAAAATAGAAATCTTGCATGTCTGTTGCAGAGGGATACGGAGTGCCGCAGCTGAGACGGAGCTGGAACGCAGCAGGTGGAAACACACACATTGGCTAGAATTGAATCCTATTGGCTCTGCTGCCGTGCCAGAGCGCAGACGCAACCAACACGCATCTGGTGGAAATTGGCAGGGCTAGTCGCCGTCTCCTTGATCTTCGGTTTTCCAGCAGACCTAGGGTGACCATATTTTGATTTCCAAAAAAAGGGACACTCGACCCAGCCACAACATAGCCTATTTAAATGATACTCGCAGTTTACTCAAAGATGTCTTATCATTTTAATATACTTAAAATCTATATGGATGGATAGAAAATTCAGCTTATATTACAAAATAATATCTCTCAAATACAGAAATTCAGATAGGCCCCAATAGGGGACACATAGGCTACACACACTAGAGTGTGGTGATCCGAGCCCGACGGTACTCGACGGGTCAGGCCGGGTGTGGTCAAAAATGTAGCTATAAATTGTTTTCGGGCTGGGGCCAGATTCGGTCAGCTTTCAGTGAAAATGTAGTGTAAAAATTAATAAAATCATATTGTCTGTCCTGTTTATTGCTTGGGCACTGTTATTTACGTGACAACACCTGAACATAACACACAGACACACACTGGCTGTTTGTTTCTACCTCTCCCCACGCTGGAAGTCTTGGACCTCCAGCCGCCCGCCTCCGCCTTGATTAAATGCTGAAAATAAAATAAAAGAGGGAGACAGGTTTTTACTATTTTATCTTATTTTGTTTTATGCCTCCCGCTCCCCTCGCTGGAAGCATTGAACCTCCTGCCTCCCACTCCCGCCTCCCACTCCCGTCTCAAACACGGGGGTCTCACTCTTTGCTGAGCACCCACGCGCACACCCGGCCTGTTAAATACCTTGTAACCGTAACAACTGTGTGACACAAACTCAGTGCTTTGGTCACCTAAATAATGTCGGGCTCGGTTCAGGTTCGGACAGAAATATGCGGCCCGTGCCGCACTCACACACACAAACACATGGAAAACCGGACATTATCATCGGTTTATAAAAAACCCCCGGACACCCCGGACAGGACGTGAAAAGTGGACATGTCCGGGCAAAAGAGGACGTTTGGTCAGCCTAAGCAGACCGTTCAAGCAAGTCCGGCTTCTCTGCTGTTAACGCTGCTGCCGGGATACAGCTGAGGAGGAGCTGACTGCTAATGCTGTGTACCAGGACACTGCTAATGCTGCTTGCTCTGCTGCTAACGTTTGTTTCTCAAAAAAATCAGTCGGGTCGATGACCCACCTGCACATGGGCTACAATGTATGATCGAAAATGAATAACAGTTGAAAGAATTCGAAATGTCCATCCCCATCCAGCTATGATGCTAGTTAGCCAACTTTGGCTAAAGCTTACCTGTCGAGGAGAAGAGTAGCCACTTCGACATCCGATTTCAACTTCTTCTCCGCTTTCAACTATCTCCACCATTCAAAAGCATCTCCTATATAGACCCTCGCTTTTGCCTCGAGTTTTGTCTTGGCGTTTTTGGGAATCATAACGAGGTTGTCTGGGTTTAGTTGCACCGTCAGCCGTTGTAGCTCAGTTGTAACTGTAACTGATGCTGAGACTCTACTGACTGCGTGACTGGTCGAGGGCGGTGGGGGGCGCAACAGGCCAAAACACAAATTCAAAACATAAAGATGATTTGCAGACTGTAAAAAATGTTTTAAATCTGAATATTCTGGCTGTACTGTTGTCAGTGAGATCAGTGTGTTATATTAACATTAATCCCTAGTCTCTGTGACATATTAGGAGGATTTTACGACTATTTGCTTTAGATTTCTTACATATAGCTCCTTTAAACAAACATATCTATGAAAAGTCTTTACTTTGATTGTCCCTGACACATACTGTGGGCACACTAAGGGGAAGTCATGTAGCTCGGCCAGCTGTAATGTGTAGTATTTCAGTATTGCTCTAATTAGCCACACTGATTATTTTTCATTGTGTCAGTATTGTTTAACGGCCTTATTGTAGATATAATTAAATCAGATCTCATCTTTTAAAGCATAAGATTTTACCCACCAACTTCATAGCTATTATATTACTGGTGATGACAATGCTACTGTAGGCACTGCTTTACATTTAGGCCCATGAGAGGTGGCCTATGGAAACACATACGAATAGACAAAAGCCAAGCAAACAAAGAAAACAGCTCCAATAACTGTAGCATTTAGGGAAAACAATCCTGCATAGAAATAAAACATTGGGAAATTGAGAAGCACATTCACTGATTTAACAAAATACAGCAAATATAGCAAATACATTCAAATATAGAAATGCACTGAATTTGACTAACCACTAGTCATGTTTGAAAAAAGCTATATATTCAGTTGCCAGTTAGGTGGACCTACCGTAAACTAATGCAGTCTGATACATACTGTATAGCCTGCCCCCAGTGATATAATGTACATGTTTAACGTTTTAAACAGGCATTAGCATGCTCAAGCGTGTTAATTATTTGTGTTCTGTGCAACTTGCAGTGTTTGTGTTGCTGCTCATTTTGTTAACTATGTGAAGATATTTTCCTCATTTGAATGTGATTTGGGGTTTTTTTGCAGGTTTTTATTCATTTATTTCATTTAATTTTTAGCAAAACAAGTGGGCTGCCTAAATTGTGGAAACAAATTTATAACAGTAATGATACTACTACTACTACTAATGATAATAATAATAATAATAATAATAATAATAATAATAAGCAGCTGTGATCGGGCCCTCACTCCCCCATGCAACAGTCGGGGCCTAAGGCACATGGGAGCTGTCGCACGAAGCGAGAAGGGACAAAAAACCTGGCAGGAGCGAAAAAACGCAATGTTCCGTTCATCCACCAGGTGGCGCTACGAGTGTAACCAGATGTGGCCAGGTGCGTTCAGGGGTGGATCCTCATCACACGTGAAATTTCGAGCAAATTGGACAATGCATGACGGATTTATACCACGTTGATGTTCAATGGCGAAGGATGAAAAGTTGCCACCGCCGCCACGGCAGCCTGCAACATGACAGGACACGTGTGTCACTGTGGAGATTCATCCACTTGATCGTCATATGGCCACAAAATATAGTTGATCAGGACAGGAGCTTGAGGTTGGTGTTTGTCAGTGTGAAAGATGGCATTTCCTGTTTAAGGACGGGGTTCTTATCATGTATAGAAATTTTGAAGCAGTTTGGATGAAATATGTGGGAGAGAGCTGCTTGAATATGCATGGCGATGGATCAAAAATGGCAGCGCCATAGCAGCCACGCCCTTTGACCTACAGACATGCAGAGCACAACTTTTGATCAGCATGGTCTCTGGATGATCTGTAAAAAATTTGAAGTCAATTGGATGAAATTCCTAGGACTAGTTCGTTAAAATACAACATGTGGAAATCATGCCAAAATGACAAGTCAAAATCAAAATGGCCGACTTCCTGTTTGGAGTAGACCATTGGTGCAAGAGACTTTTATGTGCATCTGGACAACATACACATGTGTACCAATTTTCATGTTCCAACTCCAAAAAAAACCCCTACGAGGAGGGGTTTTTGAAAATTTCAAGGGGGCGCTATAGAGGCATTTTGTCCCCCCCCATGGGTGACGCCCCTATCAAATGTAAGAGCTTGCTATTCTTGACCTGTGTATCAATTTTCATGAGGAGATGAGGTCACTGAAGCCATCAAATTGCCAAACGTATTTAGTGGCGAGGGAGTGATAGTCGCCACGCCGCCACATGGACACCATTAGACGTAGCTTCACAGCGTTCATAGGTAGCTTCACCAACTTGTTCTGCATGCATTAGAAGTGGAATGAAGTTGATGCGGTCAAGTTTGTGGCATCAGTACATGTTAATGTAAAATCTGGTCACTTCCTGTTAAGACCGTGGGGGCGCTATGAGTAAGGTGGGATATTAACATATCAGGGCATTCGGGATAGAGCCATCATCATGTCCAGCAAGTTTGAAGCTGCTGAGATCAAGTATGTGGGCAGGAGAGCCGTTCGAAATTTGATGGCAAGAAAACGAAAAGTCGCCAAAATTTGTCACGTCCTAGCGGCCACGCCCCTTGACATTGAGAAAAGCTTTTAATAACTTTTGATTGGTATGTGCTCAGGATGATCTGTACCAACTTTGAAGTCGATAGGACAAAATCCCTAGGAGGAGTTCGTTCAAATGTAAGTTGTGGAAACCGTTGTAATGAAAAAATTCAAAACAAAATGGCCGACTTCCTGTTGGGATTTCACCATGACGTCAAGAGACTTTTTTGTGCATCTCGGTATGATGATTTGTGTGTACCAAATTTCGTTTGCCTACGACAAACTAACCCCAATGGGGAGGGTATTTTGAAAATCTGTAGGGGGCGCTATTTCGGCATTTCACGCCGATCATGTGCAACCGCCCAAAAATATCGAATTTCAGATGTGGCCGGACGAATGTGGAAAGTTAGAAGTATTTTCAAATTTGGGAAAGGGACGAAATTGGGGCATGAAGTCGGGTAAAGAACAATAATAATAATAATAATAATAATAATAAACAACACGATTTCAATAGGGTCCTCGGACGACTACGTCGTAGCTTGGGCCCTAATAATAACAAATAAATAAAAAGTACTGTCATTACCCTGAATGTTGTGACTTTAGCAGACAAATTCCTGCTTCAACTTTTATCCCTGTAGCCAACCACAGAGCACTGTTGGCCAAATGTTATGTATGGTCTAGAAATGTTACTGCATCCTCAGATCTCAGCAATACAGTCAAAAATTATTATTATTTTAAGTGACAGTAGTTATCTTACATTGTGACTATTTATTTTCTCCACAATTCCAACAGCAGAGGAAATATTTAAACGGCAGTGGATGTATTAAACAAGTCCCCCACCTTTGCTTGGGATCCAGCCAGTATCCTGGCTGTGTGCCAAAAGTGTGACTTATCCATTACAGCAGAGAGTTGTCTTGTCAGTTTTTATCCAGAACAATAACTTATTACAGCAGAAGTGCATCACATTACACTGACTTTCTTCATTAGTTAAAATGACTTGGAAACATCCTCTGCTGCACATTGTGTGAACTAACATAACAAACTCACTGCATACCAGCTTTTAGGGCCTTTTTTGCCAGTATTCACATTTTAATGATGGAAAAGGATTCTCAGTGAGTTTTTGACACCAAAGATATGATATAATTGTTACAATGATAAATTACGTATTTAAATCAGAGATGCAACCTTTTGAAGGGAACAGAAGTTAGGACAGTTTCTAATGCAAGCATTAATGCAAATGAGTTTGTAAAGAGAAAATGTGTGGTTGTTTGGCTGTGTGAGGGTAAACATAAAAACAGTAGGAAAGAAAAACACCAAAATATCTTGTGTACATTGTTGCTGACACAACATAACAAAGCCACTTCTATTTTACATGTACTAGTTGTGTTTAGTATGATTACTTCATATCAATTTAAAATTATTCCTGAATGCTTTTACAACAAGGACTCAATGGATTTCCAACAACTTGTTGGGTTGTGTTTGCCTTTGTTAAGCTTTTCGGTCAAGCCAAAGGTGACATCATCAAATGCTTTGTTTTGTTCAACCAACAGTCCAAAACGTCATCATCATCATAGACTGAATATGTGTTTTGATGCCTGTTTCTAGTCCAACCTATGTGTTGATTATTATAAAATATAATAATTGATATATGCCGCACCATGGGTAGTAACTGCATAATTTGTCAGTGGCAATAAATAAATAAATGAGTAAAAATACAACATTGTAGTATGTTTGAAACTGTAAAATTACATTGGGCCTCTTTTATAATCAAAACATAAACACAAATCTGCATACAAACTTTTTTGTTTATATCTAAGATTCATCATAATCTTATTAGCTGATTTTTTTCTTATTCTGCCAATAAATGTAGAACTGCTTCAGACCCTGTGCACACACAAATGATGAAGGCCCAGCTGTCTTATAACATGTAAACACACACTGTTTAACCAAAATGTATAGCATAGTTAAATTGTTTTCTTGAAAAAGGCTTTAATAGAAAACAATATTTAAAACCAATAACTTATTAAGTATAAAAAAATAATACCCCAGTCCCAGCTTACAGTGGAGTATATGTGAGTTATATTGAAAAGAAACAGTTTTGGTTTTCATTGTTTTTAATGAGTCTGCCTGTCATCTAATGATGACTACTCTCACCATTTTTTTGTAAAGAAATTATTATTATTGTTATTATTATTATTATTATTATTATTATTATTATTAGCATTATTATTATTATGAACAGGGTAGGGACGGGACATTTAGGGACATTTTAAGGCACTGGCACTGATGTGTCAGAGCCTTAATATGTGCATAGAAACAACTTCACCACTTTCTCCTTTAAGCGACACCTTTAAGCAAACATATTTCCTTATATAGAGAAATGGAGGCCATGTGCTGATTGAAGAAAGTGAATTTAGTAGCTTATTTAGAATGATTCTAATTCACTCACATATACACAGTGATAAGAACAAAATTGGCCGTTGAGCACTTATGAATCTGACGGTAGTTTTGTGTGCACACTTATATAATACACAGGAAAAGAACATGTCTGTGCACACATTGGTGACTGAGGCCCAGTGTGAGGCACAGCATTGCCTGTTTGCAGTGCATTGTAGACATCTGTGTGGTGTGTATTGAGAAAGCAGCACCTTCATAGGACTTTTTAATGTTGACTGTGAAATTGTCAAGTTGCTGCCACTGATATTTCTTTCTGTTTCCCGAAGTAGCCTGTCTAATGAGAATGCTCCCTGTCTGTGCTAACATGTCTTTTATTATCAGTCATTTTGCTAATGATTATCAAACACTGAAGACGACTTTCCGCTCTCTACTTGGCAGGACACAACCCTTCAGCCAAGTGCAGACACACGCGCACACACACACACACACACACACACACACACACACACACACACACACACACACACACGCACACGCACAGACTCATTTATATAGAGCATGTGAGGGCAGGACTGATACAGACCAACATGTCTCTATCATCATGTGTATCATTTTGAAGCAGAGGCAAGTCAAAATATGCAATATTATTAAGCTATGTCTTTATTTACCAAGGAAAGATTTAATTTTTCTTTTTACATATATATACATATATATATATATATATATATATATATATATACATATATATATACATACATATATATCTTTATCTTACTATATAATTATGGAAGCAAATCGTGACTAATATTTAAATTAAAATGTATTTGCAGAAATGCTTTTTCATTTTAAGAATGTGGTTGCATTATTTGACTCATAAATAAAATTAATTATCAATCATCCTATTTGCATTTTAATTTTCTTTTTCAAGACTGCTCATTCTTTTACTTAATTAAAATGAAAAAGAAAAAGTCATTTGAGATTTAATTTTCAAAATATGCCCCAGCAAATAGATAGCAAAATTCAATTTGAAATGTAAAATTTGAAAATTAAAATGCATTTGCAGAAATGCCTTTTCATTTTAAGAATGTGGCTGCATTATTTCACTCATAAATAAAATGAATAATCAATCAACCTATTTGCAATTGCTTTTTCTTCTTCAAGACTGCACATTTTATGCCATAATCAAAAAGAAAACAAAGAAGACATTGCTATTTCATTTTCGTGGTCTGCCCGGCAAAATAGTGGCCATAATTCGAAAATGATCTGGCAATCTGAGCGGCGCAGGAGAGTGACGTCAGTAGCCGCTCTTCTTCAGCTCCATGCGGTGTGCACATTTTATATATGGATGCATCACAGATCATGGCGCTCCCTGAGATTGTGCTTTCTAAACATCATAATTTCCCAAAACTGAATAAATACCACACATAGCAACACAAAACTGCTTTGCTAGCTCAATCATGTTGTAACTAAGATATCTGCTGGAAAAAATATTTTTTTCATGAACTGTTCATTGAGTTACGGAGTTACGTCTGCTGACTTGACAGTCATTTAAGCCAGTAGTACCACTACCACTACCACACAGTCCAGCAACTTTTCCGGGGGAAACCCTGTGAAATTGACATGTTAAATAATTTTCATACATACAAAGCTGCCTAATATAATTTAGATCTGCCCTGTAATTTTTTGTATGCAATCAAACAAAATGGGAGCACTACAGAGCTAATTTCTTATGTAGGCCTAACTGCCACATCGATTTTTACTAAAGTTGGTAGATATGTAGAACAGGATGCCTCAAGATGACTGCAGAAATTTAACTCTAATTGGGTGGTGCTACAAAAACAGAAAATCAAACAGAAAATGCTTAAAAATGGCTGAAATGCGACCAATTGCTGTGGCTGCGCCTGTGGCTGAATGTTTGTTTTTTTTCCTAATTTTTGGTATGACTAAGTCATGGTATGGTATGCTGTACATAATCACGGAAACTGTCAGTGTGTCATTCTGTCAGTCAGTCATTCTGTCTGTCCCACGTTTTTCTACTCACTGACATGGTCAATATGTGAAACTGCACATAGGCATTGAGGATTGGCAGAGATAGAAGGTGACAAAGGTACCAATGGGTATGTACTAGTACATATAAAATAAATGAGAGGCAGCTGCCACATTTTGCCATACGCAATGGATGCCTGTGTTTACAGGATGCATGTGTTACAGGAAGGGTGTGGTGCTGTGAAGGCAGGTCTGGCTCTCTGCTGGCTCCGTTATTTCACATCTATTGCTGCTCTCCTAGAGCTTTGCTGCAATGTCTCTTCATAGACAACACTCCTGCAATCTCCCTCTACTGCAGTGTGCACAAACACAATGGACAATCAGGGAAAAATCCACTCAGCCTAAATTCAAAGAGAAATAGAAATGCAGGATAGTGCTGTTGTCAGATATGATAATTACTCTGTCATGTGGTGGGGTTCAACAATAGCAGCTACAGTTTTTTTGTTTTGTTATTTAAAGACATTTGCCTTACAATGTCCAGGTTTTATGATAAGGAAGAAAAAAAAACTTGTCTAATGCTTCTGTTTTGAATCTCATTTGTCTCCCTGCAGTTCTCTGTGAAGATCTACGTTCCAGCTTATATTTTGTCAATGCATCTGTGCAAGAGGTAGTGTTTGCCAGCACCACAGGGACATCGGTGCCCTGTCCCGCCACAGGCGTGCCCCCTGTCTCACTGCGCTGGTACCTGGCCACCAGCGAGGAGATATATGATGTGCCAGGGATCCGCCATGTGCACCCCAATGGCACCCTTCAGATCTTCCACATCCCCCCTTCCAGCTTCAGCAAACTCATTCATGACAACACCTACTATTGCACAGCGGAGAACCCCTCAGGGAGAATCAGGAGCCAAGATGTCCACATTAAGGCTGGTCAGTTTACCTGAATGTGAATGCTCGCACTTCTGATTTGTTGTAATCCAAACAATATGATCCATTTGGATTCATGAGGAATATCTTGTCTTAGTTTTCTGTCTTATGCACAACACCTCTCTTTCCCCTTCTCCCAGTCCTACGAGAGCCCTACACTGTCCGGGTGGAGGACCAGAAAGCCATGAGAGGCAATGTGGCGGTCTTCAAGTGCATTATTCCTGTCTCAGTGGAGGCCTACATCACTGTTGTGTCCTGGGAGAAAGATACAATGTCAATCAATGCTGAAAGTAAGTTATGGCATCCTCGTTTTTTCTCCTTTCTCCATGTGAACACTTGAAATCTGGCATCAGTATTTGGTTACTGATAAAGATCTTGTTTGCCTCTTTGCTGAGTTGTGATTGTTGCATTGTGACAGCAGAGTTGTATGTGTGGTCTGAGCAAACTGCACTAATCTAACGTGATCCTACACAAAGGCCCTGCTTGTACCAACTAACCAGGCCCACTGTGTGTGTGTGTGTGTGTGTGTGTGTGTGTGTGTGTGTGTGTGCGTAGGTGTGTGTGTGTGTGTGTGTGTGTGTTTGTGTATGTGCATCCATGTCTGTCTGACCCAATGACTGCGAGATCTCACTCCTCTTCCTCTGCCTGGTCTTCCATGAGAATGCAGGCTGCCAGCCATGTCACTTTGTTTCAGTGTATTGACCCATTTCTCTGGTTGATAGGAGGCACTGCAGCTCTCCGATCATTCAAATCACTTAAATGGAACGCTTGCCTGCATAATTGTTTCCCAACCCTGGGGGGCAAATTCACTTTATGTGGGGCATTTAGCAAACTCAATAGACAAGAGCTAATGTCATTTTGCTTTTGGATGGAGGGCAAATGCTGGCTAGTGACTGCTTTTTTATTTTGTTGTTGACATTTGACATTTAACATTTTTCCGCTGAGGCAAAATCGGCCACGTTGAAACCTATTGCAATCTCTTGATTGTCCATAACTGGATTTGCCTCAAGTGTGTTTTCAGATATGGGTGAATGCAAGGATGGAACATATACTGTAGGTTTTCCCATTTTTTAATACATATTTGTGTTTTGACTTTTTGAACTTATCACTGAATGGTTAAATTGTTTTACAGTAGGGCTGCAAGGTTGAACTGAATATTTTGGAATGCTGGATCTTTCAGAGGAAAAAACCAAACATTTCTGCACTGTCATAACAGTTGTTAATCTTGAGCTGTGAAAATCACTGTCAGAAAAATCATTCAGCCACCAATCCACTG
This sequence comes from Epinephelus cyanopodus, assembly GCA_026686955.1. NCBI lineage: Eukaryota > Metazoa > Chordata > Actinopteri > Perciformes > Serranidae > Epinephelus > Epinephelus cyanopodus. The sequence continues at coordinate 40,016,718 of CM048924.1, read as the reverse complement.
CTCTTCTTCATGCTAAATATTGGATGACGGAAGCCTATGAATCCATGAGCAAATGGTCTTTATTCACGTCTCAGTGCACGCAACATACTGACACACCGTCCGTTCCCATTTAAGTGCACTATGCATGTGGGTTTGTTTGTGTGCATGTCTGGGGGTCTATATGTGCACTAACTGACAGTTCAATGCAAGATGGCTTAACCTCTCATCTCCATGATGGAGCCCTGACATTTTAATTTTTAATGAATAAAATAATATCAACACTTGAATTTCAAACAAAAAACTTAAATATATATATATATATATTTATAATATAGCTTTTCTGTCATTTACATGAATAATTGAATTGGCTTTTCAGTTTGGAAGGTGTAGCATGATCTGCAGTGCCCATCAGACAGGCTCTCAGGTAGTCTCACTGGACTTAGACCTTTTTGAGTTGTTGCAGGGCAGACTAATAAAGCATCACTTAAAGAACCCCCATTTCCATTGTTAAAGAATGGAAAATTAGGATGAAAAATGCATTCAGTCAGGACATCTAATAAATTTTACAGTATAGTATAGTGGCTTGATAGTGGTCTGGGATTTTAATAAAACAGGTAAGAAATATCCAGGTCATCAATATTACACTGAACGGGAAACATTTTGTCATTACCACCCATTCATACAGTTATAAACTAAATCACTTGTTAATAAAGATGGATATTGTTTTGTATTTTATTCAGTCAATGACTTGACCAAATGTGTGGAAGCAAGGATCAGGCTAAACTCTTGTCTTGTTTGCCATGCCTGCGCAGCTAAACCAGGCCATTCTCAATCCCAAGTCATCAAATACTGCCATTTTTTCAGTGATTTCAGCATATGACACCAATGCCAAAAGCCACCTTTTGTGGTGGTATGATATTTTGCTAAGCAATGTCAGTTGATAACACGGTCAGGTGGCACCTGTTGTGGTGGTGTGATATGCTGCTGGACTGCGTCAGTTTGAAATGCCAGTAAAGACGTAATATAAGGAGCTGGAAAGTCCCTATAACTTCCCAGCTACATCCTTAACCATATGATTTTGTTGCCTAAACCTAACTACAGCTTTTGTTGCCAAAACTTAACCACTGCTTTTGTTGCCTAAACCCCACCACAAGCTTTTGTTGACATCCTGGCGTTTGTTGTCACATGTGTCTATTGCTGAAACCTAATCACTTGCTTTTGTTGCCTGAACCTTTCCATGTGCTTTTGTTGACATACCAGCATTGGTTGCGGTGTCCCAGAACATCACCAGCAGACACAGGAGGATAACTAGCGCATGAAGTGAAAGTCTACCGAAAAACCAGAGATATGTGGTGACTTGGGATGAGAACGTGTTGGCTAAATCATGTTTTGAAATCATGTTTGGAATACAAGTAAAGGGACAGAGTGGAATAATGTCTGGGTTTAAACAGTGACCCATTTATTTTAGCTGTGACTAACTGCTGTATTCAACAATATAAAATCATTGCAAACATTCATTTATCTGTGTGAGTATCAAGACAAGTTGGGCCAATGCATCAATTCAAAAGCTGCAAACTGTCCTGACTAAGCAGATTTCAGTTTTTGTTTAGAAAGGGAAGCCAGTCAGGACCAAGTCTGCTTGTGATGGGTTTACCGGTTTACTTTGATTTATGGACACAATAGAGGGAATCTGTCATTGTATAATAAGGCTCTTTTAAAGAAGGCCCATTGTCAGGAGGAAGGAAAATGACAAAGTTGACCCCAACTTCTTGTTTCTGGTTGGCCCCTACTAAACAAACTGTAAACACATTGTTAGTGCTTTAGTTCAATGACAATACAATGTTTGCACAATATCATAACACACTTTCACTTCACAATCTTACTATTTCTAGCATTGTTGCTGTTACCATGGTGCATATGGCTAATCAAAAGCTCAGAGCACCAGTAACATTCATTTCATGACATTGGGCTCTAGTTTCCCTGCGCAGCGCAGGGTGGCGCAGTGTGGCGAACCCCGCGCAGAGCTAGTTTCAAACAGCACAACCCGAGGCACGCTCAGTTTGGTAGTTTGGCAGACCGAGGTGCGCTGAGATGGATGTAGCGGCGCAGCAGGGGGACGTGTCGACAAATCCAGCTTGGCGCAGTGACAGTTTTGTGCCAAAAGGCTTCGCCGAAGGTGCGCTCAAAGCTCGCCAACTGAAACCGCGTCTACTGTCAGCGCAGGTGGAGTGCAACCGGTGTAAGCCGAAGTTTGGCTGACCGGCGGAAAGTGCGCACACGTCACCAAAACCTCACAGGAAGGTTTACGGAATGTCAGGTACATTAACGATGCAATAAATACCCACAAAAAAACACTATTCAATGCAACTATCTGCAATTAGCACATAAATGTATCTCTATATCGACTGTTCCGTCACATCTGATGTCAGATCAAAGGGGATTGGCACCGTTTGGCACATTTGACACGCGTAATGGAAACCCAACCTGATTTCATTAATCACATCCCTCTCAGCCAACCACAAACAGCCACAGCATCAGATAGGGAGTATATATTCAGCATCTGTCATCTTAGAAAAGTCAAAAGAAAAGAAACAGAGTGAGACTGCGAGAGAGAAAGAGAGAGAGAGCGCGCACGCGCACGAGAGAAACGCACCGTTGATTTACAATTATGGTGACCTCCTCCCAGGCTACCTTTGCATCATCAGCCCGTGGAGGTCTGCTCGCAGTTCCGTATATTCGAACACTGCGAGCTTGGACCTCCCGGACCAAAACATCAGTTTCCTCCTGGGAGATGTTTGGCCGTCTGACGCTGCTGCTCTCTTCTGCCATGGTGAATTGAGTAAACTCTCATTATGCCTTTGCGCGGCGCATTTAAGGGCAAGGAGAGGGGCTCATTTGATTGGTGTGATGTGTGTAAAACCCACCCCACGCCTTCCCTATTTAATCTTTCCGACTTGCGCCGGTAGGAGGGCCGGAGGTGGGAAAGAGGAGTAGCTGTGCCAGCGCGCACGGTGTGCCAAACTTCCAAAATCTGTCTGGCCAGTTGGCCGCGCCCGGTCTGTGAAACTAGAGCCCATAACATCAACACATTCTCAATCCGACCTTGTCACACATTAACATTTGCTCATGGACATATCAAGATATAACGTGTAAGGTACCCTGGATGCGTTGGTTGTTGATGTACTGGGACATTGTGTCAACTTCAGCTTGCTACATGCATTGTGTGTTCTGAAAATAGACTTCCATTTTCACAGGAAATGTACAATTTGCATACAGTCTCTTGAAAAAAACACACTTTGTCAGTACAGCTCCGCAAATTGATATTTTATTTTTCATTCAACAGCAGATGCATGTGGTTGGGTTTAGGAAGAAAGAACAGGGTTTTGCTTTACAGTATTACAGGACACAAACACCGGCCTCTCAGAAACCACCCACCACCCCTTCATACCCACTCTACTTGGACTTCAACCACCTTAACTTTTGTTGTTGTCCAGCTGTATTTCCCCCTGATATGCAGGCATGAAAATCACTCACCTTTCGGCGAAATTCGCCGTTTTGAAGGCAAAATAGGTGACCTACGTGAATCGTGGAGATTCGATGAGAAAAGTATTTTTTTTTGGGGGGGGGGGGGGGGGTAAGCGGCGCGGCCGGGTGAGCTCGCGGGCGCGTGAGCTCGCGGGCGCGTGCACAACCACAGCGCACCCATTGAGGAGTCTGAGTGCAGACCGTCAGAAGCGGGATTCATTTACCGGACTGAATTTGGTGAGTGATTGATAGTCTGGTCGTGCACGCGCCCGCGAGCTCACCCGCCGCGCGCGCGCGCACGACCACTGTGAAATTGGAAAAGGGAAACTTTGATTCTAGATCAAACATATTTTTTTCTGGCATGCTCTGTCTCTGTTTCAATAATGGTAGAAAACTCATAGGGTGGTTTCTTTGCCCCCCCCCCCCCCCCCCCAAAAAAAAAAAAAAAAATCTTGTCTGTCAATCATGATGTAAGAATGCATTAAGTCATGTTGCTGCCCTTACCACACTGTGCCTCATATGTTTTGTAAATGTTACATTAAGTGACAGGCTGGCATGCGCATTTATTATATCCGCAGGCGCCCTACAGTGTCCGTCCGTCCAACTGTCCGTCCGCGCGCCCTTCTCACCTTTTTCACCCCTGACCCGTTTTCATGCCTGGATATGGTCAGGCACTGTTAAACAATGACAGCAACCAGCCGTGTATCATGCTGACGTGAAAAGACAGCTTTTTCATCAGTGTCTGACACCAGAAGTTGCTGAACATATGCCGGTTTTTGACAACTTTGGAGTGAGACCAGGTTAATGATGTAAAATTGAAAGTTTTTCCCCCTTGTTGTAGGCCATAAAGAAAAGGTTTCCTTTGAGCGTAAGTGTGTTTGTGTTTCGTGATAATTTACACATATTACATTTTGTGCATTTTAACCATGGATGATGTATAAGAATATAACACCGTATGTTAAGCTGGAGCTGTACAGTATGTGTGGAAAATGTCAGGACTGCTTTGTAGCGCTGAAGGTCTTGGTGAAGGCCAGTTCCCATTTTGTGGTGGATGACCCATGTCCTAAATTACAAATAGCTGGCTGACTGTTTAAAAAAAAAAAAAAAAAAGAAAAAAAGAAAGATGATCAGATGAACACTGTGATTGATACAGCTCACCAGGAAGGGATTTCAGAATTACCTTAGAAAAGAATAACAAGAAAAAAACAATCTAAAACCTTGTTTCTTACTTATGGATGCCTGGAGGAAATGTGTGTACTTCCTATAGGGTTGCTTTTTGGGATGTGATGGACTGTTGCTGGCTGCCGCTGTATTGCTGTACAGGGCCATTCCCCAGGTGCAGCCTGTGCTGCTGTCACTGAGGAGGCCTTGTAGTCATTTGCCTTGGCCTGATGCTGCCTTCTCTGCATTCAGCACCAGTAGGGCTTAGAGGGGACCGACCCCCCAGCCCTACTGAGCAGAACTGCACACATACAAATACACACACACACACACACACCCACACAGGGGCTTCTTTTCATTCAGCACACAAGCAAAGCACAAGGGCTGTCGGCCATCACACAGATTCTCTTTGCTCTGCTCTGTTCTTCCTCATCTCCCTGCAGTTTCAGTCTTTTCTTTTTTCGCTAGCTCTTTGTATGACTGTCTATCACTATCTTATACATGCATGTAATAACTATTACATGGGTAAACACGCCTTTCACATCTACTTGTTGCTTCCCAAAGAACACCCAGTTAATATCTCATATTTACCGTCAGCAGTGCTGCTGGGTTTGGTAGCATGTAGGCCTAGAGACAGTTATTTAAGGAAAGATTGCACTAACACTTTCAGTCTGGACAATTGCCAGTACATTTCACAGCTTCCTTCATATTCGTTGACATCTGGGATATGTGTTGGAATTAGGAGCAGCCAGTCTTGATCCCCACAGCCATTGCTGAGAGGGAGAAGAGCCACACTATGTTGGTTTAATTGGCTGTGCATAATGGGTCCTTGAAGTAAATATCAAGAGTTACTATCAAAAGGCTGCTGCACAGTATCATGTGTTTCAACAGTGCCCACTCTTTCTTCTCCATTCCTTCTCATCCATTTCTAGACAGCTACAGAGATTGGTATTGAGCCATGCAAATGTCTGTGGGTTTAGGGTTGCCCAGTTGACAGCAGTTGATGTAAGCAAAACTAAGCTGACCTGTGTGTTTTCAACTCATTCTTGTCACTATGGATACATTCAATCAATCTTAAGGCATCCTGTGGTGGGTGTGTTTGACCACACTATGCTAACAGTTACAAAATGAATAATAAAGTAAGGTGTAGATGATTGTTGATATAAATTCTGACACCATATTTTGCAAGAGAACTTAAGATAAGGAATTAATTGACTTGTTAAACAATTTTAAGAGTGAGAAACCCACTGATTGTATTGATATTGACATGACATTAATTAAAAATGTAAAAAACAGTATATATAGCAAAATCACTGACTCATACCTGCAACATGTCACTCCAAACAGGCATATTTCCCACAAAATGAAAACAGCAAAGGTCATTCCTCTCCACGGAAAGGGAGATAGACACTTTTTTTTTTACTTTTCTTTAGAAAAATGTTTTGGTAGAGATGGAATTGATTGAAAAAAATATCTACAGCATTAGAAAATAAGGAAAATACTGTGGGGGGAATTCATAGATTTAAAAAAGGCATTGACACAAGTGATAATAGATTATTAATAAGGAAACTTAAAATATATGGTATTAGAGGGCTAATGTACTCTTAGATTAGATTAGATTAGATTAGATTAGATTAGATTAGATTAGTATCTTTATAAGAGACATCAGTATGTGCAAATAAACAATGATACATCACATGTGGGGTTCCACAAGGTTCAGTACTGGGTCTAAAGTTGTTTATAAGGTATAATGTACGTAATTATATGAGATAAGAGTCCAAAAAAGGTTTATTTTGAGCAGCTTCTAGAGACAGTGGAAACAGAATAGAAAATATTAAAATGATGGTTTGATGTTGAGAATCTGGCATTAAATTTAAGTGAAATCAAATCTATAATATTGGAACCAATAATAATGATAAGAAATGTTGAAATAGAGAGAATTTCTAAAATTGGAGTTGTATTAAACCATAAACCATGTTGGAAATCACATATAAAGCACGTAAAGAAAGTCTAGTGCCATATTACACACACACACACACACACACACACACACACACACACACACACACACGCAAAGTACTCCATCTAAATTCATTACATATATTGTGCCACCCTAAAGAAAGAAATATATACAAAACAATCACAAATCCAGTTTTTATGCCACAGAAGGGAGCTTTAAGAATTTGAGCATTTTGAAACAAAAAAAGATAGATGAGGTGTTTAGAAAACCAGCATATGACTGAGGGTCACGTTTCTTTTATGACATCTTTTTGTAATACACTAACACTAAACAAATACAGTGGGCAATGATGTAGCCTTTGCAACAGGGCTGCTGTGCACTGATGATATTCAAGGACTGATATTTTTGCGTCTGTTTTTACTCAATCCTCATCAGTTTATTTTTTTTGCACTTTGAGCACATTGTTTGTGCACAGATGTTTTGAATATATAGACTATTTTGTATTGATTTCAGCCTGTGGACCTTTTTGTGGCTCTCTAGCTCAGTTACATTGATGTGTGGGTATCTGCAGTCCTGCCTGTGTAACATTACATTCCAGTTTTCCCCAATATATGTTATAATTACTGTTTAGTAATTAAGAAATTAAAAAATGGTGTTATGAACACTAATGTGTGTACATTAATTTTGGGGTTTTTTTGGGGTATATATAATATACATTTATTTGGATATGCTTGTTTCTTTTATTTTCATTGCATGAATCTAAAGGGAGCAGTACAAACCAATTAATGGTAAAAGGGTAAGTGCAATAAGCTAAGGCTTCAGCCTACGTGTTTTTGGTCATCAAAATTTATTTATTTATTTATTTTTACCACTTCAAAAGTAATGAGTTCTTAATGTTACTATTTTTTTCTTTTGCTTATTTGAGTTGTATCAGTTGAAAAATGAGTAAAATGAACCAAACTACACTCAACTAAAGATGTTATCAGTTTACAGAAATGTTTCACTAACATGTAGCTGCATAAATGAAAAAAGGAGGTTGTGTATTTACATTTCAGTTCTTTTTTTGCATTAAAGCCCAGGTGTATTTTTGATGGACAGTGACTTTCCTGTATCAGTGTTACGGCACTATAAACATTTGTGTAGAGCTAGAATTGAAAGTAATCATTTGCCATATACTGTGTGTTGTAGCCAGAGGTAGTGTGTTATAATGGGTGTCTTTTGTTGGGAGCAGCCTTGCAGCTCACTCGCTGTCAGTTTTGCCCTTTTCTTAGTATGCTATGTAGGAAGCTCAGCCATTGGTGCAGCACAACCTTGAGCCAGGGGCTGGGGTGGGTGGGTAATGGTTTTACTGGTCCCTGTGGTGGAGATGTAGAGGAAGAAGGAGGGGAGGTAAGGAGGGGAAAGAACAGAGAGGATTACAAACTCTCTCTCTCGCTTTCTCTCTCTCTCCGTCTCTCTCTCTCTCTCTCTCTCTCTCTCTCTCTCTCTCTCTCTCCATCCTTGCCTAGCTCTGTCGACAGGCAGGGTTGGGACTCTGACGTGTGACAGGCTGGATGTAGTCTTTTTCCAGCATCCGCCATTCTGTCTGCTTATGATTGGCTGAAGTATTGTTATTCACACAGAAAATGGGTCAGGTGGCCTGTAGAGAATGGAGTGTTTGTATGGAAGGATGGACAGACAACACAAATACACATGCACATGCACACATGCATACCTACGCATGCATTACACACAGAGCAGGATTATCAGAGCAGTGGTGGCAAATAAATAACAGATAAATTAAAATGAATCCAGGTTATGTGGTGAGCATTTCTCATGTTGAATTCACTGTGTTCTCTCACAAGCTGCAAGCTGGTTTCTCTCCTCATGCCCAGTAGCGGGGGCTTAGCGAGATAAATAAAGGGTTGCACTGAAGGAAAAAAAAAAAAAACTGGGAAGAAAATCAATACCTGTGTGCATGAATCTGGCTGCAGCTGCCACAAAGCATTATGGGAACATGACGGGTAGATTCACTTGGGCTGGGCAGGTTGCAGGCAGCATGATAAGCTACAGGATAAAAAAAAAAATGCGCAAATCTGCTAAGCCCATAAAACACTACAGTATTATGTTTCTTAAAAAAATTGATAGGCAACAGCCAGTAGTAGAGAAGTATTAATTGCATTTTGTAATGATGACCACTTCTGACTGTCACAAATGTTTAATAGTTATTATTTTAAAGCTAACCTGTGCAGCTGAAATCATAGTTAAATTGGTCTTACAGTTTTCATAAGGCTTGATTGAGCAAAACTGTCTCAATAAAAATTGTGATAAAAGTGTAATCATACTTCTATTCACATATTCACACTTTTCAAAAATGTTACAGATAGACTCTGATGTGTAGATCAGAGTAAAAAAGAGTAAGATACCAAATTATTGTATTACTACAGTTCATGTAATATTAACCTGTGAGCAAATAGTGCAGTCATTTCAACTGCCAACCTCTCTGCAGGTAAAATAGGAGTGTGTCTCTTGAAGCAGAGTATAAATAGTGTTTTCTTTTTGCTTCAGTGCCCCCTGCAGAACACTCCAAACAGCTGCAGTCATTTGAGAGATTTCTAATAAGTCATGGTTGGAATGCTGATTGTGTCAGACCTTACACTGCGGTGAAGCAACATTATAAATGCTTCATTACAACATAACAGGTAGAAAACATGACTGTATAGAAGACTTTGCAGTTAAAATAACATTGTTATAAGAAATGTGTCATAAGTGTAAAACTGTAAAACATCAGCATTAGAGTATGCTCTGTGTGCTCACTTCATGTGTCTCCACACAGCCAGCTCCAGTCATAGCCTGAGACTGACAGAGATTTTAATTAAATTGGCTGATGCTCGTTCTGTCTCTTAACTGCACTGGCACTGCAATGATCACACTCCCACCTCAGTACTGTGCTGTTTGCTCACCAATAACCACAATTTGTTCTTTATTAAACTCTCAGGGCTAGGAACAATTAGGGTGTGAGCTGGAGGTGTGTGTGTGTGTGTGTGTGTGTGTGTGTGTGTGTGTGTGTGTGTGTGTGTGTGTGTGTGTGCACGCATGCGTATATTTGAGTGCAGACAGGAGGAGGAGGGTCGTGGAGAGATACTAAACACTGCTTAATCTTTGATAAACAGTGAGGTCTCTCTGTGCTGCTGCTGTTTGACACATCTTCTCCAGGCTGCTCAGTGCTATGCTGGGCTAGCTCATGGCTGCTTCCTCCACGGCTCCCAGACCTGGATGGAAGCCAGGTCATGCGTGGCTCCCTGCCAAGGTACAGATTAGCTATAAGCGCAACATGAGCTAATCGTGGAAAGAGCCACCAATTAATTGGCACTTAGACATTGTGTGGACTGTATGGATATGGGGCTGGATGTTATCAGTGGATCAAAGTGATCGGCATGGATGTCACTGGTGGCTGGATATATATACATATGTGCCACATATTGGAGAAAAGATTTGTTGTGTGGGTGCATGTTTGATAAGGCGCTGAGGCTCCAGCTGTATGTAAAGCACAATCCTGAAAGCTGGATATTAAAGTGCTAAGAGGGCTGGACTGGGACAGATTGAGATTGTTTGTATAGAGGGACATTAGTCCACAAAGATCTCCTCCCTATCTAGGTGGGAGGAGGCAAAATGACATGAATAATACATTCAGGCCTAAATATTTTAGGAATGAAAGGTGGCATAATGCAAGTTATGGTTTTGATGTAAAACGATGACCTTACCCGCATCACAGCAAATTATGCCACACATGAGAAGACAGGACCTGGAATACACAACATATGAGTTCACTGAAGAATACCAGGAAAAAAATCAGAAATCAAACCCAGCAGTGGATTTGGCGGACAGCTAGATGAGCGCCATTCACAGTGCTGTGGAGATGCTTCTGTTCCTGCTTGCTGAGTGCTTTGTGATTGCTCTCTGTCAGTGATAACATGATTTCCCCCACACCTTTTCCATCTCATCCATGTTCAACCCTGCTTTACAATGACGTCATAGAGAAATTTGGAAAAAAAACAGAATGATTTGCAGGGAGGACCTTTGACTGGTGACAAAGGCTGCTTGAAATCTCAGCATCTGTGTAGGAACCTGCAGAGTGGCTGATGTGCATATGAACGTGTGTGTGTGTGTGTGTGTGTGTGTGTGTGTTGTAGAGAGACAGGGAGGGAGAGGAGAAAATATATTGGTGTGTGTTGGTGTGTAGGAGGAGGAAAGGGGGGGTTGGCTGTGAATGGTTGCTCTTATCGCGTGTATGCAGCTGCTGCAGTGTCTTTGAGAGACAGAGGGGCTGTCCATGCATGCCACTCACTCTGCCTATTCATAGCCTCCATCCCTCCCTCTCTCCCTCTCTCTATCTGTGCTGCATTTTACAGCAAGGAAGAGAGCAAAAGAAAGGGGAAAAACATCATGATTTGAGCTTCAATGCAGACTCATGACATGCAAGCCCTTAATTTTACATCCTCATGACTGGTCTTATAACAAGGGACAAGCAAGAAATTAAATGTCAGCGGACATCACTGCATCACCCTGACTGACGTGTGATTGTTTGTGCGAGGGCAGACCGGTGCCTCATTTTGTTGACACAGACATTTTAACATAAATCATGGTTTACTTGCAAAAGCTCAGCAGGCCTCAACTGTGGCTTGTAGCTATCATCTTCCATTTTTAGTACAATCAGATTGTTGTCTCTCACCAAATCACTTTAGCTGCAAGTCGGATGGGAAAATGCATTCAATTTCGATATACAACTGTAAGCAACCAACAGCAAAATTTGCACAGACGTGAAGAACAAGGCACCAACTGTAGCCATCCCAAAAATCAGTCAGCAGATAATCCCCCTGCTCCACAAAGCTACTCAAAACTGCAAATAACAAAGTACATTAATTCAGCGGTGTGAATCTAATGGTGACCTGTGGAAAGATATTTTTGAAGAGACTCACCATGGGAAATCACCTTGATAGATTGACGTCTCACAGCAGTGATATCCCCAAGCAGTGCACATTGTATGGGTTGGCCATCTCTGTCCAGGTACCCTGTCATGTGTGAGTACACTCCTGCAGCAGTGTTCTGCGAGCTGTAATATGTAACCTTGACTCTGAAATTGAGAGTGGAGGAGCAGGTGGTGAGAAAGGATGATCAAGAATCAGGTTGGAGCAGAAGATTTGGGAAGCCCAGAGACAAGACTGACCATTTATATGTTTATTAATTATGATTTTAAATTTTCTTTTAAATTTATGAACTAAACTGACTGAAAACAAAAACGAAAAAGGGGATGTTTTTATGTTCATTACATTGATTTAGATGTGATGAATCAAAAGATATAATTAGATCGGCAAAAATGATTTTTGAATAAACAATCGACAGAAATAAAGGTTTTAATATATTCGACAATAGTATAGAAATGTTTTAGAAAAAATATGAATATTTAAATTTCAAAGCTGCATATGAATAGATTTCTTTTTTAAATTTAGCATTTATCTGATTTATTAAATGACATAATAATAATGATAATAATGATGATAATAATAATAATAATGATGATGATGATGATGATGGTGATTATGATAATAATAATAATAATAATAATAACAATAATAGTACATCTTTATAATATATTTTATTACATCTTTATTTTTCTTAAATTAAAATCTAAAACAGTTACATTTATATTTACTGTAGGGCTACTTATTGTGATAATAACCAAGATTTTCCTGTTATTTCAATGCAAGATTTAAAATAGTTTAGCAGTATTTTGTTCAAGATATATTTATATGTTTGAACAGAGTAGCTTGAAATAATTTAATTCTATATGTAAACTCCTGGTTTGGAAACATTAAAAGAAGATGCGCTGTTGGTCTTTCCCTCCAAGTCTTTTCATTATTTTACCTAATGTGAAGAATTTTGGAAATGCTTGCACAATCCTTTAGTTCCACTCAGCAACTATAAAGAGAGATACAATATGGAGGGAGTGTCTGTAAATATAATTCAGAAGACAAAGAAATTTGTGTTCTTTGAATAAACCAAGGTAATCCATGATGCAGAATATAGAGTGAACTGTCTAAAAATATCTGTGACTGCCTTCTGAAAGTGAAGGAAACATGTTTAAATGGCATGCTCGGTGCTACTGCTCTTTCTTCAGTTATCAAAATATTACTATGACAGGTTTAGTTTTTACATATTTGTCTTAGTGACGGTAAGAGTGCAGATTTAAGATACAACTTTATTTTTCAATTATTGGAATTATGTTCATATAAAGAAACAACAGAATATACTGTTTCGGCGTGTGTGTGTGTGTGTGTGTGTGTGTGTGTGTGTGTGTGTGTGTGTGCGTGTGGTTTGTCAGATGAGCAGAAATGAACCCCAAATTTTTCTCTTGCATACAGTAAATAGTCATAATAGTCATGTTGTTGCTGAGGGCCTGAGTTGACACTGTCAGCTCTTCCTGATTGGCTGGAGCTGGCTATGACTCGTCCTGCGTTAGCCAATATGGTAAATGCCCCCCCCCCCCCATACACACACACACACACACACACACAAAATAAATTGCTTGGAGAAATTTAACAAAAAATTCGAAAGAGAGAGAGAGCCTCCATCTAATTGAGAAGCACATATTAGCTATGGTGTAAAGATAAGCTCCTCTCTCTCAGCAGCCATTAAGCTCACTGCCTGTTAGCCAGTTTCTTATTTTTCTTGTTTCTTTGTTCTTTTTTTATGGCTTTCACCTCTGTGCTCTTGGTGTTAGGGAGGTGCAAGTTTGAAGTTCTATGTGTGGTTAACAGCTATGTGTGTTTATCTCTGTGTGCTGTGTCTGACAAGCTGCTGAACCTGCACACATGCAGAGCACTTCAAAATGGAGACCAGATCATGTGACCTTGTTCAGTCATTTAGATACACAGGAAAGAAACACACACACACACACACACACACACACACACACACACACACACACACACACACACACACACAATTTCTTTCTTTCTTTCTTTTCTTACGTAAATAATTGGATGGGACTGTAACAAAAAAAAAAAAAATCTATTAAAGATGTATTTCACTGCTGGAAAGATGGTCTCTGCAGAAGAAAAGTGGTGCTCTATGACCAGAAAAAGAAAAAGATAAAGGGTTGTGGCATTTGCTTTTTCCTAAGAGGTAGAAAAACCAGAATGCTACAACTACCAGAATGCACTGTGCCGTACTGGACCAATAAACACTCCCACTGGTGAATGAGAGGGTAGGACCAGAAAAGTTTTTAACTTCTTCTCACTACTTCTGAACATGAGCGATATATATATATATATATATATACACACACACATATATATGTATGTATGTATAGATTTAATAATGTCATATATAATATAATAATAATATTAATTTTTAAAAGAGCCAGGGCCCTAAGAAAACCAATAGTACTGCTTATATTGTCACATGGCACTCTGGAGGCCATGCTGAGTCCATTTTTGAAGCCTTCCTTGCGTGGTTCAGCTTCATTAACTCTCCACAAAAATGGTCTGAACACATCTTTTTCTGTCATTTTACAATCTGGGGAAAATAGGTGGATTCATAATAATAGATGAGTAAAGTCTCATTTTTAATTGCTAAATGTACTTTGATAACAAACTAATAGAAAACATGCTGAAATATTTTGAAATGCAAATGTTACTTTGAAGTACCATGATATGTTTGTGAATTCCCACAGGTTAGGTTTAATGAGAGCTCCAATAACATTCAGGCATAACACTTTATAGTCTACTGTAACAGTGCACCTTGTGAGTCCCCTATGCGGAGCACATATTTTACATGCATTTTTCATTTTCATTTTTCATTTACAGAATATAAGACAATACAATACTATTCTATGGCTCTTCTAAGAAGAACACGGTAAAATTAGAACTCCATGATGATTTTATTGAGGATAAATCAGAATTTAGAAATGAAGAACACACCAAACTGCCAGCAACCCAGCAGCAAAACAACAAATGGTGGACAGTCTGTCAGGAAACACACAAAAGACTCTGAAAAGATATTTAAATTTAAAGCAAATATTCAAACACTGAAATATAACTTACTATCTTGTTCTGAAGAGGGTTATGATAGTTTAGTCTGATAAATTGTTTCTGTAAATTTTGCTTAAATATGCTTACACTCTTTAATGCATGCATTCCTATGGACTGTTCCATAGTGGTTGTCTGAGGGGAGCGGAACGAAAAACAAATGCATAGACAGAGTTCATTTTTGATGCTTTTCAAATTCAATTTGCATGAATTTTTACTTAAAGGTGTTTTTTTTTAACATTTTCCATGACTATTGTGTTAAATCTGATCAAAGTTTTAAGCCTCTTTTTTATGCCTTGCCATTAAGTTACTGTGTTGTTTTAAAGTAACTTATTATTAGTAGTAGTATTAGTAGTAGTAGTAGTAGTAGTATTATCATCATTATAACTGACATCATATTGTATACCAGTGAGAGATAAATATATTATTATATTATAATATTTTGGGTTAGAAATTTAGAAATAAGCAATGCACTCAGTATCCTGGGTATCAATGTTGAATAAGTATCCTGACCTATTTGTTTTTCTTGTTTGTTTTTTCCCCCCACATTATTTATGAGTGCATTTAGACTAGAAATTTACCATTAAATTATTCCTTTGTGTTTGGAACATAACTGGACTCTAAACTGGCTAGTCTAATTGTTTGATCTGAGTTTGGTCAGAATATGAATGAGAGAAAGAAAAAAGAGGGAGAGGGGACTCTCTCTCTCTCTCTCACTTGTTCCACCTCTATACCCTTTGTGTCAGTGGTGGTGGTGGGCATACAAAAATTCAGAAGTACAATCTGTACTTCAGGTAACAGCCTAAGAGCCAGCTCACATCTGCTGGGTGATGTGATTTGCATCATCTGTTGGATTTTTGCTTGTAAATAGGCAGGGAAATTCCAGTGCTGGTTTGACGGATAAAAAAAATTTAAGTTCATTTTGTGTGCCTCTTGTGCAAGCAGATGGCACACTTATTATTTTGTGGTGCGCTTATTATGTGAATGGTGATTTAGCATTAAATCTGTATTCTTCTTATTTCAGCTTCCACCAAACATATTTCAATTGACTACTTTTTGTCTACTTTCAGCTACAGAAACCAATTGAATATCAAGATTTTCAGCTCTTTTGGGTCATGTGTACTATGACCTTTCCACTTCTATCATTTATACTTGTTAAAATATCAGGGTTCTTTTCACATATGTATGTATTTATGTTTTTTTTTACAATATAATCCAATGCTACAGCTTCAGCAATAGACACTCCAGAGGAAAAAAACGCAAAAACAAAAAACAAAAACAAACTCAAAACAATACAGAAAGGCATACTCATCTGCTGCCAGGCTGTATACATGGCTCTGGTTTAATGACAACGGATGCGTATTCATGAAGTCTTTAAATACTGCTGCGTTGTCAGTGATTTCTACATCAGACACTTGATGCCAAAAGGTACCTTTCACAGTGGTATGATATGCTACCAAGCAAGTGTCAGTTTGCAACACAGCCTGACATAACCTTTTGTGACAGTATGATACGTGGATGGGCGGCATCAGTTCATAACACGCCCCCATGACACCTGTTGTGGCAGTATGATACACTGCTGGATGGCAACAGGTTGAAATGCTGCTGCTAATGACTTAATATAAGGAGGACGAAAGTCCACATGGGGCAGGGGGGACGGGTGATGGACGCATCCAACAAACCTCTGACTTTCACTCAGGAGCTCGCAGTTTTCTTCTCGTGTGAATGTAGATCCAAACCATGATGTTTTTTTTGTTTTTGGTTGTTTGTTTGTTGTTGTTGTTTTTTAACTTAACCAGGTATTTTTCCTACCTAAACCTAACCACATGCTTTTATTGATGTCCCTGCGGCATCCTGGAACATAAACAGCACATGAAAGGCCACCAAAAAAGTGGCTATGTGTGATGACTTGGGATGAGAATGTGTTGGAATAACCCATTTATGAAGCTTGCCTGGTTATGATCATAATCGGGAGATGGTGTTTACATGAGCACAGTGATATCAGGTTATTCATGTACATGAAGAAATCCCAAACTGAGTTACTGATTACTGCAGTCTATTTACAGAAACAGAGAAAATATCAGACACTAGTCTACACATTTACTACCACTTCACAACTTAGCTGCTAATTTCCTCTTTGATCCCATTGCCAACAGCTGTCTGCTCTGAGCACACTGGTGTCTCTCTCTTGCTTTCTTTTCTCTCTCTGAATTGCACGCACACGCACACACACACACACACACACACACACGCGCACACACACACACACACACACACACACACACACACACACACACACACACACAGGCACACGTGCGCATGCACACACACACACACACACACACACACACACACTAGCCGCTTTCACACTGCCAGATTTTCCGCAAATGTTGGGCCGTTTTGCTGGCAAACTGCGAGCGTTTAGACACACAGAGCCAGACTGGCAAGTTGATCCGAGGTGCCCAATTTTCCGCTTCGTAGGGCAGTCAAATTGGCGGAACCCTTTTAGTTTAAACAGACTGAGGCGGCCTTCCGCAACAGGAGGGGCTGTTGATGACACCGCACGTGCGAGCCACTGGCGGTGGTTAAAAAGGAAACAGCTGATAGCAGGAATTAGCAAGCAGCTAGTAGCAAGAGGGAAACGCAAACCTGACAGACACTGTAAAGATAAGCAACTTGGTAGACAAGGAATTGTGCACAAGAGGCCATTAACCGTCAGATGACAGGGACGGTGAAGAACGGGCTGACTAACGAAAGAATCGGCAAAGGACTTACTAGCCGCGGCTTCCCTCCCACGTAACTGTTTACTTCACATGCTGAGCTACATGTTTTGTTACTTGCTCACGTCCTTGCCCCGAAAAAGGTGCATTCTGTATAAACAAAAGTAGGTAGGTGGCATTTTGCCACACTCCCCAATTTTGTTTTTAATACTGCCAAGACTGACAAAAAGACTGATTTGGCTTTCCTGCAAATTTGCACAATTCCTATCTAAAAAGGGCTACTGATACACCTCATTAGCTACAATCACTTCCTGAAGCTAAAATAGTTGATTTTCTTTGTGAAAATTGCAGCACTGTTCTGTGCACATCTAGGACCTGAGCAAACACACGGTCTGTGTAAGTGATTCAGAGAGGTCCTATAAAGGCCGGCTTGTTCCAGCCTTGTTTGCTGTGTGTTTTGTGGCTTTGGCGTCTGGCAGATGGGCTATCAGGGATAATACCTATTAATGAAGAGGGGTGGAAAAGGGTAAAGAGTGGAGGGATGGGTGGGGTTGAAGGTTTATTACAAGTTATAATGTGATCAAGTGGAGAAAAACTACTGGTCTGAACTCATGGGACTGGATGTGTTCTAAATGACAGCTGAGGAATTCTGGTCTATGAGTTTATTTGTGACTTATAGTCAGTTTACTGTATCGTTTATAGCTTTGTGATGCAGATTGCTTTTTGAGAAACTGGAGGGAGTTGCAGAGAAATTATCGCTTGTCTCATTATGTCAGTATTAGCAAATAGACATATGTAAAATTCCACAACATTAAACTCAAAGATAATTCAGAATTTACGATGCATGAGACAAAGTTTTAGACATTGTTACCACTCAATTTTACATTTCTCTATGTACTTCATATTTGAATGTACTTAAGCCTTTTAGACAGTTCTCTATTTTATACAACTTGATGCATTGCACGTTCATGTTTCTTTTTTGGAGGGGAGCTCACAGACCTATACTGGACAGAGATGCATAATGACCAGCCCTTCCAGCGTGACTACACAAGGCAAATGTCCAGACAGGATGGCCTAATCCCTTACACACCCACCCCATGTCCATACACGCTATCCCCCCTCCCTCTTCACCCCTTAACATATGGAGATGGGAGGAATTAGCACAGTGGAAGAAAATAAATGAGTTAAAGCAGCCAGCAGCTTAGATCCAACAATATTTGTTCCTGGGTGATCCTTCTGTGAGTTTCTTGGAAGGGATGCACTTGTGGAGGGACATTTTTTCTTCTTTATTTAGCTCTTGCCATCCAGCAACAAAATAACAACAAAATCACACATTTTTTTTATGTAATGTAGATTTCAGTTTGATGAAATTGTTCGCAAGCACTTGATATGCAATTATTTCAGTGATTAGAGATGAGCACAGGCAGAGTTATGTGTTGTTTTTAAGGTTCACAGTGTCTGGAACTACACCTCCCACAAAGCCACAGCCTGACCCTGTTCCTTGTGTGACCCCGCCTCACACGCCTCACCCCAGATTCAGCCCAGATCTTGTCAAATAGGATTATGCTGGCTACCTGCCATTCAGTGGCTTGGACAGGACTTCTTATCTCCTTTCTTCAGATGGCTGCCAGGAACAACATTATGCACAGCGACCTACATTAAACAATGCCACATGCAGGTTTTGCATAGGGCCTGTATTTTTTGTTCAGTGTAGGTATAGTGTCTTCCCAATCCCAATTTTCCTGGCTATGTGTAGGTTACTGTAGGTCTGTTATGTGCCAATTAAAGCCAATTAAATGTTTTGATGCCTCCCATGGCCAGTTATGGGAGTGTTTGGGAGTGTAAATGTGTGTGTGTGTGTGTGTGTGTGTGTGTGTGTGTGTGTGTGTGTGTGTGTGTGTGTGTGTGAACATATGGCAGTGTGTGGACATTGTGTAGCTGCTTGTTTAAATAGAGGTGTTAAATGTATACTTTGCAAAGTAGGTTTAAATTCACAGACAAGGTCTAAGCAGGACGGGGCCCTGTTAGATACTAGAGAGAGCGGTAGAGTCCATGTCCCCTAGTGAACATGTGACAAGTCTTGAGCAACCTCCCTTATTCTCCCTCGAAGCAGGGACACCAATTCAGTGGCGTAAGAGGCTTTGTAGCCAAATCCCCAGCTGATCTTCGTAAAGTTTGTGTCTTACAATTAAGTGCAGATGGTTTGCAGCTGGTTGTAAGGCTAGTAAATAACTTTGGCCTCTATTTTCGCTGGGGATTTGGTGCAGTAATCCCTCTATCTGACAGTTTACCAGATTCAAATCAGTCCAGGCTTTGCTTTCCTTCTACCGCTTCTTCAACCTTTTTTTCTCGCCTCCTATCCCCTCATTCCATCAAAAGCTCCTTACCCTCATTTGAATATGCAATCATTTACTGGAAGCACACACAATTGTATCTATGAACAGGACATGGGTGATGCAAGAATCTCACTCAATTTACCCTTAAAACCCCTTGTCAATCTAAACCGTCCACAGTGTTGGTTGGAATCAGTTTTTAGGGAACATGTAGAGAAATCTAAGGACAGTGTGGACCTCTGGCAGATTAGCAACGTTATGGCAGATGCTAATGGGGATCTGATAAAATAAAGAAAAAAATCTTAGCTGCCACACTGTATGTTCATACAAATACATATATTAAATTTGCTCTGTTTTACTTGTCGAATCAACATCCATCCATCCATCCATCCATTTTCATCCGCTTATCCGGGGCCGGGTTGTGGAGGCAGCAGGCTGAGCAAAGCACCCCAGACATCCCTGTCTCCAGCAACAATTCCAAGCTCCTCCTGGGGGACCCCAAGACGTTCTCAGGCTAGACGAGATATGTAATCCCTACAATGTGTTCTGGGTCTGCCCCAGGGCCTCCTACCAGTGGGACGTGCCTGGGAAACCTCCAGTGTGAGGCGCCCAGGAGGCATCCTGATCAGATGCCCGAATCAGCTCAACTGACCCTTTTCGACGCGAAGGAGCAGTGGCTCTACTCTGAGCTCCCTCCGGATGTCCGAGCTCCTCACCCTAAATTCTTGAGGCTGAGCCCAGCCACTCCATGGAGGAAAGTCATTTCCACCACTTGTATCCGCGATCTCATTCTTTCGGTCACTACCCAGAGCTTATGACCATAGGTGAGAATTGGGACGTAGATGGACCAGTAAATTGAAAGCTTTGCTTTCCGGCTCAGGTCCCTCTTCACCACAATGGACTGGCGCAGCGCCCGCATCACTGCAGAAGCCGCACCGACCCACTGATCCATCTCACACTCCATTCTACCCTCACTCATGAACAAGACCCCAAGATACTTGAACTCCCTCGCTTGAGGCAGTAATCAACATAGGGTCTATAAAGTAACTCCACTTTCTGTTTGTGACATTCTTCTTGTTGTGTGGTTGACGCCGGCGTCATTGACACGAGTCAAGTGCCGCCCCCAGCACACACAGAAAGTGTTGCGCTGCGGGGCATCAACCAGAATTCTATTGCACACTCCACTCTGCAAGGTGGCTGTAATGTGACTAGCTGGTTTCCAACCTCCAATTAGAACAAAAGACGAGGAAGAAGATACAGGAAGAGAAAGAAAACACACAACACAGGACGACCACGACAACCAGACAATGACGGTAGTAATGTGAGTTGCATATTGTAGTTGTCTGTTGCTACTACGGGAGCTGGGAAGTACAAAATAGGCTTTTCTCTGAAATAGAAGTGCTTTTTCAAGGGCAGCGATGCTGTAAAATAGGACAATAGCAGGAAGTGCCGCTGTGTGTCACGTCAACATGCCGCCGGTGTGGGTTTGTAAATAGAGAATAATCGGGGCGTCTGTTTTGACGTGCG
Source organism: Epinephelus cyanopodus (assembly GCA_026686955.1). NCBI lineage: Eukaryota > Metazoa > Chordata > Actinopteri > Perciformes > Serranidae > Epinephelus > Epinephelus cyanopodus. The sequence continues at coordinate 39,995,444 of CM048924.1, read as the reverse complement.
TCGTATGGCGCCGGTGTGTTTTGGCCTTTAGAATAAGCCCCCAGTACAGGCCAAAAGTTTGGACACACCTTCTCATTCAATGCGTTTTCTTTATTTTCATGACTATTCACATTGTAGATTCTCACTGAAGGCATCAAAACTATGAATGAACACATGTGGAGTTATGTACTTAACAAAAAAAGGTGAAATAACTGAAAACATGTTTTATATTCTAGTTTCTTCAAAATAGCCACTCTTTGCTCTGATTACTGCTTTGCACACTCTTGGCATTCTCTCGATGAGCTTCAAGAGGTAGTCACCTGAAATGGTTTTCACTTCACAGGTGTGCCTTATCAGGGTTAATTAGCGGAATTCCTTGCTTTATCAATGGGGTTGGGACCATCAGTTGTGTTGTGCAGAAGTCAGGTTAATACACAGCTGACAGCCCTATTGGACAACTGTTAAAATTCATGTTATGGCAAGAACCAATCAGCTAACTAAAGAAAAACGTCATTACTTTAAGAAATGAAGGTCAGTCAGTCCGGAAAAATTGCAAAAACTTTAAATGTGTCCCCAAGTGGAGTCGCAAAAACCATCAAGCGCTACAGCGAAACTGGCACACATGAGGACCGACCCAGGAAAGGAAGACCAAGAGTCACCTCTGCTTCTGAGGATAAGTTCATCCGAGTCACCACCCTCAGAAATCGCAAATTAACAGCAGCTCAGATCAGAGACCAGATGAATGCCACACAGAGTTCTAGCAGCAGACCCATCTCTAGAACAACTGTTAAGAGGAGACTGCGCGAATCAGGCCTTCATGGTCAAATAGCTGCTAGGAAACCACTGCTAAGGAGAGGCAACAAGCAGAAGAGATTTGTTTGGGCCAAAAAACACAAGGAATGGACATTAGACCAGTGGAGATCTGTGCTTTGGTCTGATGAGTCCAAATTTGAGATCTTTGGTTCCAACCACCGTGTCTTTGTGAGACGCAGAAAAGGTGAACGGATGGATTCCACATGCCTGGTTCCCACTGTGAAGCATGGAGGAGGAGGTGTGATGGTGTGGGGGTGTTTTGCTGGTGACACTGTTGGGGATTTATTCAAAATTGAAGGCACACTGAACCAACATGGCTACCACAGCATCCTGCAGCGACATGCCATCCCATCCCGTTTGCGTTTAGTTGGACGATCATTTATTTTTCAACAGGACAACGACCCCAAACACACCTCCAGGCTGTGTAAGGGCTATTTGACCAAGAAGGAGAGTGATGGAGTGCTGCGGCAGATGACCTGGCCTCCACAGTCACCGGACCTGAACCCAATCCAGATGGTTTGGGGTGAGCTGGACCGCAGAGTGAAGGCAAAGGGGCCAAGAAGTGCTAAACACCTCTGGGAACTCCTTCAGGACTGTTGGAAAACCATTTCAGGTGACTACCTCTTGAAGCTCATCGAGAGAATGCCAAGAGTGTGCAAAGCAGTAATCAGAGCAAAGGGTTATTTTGAAAAAACTAGAATATAAAACATGTTTTCAGTTATTTCACCTTTTTTTGTTAAGTACATAACTCCACATGTGTTCATTCATAGTTTTGATGCCTTCAGTGAGAATCTACAATGTAAATAGTCATGAAAATAAAGAAAACGCATTGAATGAGAAGGTGTGTCCAAACTTTTGGCCTGTACTGTATATGTATATATACAGTCATGGAAAAAATTATTAGACCACCCTTGTTTTCTTCAATTTCTTGTTAATTTTAATGCCTGGCTCAACTAAAGGTACATTTGTTTGGACAATTATAATGATAACAACAAAAATAGCTCATGAGAGTTTAATTTAAGAACTAAGAACTATTCATTTTCCATGGTTTTCTTGATAATAACCAAAATTACTTAAATTCTTACATCAATAGCTATGGCATTGTACCGCCAAAAACACTACTTTTAAGCATTCCATGTTTTCTTTTCTGTTTGCTTTAAACACATGATACACACAAGAGTTAATACTTGATTGCATAACCATTGTTTTTGATGACTGCAGCCATGCGTCTTGGCATGCTCTCCACCAGCTTCTGACATTGTTCTGCTGTCACAGCAGCCCATTCCTGTTGGACAAATTCAAACAAATTTTCTTTGTTTTTGGGCTTGTGGTTCTCCATTTTGAGTTTGATGATTTTCCACAGGTTTTCAATTGGATTAAGATCTGGTGATTGAGCAGGCCAAGGCATGGTGCGAATGTTGTGGTTCTCCATCCAGGCTTTAACTGACCTTGCCGTGTGGCAAGGGGCATTGTCTTGTTGGAAAATCCAGTCATTCGAGGCAGGAAAGAGTTTTCCAGCTGATGAAAGAAGACTGTTTTCAAGGGTAGTCCTGTACATGACCTGGTTCATTCGGCCTTCACACAATTGCATTTGCCCTGTTCCACTCAGACTGAAACAACCCCAGATCATGACTGATCCACCCCCATGTTTTACTGTAGGGGCAAGACAGTCTGGGTTGTAAGCTTCTCCAGGCTTCCTCCTAACCAGTAAGTTGGCTGGAGTGGGCATCAATTCAAAATTGGATTCATCACTGAAGAGAACCTTAGCCCAATCATCAACAGTCCAATCCTTGTGGTCTCGAGCAAAGAGTAACCGGGCCTTCCTCTGCCTTTCATTGATGAAGGGCTTCTTGCGTGCTCTGTGTGACTTCAAACCAGCTTCAACAAGTCGGTTTCGAACTGTCCTTGCCGAACAAGTCACATTTCTCGACAGTGCCCACTCATTTTTAAGGTCCCTGGAGGTCTGACGACGATTCCTGACACAGCTCATCTCGTGGGGTAGAAAGACGTTTCCTGCCACGGCCAGGTAGCAATTTGGTAGTGCCATGTTCAGCTTGTTTTTTTTTGTTGTAATGAACGGCTGTCTTGGAGATCTTCAGTTTTTTCGCTACCTGTCTCTCACTCATGCCAATTTCCAGCAGTGCCAAGATGGCTGCCTTTGTGGCTTCACATAATTCTTTTGTTTTAGGCATTATGTGAGAGCTGACAACTTCTGAGTTGTGCTACGGCTTGAATGTAAGCAGGAAACCACTCTAGGCCTTTGCATGTGCAGTGCTGCTTGTGACATGAAATGGCCTCTTATATACCCTGGGAATCAATTAAGCTTAAGAATGTCAAATAGGACATAAAGTATTATGTGACCAGCTGCATTTTTTGTTGTGTTCATTGTATTATACGTTTAGTGGTACCAGATATTAGAATGAACAAGAAATTGAAGACAACAAGGGTGGTCTAATAATTTTTTCCATGACTGTATATATATATATGACATCAGGCATTGGAAATTATACCTATGACCTTATGACCTCCATGCCACATCAATTTCCAACAGGATATCAGTAACTGTAATATCCCTTAGGGGACAATAAAGTTTACCTTACCTTACCTTTGGTTCACCAAAAGTTGGGAAAATCCTGGACAGCGGGATTTAACCAGGTGACAAAAGGAGAGGAGCAGAGTGCTTTACGGTGCGTAAGGTCTGGTGTGACGGTGGGAATGTGAGATGCTGTCCTGTTCCTGCAGTAGATCACTGCTAACGGCAGCTGCAGTGCGGCACTGCCCTGTTCAGGAGAAGTGATCATGCAACAGTCTTGTTGAGGTCAGGATGTGTGGACAGTTAAATCATTCCATATCCACAAACCATGGATTACCAGAACCATCTGGAAACATGGACAATTTCAAAGCAGCAGCCAACAACATAAGAAGAAAAAATTACAGTGCACAAGTTAGAGAAGCTGATGGAATCATATCTCACTGCAATTGTGCATTGTAAAAATAAATGTAAATGACTGTATACACATATATATATATATATATATACAGTATGATTTAAGTATGACTCCATCCACTGTATCGTCATAGCTCATATAATGCATGTCAATGTTCGGAGAGGGCTCCTGATAAGTAGATCTCTCTCCTGGGATGGTGTCAGGCCAAGAGGAAGACAAACCTTAATGAGGACATAGTTATGGCACTCACACATCCTGAGAGAGCTGTGATCATCGGACGGCAAAGCAAACACTCCCTAGGAAACAGCTTGTCCACTAATTGGATGAGAGGTGGTTTGATCCCCCCTGACTCCAGTCCGCATGTCGAAGTATGCTTGGGCAAGACACTGAACCCTAAATTTCTGCTAATGACTGTTTAATCAATGCATGAGTGTGTTTGAATGTCTAAATTGAGAAGCAGGTGGTAACTTGTACAGTAGCCTCGGCCACCAGTGTGTGAATGTGTGTGAATGGGTGAATGTGATTCTGTACTGTACAAGCATTTTGAGTAGCTGGAAAACTAAAAGGTTCTGTACAAGTGCAAGTCCATCCTGCCATTCCTTTTATTCAGCAACAACTCATCTGCATAAGACAGTAGCTAACTGCCCTGGTAGCGCCTCAGGATATGAACAGATGGGAGTGTTTAGCAACCTTACCCACCTGCCCCTCCCACCCAAAACACACACACACACACACACACACACACACACACACACACACACACACACACACACACACACACACCAAAACCAACACAATCCGTCTGCACCTCTTTTTCCCCCACCTTTCCCCAACCCTTTTTCTCCCTGTGCACCCCTACTGCTCGCTACCCCCTGCCAAATTTTCAGTTAACCTGTCATTTCTCATTGCCCAATTCAGAATGCCATATGCCTCGCTCTGACTTCTAACCATTCACCGCCACTCTTTCCCTGTCTCCTTCATGGTGACATGAAAGTCCCCCTTGAAACATGATGTCTCTCCTTTGCTGTTAGATTCAGAACGCCTGGCTGAGATCACAGCAATTGCAGGCGTAGCTTGTCTTGTACAATAAAAGCAGTCACTTAGCGTTACATGACACAGTAGGAGCACATTTACCACAGCAGCAACTATGAGACTTTTGATGAGCTACCTGGGTAATTCAAGAAATAACTTATGATGTGCCATCTTCACTTTGTAATATGTTGTGTTGCAAAAGGGAAAAATGACTAATGTGTGCAACATCTAAAACAGAGCTCATGTGGTCTCAGCAGCTAGTTAAGGGATGAACTTAAATATGTTGTTTTTTCGCACTGAGGTTGACAGATTGTTTAAATGAGTGTATAGTACAGCCTTATAGCCCTGGCTTGTCCTGTGTTTTAACATCTAATAACAGTCTCTTCAGCAAGCCTTCACAGTCCTGTCCAGTAAATTCCAGGCCATTTGCCCTTGCACAGAGGGCAGCTCCCAGCAGGCCTGGCCATAGTGACAGTTTGTTGTTGTTTATAAGGTCATCCCCACCATAGGGGGCAGCATATTCATTACACCCACCCCATGGCTCTGTTTGTCTCTGGCAGTCTGTTTCTCTGTGGGCTCCTGTCGTAAGGTCAGAGGGTATTTACTATTATTCTCCTCTTGTCTTCACAACATGCCAGCAAAGTCATAATGCCTCTGGAAAGAGTTAAAGGTTAATTGCCTCATCTAAGCAAAAATGACAATTTTACAAGACAGATGGAGCAAAAGCTGTAACAATCAAATTATTCTGCATGCAAATACTGCCAGACTCAGGTACATTATTGAAATTATAGCTGCAACAATTAGTTATTATTTGATCACAAGGTCGATATTAAATTTATCGGCTACTATTTTGAAAATCAGTTAATCATTTTGAAGAAATAAATAACAGACTCTTCGGGCTCTAATTTCCCGGCGCGGCACAGGGTGGCACAGGGTGGCAAACCCCATGCAGAGCTAGTTTCGAGCAGCACAACCCGAGGCTCGCTCAGTTTGGTAGTTTGGCAGACCGAGGTGCGCTGAGATGGGTGTGGCAGCGCAGTGGGGGAGGTGTCGACAGATCCAGCTTGGGGCAGTGACAGTTTTGTGCCAAAAGGCTTCACCAAAGGTGCGCTAAAAGCTCACCAGCTGAAACCAGGTCTACTGTCAGCGCAGGCGGAGCGCAACCGGTGTAAGCCGAAGTTTGGCTGACTGGCGGACAGTGCACACACGTCACCAAAACCTCACAGGCAGGTTTCCAGAATGTCAGGCACATTAATATTGCAATAAATACCCCAAAAAACACACTATTCAATGCAGCTATCTGCAATCAGCACATAAATGTATCTCTATATCGACTGTTCCGTCACATCTGATGTCAGCTCAAAGGGGATTGGCACCGTTTGGCACGTTTGGCACGTTTGGAAACCCAACTTGTTTTGATTAACACAGCTGCAAACTAATGAGTTCACATCCCTCTCAGCCAACCACAAACAGCCACAGCATCAGATAGGGAGTATATATTTAGCATCTGTCATCTTAGAAAAGTCAAAAGAAAAGAAACAGAGTGAGACTGTGAGAGAGAAAGAGAGAGTGCACGTGTGCACGAGAGAAATGCAACATTGACACATGAATTGTGGTGACCTCCTCCCAGGCTACCTTTGCATCATCAGCCCGTGGAGGTCTGCTCGCAGTTCCCTATATTCGGACACTGCGAGCTTGGACCTCACGGACCAAAACATTAGTTTCCTCCTGGGAGAAGTTTGGCTGTCTGACGCTGCTGCTCTCTTCTGCCATGGCGACCAGAATTGCGTAAACTCTCATTACGCCTTCACGCGGTGCATTTAAGGGCGAGGAGAGGGGTTCATTTGATTGGTGTGATGTGAATGGGCTGTGTAAAACCCACTCCACGCTTTCTCTCCTCTCTCTTTCCGACTTGCGCAGGTAGGAGCGATGGAGGTGGGAAAGACAAGTAGCTACGCCAGCGCACACGGAGTGCCAAACTTGCAAAATCTGCCTGGCCACACCCAGTTGGCAAAGCGCAGATGCGATGCACCCCCGCCTCGCCCGGTCTGCAAAACTAGAGCCCTTCTACTAAAAATAAGAGGATTAACAAATAACAACAACACAAATTTCTCATTTCAGTACAGTCTACTGCTTCAGCCTTACTTGCTCTTGTATGACCAATAACTTATCATGGTTTGTATTATTTAATCAGTCTGATGCTAATGGGGATCATTACTGAGCCAGTTTGGTTGTCTGACTCTACCCAAGTGCACAGATTGATTGGATGGGATGCCTATAAGCCAATCACAATATTTCACATAATCAAAAGTGGACTGCAGTAGAGTCGCACCCCCTTTTTAAAGAGGCATTGCTGAGAGTGAGGTGAGGAGGAAGTGCAAGGCAGGTTTCAGTCTATAAATCGTATTGTCAAAGTACAGAGATTGTATTTAAAGGTAAGGTAAACATAAGATGTCATATTACTGATATATGTCAAAGTGTCATATGAAAGATTTTTAGCTGTAACACTTCATTTATTGATATGAGTTAAACATTTTTGAAAACAAAAATCTATCCCTTACATAATTAAGTATCCTAATCAAAAAGCCTAATATTTATTTGATATTTGATATTTATTTCTAACATTTAAAAAAAAAATACATGAATATACTAACAAGCAAACAGACAGAAAGAAAATATTATTTACAAATAATGAATTGCATAATGCAAAAGCAATGGTCAATGTAGAGTTTCTTTGATTTACACTTTGGAAAAGGAGTAGTACAAAGTATAAACTTATTGAATCCTACCCCTTCTGCATAAGTCATCGAGTGAAATGAAACAGACAGCTTCCTTGTATAGATAAACTATACATGTACACATATATATGTACATATACATATATGTATATATATGTATATATATATATATATACATATATATATATATATATATATATATATATATATATATATATAGACTTTTGCAGCCATTGTGGCCGGTGACAGTGACAGATATAGAATAATAGTAACTGTTAGCATAATGTCACTGTAATCTGACAGTTTTATAGCAACTAAGGCAGCAACCCTCCTTGAATGTGTTGAATTAAGAAATGCAGTATGTTTAATATATTTCAAATTCAAATGAAAATATCTTTAATTTGTAAGAGAAAGAACGTATCATTCCATTGATCAAGCAACAATTTAAAACATTTAATGGCTCCAGCCTCTCAGATGTGAAACTTTGCTGCTTTTCCTTGCTTGAACATTATAGTGAACTGAATATCTTTGGATTTGGATTGGACAGACAATACAAGACATTTTGGCGACACCACCTTGGGTTCTCGGAAAATCTGAAAGGCATTTTTCATGGTTTTCTTATGTTTGATAGAATAAACAATTAGCCTAACAATTCAGGAAGTAATCAGCAAATTCATCAAATCTGAGATATATTTTTGTTGCAGCTCAAATAATAGCCCTACACATAATTTACCATCAAGTCAAAATGTACATAACTGTGAAGACTATTATTAATTTTAATGCTCGAAGCGAGCAATTGGTGGCCAACTATTAATATTCATCAGTGGTAAATTTCAGTCTGAGAATCACCTTAAGTAGAGTGAAGCATGTAGTGTTGTGAAAGAGAAACACAGAGAAAAAGAGAGAGATATACAGTAAGAAAGTGTCTGGCAGTGGAAGTAGCAGGCTAAGTGAGGTTGTTAGGAGGAAGCGCTGACAGTCCAATCCAGCACAGCGACCATTCAAAAGACAGCTCCTTTTGTTTCTGCCTTCCTTTCTTCTGCCAGCGTAGAAAAAGAGGGTGAATCTCTCTGTGTGCAGTAACCCAATGACACCTCCCTCTGATCTGCCTCCTGCACTCTACCTCCTCCACCCCAAAACCCCCGCCACCACCACCCTACCCTCCCTCCACTATATCCCCTCACCAGCACTCTCCCCTCCTCACCTCCTCTCCCTCCACAACTCCACAACTCCACCTCCAGCCCCCCACTCCCATACATATGCCCATGCCTAAGAGTCACTCTCCTGGTTGCCACAGTAACCAGCTCACCTCTCTCTCTGTCTGTCTGTCTGTCTGTCTGTCTGTCTCTCTGTCTCTCTGTCTTTCTCCCTCTCGCAATGCACCTAAACAGGAGAATCTGAGAGAAGGAAAACTGGGGGGAGGCATATTTCAGAGAGACTGTTGTTGCACAATTGTCTTCCTTTCTACAATTCTTATCTATGCACACACCACAGAGCAGACAAGCCAAGGCAAGAGAAAAAACAAACAGGGAAATGAAGACATGAAATTAAAAAGAAAATAATTTTAAATAACAATACCAGGAGACCACATGTGTAAAAAACAAACAGTCCAAAATGCCAACCTTTTTCTTACAGTCATATTAGCATCACTGCTAACCATTCTCCACCTGCTCCAGCCATATTTCCCCATCCCCCTCCTCCATATCAGTCCTCCCACGTCCTTCATTCTCCTCTCCTCTACCTTGTCGTCTGTGAATAGCACTCAGGTGATGGTGTTGGAGAGTGTGCCCATACAGTTTCTTCCCTCAGACAAGTCATTCAGCAACTGAGTGCTTTCCTTCTCTGTCTGTCTGTCTGTCTGTGACTGTCTCTTTGTCTCCTCGTGTGCCCAGTGTCCAATTACACTCTCATTACTGCCTAATTACCCCAGACACAACAGCAACTGGTAGCACAATCACAAAGAGAAAAGAATGAAAATCTGTTACGTTCATTTTGACATTATTTGTGGGACTTTTTTTTCTCCACTGGGTGGTGGCATGTTAAATGCTCCCCTGGTGATTGTGGTAATTTAGAGCAATATGGTAATAGAGGTGCTGATGGCTATTTCTCCTCTCACCAGACACTGCTTTTGTCCTTTCATGAGCTGCTGTGGGCTAAATTACATTGAAGGTTTAATTGCGTATTTTAGATCATCAGGATCACAGATGATGAATTATAAAAATCAGCTCAGTGAGCATTGATTATCACTTCCCAGGGCATGCATCATAAAGTAGATCATCATTGGCTCACACTGTTTTATTCACATAAGATAAACAAGAACAGCAGGGCACATGTTCTCTTACAGTCAAATCCATGATCTATGTGTCATCACTGCCAAATTATGCTTTTTTTACTTTCCTCTGATTGTGTTTATGGACAACTGATCACTGTTTTATCACTTTTTAAAGATAATAGGTAAAATTAATGGATAAATACAAATACACAAACACAGTTTTTAGGAATCATATACCCTAATTATTTGTTTCTTATACAGTAAAGTTCTGGGGCTTGTTTAGGATCATATGTTGCCCTGCTTGAGTGATTAAAAATGTGCCTGAACTGCTTTACCTGTCTGCAAGGCAGGATATGTTTCTGTGTTTGATTGAGAGTCAGAATTACATCACATCTTGAATAATATATATACATTTGATGCGTGCAGAATAGTTATGCAGTGTCTATTCAGTCTCCACATCTCTGTCTTTCCAACAAACCCTCCAAATTAAACAAGAAAATAACTGCCCTCAAGAATAACACATATAAAGTTTAGAGCTTATACATTCCTCCCTTAACTCTTTCAAATATACCCTTCCTCTCTAAAATACTCAGAAGATCAGCTGCAGCTCAGCTCCAATCACCTTAGACATAACAATCTGTTTCAACAACTTTAGTCTGGTTTTCGTTCCTTTCACCGTACTGACACAGCCTTGGTAAAAATCACAAATGATCTCTTAATGGCAGGTGACTTTGGTCTTTTAACCATTCTCATTCTTCTTGATCTGAGTGCAACCTATGATACCATTTCACATAATAGCCTTTAGAGAGCCTAGCTAAAGCTAAACTTGAAAATCACCTCTTTTTGTGTTACTAGTGGTGTTCCTCAGGGCTCTGTCATATACATACATTTATTTATCATCTACCTTCTACCTCTTGGTCTCTTTGTCTAGTTATTTTATTAACTTATTACTGAATTATTTTTTACTTAATGATCTATGGATACATGTCTGCTTGTTTTTGAACTGTGTCTTGTAAACAGATAGCAATTTCACTAAATTGAGACCGGTGCAGTATTTTCCTGCTATTTAAAGGGCACATTATTCTGATAGTATGATGTACATTCTGCTTGTCACACACACCGTGATACAAAAATGGGTTGCAGGTGAGTAAAATAATGCATCATTTATTCAGAGATATTAATAACATTCTTTAAAATGTGAACATATCAGAGATCAGAGCATGGCTGCAGAGCTGTTGTCCAACTTAACATTAAGAGAGATGAGGAGCAGTGCAACTTCACTGTTTACTACAGAAACTAAATGTTCAGTTCTGTTTCCTCTGTCAAGTTTAAAACTGCAGTTTTTTAGTTTTGCTGCTTAAATGTCCCACATTATTTGCTACAGTGACATTTACAACTCTTACTGCATTACTCTCAGCAGAACACTACTCACTTCTGCCATTTGCCAAATACGCCATGTAGATAGCAGGGCTTAAGGGTAATGGGACCCTTTTGCCCCTTGTGCCTTGAGACCTTTGTACACTGAGTTTGTTTGTCATCCAAAATTGTCATATATCTAAAAATAAATACAAATTCACATTGTGTCAATCACGTTTGCACACCAACTCTGAAACTTTCGTTTGTCGAACTGGAACAGATTTGATTTTCTGCATTTTTTTTTGTATATGTCAAAAGCCATTAGAAGGATGTTTGACCAAGAAGCATTGAAGAAAATGTGGTGTTGGGACACATTCACAACAAGACAAAGGAATGGGTAGCATGGTATCCTTTCATAACTCAGATAGTTCACATTAAACGTGTTAGATAGTAATAATCAGACTTTGTTTTCAAGTCCCAAAGGCCAAGATGTATTTCTAAGCGGTCTGTTGTTGACTTGTCTGTTTAAATTTAACACTGGATCGCAGTTTAAAATGTAGTTTATATTCATAAATGAACTCTGCCATGGCCTGTTTTAACGATAGACCGCTACTATCCGTCATGAAAAATGTTGCAAATTGCAATGGCCTAAATCAAAATTTTAAACAATAGTATACTGTAAATCGGAATCGCTGTCGCTGCTCTGAGATACCAGATTTATAGTGACGGTAAATAGTTAGATTACTCATCTAAAATGCAAAATAGGCTACAACATTTATGTATATATTACATTACTGTACAATCGTCTCATAATCACTTTATTCGCCAAATGCATCAGACAGATATACAGGAATTTGACTTGGCAATCAGCGCTAAAAAACTATGACAAAGAGACAACAATAATGCACATTAGCTGCAACAAGATATGCCTCCATAAAAAACTAACAACAAAAACAAGTAAATGACCACAGCAAAGATAAAGTACATGTGTGTAAAAATAAGTTAAAAACTATTGATAAAATCATAAATATAAATGAGTCAGTGTTTATCAGGATGATGCGGCTTCATTCCGAACAATTTCACTGTATGAACCTGGACAATCAGCGTGTCTGGAGATGAAAAAAAAAAACAATATTACAATATTCAATGAACTGCTGGTGTTGTGCGTCACGCGTAAATGCACATGAGGACACACATTCTTTACTGTACAATATGAAGGAGACTGGACCTCATTCAGCGCTTGTAAAATGTAAGTATGCATGTTCGGATACAGGTTTTTCAATACACGAAACAGACAATCCAAACAGTTTTATCAAACATTTTATTTATTTTTTATCTTTTTCGGGCAGGTGGTGGTGATGTGCCAGAAGGAGCTGAGGCAACCCATCCAGCTCTCTCACCACTCGCTAACCAGAAAATACGGGTTTTCTTTGTATTAGCGATTATATTCAAAACCGTTTAACAGAGATGAATAAATAACCTAATCAAATACAGTGCTGGGGCTAATTATTTTGGTATTTTTTTAATGAATGAGATGAACACAGAACATGAATTAACAGTATCATGGCTAAGATCCTAAGAAGGATCTTCATTGGGAAACGTGGCCATTTCAGCTTTGTCGCAACCCTCCCCCACCCCATTCACCCCCAGCCATCGAATGAATGAGATTAGGCTGCCTGTTACCTTCAGAATGGTTGCTTGTGTTCCCCTACTTAACCTGTATTGAAGTGGTAATGATTGAGTTACAGGTGAGAACACTGAAAATGTTCAATAAAATACCAAAGATTTCTATGATGTTTTCGCAGCAGTATTAAAACACCACTGCAAGTGAAACATGAGACTCTTCATAGTTTATATATGTAATGTTTTGTTTTTTTGTGTGTGTGGATCTCTTTGTATCTGCTTTAACACTACCCAATGCTGCAGAAGAATAAATGAAAGTTAAAAACTATGTGTATAAAGAAACACACTATTTTTTCAATTTCACACCCCAGATCAGCTGATAGGAGGGCTGAGAAAATGAATGAATGCGTGTGAGACACACATGTTGCACGCGTGCCCCTCCTCCCTCCTCCCTCACCTGTAGTAACTTACGTGATTGAAAAATGGAGCGACAGTCGCAGCTGAAGAGGAAAGCGATGCACTGTAAAATAACTGACATGTTTTATTTTTTAGTAGGCTACTCTGTCCTCATCTCACACATTGTAAGTCAAGCTATTGAAACAAAGGCTTTGAAAGATTCATCCTCAACTTATAGCCTACCTTCAAAACGAATAAATAAACATTTTTCCATCTCTGAGCATGCACTTTCATGTTTCTGTGATCAAACAGACAAACCAAATCCACCCCACACAAGTGTTATTTAAATTAAATAATTACCCCAACAATATAGCCACAAAATGAAGTTTAGACCACTTTTATCTTTCCCTGAATAAAATTACACAACGCAGTCATGAGTCAGTGAGCACCCAGCGCCCCCGCCCTGCTGAGCAGACATCTCAGAGCAGCCACCTCCGATAGCGATTCCGATTTACAGTATACTATTGTTTAACATTTTGATTTAGGCTATTGCAATTTTCAACATTTTTTATGATATGATAATTTTTACGATATTAGCGGTCCATTGTTAAAACAGGCCATGGCAGAGTTCATTTATAAATATAAACTACATTTTAAACAACAAACAACGACAGACTGCTTGGGGGGGGGGCGGCGTCCTGGCAGAGTTAGAGAGGTTAAAAAAGATAATGCATCTAACAGGCAGAAGTTGACAGCATCCTAGACAAGTCAACAGACAATGCACCCTGGGTACCTTGCTCGTCATATCTCAACGTGAAAATTCCATGGTCTAAAATGCAAAGCGCCAGGCGTGCGGCGTATTGGCATGTCCCAGTCACCTTCTAGTTAGACTGCGCGTTTTCAGACTGTGGCGGACCTACCAATTGGAAAGAGTGAGCGTTTTACAGCTGAGGAGACGATAAATGTATCTCTATATCGACTGTCCCGTCACATCTGATGTCAGATCAAAGGGGATTGGCACCGTTTGGCACTTTTGGCACACGTAATGGAAACCCAACCTGATTTGATTAACACAGCTGCAAACTAATAAGTTCACATCCCTCTCAGCCAGCCACAAACAGCCACAGCATCAGATAGGGAGTATATATTCAGCATCGGTCATCTTAGAAAAGCCAAAAGAAAAGAAACAGAGTGAGACTGTGAGAGAGAAAGCGAGAACGTGCGTGCACGCGAGAAATGCTGTCAACAAATTGTTAATTATTCATTTTATTTTATTTTAACCTGGGAGGTTAGAGAGCCCAGGTCCCTCTCCAGCATCCTGAATGATCACAATTTAATTGGGAAAGACAAGTTCATTTTACAGGCTATGCATCATCAGTCCATGGAAGTCTGCTCGCAGTTATATACCGACACTGCAATCTTGGACCTCCCTGATTATGATGAACATTATTGCTTAGATCATTCTGATTAATGACTGGCCATTAAGACGTGTTTCTGATAAATATTTTAATGTGCACAATAATAACCTTTCACATTGTAATAATATTTTTATTTGTTATCTTTTGCATATGTGTGGCTGCTCCGTGTCTGTCAGAGTGCATGCACATTGTGCACCTGCCTAGAGACAAATATTACTAACTTGTTTGACAGCAAAATACTGCGCCGTTGACTTTAGACCAGGTTTTTATTGGTCACTGGCGCATTTGCTTTTTACGTCATCTAACTAGCAACGCGCCATGATTGCGCCTGACCACTCCTCATTTTTAGACCAACACACCCGGAGGAGCGCAAGTTCATTTGCTAGTCAGATGAAGAGGGCGCAGGGTGTGAAAATAACAACTGCGTCTGCATCTAAATAGCAACGACACTTGCGACATGGATTACGCGCCGTCCGCCCTCCGCTTTAGACCATCTAAATAGGGCCCTTAGTGTGCAAAGGACTTTACTTTGTGCTGTTGCACTGTTTAATTAGCACAAGTGGAAAAGGACACACCCTAAATGTGCTTGTGCCATGCACTTCAGACTGTGTGCTACAGATCATTTTAACAGGGCCTCAAGTCTTATTTAAGTGTTAGCAGTGTAGCAACAGAGTGTGAAGCATACAGTGGTCTCACTGGTTGAAAATGCTGATCCAAAAGTCAATTCATTCCCTGAAACAATGATCCTTCTCTTTGAGTGTCCATCAATCCGTCTGTCCCTCCTTCTTCCACCCATGCACCATGCAGGCTGGTGTCTGGTGTTTATGGGCATCATCAGCAGGCAGAGTTGTTTAACGAGGGCAGGGGGACAGTGTGGCACTAATTGCTGCGTGTGATTTATACCAGGCTGGGACCAGGCAGGAACACAGGCAGACAATGATACTCTGAGAGCAGCTGCTTTGCCCAATATTTACTTAACCCTCCGCTGGCGGGCCTGGCACTAGTGCCACTGATTACAGTCTGTGGGGAGTCATTTCACTGCTGAGTGTTATGTATAACAGCAGGTTCTGGCCATGTGTGGGGACAGGCTCAAAGTGGGAGTGTGTGCTTTATGGGGACATAGATTGGAACAATTAGAGGAAAGAATGTGATCGGTCTCCTGACAGTTTGGCCGTCCAGAAGGAATTGTTGCTAGGCAATGTAATCACAACCTACCTTCAAAACAGTAGGATACATTCATTTATTTGTAAGTGGGTTCTGATAGAAAACTAAATATAATATAAATACAGAAGACATATTGCAGAGATGTTTAACAACAGGATTTCACCGCATTGATAAACAGCAGAGTCCTTAATGGTAATTAGTAGTGCTTTGAGTGTGGCCCTACTGAACAGCATTAGAGTGCTCACTCTACAAATGCTTTCATGTGTGATAGACACTTCCATCCCACGCCTGTCTGCCTGGCTCATGTGGAGTGATAGTCTAAGACATCATAAGGTTTGCATCCACAACTCAATTAGTCACACCTCAAATAAATTAGCAGCTAAAGGTGCCAAACTATGCTGCTGCAGATCTTAAATAATACCTAAATATGCACACCCTGTGTGAGCGTAATGATTAATTTACACTTTAGAGAAACAAATAAACACCAGGGCATGTTCAGTACATTAACAGCCACATGCAAGACCAAGATGACGGCAGAAAAAGAAGGGTAGAAAATAAAGGAGGGGAGCCTGATTCTGTCTCCACAGCAACATTGATTGATATTCTTCAGGTGGAGCAGCTGTCATGCGGCCTGACCACTGCAAGCTAATGCTCTGCAGACAGAGGGAAGGGGGGGGGGATCAGAAGGAGGGAAGAAAACACCAAGGAAAAGGCAAGAGATGAAAAGCATGGAGACAGAGGGGGCAGTGACAAAGAAGGAGATGGGGATGGGAGGGAGATGAAAAGCCATGATGTAAACGGAAGGATTTTATATTATGATTTTGAGCCATTACAGGAACGATGGAGGCCACTGTGAGAATTTCATTACAGTAGTTGTGTAAACGAGGGTATGTCTCCATTCTCTTGTTTGGAAATGTAATGGGGAACACGGGGTGGAGACTCAGGTTGTCAGATATTTCTCATTTTGCTGACATTAGCCAGTTTGGGTATTTTAAGATTTGATATCATTCAGTTTGTGTCATCACATCTGAATGTGGTTAGTATGATGTAGTTTATATAACTGCTATGGTCTTGTACAGCCTGGTCTTGCACTTGCTGAAGCTATTGCACCTATATGATTAGAAGCTTATACTTGCATCAAGGTGACTTTTTTTTCTTAGATGCCACTCAGTAAATGCACATTTTATATTTTCTTTGACATGAAAATTGCCAAATTAAAAAAATAATATTTTTGTCCTCATTTTATGTTTGTCCAAAACATATTGGTGTCTGAATCACCAACTGGACCAATAAATGAATGTAGGGTCTCACTGAAATGACCTTGTAATTGTTGCTACAGGACATTCAGAAAGCTGTATGAGGAAGTTGGTGAAAGGCCATACCTGCTTAGAGAGGGCCTGCCTTTCTCAATCTTGTCTCTGTGCTGATGAAAAATACATTTTAATGATGAATTTTAGAGAAGATTCACAAGGGTTTTTTTCTGTCAAGAATTCTTTAGTAGTTTATATCTGCAGCCATAATTAATCCAGCCTCATAAATATTGGATGGTTTGAAACTACAGGTTTTAACTTCATTAATCAGAAACATGTTGAAGCTGGCATAAGTCTGTATTAACAGTTTGTGGGCTTGACAGTCTTGGAGGTGCCTCTAAGTCTTTCTCCTCTCTTTGTCTTTTTCAAGCTCTATTTATTTGCATCTGTTTTTGAGTAATAGAAAAGTGGGTATATTAGATTAGTGAAATAAGCTTATGCAAACAACTACAGGAGAAGATACAGCGTGCATATTATATTTGCATTTATCATGATTGACCGGTGGTGGAATATAAGTACGCTAAAGTAGCCTACATGTACTGGAGTACTGCAAAGACTTACACTGCTGGGGCAATTAACATGTTCTCCCTCTTTGTACTTCTTACACTGCATTTTTGAGTGTATATCTTACTCCACTACATTTATCTGTCAGTTGCAGTTGCTGTGTAGATTCTGATTTAAAAATCTAGAATATGCATATCAAATGCAAAGTGTTGCTCTACAGTACATTAAACCATCCAACAGCATATAAAGTAACTAGAATCAGCTACAGCATTAACTTGCTGCTCTCAAGTTAATGTATTAGCAATAATGATAATAATAATAATAGTAATAATAATAATGATAATCATCATCATCATCATCCAACAGCATAGTATATTCACAGCAATAATAGTCCCTCCTTCATTGTGAGTTCTTTTATGTTTGTGGGAAGAAAAAATGAATGCAGGACTTTTCCTCTGAGTATATTTTACATTGTGGTTTCATTATTTTTGTAGTAAGAATCCAAATACGTCTTCCACCACTGTCATGCAGAACTGTGTATGTAAAATACTTGTCAGTGTATACTGACATAACAATGCTGGTAATAATGATATCATGATCATCATCATCCAACAGCATAGTATATTCACAGCAATAATAGTCCCTCCTTCATTGTGAGTTCACATTGTGGTTTCATTATTTTTACTTATAGTAAGAATCCAAATACGTCTTCCACCACTGTCACTCGGAACTGTGTATGTAAAATACTTGTCAGTTTTCAACATAAAATGCCAATTTTATGTGTTCAAGTGTTAATAAAATTCAGATCTCACTTTTGTCCACATTTAATTTAAACCTAAGACTTAATTTAAACTTTACAGGCCAGAATGTCCGATAACTACCCAATCCCAAAGTTGACTAATTGTTCAATATTTAGGCAAAAAAAAAAAAAAAAAAATAGAAAGAAAACTATCTGCAGTAACTTAACATGTAATTTTCAATCAATCAATCAGTCAGTCAATTTTATTTATAAAGCCCAATATCACAAATCACAATTTGCTTCACAGGGCTTTACAGCATATAACATCCCTCTGTCCTTTGGACCCTCACAGTGGATACGGAAAAACTCCCCCAAAAAACCCTTTAACGGGGAAAAAAAACGGTAGAAACCTCAGGAAGAGCAACTGAGGAGGGATCCCTCTTCCAGGACGGACAGACATGCAATAGATGTCGTACAGAACAGATCAACACAATAAATTAACAGTAATCCGTATAACACAATGAGACAGAAAGAGAGAGAGACAGAGAGAGATGCAGGACAGACAGTAATGACAGTAGCTTACAACAACATTAATGAATGGAATAATATTATAATTAATAATAATATATTAATATCTGATAGTATACATGTGTGACAATAATCATATGTGTAATAATAACAGTAGAAGTATGACTAATGATGCAGCAGCACAACCACACACGTCACACTATGCAGGCACCACTGCAATACGAGTTAAAACAAACTTGATGAGCTTCATATGAAATGGTAATTTATTTTTTACCATATCACAACTATGTGCAATTATGGAAGTGTATTCAGCTTTTTGGACTGTAATTTCCGAGGCCACTGATGCTGAGGGAACACCAGGTCAGTTGTCCTGGGTAATTGATGGCCCAAAGGAAAAATCCATGTAGGCTTCTAATAGGACTACTAAAGTTGTACAGTAGATTCTCCCACATCAAAATAAGAGGACAGTGTGAGAGTTGCCTGCTAACACAGTCTTAAAAAAGATCTAATCGGGCAAAATATGTGAAAATACCTGAAAGTGGACCTTGCCTGTGCAGGGTCTTTGAACTCAGCACTAAAACTGTTCAGAGCAGGTCCACCTCAATCAGCTATATTAGAATGCTGCTTAAACATCAGTGCATAAATGTATAGTTTGAATGTAGTTTAAAATAAGGCAGGAGTCCTTTAAAGAAGCTGATTTACATTTGTGGTTATTAAAATTTTGTTGTTCCATTGACAGACTCTGACTCTTGTTGTATAAAAAATGGGGTTTTATGGACTGAATACTAGAGTAAATGTCATGTCAAGATGTAGCCTCTGTAATGTTGTGGATAGAGGCTGTAGCTCCAGGCTATGATCAGACAGGGTGACTCATTAGAGAGCTGCACTCTGCCTCTTCACTTCCTTCTACATAATCACTATAATGTGGTTTGCAGTCAATTCATTTATAGACTTTTATCCCAACAGCAGGTCAGTGGTGGTGGTTTTAACCTGTCAGGATTTATTTTTTGAATTTTAGACTAGCTTCATTGGTAATTAAAACAACAGTTAGAGCCATTAACAGATCCCTTCTGTCTGTCTAATATAGAGCAGGGGAGGAGACATTCTCATTCTGTGAATGAAACTGTCTTTAAAGATTATTAAGATTGTATTTAACAGTCAAGATAAGACAGACAGTCTGTAACTCCAACACAGTGGCTATTTCACCTGTGCCACATAAGACTACTCCAGTTAATTTGGCATTTTTTCACCCAGTAAATTATGCTACTTTGACAGACATAGTTAGAAACCTTAGGTCCACTACCTGCTGCCTTGACACTCTGCCAACAAGCTTTTTTTAAAGATGTTTTAACTGCATATCATCAGATATACTACAGATAGTCAATTGTTCTCTTCAGTCAGGCCTTTTCCCAACGGCCCTGAAGACTGCAGTCATTAAACCTCTCTTAAAAAAGCCTAATCTGGATGCCTCAGTAAATAAAGGCCCATATCAAACCTACCATTTTTAGGAAAGATCATTGAAAAGGTTGTTTTTCAGCAACTTAACACCTTCTTGGAGCAAAACAATTCCTTTTATGCCTTTCAGTCTGGATTTCGAGCACATCACAGCACTGAGACTGCACTTGTAAAAGTTTTAAATGACATTCATCTGAGCAGTGATGCATCAAAGATTTCGGTTCTGGTATTACTGGACCTCAGTGCTGCATTCGACACAGTTGACCATAAGATACTGCTCGACAGACTAGAAAAGTTTGTGGGACTTTCTGGCACTGTGCTAAATTGGTTTAAATCTTATTTACAAGACAGGGATTTCTTTGTGTCACTTGGCAATTATGAATCTGTGCGAACAAAAATTACATGTGGAGTTCCTCAAGGGTCCATTCTTGGGCCTCTTCTGTTCAACATCTATATGCTCCCTCTTGCTCAGATTATGGAATATCATAACATCTCCTACTATACTTATGCAGATGACACACTACTTTACATAACAGTGTCATCAGATGACTACAGTCCCCTACATCTGCTAAATAAGTGCATTGACGAAATCAATATGTGGATGTGTCAGAATTTTCTACAGCTAAACACAGACAAAACTGAGATAGTTGTTTTTGGCCCCAAAGAACAAAAATCAATAGTCAGTGCTCACGTTGACGCCATGACACTAAAACGGCAGAAATCTTGGTGTAGTTCTGGACTCAGACCTAAATTTCAATAGTCACATTAAGACAATTACTAAATCAGCCTACTACCACCTTAAAAACATCGCAAGAATAAAAGAATTTCTGTCTAAACCAGATACAGAAAAACTTGTTCATGCTTTCATTTTCAGCAGGCTGGACTATTGTAACGGTGTCTTCACAGGCCTGAGTAAAAAATCAATCAGACAACTGCAGCTTGTCCAGAACGCTGCTGCCAGAGTCCTCACCAACACCAAGAGAGTGGAGCACATTACACCAGTGCTTAAGTCACTGCACTGGCTTCCTGTGTGTCAAAGGATAGACTTTAAAATCTTGTTACTTGTCTATAAAGCATTAAATGGTCTCAGGCCTAAATACATATCTTATTTACTTGTACATTATGAAGCATCCAGACCCCTCAGATCATCTGGAACAGGTTTACTCAGTGTTCCCAGGATCAAAACCAAACACTGTGAAGCAGCCTTCAGTTTCTATGTTCCCCGCCTGTGGAACAAACTTCCAGAATATCTGAGGTTGGCTGAAACTGTCAGCTCATTTAAATCAGGGCTTAAAACATTACTATTTACTGCAGCTTACCAGTGAACTAGATATATAACTTATTGTTAGGATAATCTGTAGCTGTTGTTTTTATATTTGTCTGCTGTTGCTTCGGTTTTATGTTTGCTTTTTAAATGCATTTTCTGCACTGTTTTTAACTATTTATTGTCTTGCTTTTAGCTTTTGTTTTTAATGATCTATTGTTCCTTTAATGTTTTTTTTTTTTTCTTGTAAAGCACATTGAATTGCCTTGTGTACGAATGGTGCTACATAAATAAAATTGCCTTGCCTTGCCTTGCCTTGACTAACAGTCTGTGTCGCTATCTTTGTATTCCCTTTCCAATGTGCTCATGCCCAGATGCAATTCTCATTGATGAATTTGTTGTTAAGGTTAACTTTAATTCAAACAGCTGTGTTTATTGTGTAGTTATTAGTTTGGTTCATTTGCAATCTGACGAATTGAGATAAAGGAAAAAAAGAATCACCTTTAAATATAATTTTCTTCCCTCTTTTTTGTTTTTGTCGTTGCAATTTGACTAAAATAGTTTTGGTGTTTTTTACGTTTTGCTTTGTTGTTAAGTCAATCAATTCAATCAATTTTATTTATAAAGCCCAATATCACAAATACAATTTGCCTCACAGGGCTTTACAGCATACGACATCCCTCTGTCCTTTGGACCCTCACAGCGGATAAGGAAAAACTCCCCAAAAAAACCCCTTTACCGGGAAAAAAAAATGGTAGAAACCTCAGGAAGAGCAACTGAGGAGGGATCCCTCTTCCAGGACGGACAGACGTGCAATAGATGTCGTACAGAACAGATCACCATAACAAATTAACAGTAATCTGTATGACACAATACAATAATCTGTATGACATCCTCGATAATGACAGTAGCTTACAACAACATTCATGAAAGTAATAATATTGTCGTTATAGTTCTGGCTACTGTGGTACAATATGTTGAAAGTATATATTAGTATCTGGCAGTATATATGTATGATAATAATCATATGTGTATAATAACAGTAGAAGTATGACTAATGATGGCAGCAGCAGCAGCAGGAGGCATCTGGCAGGACCACGGCAGCAGCACAACCACACACGTCACACTATCGAGGCACCGCTGCAATACGAGTTAACCTGAGAGACAGTGGAGCACAAAGGCTCCGGAGAAGAAGCCGAGTTAGTGACATCCAGAATGGCCGAGTAAACAAGATACAGTAATAGGATACGCAAGAGCGAGAGCGAGAGCGAGAGAGAGAGAGAGAGAGAGAGAAGGTGCCCGGTGCATTATAGGTGGTCCTCCGGCAGACTAGGCCTAAGTCAGCCTAACTAGGGGCTGGTACAGGGCAAGCCTGAGCCAGCCTTAACTATAAGCTTTATCAAAGAGGAAAGTCTTAAGTCTAGCCTTAAATGTGGAGACGGTGTCTGCCTCCCGGACCGTAACAGGAAGATGATTCCACAGGAGAGCCTGATAGCTGAAGGCTCTGGCTCCTGATCTACTTTTGGAGA
This sequence comes from Epinephelus cyanopodus, assembly GCA_026686955.1. Taxonomy (NCBI): domain Eukaryota; kingdom Metazoa; phylum Chordata; class Actinopteri; order Perciformes; family Serranidae; genus Epinephelus; species Epinephelus cyanopodus. The sequence continues at coordinate 39,972,376 of CM048924.1, read as the reverse complement.
CTTTAGGGACCACGAGTAACCCTGCGTTCTCAGAGCGCAGAGTTCTGGTGGGATAATATGGCACTATGAGCTCTCTAAGATATGATGGAGCTTGACCATTTAGAGCTTTATAAGTTAACAGTAGGATTTTAAAATTCAATTCTGGATTTTACAGGGAGCCAGTGCAGAGAAGCTAAAACAGGAGAAATATGATCTCGTTTCTTAGTTCTTGTTAGTACACGTGCTGCTGCATTCTGAATTAGCTGGAGAGTTTTTAATGACTTACTAGAGCTACCTGATAATAGAGAGTTACAGTAATCCAGCCTTGAGGTAACAAAAGCGTGGACCAATTTTTCTGCATCTTTTTGGGTCAGGATAGGCCTAATTTTTGCAATATTACGCAGATGAAAAAATGCAGTCCGTGAGGTTTGTTTTAAATGAGAATTAAAAGACAAATCTTGATCAAATGTTACTCCGAGGTTTCTTACGGTAGTGCTAGAGGCCAGAGCAATGCCATCGAGAGAAACTATGTCATCAGATAAAGAGTCTCTGAGTTGTTTGGGGCCAAGAACAATAACTTCAGTTTTGTCTGAATTTAACATCAGGAAATTGGTGCTCATCCAAGTTTTTATGTCTTTAAGACAATTATGAAGTTTAGTTAATTGATCACTTTCTTCTGGCTTCATCGATAAATACAGCTGTGTATCATCCGCATAACAATGGAAATTTATAGAGTGATTTCTAATGATGTTGCCTAAAGGAAGCATATATAGAATAAATAGGATTGGTCCAAGCACAGAACCTTGCGGAACTCCAAAACAAACTTTAGTACGTACGGATGATTCATTGTGAACGTCAACAAATTGAAAACGATCAGATAAATAAGATTTAAACCAGCTTAGTGCAGAACCTTTTAGGCCAATTAAGTGTTCCAGTCTCTGTAGCAGAATTTCATGGTCAACAGTGTCAAACGCTGCACTAAGATCTAATAAAACAAGTACAGAGACGAGTCCTTTGTCTGAAGCAATCAGAAGGTCATTTGTAATTTTAACTAGTGCTGTCTCAGTGCTATGATGCGCTCTAAATCCTGACTGTAATTCCTCAAATAAATTATTATCATGGAGAAAATCACACAGCTGGTCTGCGACTACTTTCTCAAGGATCTTTGACATAAAGGGAAGATTAGATATTGGTCTATAGTTGGCTAACACCTCTGGATCCAGGGTGGGCTTTTTTAGTAGAGGTTTAATTACAGCTACCTTAAAAGACTGTGGTACATAGCCTGTTAATAAGGATATATTGATCATATCTAATATATGAGTGTTAACTAAAGGTAAGACCTCCTTGAGTAGCCTAGTTGGGATGGGGTCTAAGAGACACGTTGATGATTTAGATGAAGAAATCACTGCGGTCAATTCTTGAAGAGAAATTGGAGAGAAGCAATCTAAATAAATATTAGGTGCTACAGCTGAGTTTGAGGTTAGATAGGTACTATCTGAGGACAGGTCATGAATTTTGCCTCTAATAGTTAGAATTTTGTCATTAAAGAAGCTCATAAAATCATTGCTGCTAAGGGCTAAAGGAATACAAGGCTCAATAGAGCTTTGACTCTGGCTACAGTGCTGAAAAGAAACCTGGGGTTATTTTTGTTTTCTTCTATTAAAGCTGAGTAATAGTTTGCTCTGGCATTGCGGAGGCCCCTCTTATAAGTTTTGAGACTGTCTGCCCAGATTAAACGAGATTCTTCCAGTTTGGTTAATCGCCAATTCCTTTCAAAGTTTCGCGATATTTGTTTTAATTTACGGGTTTCAGAGTTATACCAAGGAGCGAACTTTCTTTGTTTTGTTAACTTCTTTTTAAGAGGAGCTACAGAGTCGAGTGCTGTTCGCAGCGAGCTTACGGCGCTATCAACAAATTGATCAATTCGGGAGAGGTTAAAGTCGGTACGGGAAACCTCTGTTACTAAAGGACTTGGTATTGAATTTAACGACGGAGTAATCATTTCCTTAAATTTTGCGACAGCACTATCTGATAAACATCTGGTATAGTAACTGTTGCTGAGTGGTGTGCAATCGAGTAAAAAGAAATCAAAAGTAATCAAATAATGATCCGATAGCGAGGGATTCTGTGGAAAGACTGTTAGGTTATCAATTTCAATTCCATATGTCAGAACTAAATCGAGGGTATGGTTAAAACAGTGAGTGGGTTCATGTACACCCTGACTGAAGCCAATGGAGTCTAATAATGTGATAAACGCGGTAGCCAGGGAGTCATTATCAACGTCGACATGAATGTTGAAATCGCCTACAATAATAACTTTATCTGATTTAAGAACTAAACTGGATAAAAACTCTGAGAATTCAGATATAAATTCAGAATACGGGCCAGGAGCACGGTACACTATAACAAATAAAAGTGGCTGCGAGGTTTTCCAGGTCGGATGTAAAAGACTAAGAACGAGGCTTTCAAATGAATTATAATCTAGTTTTGGTTTAGGGCTGATTAACAGACTAGAGTTAAAAATGGCTGCAACTCCCCCTCCTCGGCGCTGCCTCGAGGAATGTGGGTATTATTATGACTGGGAGGAGTGGATTCATTTAGACTAACATATTCATCTTGACACAGCCAGGTTTCAGTGAGACTAAGTAAATCAATATGATTATCTGATATTAATTCGTTTACTAACACTGCTTTAGACAAAAGAGACCTGATATTTAACAGTCCGCATTTAATTCTCCTGTTTTGTCTTTCTGTCACAGAAGAGGTTTTAATTTTTATGAGGTTGTTATGCACAACTCCTCTTTGTTTAATTTTAGATTTAAATAATTTAGGTGGTCGGGGGACAGACACCGTTGGTATAAAACTATGGAAACTATGGCTGGGTAAGTGAACTAGAAGCTCAGAGAGGCGTATAGGACTGCGACTCTCTGTCCTGGTCTCAACTCTGGGTTGTCAGGGATTTAATTTGCTAATAAAATTTTCCAGGTTCCTAGAAATGAGAGCAGCTCCATCCAAAGTGGGATGAATGCCGTCTCTCCTAATGAGACCAGGTTTTCCCCAGAAAGTTTGCCAATTATTAACGAAACCCACATCGTTTGCTGGACACCACCTGGACAGCCAGCGATTAAATGATGACATGCGGCTAAACATGTCATCAGAGGTCAGATTAGGGAGGGGTCCAGAGAAAACTACGGAGTCCGACATCGTTTTAGCGTATTCACACACCGAGGCAATATTAATTTTAGTGACCTCCGATTGGCGTAACCGGGTGTCATTAACGCCGACGTGAATAACAATCTTACTGAATCTACGTTTAGCTTTAGCCAGCAGTTTTAAATTTGACTCGATGTCGCCCGCTCTGGCCCCAGGGATACATTTGACTATGGCCGCTGGTGTTGCTAACTTCATGTTCCGCAAAATAGAGCTGCCAATAACCAGAGTTTTGTCCTCAGCGGGTGTGTCGCTGAGTGGGGAAAAGCGGTTGGAGACGTGAACGGGCTGGTGGTGAGCCGTGGGCTTCGGCTTGGAGCTATGCTTCTGGCGCACACTTATCCAACGTCCCGGCTGAACGGGAGTTACCGGAGGACCGCTAGCAGGAGCTAAGGCTGTGCTATGTCGCTCCGCACCGGCTACAGGGGGCTGGCTAACTACCGCAGCTACTGAGTGATTTTCCATGGTGCGGAGCCGCGCTTCTAATTCACTAAGCCTCGCCTCCAGCGCAACAAATAAACTACACTTATTACACTTACCACTGTCACTGAAGGAGGCAGAGGCATAACTGAACATGTGGCACACCGGGCAAGAGAGAGCAGAGGGAGAAGCCATCGCTAGCAGTAAAGCTAATGTAGCTAACAAGGCTAGTAGCGTGTAAACAACAGCTAAGAGATTAGCGAGAAAGTCGTAGAAAGGAGGAGAGCTATGAGTGCTTTAACAGAACGAGTGTGGGTTAAGACTTGGAGTTGATGTTTTAAACAACTAAAGTGAGAAAGCAGGTTAGTAGGATTCACCAGAGCAGCACAGAGACGCTAGCTGCGTTCCAAAAACGGTTTGAGTCGCCCTCGCTCACTTGCCCTCAGCCCTTGCTTTGACGTCACACGGAGGCCACTTGGAGGGCGGAGGGAAAGTGGGCGGAGGGGGAGTGAAAGAGGTAAATGGAACACACCTGCCCTCGTTCACTCACAGGGCAGACAATGATGGATCAACCACATGTCGTTGGAGTAGCGCTATACTGCCTATTCCAAATCACACAAAATATACAGAGACTCATGTCATTAAGACGGAGACGTATTCTGCGCTTGATGGCAATACGTCGGTACCTGGTAATTATCAGAATTATTAGTTTTGTATCAAATTTTATTTGGGCAATTAATTATTTATTTATTTATTTGTCTTTACCTTATAATTTGTAGACAGTTTTGTTGTTTAAATACATTTAACCTACTTTAAGTTTAGTTGACATTAGTAGAGCTCCGTCTCCTCATCAGACCCTGTAACAATATGGAAACAATCCCTTAATCACACAGAATGCACAACAAACGACGTGACATCAGAAAAATAAAATGCTATTTAGATACAAGTATTTTGCTTTCTTTTTCTTTCGTCTGTGACAAATAGCTTATATACTTACACTTGTAAACGGTGGGTTCTGCCATAACTGCCACGGACAGTCTAATTGCACAATTAACCAACCCTGCTGGCTCCTTAAATTCATTTTCTTCTTCTTTGGTGGTAAATAGACAGCAGCCAACGGTGTTTGAGGTTCATTATCGCCACCGCATGGACATATTTTTCGTGCACCACTGCAATGCATTGTGGGTGATATACAGCTCTGGAGTGACCATCGTTGTTGACTCGATCACTCAGCCCTCAAGGGTCGATCTCACAAAGTTCACTTCAGCTGTTTAGAGAAATGGAACAGCCCTTAAGATGGCGGCGGGGATTCCCCCGAGGGCAAGTGCTGAGGGCAAGTGAGCGAGGGCGACTCAAACCGTTTTTGGAACGCAGCTCCGGTCACAGAAACACCGGAAATGACACAACTTGCTTACCGCAATACGTCAGCACGTCAAGGGGCTGTTCCAAAATGATCAGAGGGAACTCAATGATCCAACAGAGAGTCCTGTTAATCACTTGGAAGTGACAAAAATTCATTTGCCGAGTGTGAAAGCTCTTTTGGGATGAGGTTAACAAAACAATACTATTCACTATTTATTTAATTTCAAATAAATAGATAAAAAGCATTCCTGGAATGATAACATGGCAGATGGTAATGACAGATAAACTAAACTCATGGATAACAACATATTCTTGAAATGGAGAAATTAACTTTTGCAACCAATTTAAGAAATGGAACAAATTATATCCCAACAGCAGAACACACAAAATAACATAGTCTATTAGACAAGTATGATTTACCACCTCACCCAGCCACACACACACACACACACACACACACACACACACACACTTTTCCCAATGTTTCTTCTGTTCTTCTTCTTTTCTTATTTTGTTTTATTAATATTATTGTTGTTGGTTTTATTATTAATAACGAAGAGGAGAGTGATAAGAAACTTTGTATTTTTGCACTTCGTTCTTTCTGTAATCATGTAATGTGCATGGTTGCTTGCCTCCATGTATGTAGCTTTATTTTACACAAACAGCATAAAAACAACTAATGGACTTAATAATGATTTGTACAAAATATTTGTAAGACATTGAAAGACATATTGCAATAATAGTATTAAAAAATAAAGTATTAAAAAAAGTATTAAAAAAAAGAAGGTCATATACACAGTTATGTAAGTACTCAAATGATTCTACAAAGAAGATGCCCATATAACTCTGTCAAACAAGACCTTTTGTATTAATTTTTAAGATATTCAGGGGTTCAAGCCCGAAGGTCTGAAACCCTATTGTTTTTGTCATGTAACATGAAATTTTCACCATTGACTGAAAGTTGTGTGCAAATGGTGCTCAATAAATATAATGCCAGCTGGCCAAATGAGGTGCTATGATTAAGGTCAAAGAAATTTTGCTCTGACACATGTCCAGTTGAATGTGTTCTATGAAAGCATCAAGAACCCTTAAGGTCTGCCTGACTAGATTTTCTGCCATATTGATTTTTTTTTTTTTGAAAAACACTACAAAGCTGTAGGTCTGATTTGTAACAAATGTTCTGTGGATCATCACTGAACAAAGCTAATCAAAAGTTATCAAAAGCTGATATCTCATTGTATTTTATTGACACTGACCAATAAATATAGAGGGGGCATGGCTCAGCACATTAACAGTTTTACTCCTTAACCGTTGATCCAATCATCATAAAACTTCTAGTAAATGTCTACATAGGTACCTTGATCATACTCTGAAAGTTTTATTCAAATCAACCACTAGGAGGTGGTACACATGCAAAAAGTTTATGGGCCCTATTTAGATGGTTTAAAGTGGACGGCGGATGGCGCCTAATCCATGTCGCAAGTGTCATTGTTATTTAGATGCAGGCGCAGTTGTCATTTTCACGCCCTGCGCCCTCGTCGTCTAACTAGCAAATGAACTTGCGCCTCTCTGGGTGTGTTGGTCTAAAAATAAGGAGTGGTCAGGCGCAGTCATGGCACGTTGCTAGTTAGATGACGTAAAAAGTAAATGTGCCAGTGACCAACAAAAACCTGGTCTAAAGTCAACGGCACAGTATTTCGCTGTTAAACAAGTTAGTAATATGCGTCTCTAGGTGGATGCACAATACGCGTGCGCTCAGACACACACAGAGCAGCCACACTGATGCAAAAGATAACAAATAAAAAAATATTATTACAATGTGAAAGGTTATCATTGTGCACATTAAAATATTCATCAGAAACACGTCTTAGTGGCCAGTCCTTAATCAGAATGATCTAATAATGATAAATAATGACAAATAAAATTGTGAAATTATCTGACCAATCATTAATTTTTTTGATTGAAAACCAAAGCCCACACATTGCATTTATTTTAACATGTTATACTAGGCTAACATTATATTATATTATATTATATTATATTATATTATATTATATTATTGTTATCTGAGTGTAGAGAGGACACACATTCAAATAAGAGGCAGAACACAGCTCTAGGAAACATGTGAAAACAATTAATAAACGTTGGTGGGGGAGAAAACGCTGAACAGGTCCTAGCTGCAGGATCAGCACCTTGGGGAGCTCCATGGCAGTCCTGACAGCTGTGCTCTGTTATATGATGAAAACAGGTTTGAATAATATTCCACAGATATTTAGTAAGATCTTTCTTGTATGAGTGATCCCATTCCTGCTTTACCTCGGGGAGCTTGGGTGCCTGTCTGTTGTCCCCATAGATCTGGTTCTGACGGGCCTTCACCTCCCGCACGAGGAGATCCGTCTCCTCAGCTGTAAAACGCTCACTCTTTCCAGTTGGTAGGTCCACCATCTAACTAGCTCTCTGCCATGCGCTCCAATCGTGCATCTTTTAACGGGAATGAGAGGTGACACTCTGATTGGCTTATTGAATGATACGCCCAAAACACACCCATGACTAATTCACAGAGTACGTCCAACCCTTTTAGACTCTCCGCCATGGCGCACAGTCTAAAAACGAGCTGTCTAACTAGCAAGTGACTGGGACACACCCATGCGCCGCACGCCTGGCGCTTCGCATTTTAGACAATCTAAATAGGGCCCTATAGCTTATAATCAGCCACAGAGATTTGTACAGAAAATCAGTTTCATCTAGGGTCACGTCTCAGTCGAAAAGGAAATGGAAGATTGCTTAAAGAGGATGTGGCTTATTACAATAAATCTATATTTCAAGACATTTCACATTCCATACTTAAAAAAAATCATAATAAATCACAAGTGTGTCCTACAGAGCTGAAGTCCTTCACTGTATATTTTTAAGAATATGCAAAGTGAATTAACCAGGGCTTGAAGCTAGAAAAAATCCTGTGCCTGAATTTTCTTTAGAGAGCTGTGCTAGGGGGGTCCGGGGAAGAAATCCAGAAGAAAATTTTGAACATTTGACATCTAAATGAATTAATCTGGTGCACTTTGTGAGTATCAATCAAGTATCACATCAAGAAGCTAGAATAACAATTTCAAGGTTTTTAATAATGAAATATGAACAGTTCACCAAAAAAGGAAAATTTGGTCATAAGCTACTACAAAAATGGTTGGGGCTGGGCAATTTTAGGCAATTCTGAGCAACAAGAGGCAGAATACGAAGACAACAAGAACATCTGCATTATAATATACATATTACATCAGTTAAGGCTTAAACTCACAACCTCTGACATCAAGGAGCATCTTCTATCTGACTGAGCTAATTAGCAAGTGACAACTCATCTGTGGCTTCACAAATTATCTCCCACTTATCTCTACCACCTCTCCTCTCTCTTTCTGTATGTGTGAATTGCAACCCCCAACCTGTAGCCATTTCTGTGTGTGTGTGTGTGTGTGTGTGTGTGTGTGTTGTGTGTGTGTGTGTGTGTGTGTTTTCATCTCTCTCATGTCTAGACCAAACTGAACAAATATTTATAGACGGACAAGCAACATTATAATTAAACAGGATTTTTTTAAAAATTTTATTTTATTTTGAAAATTGGCCGGATTCTCTCGTCTTTTCTGTGTCCGACTTCCTGTTTGGTACGATCTGCTCTATCCAGTTTGACAGAGGCGCTCGCGACTCACGTGAAAAATTGACCAGACGCCGAACTGAAGCGCTGCAATGAGCCTCCGTGGGCGCTCCGCTCTGCTCAGGGGCCTGTGTGGACATAATAAAGAGTCTTTATTATGTCTATGGTGACAATTGGTGACAGACCAGGGCAGACACCACACCAACTGCAGAGCCGCCCCAGTCCCCCGGGTCTGAGGGATCCCCAGGGCGACGCCCCCGTGGGCAGACCAGACACAACTCCCGGTGTGGAGGGCCCCCATGAGGAAACACTGGAGCTAAAAACTTAAAGATTAAGACAGTGGAATAAAAACAGGCAATAATGATAAAATGTATAAAAATGTTAGGGTTTAGAAAATTTAAAAGTAATAAAATGCACAAGACATAAAATAAAATAAATTAAAATAAATAAAATAAAATAAAAATGATTAAAGGGATAAAAGTAATAAAATAAGGGAGATTAGAGAGTAAAAGAAATCAGTTAAAAGCCAAATTAAAAAGGTGAGTTTTGAGCTTCCTTTTAAAAATATCAACAGTCTCTGCGGCCCTGAGGTTCTCTGGGAGGCTGTTCCACAGATAAGGGCCATAATGGCTGAATGCAGCCTCACCGTGGGTTTTTGTTTTAACTCGTGGTATGGTTAAAAGGCCGGTGCCAGAGGACCTCAGGGTCCGCGAGGGTTGATATGATAAAAGCAGGTCAGATAGATAAGATGGTCCAAGACCGTTAAGACATTTAAAAACTAATAAAAGAATCTTAAAATCGATCCTGAAGATAGATAGGTTAACATGGGCGCGGATTGAAAACTGCCTCCTCAGCTGGGCGCTGCGCTTCGGTTCCGTGTCCGGTGTCTCTGGCGTCTCTGGCGTGACTGTTACTGTGAGAACTTAAGGCCCGCCCTACTCTGCCTCTTATTGGCTAGAACTCCTTGTTTACCTTGAGTAATGTGACACACCACACTTTGCTTTCCTTTATAAGGACTGGTTAAATGACTGTTGATACGGCAAGATGATAAAATATTCACAAGAAAAAAATATTCCTGCACCGGAAATCTGGCACTGTGCCCTGATTAACATCTATATCTCCAAAAGTCTTCATCCAAATGCAACTTAAATGGACACTTTATTTGGATACTAGATGTTTCAAATGGTGTTCAGACTGGTTTAATGGTTAGCCCACAGTGATATTCATTATCTTGTTGGAATTTGTACTGTATGCTGTCATTTTTAACCAAGCCCTGATTAACATCTATATCTCCAAAAGTCTTCATCCAAATGCAACTTAAATGGACACTTTCTTTGGATACTAGATGTTTCAAATGGTGTTCAGACTGGTTTAACGGTTAGCCCACAGTGATATTCATTATCTTGTTGGAATTTGTACTGTATGCTGTCATTTTTAACCAAACGCCACCAAAGCATTTGACAATATACCTGAAATCAGCAGAATGACGTTAGATTTTTTTCAGAATTTTATCATCAACACTTAAAAGCAACACAATGGAGGATTGCGCTTTTTACCTCACGGGGTCCCCCTACAAACACGGCGCGTGCCGTGGCCGTGCTGCTCTCTCCAGTTTTACACCAGGCTCAGCTCCTTTCAAAGACTCCATGCGACGCACTCCCTCCGGGGTTTTTTCGGACCTAATTGTATTGCGGAGTTTTGCACAGTGGCGACCGGATCTTTGTTCTCAAACCACAAAAAAATGTGATGGCACAACAGTCTCCTTCAGTACATTATTCTATGCTTTCTTTTGATTTTCACATTGGCTAGTCATCCTGTTTAATTTGTCTTCTGATTAAATCGGAACCGTTGACACAAGTTGTAGGAAGCCTCTGCAAGTAATTGGTTGCTGGCAGACACTCTGTGCTGCAATAAAATGGTTAATCAGCAGTGCAGTGCAATGTAGAGCTGATGCGCTGCTGGTTCTGCCGGCCTGAATAGAATATAATGTCTATAGCCTTACTGTTGTGTACAGCCTTTATAGACTGAGCTGAGTAGTGATGCGCGGGTCGACCTGTAACCCACTTGACCCGCAAATGGACCTGTGGGACGGGCAGCAGTGATCGTCTGTTAAATCGCTCTGTAAATGATATTTTGTCATTATCATTATAATCTATTAATCTATAATCTATTACTGACATGGCATCCGAAGGTACTGATGCATTGAGCAGGTGACAGTCCGCGGCCGTTTTCAAAACACACTTGTGTCACGCACTCCAAAAGAAACTTGTCGAAACTTTAACAATAATTTATTGTACAAAACGGGGGAAACAAATATTGACAAAAACGGTTCCATAATTCATATTAAATTCAAAAGATAACGAAAAAATAGCTACAAGTTAGAGGGAATAGTGATAAAGTGGTACAACTTGGCATTGATCCACAGCCTCAGTCATATGCGCTCAAGCTGCCGTGCGCACAAGCTCCGTGGGTAGGCATACTATTTTTTCATTTTAACAATGCAATTTAAAAGTTCTGATTTTTACTGATAACCTACCTTTACCAACATCAAAAAGACTACATTTAGCACCAAAAAATATATAAATAATAATAATAATAACAATAATAATAATAATAATAAATAAAAAAAAAAAGAAAAGAAAAAAACGAATATCGAATACCAGATTTTCATAATGAATACCTACCCATAGAAACAAATATTCGAATATCCGAATATTTGGGTACAGCCCTAATAGACAGCTATATTTCAATCTGCTCTGTCCGCAGTCTCTTATTCACCGCTATTATGATTTACGTTTGCGGTTGACAGAAGCACATCGCACTCGCGATGCAAACAGCAAACTGTTAAAGACACACTAAAATGAAAGCTCTCTGTATGTAGGCTAACACTTCATCTTAAAATGTACCTGAGGCAGCCGACCTGCAGACAGTGAGTCTCCTAAGTATAGGGTAACAGCACTAGCAGTGCCAGGTCACCATCGGTCGGGCATCCCTCCTCCTCTTTCAGCTCTCGCCAGCGTGTGAAAGCCGGGCCGATATTAATCCTTGTTCGAGCTCTTGTTTTATCGCTCTCCCGTTTTCTTTTCTTTGTCTCCTTGGACAACACCTTCACCTTCTTCCTTTTCTTTGTCGCTTCAGCCATGACAACCACATCTAACTTCATTTACCTTGGTTCGGCTACGCTACTCTAAAGAGAGGAGGGAGATATGAGGAGGAGGGGGATATGACGTATGCCGTAAAGCAGTCAGATTTTGTAGTCTTTTGGGTTCCTATGCAAACCCCGAAACTGCATAGTGCCAGTGCAAGTGAAACAGACGCTCTCAAGCAATGACCGAGGTGTCATCCTATGGCAAGCCGTTTTAACATTTAATCGCTAAGTCTGACTATCCGGAATCACCATTATAGATATCAACAACATCATTTTGACTAGTCATAATGTCATTTTTCACTAGTATGCATTTTAATTGACGACATCTATGACGTCATTCTGACTAGTCAAAACTACAGATATCTGTAACTCAGTTTTGACTAGTAAAAGCTATTTTTGCCATTTATGTGTATGGGGTTTGCAGATGTGTATTTCAGTTTGCAGATATCTACGATGTCATTTTGACTAGTCATAATTCAAGTTCAAGATATCTACAACGTCATTCCGACTATCTGAAACTTAATTCAAGATATCTAAAAAGGACCATGTAGATATCTTAAACTGATGATAATTAAAGATATCTTGAACTTGAATTATGACTAGTTAAAATGACGTTGAAGATATCTCAAACTGGAATTACAGATATCTACAATTCAGTTGCAGATATCCGCAATAAGAATTGCAGATATCTGCAACTACACTGGAGATATCTACAATGACGAACCCCATACATATGAATGGCAAAAGTAGTTTGAATCTTACTAGTCAAAACTGAATTACAGATATCAGTAAATAGAGTTTTGACTAGACAAAATCTAATTACAGATATTTTGAATAAGAGTTTTGACTAGGCAAAATTATGTTGCAGATATCATTAATGAATATCCAGTCTCGCTATTAAATGTTAAAACGGCTTGCCATAGTACATCCAACCTATTGTGAGTTGATGTACCATCACAAGGATCTTGGATATATATTTTGAGGGCTCAAAAACTCCATTGTGTTGCTTTAACTGTTACTGATATCTCGTTGCGTTTTGAAGATACTGACAAATTAACGTTAGAGTGGGTGTGGCTTGACACATAACTCTGCAACCTTCAGGCCAATCACCACAAAATTTGCAAGTAATATTTTAAGAGGTACCAGGGACATATCCTGTAATTGTCATTCAAATTGACCACTAGGAGGCACCACAAATACAAAAAAAGTGCATGGAATAATACAAATCAGACTATAAATTAGAAATTAATTGTCCAGTCATTACAAAACTTGCAGGGTATGTCAAATAATAACGATGAACTGCATGCATTAAGTTATTTTGAAATCAGTCAGTAAGGACTACCACCTGTTCCAAACAAGTGTAAGAGCTTTATGCAAAATTTGACCCTAAATCATTGAGGGTTTGTTCAAACATAACCAAATTTGGTGGACCTTTTATAACAAAGCCTTTAAAGCATGTCCCCAAAACACAACATTATTCAAAACTACATGATTCTACTATGTTTTACTGAGCTGTCTCTTTTGACAACTGCCCCCACCTCTACCCATACTGAAAATGCAAAAATAGTGCAATTAATTAATTTAATTTAATTAGTTAATTAATCACCTAAAAACAAGACCCTAGTCATTACATCACACAGCCCTAACCTGCCAGGAGCTGCAGACGTACCAGAGCTCCCTGTAGTCAGCAGGCTCTGAGTTTCTGTCTCGACAAACTAACATGTCCTGGACAGCCTCAGCTTCACAGAACCAACTCCATCAAAGCAAACCAAAGTATCAATCAATCAATCAACAACAACAACAACAACAACAACAACAACAACAACAACAACAACAACAAAACCTGTATCACATATTGGAAGGAAAGTACAAATAGCAACTTTAAGTGTTATCTAAACCAAAACAGACTTTACATTAGCAAATTACCCGACCACAGTTAAAACATTTCTAAACTAGGGAAAGTCTCCACTATGTACAATCTGAGTGAGCAAAGCCTCTCTACAGAGAAGGGTCGGCATAGACAGAGCTGGTTGCCAGAAGATCACTACTCCCCCAGTATAATAAAAACACACCCTGAATTTGATGATTTTACCTGGAAAAATACCCACATGTGAAAAACAGCTAAATGTATCACTTTTTATCCTGACCTGAGGACAGTGGAACCTGAGAGACACAACTACACTTTTTTTTAAATTTGTTTGATTGATTATTTGACTGATACTGATGCTCACACTGTGTGATGGAGGGTGTAATGTAGGAGCTGAATACAGAATTGCAAAATTCCTTCACTGACCAGCTACTGACACACACACACACACACACACACAGTTAGATTTTTTTTTTTTTTCTTTTGAGGCAGTTCAGTAGCACCTTGTTACTGGCAGGGACACCATCCATACTCAAATAAAAATGAGGTCTTTCCTCACAGTGGGGATCAAAGTATATCTCTGTCTGAATCTTTGTCAAGCAGTGCACACAGGCCTCATCTTGCCATTACTTCCTCCCACTCTCTTTCTCTCACTCCTCTCTACCTTCATCTTTCTCTCGCTGCTCCCTCTATCCCTACCCTCCTCAGAGTGGCTCCTGAATATTTAATAAGCTTGAATTACTGAGGCCCTCAACCGTAATGACGGGGAAATCAGACAATTAAATCAGAAGGGCTCCGGCTTTAAGTCTCACCTCCCCCAGAGGAGCCAGAGATTATTTAAAGTGGCACACTGTTTGATTATCTAATCCTCCTCTTGCCCCCTCTGCTTTACTCACAGAGCAGCATCGCCTGCTCCACTTGCCACCGCAAATTACCATGAAACACCAATGAGCACTGTATTTAAGTCCTTTTCCATAAGCGGAAATGTGGTGCCATGAAGTCTCAGGGGAATGGCACTGTGGGAGTAACTCTTACACTCAGGTTATCACAGTTTAGCAAGGGCTTGAAGGCGTTTCTTGTTCTCACTTAGGGAATGTAATTAACAACCACATTGAGATGTGCACATTTGCATGAAACTCACATGACTTTGCACTGAAAATGGCTCTTGTGTGTGCACAAACATCATTTCTAAGTGTTGGTTGCAGCTGATACCTCTCTTCCCCAGGTGGCTCAGAGGGTATTCATGATTTTCCTTTTTCGTCAGTCTGAGCTTTCATCAAGCATTAGTGAAAGGGGAAGCATGAAATATGTGCATAAACGAACAAAATACATGGGACCCCCTAAGATAACCCCAACCTGTCACATAGCTTTTGAAGTGAGAAGCTGCAGGACTGGAAATAGCTTCCAATCTGTTTTCGCTCCCAAGACAAAGGCTGTTTTGTTTGGGTTCGGTGATAAGTAGAATTTTTGTCAGCTTGACTTATCATCCTGTCAAAGTGATGGATTATGATTGAGTAGATATTAATAGCCTCCTTAAAGCCAGCCAGTGCGGCATATACACACAGAGGTTCTCACAGACAGAGATGAATATTCATGATTATACAGCTGAGGCTCAACACTGGTTCATTTAGTGTTGGCCAGAGAGAGGCCAATGATAGCTTTGTAAACACAGAACCATCAGGGGTTTGACTCCAGTACTGGCTAATTACACCGCACATGCAGCCATACACACACTGCTGATAGAAACACATAGACCTGATTTAGTCTTTCTGGTGGAAATTTTCCTCCTCAGTTTTGACAAACATTTGTCTGGTAGAATAATGTGCTCTCACAGCTGCCTCAAAGCAGTCTGGTGGAGAATAGAGACATCCCATCATAGTTTGTCACTGATTGCCAAATAAGTCCTGTACAAATAAACCCCATTTGTACACTGTCCATTGTTTGATTCAGTTTCTGTTTGGTGAGACAGAGTTCCATTGCTCCATCTACACAGCCAGTTGTGCCTATGGTTTGTGAAACTGTCCATGGAGAGTCATAGTAGTGCATGTTACAGCAGTGCAAATTGGCTCTCATGTTGTATTAAAATTACAGGTGTCCCTGCCATGTCCAACATTTAGTTTTAGATCAAAATTAACTTGAGAGAACTGTTAAGGATTGTGCCTTTTAAATGTTAAACCTTAAACCTTATTAACAGTTACTATCCAAACTATATTTTATGGATCATTATTGATTTTCGGAAAAAAATCATCTCCTTTTTACTTGTTTCACACTGATCTGGGATGTCTTGTACAGCATCACTCTAATAACAGCCAGTATCTAGTATCTCTCTTTCTTTTAACATGACAGAGAAATGTGGGGCAACATTGAGGCCAAGCGCCTCAGGGTTTAAGCTTCCCTGTTGCCTCCTGATTTGAATATCGTTCAACGTCCATTTGCATCTAGCTTTAATAGCGGTTTATTCAGTCAAGCAGAAGATGACATCTTTATCTGTGGTTGACATATGAGGCTCAGCCTCAGGCTAGTGTGTGTCTAGTTAATGAGCAGAGGGATGTTGCTGCTGATTAGGAGTGGCAATAAAAATCTCAGCCCTCTAGTCTGACTCAACTCTGTAGTGAGCAGATAAGTTCTTACCACAGTGTATTACTGCCATGCCAGGAAAAAAACAGAAAAGTGCAAAGTTTATAGTAATAACAAGATGTTTTTCACAGTTTAACAATTTTCATATTATAACAAAATGCTTTTACCAATTAATGTTTTATAACATGACATGTTTCATGAAGAAATGTAATCATTTATTGTTGTAAATGTTTCACGTTAATTCAATTCAATTCAATTCAATTTTATTTATAAAGCCCAGAATCACAAATCACAGTTTGCCTCACAGGGCTTTACAGTATGACATCCCTCTGTCCTTGGGACCCTCGCCGTGGATAAGGAAAAACTCCCCAAAAAAACCTTTAACGGGGGAAAAAAACGGTAGAAACCTCAGTAAGAGCAACTGAGGAGGGATCCCTCTTCCAGGATGGACAGACGTGCAATAGATGCCGTACAGAACAGATCAACATAATAAATTAACAGTAATCCGTATGACACAATGAGACAGAGAGAGAGACAGAGAAAGAGAGAGAGAGAGAGAGAGAGAGAGAGAGAGAGAGAGAGATATGCAGGACAGACAGTAATGAAAGTAGCTTAGAAAGAAATAATATTAGAATTAAAATTCTGGCTGTTGTGGTACAATATGTTGCAAGTATATATTAATATCTGAGAGTGTACATATGTAACAATAATCATAAGTGTATAATAACAGTAGTATGACTAATGATAACAGCAGCAGAAGGAGGTATCTGGCAGGACCATGGCAGCAGCACAACCACACACGTCACACCATCCAGGCAATATAAGTTAACCACAGTGGAGCACAAAGGCTCTGGAGAAGAAGCAGAGTTAGTGACATGCAGTATGGACAAGAGAGAGAGAGAGGAGGAAAGAAGGTGCTCGGTGTATTATAGGGGGTCCCCTGGCAGACTAGGCCTAAGTCAGCCTAACTAGGGGCTGGTACAAGCCAAGCCTGAGCCAGTCCTAACTATAAGCTTTATCAAAGAGGAAAGTCTTAAGTCTAGTCTTAAATGTGGGGACGGTGTCTGCCGTCTTTTTAACTTTAGGGACCACGAGTAACCCTGGATTCTCAGAGCGCAGTGTTCTGGTGGGATAATATGGCACTATGAGCTCTCTAAGATATGACGGAGCCTGACCCTTTAGAGCTTTATAAGTTAAAAGTAGGATTTTAAATTCAATTCTGGATTTTTACAGGGAGCCAGTGCAGAGAAGCTAAAACAGAAGAAATATGATCTTGTTTCTTAGTTCCTGTTAGTACACGTGCTGCAGCATTCTGAATTAGCTGGAGAATTTTTAAAGACATATTAGAGCTACCTGATAATAGAGAGTTACAGTATTCCAGCCTAGAGGTAACAAAAGTGTGGACCAATTTTTCTGCATCTTTTTGGGTATAGGCCAGGATAGGCCTAATTTTTTGCAATATTACGCAGATGAAAAAATGCAGTCCGTGAGGTTTGTTTTAAATGAGAATTAAAAGACAGCACTTGATCAAATATTACTCAGAGGTTTCTTACGGTAGTGTTAGAGGCCAGAGCAATGCCATCGAGAGAAACTATGTCATCAGGTAAAGAGTCTCTGAGTTGTTTGGGGCCAAGAACAATAACTTCAGTTTCGTCTGAATTTAACATCAGGAAATTGGTGCTCATCCAAGTTTTTATGTCTTCAAGGCAGTTATGAAGTTTAGTTAATTGATTACTTTCTTCTGGCTTCATCGATAAATACAACTGTGTATCATCCGCATAACAATGGAAATTTACAGAGTGATTTCTACTGATGCTACCTAAAGGAAGCAAATATAGAGTAAATAGGATTGGTCCGAACACAGAATCTTGCAGAACTCCAAAACAAACTTTAGTACGTAAGGATGATTCATTATGAATGTGAACAAACTGAAAACGACCAGATAAATAAAATTTAAACCAGCTTAGTGCAGAACCTTTTAGGCCAATTAAATGTTCCAGTCTCTGCAGCAGAATTTGATGGTCAATAGTGTCAAAAGCCGCACTAAGATCTAATAAAACAAGTACAGAGACGAGTCCCTTGTCTGAAGCACTTAGAAGATCATTTGTAATTTTAAGTAGTGCTGTCCCAATGCTATGATGCACTCTAAATCCTGACTGAAATTCCTCAAATAAATTATTATCATGGAAAAAATCACACAGCTGGTCTGTGACTACTTTCTCAAGGATCTTTGAACGAAAGGGAAGATTAGATATTGGTCTATATTTGGCCAATTAAAAAAATTAAATTATGGCGACAACATAGTTTCTTCCAACACTAGAATTGAGATAAAAATATCCACAAATGAAAAAACACTATCAGATGCAAGAGCTCGCCATTCTTGACCTGTGTATCAATTTTCATAAGGAGATGATGCCATTGAAGCCATCAAAAAGCCAAACGTATTTGATGGCGAAGGCGGCGCCATAGCGGCCATGACTTGACATAGAGAAAAGCTTTTAACAACTTTTGATCAGCATGGTCTCAGGGTGATCTGTACCAAATCAGAAGTTGATTGGACAAAATCTGTAGGAGGAGTTCATCAAAATACAAGTTGTTGAAATCACATAATCGCCACCAAAATGAAAAGTTTAAATCATGATGGCTGACTTCCTGTTTGGAGTAGACCATTGGTGGCAGAGACTTTTTTGTGCATATGGGTGACATACACATATGTACCAGTTTTCATCTTCCCACTCCAAAAAAAAAAAAAGAAAAAGCCAAACGTGTTTAGTGGCAAGAGATTGATAGTCGCCACGCTGCCACATGGACATCATTAGACGTAGCTTCACAGCATTCATAAGGTAGCTTAACCAACTTGTTCTGCATGTTTCAGTAGTGGAATGAAGTTGATGTGGTCAAGTTTGTGTCATCAGTACATGTTAAAGTAAAAACTGGTCACTTCCTGTTACCACCGGGGTTGCTATGAGTAAGGTGGGATATTAATATATCTGCCTGTTCAGGGCGGAGCCATCATCATGTCCAGCAAGTTTGAAGCTGCTGAGATCAAGTATGTGGGCGGGAGAGCCATTCGAAATTCGATGGCAAGAAATCGAAAAGTCGCCAAAATTTCTCACGCCCTAGCAGCCGCGCCCCTTGACATTGAGAAAAGCTTTTAATAACTTTTGATCAGCATGTTCTCAGGATGATCTGTACCAAATTACAAGTCGATCGGACGAAATGCCTAGGAGGAGTTCGTTCAAATGTAAGTTGTGGAAATCGCTGTAACGAAAAAATTCAAAACAAAATGGCCGACTTCCTGTTGGGATTTTACCATGATGTTAAAGCCACAGTGTGTAGGAATTTTCCCATCTAACGTTGAAATCACATATTGCATTCAAACAGATAGCGCACTCTAGCGCCTCACTGTTTCAAACACGTATTGCAACAACTGTAACCGCTGTGTACCAAAAAGCTATGATAACACTGATGAAACCATGTCATCCGATACTACATGGAGTATTAATCCAGGCTCCTACACAGATACACGCGACGCGAGTTGACAAACCCCCTCCTCACCATGCTGGCTGTGTTTACAACGTAGGACTGTTGGGGCGGGTGTAAATTGAAACAGCTGATAGTGGCCAGCGGCACTACTGCAGCATTAACAAAGTCCCAGTCTTTGAGCATAATGCAGGATCATGTATTATGCAGCATCACGGGAGACGGAATCCTTGCCGCCAAGAAAGTGCAAAAGGGAATCAAAAAGGCAGCATGACCGGCGAAATAAAAAAACAAGGGTCAGCACTGGGGTTGCCTTTCCCAGGTGGAGAGAGCTGCTGAAGGAGAAAGGTAAGAAATCGAAAAGTCGCCAAAATTTCTCACGCCCTAGCAGCCACGCCCCTTGACTTAGAGAAAAGCTTTTAATAACCTTTGATCAGCATGTTCTCAGAATGATCTGTACCAAATTTGAAGTCGATCGGACGAAATCCCTAGGAGGAGTTCATCAAACTTCAAAACAAAATGGCCGACTTCCTCTTGGGATTTTACCATGACGTTAAGAGACTTTTTTGTGCGTCTGGGTATGATACATGTGTGTACCAAATTTTGTTTGCCTACGACAAACTAACCCCAATGGGGAGGGGATTTTGAAAATTTGTAGGCGGCCCTATTTCGACATTTTGCGTCGACCATGTGCAACCAGCCAAAATTATTGAATTTTGGATGTGGCCGGACAAATGTGGAAAGTTAGAAGCATTTTGAAATTTGGGAAAGGGGTGAAATTGGGGCACAAAGTCGGGTAAAGAATAATAATAATTATGATAATAATAATAATAATAATAATAATTATAAACAGCATGATTTCAATAGGGTCCTCGGACGACTTCGTTGTCGCTCAGGCCCTAATAATAATAATAATTAAAGCTGCAAGCAGCTGTGATCAGGCCCTCGCTCCCCCATGCAACCGTTGGGGCCTAAGGCATGTGGGAGCTGTCGCACAAAGTGAGAAGGGACAAAAAACCTGGCAGGAGCGAAAAAACGCAGTGTTTCGTTCATCCACCAGGTGGCGCTACGAGTGTAACCAGATGTGGCCAGGTGCGTTCAGGGGTGGACCCTCATCACACATGTCAAATTTCGAGCAAATTGGATAATGCATGAAGGATTTATACCAAGTTGAAGTTCCGTGGCGAAGGATGAAAAGTCGCCACCGCCACCGCGGCAGCCTGCAACATGACAGGACACATGTGTCACTGTGGAGATTCATTCACTTGATTGTCATGTGGCCACAAAATGTAGTTGATCAGGTCAGGAGCTTGAGGTTGGTGTTTGTCAGTGTAAAAGATGGCATTTCCTGTTTCCACACGGG
Organism: Epinephelus cyanopodus; assembly: GCA_026686955.1. Lineage (NCBI taxonomy): Eukaryota > Metazoa > Chordata > Actinopteri > Perciformes > Serranidae > Epinephelus > Epinephelus cyanopodus. Next base: position 39,951,321 of record CM048924.1, on the reverse strand, counting down.
GGCGCCATGAGCAACATTGCCTACGAGCATATGGAGGCGTTGAGGGCGGGGCTCTTATCATGTATAGAAATTTTGAAGCAGTTTGGATGAATTATGTGGGAGAGAGAGCTGCTTGAATATGCATGGCGATGGATCAAAAATGGCAGCGCCATAGCAGCCACACCCTTTGACCTACAGAGCACAACTTTTGATCAGCATGGTCTCTGGATGATCTGTAAAAAATTAGAAGTCAATTGGATGAAATTCCTAGGACTGGTTCGTTAAAATACAACATGAGGAAATCATGCCAAAATGACAAGTCAAAATCAAAATGGCTGACTTCCTGTTTGGAGTAGACCATTGGTGCCAGAGACTTTCATGTGTGTCTGGACAACATACACATGTGTACCAATTTTCATGTTCCAACTCTAAAAAAAAAACCCTATGGAGAGGGTTTTTTTTTTTAAATTTCAAGGGGGCGCTATAGAGGCATTTTGTCCCCCCCATGGGTGACGCCGCTATCAGATGCAAAAGCTCACCATTCTTGACCTGTGCATCAATTTTCATGAGGATATAAGGTCACTGAAGCCATCAAAAAGCCAAATGTATTTGGTGGCAAGGGAGGCGCCATCGCGGCCACGCCCCTTGACATAGAGGAAATCTTTTAATATCTTTTGATCAGCATGGTGTCAGGATGATCTGTAACAAATCTGAAGTTCATTGGACAAAATCTGTAGGAGGAGTTCGTTAAAATACAACATGTGGAAATCATACCAAAATGAGAAGTCAAAATCAAAATGGCCGATTTCCTGTTTGGAGTAGAGCATTGGTGCCAGAGACTTTTATGTGCATCTGGACAACATACACATGTGTACCAATTTTCATGTTCCAACTCCAAAAAAACCCCTATGGGGAGGGGTTTTTGAAAATTTCAAGGGAGCCCTATAGAGGCATTTTGTCACCCACCCCCCCATGGTCGACACTCCTATCAGATGTAAAAGCTCACGATTCTTGACCTGTGTATCAATTTTCATGAGGAGATGAGGTCGCTGAAGCCATCAAATTGCCAAACATATTTAGTGACTAGGGATCGATAGTTGCCACGCCGCCACATGGACACCATTAGACGTAGCTTCACAGCGTTCATAAGGTAGCTTCATCAACTTGTTCTGCAAGCATTAGAAGAGAAATGAAGTTGATGCGGTCAAGTTTGCGTCATTAGTACATGTTAAAGTAAAAACTGGTCACTTGTGGAAATCGCCATAACGAAAAAATTCAAAACAAAATGGCCGACTTCCTCTTGGGATTTGATGTTAAGAGACTTTTTTGTGCGTCTGGGTATGATACATGTGTGTACCAAATTTCGTTTGCCTACGACAAACTAACCCCAATGGGGAAGGGATTTTGAAAATTTGTAGGCGGCCCTATTTTGACATTTTGCAATGACCATGTGCAACCAGCCAAAATTACTGAATTTTGGATGTGGCCGGACGAATGTGGAAAGTTAGAAGCATTTTGAAATTTGAGAAAGGGGCGAAATTGGGGCACAAAGTTGAGTAAAGAATAATAATAATACTCATAATAATAATAATAATTAAAGCTGCAAGCAGCGATGAACGGGCCCTCGCACCTTCACGCAAGTCGAGGGGGCTGGCATGACACCTTCTGACACGTCACTTCATTTCTGTCAAAGTTAGACATCGCATACAGGAGTGACTTGGCATATCCTTGATACACATATTTCACATTTTGTATCACTTCCTCTTTCCACTAGAGGGAGTTGGAGAGCGCATTAATTATACAACATATTTTTATACATCAAATATACACCAAACCATTAAACTTTCAGATAAATCAAAAGATAAGTGTTTGATGAGACCTACATTCTGTCGCCACTAGGTGGCACTATGAGTATCAGCAAATATGGTTATATAAGTGTTTTCAGGGCAGGACTAATATGATTCATCTGAAGTTTGATGGAGATCAGACCATTTACACCAATGTTATAGCAATTTCCTGTTTCATGGCGAGACATCAAAATTAAACCCTCTGCAGCGGGCATAGACACTAATGACATGTCATGTTTGTCTACATGAAATATAGACCACAGCACTGAAATGTCAGGTAAATCCAAAGTGTCTGATAAGAAGTACTCCCTTTCACCACTAGGTGGTGCTATGACTATCACCGTATATTGTTATATAAATGTGTTCAGGGTGGGACTAATATGAATCATGTGAAGTTTGGTGGACATCGGACCATTTACTCCAAAGTTACAGCAATTTCCTGTTTCATGGCGAGACCTCAAAATTCAACACTCCGCAGCGGGCAAGTCATTCAACATTTGGCTGATCCTGTAATAACTTTTGGTCACAACGTAGTCAAATCAAATCAAATCAAACTTTATTTATATAGCACTTTTCATGCATTAAAAATGCAGCACGAAGTGCTTCACAGAATAAAAACATACAACAAAAATATTACATTCATATTGAACCCCCCCCCCCCAACAACATGTGCGCGCACACACACCACACACACACACATACATACACACACAGAGTCAATATAGTAACATGGCTGGGCACAGAGGAACCAGGTGAGGAAAGAACCACCCATGGGGAGCTCATCCACACTGAGAGGTGTCACAGCCTACGGCCACAGGGAGCGCCGCCACAGAGACCACCCCGACCCAGACAGACTAGGGTGGACTCGACACATGGTGCAGAGCCTCCCAGTCCTCCGGACCCGAGGGATCCCCAAGACAACGCTCAAGTGGGCAGACACACCTGAAGGCAGACACACCTCACATAAACCAAGTTTGGAGCAATTCTGATTAAATCTGTAGGACAAGTTTGTTAAATTACAACACGTGTGCAATGACAAAAATGACCACGGAATTCAAAATGGCCAACTTCCTGTTGGGTTTGGAGCATGGCTCCAAGAGGCTTTTTTGTACATAATAGAGTGTTACAGGTGCCTAACAAGTTTCATACATCCAGGTCAAACCAGCTTTGGGGGCTGCTTAATTGAAACATTGTAGGGGGCGCTGTTGAGCCATCTTGGTGCATCAAAGCACAAAAATCACATCAGACAACAGGACTTGTGCCCTGTGATGTGTATGCCACGTTTGGTGAGTTTTCAAGCATCCCTTTTCCCTTCAAAACACCATGGTGTTTGATGGCGAACAAGGCGGCGCCACGGTGACAGCGTTTGATGAAAACTCAGAAGCTTCATTTTTAAGTATCAAGGTCTAAGGACTTAGACCAGCAAGTTTGAGGTGGGTCTGATTAACCTGCTAGAAGCGGGACAACAAAGAATGTATAAAGTAGCTTTCTGTTGCCAGAAAGTGGTGCTATGGCGGTGATTCAAAATTCCTCAAACATTTGTAGGGGGCGCTACTGAGCCATTTTTTGGAACCCGCACACGAGACACTTAAAATATCAAATTTTTCACCAGTTCTGAGATGTGTGCAAAGTTTCATGAGTTTTCAGGTATGTTAAGGCTCCCAAAAATGCAATTCATTTGGAGGAATAATAATAATAATAATAATAATAATAATGATAATGATAAATCCTTGCATTTCAATAGGGTCCTCACACCGCTAGGTGCTCGGGCCCTAATAATAAACAGTGCGATTATAATAGGGTCCTCACAGACAACTTCGTCGTCGCTCAGGCCCTAATAAACAATAACAATAATAATAATAAACAGTGCGATTATAATAGGGTCCTCACGGACGACTTCGTCGTCGCTCGGGCCCTAATAAATAATAATAAACAGCACGATTATAATAGGGTCCTCATGGACGACTTCGTCGTTGCTCGGGCCCTAAAAAACAGCACGATTACAATAGGGTCCTACGCAGATGACTTCGTCGTTGCTCGGGCCCTAATAATAATAATAAACAGCATGATTACAATAGGGTCCTAAGCAGACGACTTTGTCGTCGCTCGGGCCCTTATAATAAACAGCACGATTACAATAGGGTCTTCGCGGACAACTTTGTCGTTGCTCTGGCCCTAATTAGGTCTTACAGCTGTGTTTGAGGTTAGATAGAAACTATCTGAGGACAGGAGGTCATGAATTTTGTCTCTAATAGTTTGTCATTAAAAAAGCTCATTAAATCATTATTACTGCTAAGGGCTAATGGAATACAAGGCTCAATAGAGCTGTGACTCTCAGTCAGCCTGGCTATAGTGCTGAAAAGAAACCTGGGGTTATTCTTGTTTTCTTCTATTAATGCTGTTAATTAATCAGGTGTGCAGCACACCCAGCACACACCTGATTAATCACTTAATCCAATAGTATAGGACTGGAAATACTCATGCATACTTCCTTTCAGGAAGTGGTGGAGCTGGTGCACAGAGCCCATTGCAACTTTTCCAATGAGTTCTGCCTTTCTGTCAGTTTTATCCTGGATCTACACTGAACAAAAATATAAACGCAACACACCATTTTTCATGAGCTGAACTCAAAGATCTTAAACATTTTCTATACACACAAAAGACCTATTTCTCTCAAATATTGTTCACAAATCTGTCTAAATCTGTGTTAGTGAGCACTTCTCGTTTGCCAAGATAATCCATCCCACCTCACAGGTGTGGCCTATCAAGATGCTGATTAGAGAGCTGTCTGCCATCTGCCCTGAACAGTGAAAATCAGGATTCATCCGTGAAGAGAACACCTCTCCAACCTGCCAGACGCCATCGAATGTGAGCATTTGCCCACTCAAGTCGATTACGACGACGAACTGCAGTCAGGTCGAAACCCCGGTGAGGACGACGAGCATGCAGATGAGCTTCCCTGAGATGGTTTCTGACAGTTTGTGCAGAAATTCTTTGGTTATGCAAACCGATTGTTGCAGCAGCTGTCCGGGTGGCATAGCTGGTCTTGAACATGCTGGATGTGGAGGTCCTGGGCTGGTGTGGTTACACATGGTCTGCAGTTGTGAGACCGGTTGGATGTAGTGCCAAATTGTCTGAAACGCCTTTGGAGACGGCTTATGGTAGAGAAATGAACATTCAATTCACGGGCAACAGCTCTGGTGGACATTCCAGCAGTCAGCATGCCAATTGCACGCTCCCTCAAAACTTGCAACATCTGTGACATTGTGCTATGTGATAAAACTGAACATTTTAGGGTGGTCTTTTATTGTGGCCAGCCTAAGGCACACCTGTGCAATAATCATGCTGTCTAAACAGCATCTTGATATGCCACACCTGTGAGGTGGGATGGATTATCTCGGCAAAGGAGAAGTGTTCACTAACACAGATTTAGACAGATTTGTGAACAATATTTGAGAGAAATAGGTCTTTTGTGCATATAGAAAATGTTTAAGATCTTTGAGTTCAGCTCATGAAAAATGGGAGCAAAAACAAAAGTGTTTATATTTTTTTCAGTGTAAAATAGCTTTAAATTCATATAGCCAGTCATGGGTGAACAAAACAAGCCAGGTTCTACTGACAGAAGGGCAAAATTTAGACAAAAGGTCACAATAGGCTCTGTGCACAAGCCTCGTACTTCTGATTTTCGCCAGTGAGCGGCAATGGTGTTTCTGGTTCACCTCCCACTCCAGTCCCTACGGCGGTAAAATGAATCAACATCACCACATGAGAGCTGTAACTGTACGAAAAAAAGAAGAAATATAACGTCAGGGATACTTTTAAGTTTCAGAAAATGGTGGCTCTAATGAGCACTGTTGTGTGCCACTTTGTACCGGTTCAAGACGCTATAACAGCAAACTCAGCTTCCACCGCTTACCGAAAGACACCAGACTTCGTGCAAAGTGGCTGCACAAGATTCGCAGGACCGGATTTTTGGTAATTCAGCATTTGAAGGTATGCAGCCGACATTTTGAAAAGTCCAAATTCACATTAACTAATGCCAACTATAATACTGTATCTATATTTTAGATTCCCCTCATATGAGCATCTGATGGCATTTTGGAACCTGATCAGTAGATCTACAGCCAAAATGGTTAGGGTCACCAGAGCAAGGAAAATCTATGCCACTAGCAACTGAAAGCCCTTTAACCAGACCGACTGTATGTACAATTCCAAAAAATAGATAAACATTCATATAAAATTTTTAAACCATCATTATTAAGATTTTTTTTTTCAAATATAGTGATAAAATCAATGATCTCTTTGTTTTTACTTGATTTTGGCAGTAAAAGTTAAATATTCCCATTGACCAAAAAGTAAACATCCATACTGACTGACTACCCCCCTGTATCTGCATGAAATTATTTGTTCCTGCCTTAGTGCACTGCCTAGTAGCACTCAGCAGTTTCTATAACGCTACAGTCATCATCATGCTACCTAGTACTAAAAGAAAATCCGGTTTTCAAAAAAGGGAAGCGAGAAAGGAGAGACAGGAGAGGCAAATTAAAGGGTGTCAATATGTGACCCAGTTTTTCTCCAAGAAAGGTGGGTAGCCTATAGTCTGTGAGTGGTAGAAATTAACCTGTTAGCTTAATGTCCACAGTGACAATAATACAGTTAGATTTTGTCATTTAGATTGAATGATGATTATCATTAATGTTAAGACAATTTTCCATTTTGGGATTTTACAATAAAAATTACATTTAGACTGTAAAAGATGGCCTTTAGCACATTTTTTATGGCAGCTTTTAATCTTGCATCAAATAGTGAATTGCATACTGTATGCAGACTGTTGCATGTACAACTTACTAACAGTAAATATTGTACTGGTAGTCTTGAACTACAAGAAGCAAGACAGTTGCAAGCCTTCAAAGTTAGAGTTATGTAAAGCTTTTAATGGGTCAGTTAGGTCCTAGAGATGTGGTGACAACAGCTGCGCAGGGGGGGCCAGTCAGTCAGGGATCACTCTTAACACCTGACATGGCCATCATGGTTGATGGGCTTCTTGGTGGATGACCTTGTACCTGGGACTGTTCATCGTCCTGCCTTCCTCTCCAAGAGGACACAAATGCCGGAGGTGGATGTTCTGAAAACACAGTCCATTGCTCGTTTGGGAGTGCACATTGAGAGGATGATCCGAAGATTAAAGAAAATAAACTTTTTGACTCTTCTCAAATTACCAAAATGGACCTCTTGTCAAGAAATGGAGATATGAAGTTTGAAATTGTAGTCATATCACCATATCCTCTTTCTAATGAACTTAAGATGATCATGCTTTTGTGCATGTGTGTGTATTTCGGACCTGTGTGTTAATGACAATGGAGTGAAAAAATTGAATTTCCCCTCAGGGGGATTAATAAAATATATAAAATTAAAAAAACTAAATTAAAAATTCAATTCAATTCAAAAAGGGGTAACACTTTATATTAAGGTACTGTAATAAGTGTTAATTAATGCTTAATAAGCACCACTTAATGAGTGGTTAATGAGCGCTTTGAAGATGTTTATTACCATTAATAAGACTATAAGACTATATAAGTGTTAATTATAGCCCAATTAACACAGTTATTATTGCATATAGGAGCATTATAATCATTAACAGAAACTTGGTAACAGTTTATAAAGCTATCCTAAATATTAATCAATAAGATGTCCATTTACATTAAGTATGATTTATACGGGTTAATTATAGAACAATAACCACATTTATTACTGGTTTATGAGACACTATAAAAGTGTTGGTCAATAAATTATTAATATGCTCTCAGGGCTCGAAACTAACGGTGTCCCAACGTCCCCGGGACCATAAAAATTGCTACTGGGACACAAAGACGATGTGTCTGGGACAATTCCGGGACAGCAAAAAAAATAAAGTCAAAGCAATATCGAAATGGTTCTTAACAACATCACATATGGGTATCTGAATGTCACTTTTGTCGCTTGAATAATTTCAATAAAAATTGAATTCTGTTGTTGCACCTGATCTGGCTCCACACGCGCGCATGCACACACACGGACATCAACTCGTTCCATGATGGTCACGCTGGGTGCCACTCACTGATTTCCCAAAGCTGAATAAATACCACACATAGCAACACAAAACTGCTTTGCTAGCTCAATCATGTTGTAACTAAGATATCTGCTGGAAAAAATACTTTTTTCATGGACCGTTTATTGAGTTATTACAGACACCGCTAACAACTAACGACTAACGGCTAACAGCTAATGGTTAGCCCAGCTAATCTATAATAACCATGTTAATTATAAAACGTGCACACAGAAATAGTAATGTTTGTTCAATCATTATGTTTATAGACTTTACAAACATCAGATTAGTCTAAACGGTGATATAGTGACGTAAAAAATGTGATATATATATATGTATATAGTGAAACTCGTTTGCTCGCTCGTTTTCTATACTACTGCTTCTTCTCCTTCTTCTTCTCTCAATTTATTGGCGGTGCATACCGCCACTTACTGTACAACAGTGTGTATTTATACTGCTACAGCCTCAGGGGGCGTGTTTGTAGCAGGGATAGCTCTGGTACATAATGTGGCTATGATTTAAGGCCCGCCCACTAAATCCAGAATCCAGAAACCTAGAAACACAATTTGTGGAGCCAAGCTCCACAATTCTATTGTAAATAGTTGAAAGGCTTTTTTTTTACACATTTTGAGGAGTACTTTTATGACCTATTTAATGTGTTTAGAAGAAAATAGCAGAATTTGCTTTCCACGGACTTCAATCAATCTGCTCAAATGTTTAAGTTCAAATAACTCATGTTTGTCTTAGTATGCCATTTTGAGGAAATGAGATTCCCATGCTCCTTTGCTAAAATAAAAACTAGAGTGAAATACTAGAGTGAATGGAACACATCAGAATTCTTTAATATTGAAATAATGATTGATATCTCGATGTTGCAATAGGTGCATAATTAATAGAATTATTAACTTCAGTGAGTGCATAATAAAGAGTTTATGAATGTCAACAAGACACTGTTCCCACTTTAGATCCAGTAGCTGCAAAGATGCATTATCAATCAATCAGTTTTATTTATAAAGTCCAATATCACAAATCACAATTTGCCTCACAGGGCTTTACAGCATACGACACCCCTCTCTCCTTAGGACCCTCACAGTGGATAAGGAAAAACTCCCCCCAAAAAAACTTAGGAAGAGCAACTGAGGAGGGATCCCTCTTCAAGGATGGACAGACATGCAATAGATGTAGTACAGAACAGATCAACATAATAAATTAACAGAAATTCGTATTTGCAACAGCATCACTCACAGCGTGCTGTGATAAAAGTCCCTTGTTGACAACAAGCTACATTGTAAGTGCAACACAGCCTAAGCTACGCACTCCCATGTTGTCCATTGCCTTTCACATGTTGCTGCTGTTGTCCCTCAGAATCACATGGACTTTGCTCAATTGTCAAACATTTCCGTTATGGTAGCTGCAATCGCTAAGTTTGCTGCATTTAAAATTGCACTGTGTGGCACAAAACTCTGATCCAGTCAGTGTGCTGTTAAACTTAAAAGTGACACGGGGGAAACATCAGAGCTCCAGATATCTGACATGAAACTCAGAGCTTTGACATCTACTATCATCTCTGATATGTGTTTGCACACTTTACCATGCAGTTCAGGTAGAGCCATCTCGGACAAATATTTTCGGCTAACCATGTCGTACCGTGGCTCCAGGTGGTTTATTAGCAGCCAGAATCCCCTTATCCCCAACAGCAGTTGCCCATCCATAACACTTCATAACAAGTTCAGTATCCTCTCAGTGATTTTTGTTGCTTGCACACTATTACATGGAACTTTTTCACCTCTTTCCTTCATCTCCTTCAAAGTCCTCCTCTCCTTTTTGTTTATTCAGTTCAATGAACTCAGCGTGCTCTTTGGTGTGAAATCTCTGGAGGTGCTTGATTAAGTTGGTTGTGTTATAGCCTGAAGTTTTACCACTGCCCCTTGGAACATTTACTTTGCACGTATTACAAGTAGCCATCGAATGTGTTGGCTGAGGTAGTGTGAAAAAGTTCCAGATAGCAGATCCTTTCAGTCACTCCATTTTGAAAAATAATGTGAGAAGTACACTTGCTGCAGACAACGTGTGCGCTTATGCATCATGGCTGCCATGTGTATTTTGCAGTCATTTGTTGCATAGGCCGCTCACTTTGACGCAAGGTAATGTGATGCGTGCGCGAGATGCAATATTGACATGAACATTAGACTGCACATACCATCTCCGATGGCGGCGGAGACGACGCCTTTTCCAGATCTTAAAAGACATAAAATTATAATCTTCTCTTCATTAAGAGTATCCATGTTTGTGTATAGCGTACTACATCTGTCCGTCCTGGAAGAGGGATCCCTCCTCAGTTGCTCTTCCTGAGGTTTCTACCAATTTTTTTTTCTCCCTGGTAAAGGGGTTTTTTTGGGGAGTTTTTCCTTATCCGCTGTGAGGGTCTAAAGGACAGAGGGATGTCGTATGCTGTAAAGCCCTGTGAGGCAAATTGTATTTGTGATATTGGGCTTTATAAATAAAATTGAATTGAATTGAATTGAATACATCCGGAAATACAGTGTCACCGTCTTCTTCGCTTTTCGCGACCTCTGTGTCTGAGTGCTGTGGTCTGTCCCTAGCGGAGACCACAATTATCAGGCGTTTTGGCTGCATTGACGAACAACCGTGCTGCAGCAAGTATACACACAGGCAAGGCCTGTATGTACATGTACATTTGGCCACGCAGCCAGTATACTTGTGCCCGAATGTGGGCCTCTGCACAGCCTGTTGCTAGCGCATGACGTCACTCACAGCGCACAGCATAGAATTAGACTGAATACATCAGCCCCTATGGTTCGGGCCCATTGTCACCAATACTCGAAGAATTTTCTTCAATTTTGAGACCAATACAGATACCAATATCGGATCGGTGCATCCCTACCTACAACACCAGCTTGCACCTTAAATGAATGACTGAGTTTAGGTAAAACATAGCTAATAACAACAGTGAGAGGCACAAGAAGATGCAAAAAGAACTGATTAACAAAAACGCATTAACCCAGTGGGGACCAGCTAAGTAAACTTACCTGCGTTCTCTAGCTACCGTTTTCATTCAGTTACATCAAACATGAATGACTTTAACTAAGTCCCCAGGAACATCAGGAACACTGGGTTATAATAAAGTACCGGTAACAACATGACAACATGAACAGTAACCCAGTGGGGACCAGCAAGGTAAACTTACCTGTTAATTTAACCACTCTTTTCATTATGTGCAGATTTAAGAGTTAACATTACATTAAACATGTATGGCCTTAGCTAAGTCCCGAGGAACATTGGGAACACTGGGTTATTACAGCAACAGGCTTTTAACTGTTGTCTTATCAATCCTAGCTTCACCACACACTCAAACTGTGAGGCTTCTCAGCTTTCTTCATGGATCTGTAACACAATGCCCTGACAACAACTTCACCTGTACCCTGATCTTTGTCTGACACTGAGAGGGACATAAAGTTAATAAAGTTAGCACAACAACTAACTATGAAAATATGAAACAAACGCAAAGCTAAAGAATTAGCACGCCGCTAATGTCTGGTGGTCGGCTAACGTCACCATATAATCTACTTACCCTCGTACTGGTGCAAGTAACTGGATATACAGACGAAAACCCTTTTCCCGCTTGCTCTTGGGAGCAGGGGAGTGGGCATCCACGATACGATGCACATCATTTATTGATATTTTTGGAAGAATTTGAAGACATCTTGTGAAATTCATGGTGACGCGGTGAAGCTCAAAGTTAACTGGAAACTCCTTTGCCACTCACGAAAATGGCAAAAATTTGAAGTATGTCACAAGGGTTGTGCACAGAGCCTATTACATATCATCTGCGACTTCAACACCAAGAACAGCACAATAAATTTTGTTTTTTAATATAGGCAGCCTTAACATTGGAATGATAGTGAAGATGGATAAATTGAGAGAATATGGATTAGTTACACCATGTTTTCAAGCTCTACATCATGCTTGGGTTTAAATATTGTGAGATTTTACTGTTGTTGAGCATGATGCTATTGTGATAATTTAGCATATACTAAGAGGGATTTCAAAATGCATTGGGCTGTAGCCTACAGAAGGAAGAACAGTCCGATCCTCTGGAGGTTAAGTCATTTCTCAATGATCAGCTGGAGGGTCAGAAAGGCTCTATAGGTACAATCTAACTAAATAAAATAAGCCACATATAAATCAGCCATATTCCTCAAGTCATTCTCTACACACTATTCCCTTATTTAAACATGAGTTTCACATCATAGCCTAACAATTGTTGGAAAAGATTCATGAACTGCTACTAACGGCCCCTTCCTCCCAGCTAGTTTCCACCTTTTTTCCAAGCTCATTGGGAGTATTCAGGGCTGTTGTAATGATGATAAAATGATATGACAATCAGAATGACAATATAAACTGTAAACATACAAATATGAAGAATAATTGTACAGACAGTAAAAAATTCCTGTATTACATTTTTCGGCATATTATGTGTTGATAACTAAAATGAGACATGCAGTTGTAAGGGTTAAAAGGCTCAAAAATCACTTTCTAATATATTTAGTACGTTTGTCCAACCACTGAAACACTGATTGGAAAGTCAGTGGTTCAGCCTTTCTACCATTTACAGTACTGGGAATATTGCTTGGTAAGTGAATGGTGGTCTGTGTGTTGCCATGCCAACCACAACAGCTGTCAGTGCACCTCCTGTAAGAATGACAAATGATTTTAATTAGAGGGGTTCTAAATTGGTGGGATATCCCTCTCCACGGAGATGCTTATCCAAGCCCGATCAAACTGGACTCACTGCCAACAACTCTGACCAGGCCTAATTACAACACAGGCCCTCCTGGGCTCATCATTATTCACAGAGCACACCGGCAATTCTGGTGCCAGTCACTGTGTGACATTTTTCATAAAGGGCAACAATGTGGCATCACCTATGGTAGCATTATGTCTACAGTTACAGATGAGACTAAAGATGCAAAGTTTCCATAATTTCTGCAAATTAAATTTGTCAGTGCTTTTCAAGAATTCATTTTATGGATTTTTTAAAATGTGCCTGTGTGATCACAACTGCGAAAAAACACACACAAAATGATTGCCCTCCAGCACACATTTGGCTTAAGTTAAAAGACCTTGTTAAGACACATTAACAAAAAGATTATATTTGCCACCCATTCTCATTCCCAGGGCTTCAAATACACTACATTTGAAGCACTGCATGAATTCTCCACAACAAGTTCCTGCAAATGTTTCACAGTAAGAAATAAGTAAAAAATGAAGGGATTGGTAGGTGGGAGGGAGGTGTTGAGTTTGAAATAACGGCACGATGCATTAACTACAACAGGGCAAACAGGAGCACATTAAAAACAAAAACAAAAAAATACAGAGGAATGAGAAATAAAAGCCTGTGTCTGGAAATAAAGGCCTGTTTTGAATGTAGTGTGTTTCAAATTAAGCTGGTGCCCTCTGCAGTTGTGGTAAGTACAGGCCCCGCCACTGTTTGTGAATTTTAGTCCTTTATATCCTTGATGCTAATGGCAGTACTCACCGGGTTGCTGAAGGGCCTCTGCTATTGCACACCATAATTTTTCCTTTTTTACCCTGTGTGGTAACATCCCTGGAGGAAATATCTAAAAGGTGTTATTATACAGTCATCCACGGCAGCAGATTCTTTTGTGTTCCTGTTAGTCAAAATGACATCTGTGATTTCAAGAGTCGTGGACGACAAAAAGAAAATTAAACATGCTGGACTTTCAGTGAGCAACTTTCTGTTGCCATCGGTTGTCATCTACTACACACTCTACGCACTACACGGGGTAAAGGATGAATTATCACACATGACACTCATAGTCATTCATTATCCAGGCTGACACCGTACAACAGCCGCATTGGGCTATAACTGGGCTGATATTGTTAAGTCTGAAGCTGGCATTAATAATTTTCCTAGACTTAATATTATTGCACCTAGCGTAAACATCCTTTAGGTCAGTGTAACAGTTGAATATATGAAATGTGCCTTTAACATGGTGTATACTGTGTCGCCTAGCAGCAACGTCATCAAGCAGCACCTGTTATGATTTGAGTCTGTTGACAGCGCACCCAACGCTGGTTGGACGTATACTTATGAGCTCCTGCTTTTTCTTTTATCTCTCAACACAACAGTGATGGTAATAAATATGTGTGGCGACTAGTCTCTTCATGTATGAAAATATAGTAGCCATACAACCGGGCTTGGTAAGGTTGGAGTGTTTTTAAGTTGATGTAAAAATAAATGACGAGCATTTGTGAAATCCCGCACTCGTGTGTATGGGGTGCCGTTTGTAAAGTGGCTCACGCTGAAAATAACATCAACAGTTTGCCACATTTAGCTTCAAACAGTGTTTGAAAAAGTGTTGTGAATTGTTTAACGTCACCTTTTACCACATTTACAGCAATATTTGTTAACTTAGAAATATATTTAATTCTTAATTCTAAATATTAAATGTGGCACCTAAATATTAAATCTAAATCTAAATGTTTAATCTAAATCTAAATCTAAATCTAAATGCTAAATTTAAATCTAAATCTAAATGTTAAATCTAAATGCTAAATCTAAATCTAAATATTAAATCTAAATATTAAATCTAAATCTAAATGTTAAATCTAAATGCTAATTCTAAATCTAAATCTAAATGTTAAATCTAAATATTAAATCTAGTGGTGTTGGTAGCGTGGTGGATAGTGCCGGCTTCCCATGTACATTGCCTCGTTGCAGCGGCTGCAGGCTCAAATCCGTCTCGCGTCCCTTTGCTGCATGTCAGTCTCCACTCTCTCCATTTCCCCATTTCACCTTCTGTCCTGTCAATAAAGGCAAAAAAAAAAAAAAGACAATAAAAATAATGTGTTTTATAGAATCAAATAACGAACTAAAACCAACTTATCGGGGGAAATGAACACTTGAACATACATTAGAGTGATAACTACCTAAAATAACAAAAAACATGTTTTGACGTGTACTTTGAGTTGTTCGTGTCCCTTTGGAGGGAATCTCCTTGTTGTTTACAAATACTTGCAGGTAGAAAACCAGCAGAGTTTAGCTACATATATATATATGTATATATATATATATATATATATATATATATATATATATATGAATATCTCACATTTTTTACATCACTATATCACCGTTTAGACTAATCTGGTGTTTGTAAAGTCTATAAACACAATGATTGAATAAACATTACTATTTCTGTGTGCACATTTTGTAATCAATAACATGGTTATCGTAGATTAGCGGATGGCGGTTAGCGGTATCTGTAATGACTCATTAAGTCTAAACAGTCCATGAAAAAAATATTTTTTTCCAGCAGATGTCTTAGTTGCAACATTATTGAGCTAACTGGAGTAGTTTTTTGGTGTATACGACAACGGGAGGCTCTTAACTTATGTTAGCTTTGCTGCTGTGGTTAGCTGACCCTGTCAGCTGCAGCCACTGATGCTTTTCTAGACATTGTGAATTCCCCAAACTGAATAAATACCACACATAGCAACACAAAACTAGCTCAATCATGTTGTAACTAAGACATCCGCTGGAAAAAAATTAATGAATGAATCGACGCTTGCATGGCTTGCTCGCGTTGCGTGCGTCAACTATGAAACGGCCCTAATAATGCATGCGTGACAGGTCACCATATACATTGAGGGGGACAACAATGACATTGCATGTTTCTTTCGGATAAACACATTTTTGACTTGTGAATGAGTCAATGGAATTTCTTGCAATAATGAAAAAATACTGCCAATCATGTCCACCTGGCACAAACCACATGTTTTGGACAGCTGTGAAGTGACAGAATGTCCCAGCATCATGGTTCTTATATTGCCAGATTCCAGATAGTCTCCCCTCTTTTTTTCCATTGATATAAAATTGAATATAAAATACAGGCACATAGAAGGACATGTAATGATGGCAAATCTGGGTAGCCCAGATTGTCCTGGAAAAAAAAAAAAAAAGATATAGCATGTGTACGTAGACTTTATAATATCTGTGATATAAGCTTAAAGGTAAAGGCAGTAAAAATACCCCAAAAACGCCTAGGGCCCATAGGGTTAAGAGGAATAGCAGGCAATCAATCTATTGTTCAGCACACACACACTGGTAACTATCACAATCAAGGAGGTTGCCTTTCTGGAATAATATGTTCAATTTAGTAGGGGATCAGCTCACTGGACAGGCGATAGGTCAGACGATGCAAAGTTCTTTGGAGTCGAGGCAAATTTAGGCGTTCAAGGTCATAGAGAAAATAATCAGTCTCTTCTTTAGAAAAGGGTTTGGGGAGTGGAAGTGGATCTGTACTGTAGGGCTGTAGTCTCCTGGTCGACTAGTCGATTAATTGGTCGATATGCTCTCGTCCAACCCAATTCTCATTAGTCGAAAAATTGCTGTGTTACATTCATAAGAAGAAAAGTGCTAGATCGATAGCTTTCCAGGATTAATCCATAATTTCCTGCGGTGGGGGGGGTTGGGGGGGCAGGCCAAGTTAAACTTGCCCACCCTGATGCTCAGCGTTGTGGTGACTCAGACCTCCTGTGGTGTGTTTCTGTAAGCTAAAACCATTTCCCTCAGTGGAAACAAAGCTTGTATTTACTTGTATCACAGATCACAGATAAGAAACAATAAATTGTTAAGACAATAAAGCGTCAACTAAAATAGCATTTTAAATCTTGTGTGTGACTTGTCCTTCAGGGATTTTTACTTCGGGATTTATCCTGGCTTCATATAAACAGAGGAAATCTCCGCTCGTTGTAATGTATACATAATGTATACAATGTAAAATGCCAAATTATGTGCCGTTACCTTTGTTACATGTTGCTGTTGTCCTTGGCTTTATATGAGACAAGGGAAAGATTGCTAGACACTAGGCTAATTTATACAATGTAAAATGCCATAGGCTTGTGCTAATAACATTAGCATGTTGTATTGGTGGGGGAAATGTATCCAGATAAAGACATGTGTTTGTCTGTCAATCCTACGATTTATAGTGAAGCCAATTTATGTACTTGTGTTTTAAAGCGTCCATATCAAGCCATATTTAATGTGTTTTTTGAATCAACGAAACTTTACATCACTTAACAGAGTCCTCCACCGCCGACTAGTGTTTTGGACGTGTAATTGTGTGAGTGACACAGACACACCACCTATAACTTGCAGAATTTTTTCCCCCCACGACTAATCGATTGATGATTATGTACGACTTTAGTTGACCAAGATTTTCTTTGGTTGACCACAGCCCTACTATACTGTACATCTAAGCTCCATGTGCCTTGATATTCCCATGTTTTTAAACAGCATATTTTTAGAAAGTATACTTTGTGCTGCATGCAGAGCTGCAAATGTATATACAGATATCAAGTCAGTGTTTGGTTTAAGTATGCCCTTTTGTTTTCATTGTTTCAATTGTAATGTACAGTACTCAGTTGTGAAACAGCATGTTTGATTTGAGAGGGACAGCAAATGCTGGAAGAAACAGAGGCAGGGGTGCTAGGCTGAAAATGTCAGGCAGACAGGGATGACTTTTTTTGTTGTTGGATAATTACTCTGTTTAACCATGATCTGAATTACCACATGAAAGTTGTGTCTTTTTTTCCCTGCACTGAAAGCGCATAGAGGTAAGTTAATTTGTAGGTCATTTTAGATGACAGAGAGTGGGGTTATATCCCAGAGGTGCTCTTTCCCTCTTGATTCTTTATTTCTCTCTCTCTCTCTCTCTTTCCTGCTTGTTCTATCTCTACCTTTTCCCTCCCTCATCCCATCTCATCTTTGCTCCACTCGTGTCTCAATTATAGAATACTGAAATGACTCAGACAACTAAGGTAGTAACTCCTTTAGCTATTTTGGGGCAGATGGTCACCCAGCATGTGTAGGTCAAAGTGTCAAGCTACTGTTTGTCACTAGCCTCTTACACTGTCTGTTAAAGTGGGAATATATAAATATATGAAATAATCTCGCCATTCTGTATGTAAGGTATGATCACTGAATCGAGGGACGGAGTTGTGTCGCCTCTGAGCCAGGAATGGAGGCCATAACAGGGCCAAAACAATGTATGTATAAACAGAACAGCCACCAGGGCAGGTGTGTTGTTTTGACCCCGTATTATGCATGCAAACCACCATGGGAGATTTAAAAAGTAGCTGATAGCAGTTAGCAGCTAACTCAAAGATAAACAGTGGCTGAAAATGTCCACAAATTGAAAAACAATAAGGTCCAGGAGCACCTTACCCTCTAGGCAGAGGACGAGATCAGCCATCATAAAACAGGGATGGTAAATGATTGTTATTAACATGCTATGTCATTGTTATTGTTTGTAAAGTGCTGCTAATATGTGTGTTATGTGCGGGCCCAAACGTAATCTGTTGATTTTTTAAATTAATTTCAGTTGTGATCCAAAATGAAAATCTGGGAATCTGCAATTATTTTTTTTTATTTGTGTGTGTTTTTGCTTGTAATGTGATAGACAATATTCATTTATAATAACAATTGTTTTTGAACAAAAAATAACCTCACACAACACATCCATGCTTAAAATTACTTCAAGCAGGATTAAAGAACTACTTGATAGATTTTAGCAGAAACTTTGATTCAGAAATTTGATTTAATCATGAATACTTCAAGAAAAATATAAACATTTATTGGGAAAGTCAATCAATATAATGAGGGACACATGGCCATTAAAATGGAAGGTTCAATATGGAGCAGAGAGATCAAAAGCTCATTTGCCCATCTATTAACAGTGAATCTTATTTTCAACATTTCATCTCACTACACCACTAACTTTGATTTTAATGCTACCTGAATACAACACACAACTGTCACACATATGCACAAGGAGATGGAGTAGACAGTGACAACATTCTGAGTCTCACAAGCACCATCCATATTCCTAAAATCTACAGAAAATCTGAGGAGTTATGCATGCGTTGATTCTGTATGGACCTAGAAGCCAATGCAGTTGTGTTACACGTGACATCGTTACACCTCTTTTGATTCTGCAATGCCGGCATACTCTTGGAAATCACACACAGTAGCAGAATGATGTGTAAAAATACAAAGGTCGTCTAAAGATGGGACTTTGCAGCCTCTTTGTAGTTTGATCTCTGTGTAAAAAAAAAAGCTACTGTGTGTCACTGTGCTCAACTTTATTAGAAATCCTTCTCTCTTAGTCCTTGCCACAAGTGAACCTGTGTGCCCAGTGACAACACCCTTACACCAGTGCAAGGTATCCTTGATGGTAAGTGTAACAATAGCTTTTCAATGGACATGATTCAGCCTTTTCTCACTGTTTCTGTTATGTCTCACACACAATTTAGGTGTCAGTGAAAAAATGTAAAGCCTCCTGATTTGAATTAACAAAGAGTCTACTTGCAGGCTCAGTGTGGCTTATATGGGGATTAATTAAAGCTATTGAGTGTGAATTCTCATAAAGAGACTTGTGTTTGTGGCACCATCAATGCCAAAGCAGCTGGGTGAGCTGAGGAGGGGAAGAGGAGACGACTGATAGTGCAGCAAGCCAGCTGGGATGAAGTGAAGCCATAGTTTTAAAAATATACGCTAATACATCCAGGTGGGGCACAAACACATGCTCATATAGCATATTAACACACATACACTGCAAGAACTGTGGAGGCTGTCTCTCAGGCTGTATTATTACGTACCAGGTGGAGCACAGAGGAGCAGGGAAAAGCGTAGTGGTTTCCCTGTGATCGTTATTATTGACCATTCCTTTATGCAGCAGTATGCAGCATAAACGCATTCACACTCACTTACATGCACACACACACAAAGAAACGCATATGTCCACGCACACAAAGACCTTGATATACAGACACACAAGCCAGTGGGATTTGAGATAACTGCAGTGGTACGAGCATACACAGAAATGCCCTCATCTTACAAGGGCAGGCAAATACAATACAATAGGCCTGTACCTCTGCATGAGATAATCATTTGTTAGTAAATATGAGCTGGTTCTGGAGAGAAAGAAACAGAATGTAACAAAGAATTGACATTGGCCCTGGACATTTTCTTCTTTTTTTTTATCATTTTCAAATTAACACACACCTAAATGTGTACTAGTGTTGTCACGATACCAAAATCTTTGTTTCGGTACCCATACCAATATGAATTTTATATGAATTTTATTTTAATACTTTTCAATACTTGTATTATACTATATACTTGGTTGCTCAAATGTTTCACCAAGTTGGTGTTGTCTCGTGTTGTCTCGTGTTGCAAGGCAGACTTTCTCTTGTCTTTTTTCATGTGTGCCAGCTGCGAATGTTGATACAGGTGTTGTCATACGCACCACTTGTGCATTCTGAAAGGTGTTTTTGTGCATAAATGAGTAAAATAAATTAAATAAATTAATGAATTGAATCAATTTCAAAGTACCAGTATTTTCCAAATGCAGTATAGTACCGTTTGGAATACTCTAGTACCGCACTAATTTAGTACCAGTATACCATGCAACACTAATGTGTACCACGTGAAAAATGGTTTACTCCTATGTCAATGTACCTCTGGCTGAAAATGTACTCCGCTGTGTTTGTACTGAAAGGTGCAGAATTGACTGATATCATGTTTCAGAACAGTGTGTCACAACATTTAGGTGTTCAGGTGTATACATTTTCTTGAGATAGTCGTAGTTGTTCGGGCAGATCACGTTCTTTGTTTGTACAGTGAAGGCAGACTCAAAAAAGTACCAAGATGTAACTTTACTTTTGGCTACTTATACTAGTTGTCATAAATCACTTCAGAAAGGACCCAGATTCAAAGCAGTAGACAGATTGGAGGTTTAAACAAAAACCGAGCTTTAATGCTGGTAAAAAAAAATTAAAATGAAAACAAAATCCTCCAAACAGGCAGGTGACAAAACGCAAAGTCCAAAAAAAAAGGAGAACCAAAACTAAATGGAAACAAACCAAAGAAGCATGGTGACCACAGGAATGAACACAGGGAAGAAATTCAAAAAAAGACACAAGAGACTGGGCAGGAAATGACACCATAAACACCGGGATAAACACAAACCATCTAACGAGGAACAAAGGGAAACACACAGGTTCATATACACAGAAACTAGACACAGCTGTCCATATACACAAAAACTAGATACAGCTAGAGAAGGTAGACACAGGCAAAAGGAGGAATCAACAGGGAAGGACTAACGAGACTGAAGGAAGACAGTGTGACAGAAAACAGGTGTCAGAAAGATAGCTGGTTTTTGACAGCTTTGGAGTGAGACCAAGCTGGAAGACATAGCACATGTTGGGAGAATCTACAAAATAAAAGAGGACACAGATTAAACATAAAACAAGGAAGAACACAAACAGAAAAATGAACAAAGTTCACAAGATAACAGAATATAAACAAAAAACAGGATCATGACAGCAACTTGGCATACCAAATGTGTAAGGTGTCAATTCAATTTTAAAGAGTTGAGAAGGGACTATGAAAAATGGTAGTTTTGGGAAACGTGTTTGTGCTTTTTTGCTCATAGTTCAGTTAGAAGATCGATTCTCCACTCAAACATGAGTATTATCAATCTTCTCATCCAACTAAAAAACAAATAAACCTATTATCTGTTCTTTTTTTTTGTCAGTCTATTCCTTTAAAGCATTTTACTCAATGCAATGTTTCCTGGATCCAGCACAGGCCAGCAAGTCCTCCTCTAAATCAGTCTGTTTTAATGTGCATTTAAAACACAGGTAAACTCCCTCTCCCAACCCTGGCCTTTTATTACAGTGACAGCCAGTCTGTTCTCCTGAAGGCTCCTCTGATTCATAAGCCTGCATTGTCAACTTTCAGAGGAAAAGCAGATGAAAGAAGATGGAAAAAGGAGAAGAGAAAGACATGCGAGACAGCCTGCTCTTCCATTTTCTTTTAATATCTGCTTACTCTGAATTGTTTATTTTCTTGAAAATAAGCTGCATGTGCAACCAATAAAATAACAATTTGATATTCTTGCTTGTCTCTGTTGTTGTATGATGAAGGATTACAGACATGCACCTATGGGTGTATACTACCTCTCCTGCCCCCCAAATTTTACCACTGGTTGTTGTCACACACTAGACCACAAGCAAGAAAAAAATGCTTGAGGTTATCAAATCTGTGGTCTCTCATTTCTAACTAGGTCATCACTTGCTCACAGTAGTATCCTCACCACCCTTTTCTCTTTCTGTGTTCCTCCCTCTTCCTCTTTATTGTCTCCCCCATTTCTCCATCATCTTATCCCTCTGCGGTCCAGAACCGCGCCGGCGCGTCAAAATCACGTGACCGATTTGAGACGACGTAGCAGCAAGACGCAGCCTCGCTGAGTCTCTGACTGTGTTCGAAACCGCATACTACATACTACATACTACCATACTGCATACTGCCATGCTACTTACTACATACTCAATCAACAGACAGTATGCAGACCGTTTACACTGTTGCGTACTACATGATAACCCACAATGCATTTCGCTCCTGTCCGAGCCGAAATCAGCCGGCCTACAGCTGATTTCGCTTAAGCTCTAAACTCTGTAAATATATAACTTTAGCAACATTTGAAACATTTTTAGGCGAGAAAGTAGTCGTTTAGATCCACAAAGTGTTGAAAATCTGACCAAATATCAGCTATTTACAATTTTGTTCGGGCGATTTCGGAGATTTCGGCGCTGCTCAAGCTAGCTGTAGCGAGCAACGCACTTCCGGTTATTTTCACAAAATAAAACACCCATTGCCCTTTCTTATACAGAAAACCATAACGATAAAAATTTTTGCTTTTACTTTGAAAACAGGAGACGAACCTACCCTTGATGTAGCTAGCTTGAAACTGTCGTTTTGACCGATTTCGTCCCGTTAACGGAATTTGACGGTTCAAAATGCCTCACCGGAGAGTCTTGTCCGCTCTGAGACGAAGATCGGCCCGCCGTCTTCGGTACATCATGCTCGCAATCGACTTGGGATTGTTCTCAGATCTAAGTTTCTTTTTTAATCAACTATAAATCTAATCATAATATACAACGCCATATAACATACCTCACAGCCTGAAAACTGGAGGGAAAAATGGACATCATTGAACAACAAAGTCGTTGTGAATTGAATAATTTCATAAAGTTTCAGAAGCTATAATATACAGTAGTAATAAATATAAATAAATAAATAACTTCTTCTTTTGTCCTGTTCGCGGCAAGGAAGGGATGATCGATGACGTCACGTTACGTTGCATCTTGGGTAATTTGAGTGTGAGTAGTATGGTCATGATGTCTACTCAACATTTCTGGCGAATCTAGTATGCATCCGGGAACTTCTCGCATACTCAAAATTGCATACTGTGCAGTGTAAACACACTACATACTCAAAGAGTTAGTATGAGTAGTAGGTAAGTATGCGGTTTCGAACACAGCATCTGTTTCATTTTGTGTCGAAAGTGCAAACTTCAAACTTTGTACCACTTTTTAAATCATCTTGATAGGCCATATAAAACCGGACTTATGATAAATAATAAACGCCATGATTTTCCTGAATATTGAATATTGTTTGATCCGTGTTTGATGCAGGAAGAAACGGTAAAAACGGGCCGTTCGGCCTGTCGAAAGTGCTGAAGGCAACAGCAAAAAACAAAAAACAAAACGACACCCCCTTTCCTATTGGTTGAAAAATGCACCAGTCAACCAATCACAAAATTGTATGGCAACACACATCATTTGTTGCTGGAGGAGAGGGGGAAGTTGTGGGAGTGACGGCAGCGAGAGAGACAGCGATCGCGATCACAGATAGAGTTGGGATTTGTGATGTTTAGCGTATTTGGAGTGTATAGTCAGTGTGGTGTGTAGTGTGTTTTGGAAGAGGAGAGAGGAAAATGAGCCTCCGACGACCGCATTGAGCGGTACTCGGAGGTCCGCACAGAGAAGCGGACGGTGTGGCAGGGCACGCCCACCAGGTCCGGATCTCCGTTTGCTCAGGCAGCAGAGCCACACAGTGTGTGTCACTCCTCCTGTTGTCCTCCTGCTGTGTCCTCCACCTGTAGTGTGTTGTGGTGGACAGGAACTGTTTTTCAGAGTGGCACAAATAATTTGTGTAAAATCATGTAGGAGAAAAGCAAGCACTCTCAAAATAAATCCCCTAGAAAGGTGCACGGCCAAAAACAGTGACAAACACAGACATTTTGACATAAGAATACATTCTGTCGAAACGTCTGTGTTTCTGGTACTGCCACCCAAGTTGGTTTATTAAATTTACCAAAAGGACATTGTGAGTGCTGGCATTTTTCCCTTTGACAAATTATTTTTGTGGCATCTGATTGTTTTGTAAGTAGGCTAGTTGTTCAAAAACGCCTGAGGCATTGCTTGCATTTTAATGTAAATAGTTATGTATAACATTGTTGTTTGCTAAATTAGGACATATGTTTTTGAAGTTTACAATTTATATTTTTATTCTAAGTTACAAAAATGGTTCGTTAGACATGTTTGTGGTTTTCACAGTAAAAAATCAAACTTTTTCCTACTCGGATTTTATGTTTTCTTTGTGATTTTAGGTCCAGTGTGTTAATACAGTATGTCAAAATGAAAAAATAACTGTAAAGTCACACAGCTGAGGTTGTGCTGAAAAGAATGATACCAAACAAGGCAAGGTAAACAGTTTTTTAAGGTGAAATTTAAAGGTAAAATGAAAAGTAGTCAAAAACGGCCAATTACCCCCTAGACCCCAGAGGGTTATTCATCCTTTATTATTTCACCATTCCTGTTACCTGCTGGAAGTCATCTCACGTCATTCACTGTCTGCAACTGTAAAATATTGTTCCAATTATTAGAAAAGATTTTGCTCATTTTGTTCTAAATGAATGTAATGGAGGGGCCAAAAGTGACCAAATGTTTTAAAAATGTTTGCAGTGATTAGTGAATTATTCGAGATGAACACAATACTTACACCTCTTTCCATTATTCTTGCATGCACTCTGCAAGGGCCTGTACCAGCAGCTTTAATCTGTTAATCTGTCATGACAGGACTAAATGTGAGTAATTCACACCCCATAAAGTCTGCATTATGATATCTCTACCAATATTGCCAGAATGCAGTACATTTGATCCCCGCTCCAGATTGGCCTCTCCATCATCTGTGACATGAAATACCCCGGCAGTCACCAGCTACAGCACATATCACTCCTCATAAACACTGACTACCTATCTCTACTTCCATGTTTTCACACAAATTAGCATAACATTAGCATGATATTAGCACATCCAGCTTGCACAACCATGCCTTATCAAAGCGCTCTGTGATCCTTGGCTCCTTGCACTTTTGCTGAAGCAGAGAAAGAAAGAGAAAGTGAGTGAAACTGAGTTTCCCCCGAGAGAGAGAGAAAGTAAGAGGAGAGCGATGAGCTACATGATAGCGAGCTGTGTTACACTACTACACAAAACACAGCCTTGTCACAGCTTTCAGAGCTGTGCTGAGCTAAATTGGCTGCAGCAGATGTTTGGTGACTACAACCTCACAGAGCTGCATACCTCACTTGACTTGCAAATATTTGCTAAGAGACTTCAAAATTGGATTTTCTGTACTGTCTTCTTTAAGAATGTGTAAGGTGTTGAGTGCATAACAAAAGATACATGCTGTATGACTGTAGAATATTATTTGTTTTAAATGCTAGTTGTCTTCTGTTATGAAATCTGGAGGAAACTGATCCTTGGTTCGTTCCTTTCATGTGTTAAACACAGTGTTTTAGACGCTACTTTTGAGACACATAAAGACACAGTACAATTTATCCAAGTTTTTTTTCAGGATTAAACTCAGTACGTTAATATGACATTAGAGAAAATCGATTTAAAATGTTAGTCTGACTAAAGTTGGACTTTTAAAGTATATGTAAACATGGTAGTCCGACTGTTATCGTACTAAATTGAATTTTTCAACTTAACTGTGCATGGATATGCAGTGACTGTTTGGTCATCAGGCCCCTGCATGTTACAGTTGGGTCCAGAGTGGTCTTCCTTCATCAGTGGTAGACAATGTGTTTGCTATTATTCAGAATGTATGTAGTAGTAATTATGTTGCATGAAAGTGAATTGTCACAGCACTCTTGCTGCACCAGACAGGATGAGTGGGGAGTCAGTGGGGGCCAATTAAAGAGGGTATCCTGGGCCTGCACACAGTTGAGAAGGTTCAGTCTGCAGGCCACAGACACTCTCAGAGACATTTGTTTTGTAGAGGATCTGTTTTAACAAAAATGTTATACATTATACTGATTGACCAAAGGCAATATACTGTCCTCGCAGGTCACATTAAGATGACAGACTTTTTGGTACTGATTGGCCCACAGACAGTTGAATGTTCATGCTGTCATTTTAAAGTTTTCATTGTGACATTAAAACCTGTATTGCAGCAGTTTAAAAATGAACCACACATCAATAGTGTGCACTGACTTAATATGTTTTATTTATTGATTGATTTCCAGTGTCACGGTTTCTCATCACATCCACGGGAGCCCTGTATATCCTGGATGTGCAAATGGAAGATGGGCTGTACAATTACAGATGTATGACACGCCATAGGTACACAGGAGAGACCCGACAGAGCAATAGTGCCCGCCTCATTGTCTCAGGTAAGATAATTTATCCAGAGCTCTAATTGTGTACCAGCAATTGTCTTAATGTTATATGCTAACATATGGTAACATCTATCTGCTATATAAATAAATAAACTGACTTGGTACATAATATTTGTCTCAAAACAAAAATAATATGCATGAAACCCTACTTTTTTGGTCTCATTTAGTTTTTAATTTAACTGATGCTTTTTCTAAAGTATTGCAAAGTGACAAAGGACCATATGGAAATAAATCTGTGTTTGTAATCAAAATAGATCTCGACAATGTGACTGTGAGAGTAAAAACACATGAACCGAAAAGTACATATGTGATAAACGTCATTAGAACTATTCCAACACAGTTTGTGGAGAAAATGCGCGTCTCACATTAAACCATTTAAAGGGACTGATTATACACATGAAGCTCAGTGTAAGTTCAATCAGGAAGACTTCCTTTGTGCTCATTCATTCACAACTCTCTCCATCCCACTCCCACTGCTTCCTCTAATTAGCTGACTATGGGTGTTCACTCTTTTACTCATCCAATCAAACTTTGCCATGATCTCTTTCAGCCAATCAGGATGCCAATGCCAAATCTGCTCTCTCCTCTACTGCTGTCAGCTATCATTTTATACAGAATCGCTCACCTTACCTTTTTCTTTCACTCTCTTGTTGACTGTAACAAGCCGATATGCGATTCCTCAGCAAAAGCAGAATTATCTCTCACTCATCATGTCCTCCCGTTCAGGCAATCTGGCCTATAAGTCAGTATTGTCAATGTGCAACTTCATTCTCCGTTTCCATCTTCAGTCTCGATCTCAGTGACCTATACAGATTCAAGATATGGGCCCAAAACTACACGCAACATGATCTGTTTCTTCGGGACACTTTGCATACGTACACCCGGATTGCCACACGTAGCCCCCAGTTACTATGGCCAAGCTTTCCACGCACACCTTGCTTCAGTCCGTGGATATGCCTCAGCCTCTGCCTCGTCAGCATCCTCATCACTGCAGGCCTCCACATGCAACCAGCCGGCAAGGCAAGGCAAGGCAAGGCAAGTTTATTTGTAGAGCACAATTCGTACACAAAGTAATTCAAAGTGCTTTACAGAACAAGAAAACACATTAAAATCCCAATACAAAATAAAAACATAAATAATCATTATAAAATGAACTTTAAAAGAGCAGAATGCAGATAAGATCCTTTCAGTCATATGCACAGTGAAATAGAGCTGTTTTTCGCCTAGATTTGAACATTCTCAGAGTAGAGGCCTGTCTCACATCTTCAGAAAGACTGTTCCAGATTTTAGCTGCATAAAACTGGAACCCTGATTCCCCATGTTTAGTCCTGACTCTGGGCACCAGCAGGAGGCCGGTCCCTGAGGTCCTCAGAGTCTGAGATGGTTCATATGGCGCTAACATGTCAGAGATGTACTTTGGTGCAGAGACACGTACACAAGCAGAGCTGTTTTAAAGTCCATTCTCTAAACCACAGGAAGCCAGTGTAGAGACCTGAGCACAGGACTAATGTGCTCGTATTTCCTGGTTCTGGTCAGGACCAGAGCAGCACCATTCTGGATGTACTGCAGCTGTCTTACAGCCCGTTTGGAGAGGCCAGTGAGCAGGCCGTTACAGTAGTCTAACCTACTAGAGACAAATGCATGGATAAGTCTCTCCAAGTCAGGTTTAGACACTATACCTTTGATTTTGGCAATGTTTTTTAGATGGTAAAAAGCTGCTGATGTTATTGATTTGACGTGGCTGTTAAAGTTCAAGTCTGAGTCCATTATTACCCAGAGATTTCTAAACTGATTTCAGTCTTGTCTGAATTTAGCTGGAGAAAGTTGTTTTGCATCCACACACTGACCTGTTGGATGCAGTGACAGAGTGAATCCACCGGTCCATGTTCACCTGCTGTCAGTGAGACATAGATCTGAGTGTCGTCTGCATAATTGTGGTAGGACACATTATTACTTTGTATTAACTTGGTTTTCAGTAGTCATTGGGACTCATCAAAGTAAGCATATTAAGCAGGCGTATTATTCCCTCTGCTTCACAATGGTATTTGCTTATTTCAAGCAAAACAAGTTGTTCTCTTCATCTTCATTCATAAAAATAAATAAATTCATGTGCGTATCATGCTGTTATCTTACCACATTTACTGTATCATTTCAAATTAAAAGCCCCTCAGTGACAGCCATAGAATATACTATTATCTAGCACAAACAATTGACCTATGCCTAAGCTACACCCCCCTTCACTCACTCAGACAAACTATCGACACTCAGTGACCTGGGCAGGTGTCACAGTACACGACATTTCGCAGGAGGCAATTGATGATTTTTGGGGACATAACGATCAGATGTCATTGAGAAGTAACCAAAAGGGCCTATACTATGCGTTGAAGGAATATATTAATCATTTTATTGTTGAGAAAGTTGATGAAAAACGTAAATTACAAGCCAAAATTTACAGGTCCCAGTGTACGCTTGTGAACCACATCTCGTTGCCGTCGCCATCAAAGACAACAAGTTAAAGTGCCAGTGAAGTTAAGCTTTTTGGCTCAGAATATGAGAAAAGGATAACAGCCTTTTTACCATCTTTACCAAGAGTGTCTCTCCGTTAGTTTGGTGCTACAGTATTTACATTGAATCATTCAGCATAACGTTTACCAACCTTTGTTATCCCTGCAATAATTACTGATAAATTAATGAAGCTAAGCTCCAGAAGTTAATGTTAGCTTAACTACAGCCCTCCCAGCAAACAAGGTGACATGATGAACAATGCAGCTACGAGCTGACGTTATGCTAACTTTAGCTAACGTTAGCTAAAGATGTTAAAGATAACTGTATATTTCTTTCCAGCAAAGTGACAATATGTTGCCTCAAACACGATGTTGTCTTACCTCAGAACAGATGTAGACATCCTTATTAATCTTATTCACATTAAGTTGATGTTGTGGTCTAACGTTACCACACAACTTTATCCAAAGGAGACACTTTTCTCGGTTGAGATGTGGTTTAGGAAAGGGTAAAAAATACACCTCATTGCTCAGCCTCTCACGATACCTTGTGTCGGAGTTGCATGTACCCCATGCACAAGCCCGTCGACAGGGGGGGGCAACCGGGTATGTTGTCCCGGGCCTCAGGACCATAGGGGCCCCTGAATGACCCTTAATTTATTTTACTTTACATTCACATATTTCTTTTTAATTAAATCATTGCCTGATGAATTAAATATTATTTTCTACTCAACATATACTTAAAAACTTTAACATATTAAATATTTCAAATATATATATTTTCCTTTTTTTGCACACACACCCCCCGTCTTAGCAGAGAATGGTTTGACCCCGCTCTGGCTGCACTACATACGTGCCCTGAAGCGGGAATTTACGTAAATCTGTCATTGTTATAAACTCTAAACATGGCGAGTCGTCATAAATCGGGTGTGCAGAAAAGAAAAGAAAAAAGAAAAAGAGAGGAAGATCATAGAGGTGAACGAGAAAAAATGATGAAGTTTTTAAAAGGGGGACAAGAAGCCAGAGAATTAGGGCTAGAGTTGGCTGAGGACGGTGATGTCGGTAAGTGAACAACAGCCGCGAACACAGAAAGTTTACATTCGCGATCGATCACCGTGACCAAAGCCCGATTCGAGTCTGTCACCGGCCGCTTGTAGCCTATTGAGCTGCGGTATGACAAGACATGCTGCCCGCGTTGAGCGGAGGAGAGAGAAGGTGATGGGAGATCAGGGAGGTAATGTTAGTCTGTGGGGAGCAGGTGCGCGAGGGTGAACAGACTCGGGTCCGGCGGCTGGATTTATCTTGGGTTTACAACCCACTGTGTATTATAGCAAACGCTAATACGAATCCATCACCGAAACAGCACAAACGAGCAGCAGTGGAACAGCAGAGGAGCCTGTCAGGGAGAGACAGGGAGCTGTCAGGCAGTCCACAGTCAGAGCTGAGGAGGAGGCGTGTCCCGGGTCCCACTCAGCGCAGCAGCCGCAGATCGGTAGGGAGCGTGTGTCAGTCAGAGTCTGCATTCATCATGAATGCTGTTGTTGTTGTTGTTGATGTTGTTGTTGTTGTATTAGTAGTAATGAAGGTCTATCTTTTACAGAGAATGATCAAAATGATGTAAGGCTATGTATGGAGCCAGAGGGAAAGCCGGCTATGGAGAGAGAGGAGTCCAGGGAGAGGAGTGAACCTCAATTTGAGGCAGCAATGACAGAAAATGAAGAAAGGGAAAGGACTGATGAGCGTGAGCTTGCTCAAAAACTGGATTTCACTGATGTTATAAATGACTTTGCTGTCAAAAAATCTAGGCGCATCACTGTTTGAGGGCTTGATAACCCCAGGGATGTGGAGGGGGCAGGCATAGGATGTTTAGTTATACTGTTTTGTTGCTTAGCAGGCAGGCATAGCACTCTCAGTTGTATTGTATTGTAGCCTACATGGGACAATAGATGGAAATGGTTTGTTTATTTATATTGTGTCACGTCACATTACTGTCTGTTAACTGTCAATCTCAAATTAAATAATTTGAAAATTGACACTGTCATTGCTTGCAAAGTGTTAAAAGTACTGCATATGTTGTAGTGACAAGCCGGTGGCGGGGGTGGGGTGGGGGGGGCCCTATGATGGTCTCTTGTCCCCGGGCCCCAGCAAGTCTGTTGACAGCCCTGCCCATGCACACCGTTTGACCATTTTTAAACTTCAAATCTCAGAAAAAGCTCATAAAAACCAAACAAAACTGACTTTCTGTAATGCATTTCAATGAACGGCCAGGGAGACAATGTCTGAGTATATGGGAATGGCTATAGACACTGTAATTGACTCATCACAGTTGAGGGTGGGGTTTAGCCATAGGTCAATTAAAAATGCACTCATTTACACACTCGTACTAACTTGCTTCCACTACTTTTAGGAACCTCAGTGTGGTTAGCATGTGTTTCTATGTATCTGCTCTTACATCAGCTGTTCATCAGGTGGCAGTTCTTTAAGTCTGCTAATATTTTATATGTTACATTCGCTGAGTTAAAGCGCTCAGCTAGTCTCTGTGAATAAGTAATTATTAAATGGGGAGAAAAGTATACTTGTATATTGAAAATAAGAAGGATGAAAGATAAATGTATGAATGAAGTTCAAATAAACACAAGAAATTTGTGCTCTAGAGAAAGGATCAGCACTTAGGACGTGAATAACGTCCTAAGCCCTATGATGAAGTATCATGGTAAGGCTTAACTATACAGACCAATGAGCAGTGCCGGGGCCAAAGTCTTTGGGATCATCAGGTGGGAACATCCTTTCACCAGTGTTTCGTCTAGTTGGTCCCACGACACCTCCAGGAGGCTAGACAGTGATCTTTGGCGGCTCAGAGACACTCCCCTAATGCCAGGTCTCACTGCTCAACAACCAACAACCTCCTTTACCTTACCTACACATAGCTTTCTCAGCCCTAACAACACTGCCACCTTCAACAAACACAAGCTCCATTTATGCAAGCTCCAGGTACTGACCGTGCCGATACTGCCTTTCCTAGCACATTCACCATACTCTATTTCACACGCTACATTGCATAACTCCAATATAATCTAAAGTTAAATGGCCAGTATGTAATATTTGGCATGGTTTATTGTCAATCTGAATCTGAATCTGAGTCTTCAACACATTAATATGTTTATACAAGTGTATAATCGCTATAAAATAAAATTCGTTTGGTTTTCGTAGCCTTATAGTTATGCTTTTATATATATATCTATATATAGCAAGGGCCTTGCTTTAGAGAGGTCGCCATCTTGCGCCGCCATGTATGTACGGCAGACCGAGTGGACAATCCAGCCAGCCAGAGAACGCATTTCACGTGTATAAATGAACCAACGAAGACAGCGGAGGAAGGAAAAAGGAGGAGGAAACAGCAGAGAGTGTTAGAATTTCGTCAATAGAGAGTAGTGAAAAGTTTTTGTAGTTATAAAGTTTGCGAATGGACCACACTTACCACGCAACAGGAGAGAATGAACCCGAACCGTCATCTGCGAGGAAAAGAAGACGTAATTTCACTCCTTGTGATGCACTCTCTGTGGCGCTTTTCCTCCTGGTGATATATATATCCCCAACAATGGCAGCAGTAGCACCGAATCCCATTCTGTGCATTCAGCCTTTCTTCTTGCCCGCTCAGCATCAAACACATGGAGTTCCTCATCTGTATGCTCTGGCTCAAACAGGTATGGCTCTGGGTCTGTGTCCACCACAAGAAACTCTTCAAAATCGTGTTCAAAGTTGTCCATTGCAGCTGCTACAGTCCGGAGATATTGCTAGGCTAAATAAACAGCTGAGCTCTGTTTACAAGCTACGCCAACAGTCAGTGCGGGCTGGAGATTGGCGGAGCAGAGAGGGGAGGGGGGTCCCCACTCGGTATTGTAAACGAGTATGTGTGTAAAGTTATGAAGCGTGTCTGTTACGCTAAGAGTCAGAGTTTGGGACGGAGTGCTCAAATAAACGGGCCTTTTTCCCGAACGCTCCTCTGGTCTCCTGCTCGTGAGGGATTCATTACAATATTGTAACATGGCTTAGATTTCTAAATAAACATACAACTCGTGGCTAGATAGACCTCCTCCTGAAAAACTTGTGCGCAAGGCTTTTTGTCCCGACGAGGCTGCCGTCATTTACCCGACGGGAGGGGTGAGCGAGTGAGCCCTGAAATCTAGAATTTGACCACTGATGTCACTGTTTTCAACCCATTTTACATACTGGCCCTTTAAAGGAGATAGAGAAGATAAACTCACAGGCTTTCTCAGCTCAAACAGCACTGCCACCTTCAACAGCTCCAGGTAGTGACCGTGCCTATACTACCTTTCCTAGCACATTCACCATACTCTATTTCACATGCTACATAGCTAGCATAACTTCAATATAAGCTTAAGTTAAAGGAGAAAAAGAAGAATCAGAATCAGAATCAAACTTTATTGTCACAACAAGTTACAAGTAACCTGGGTGAAATTCTTGTTTGTGCAAGCTCAGCATTGGAGTTAAAAGGGCATAAAGTGCATGTGTGAAAAATAATAAATATGTCATAAATACTAGGTGTATATAAAAGGTCTAAAACATCTCATAAAAGAAACATCTCAGTTCAGTCAGTATCGCCAGCATTATTTCTTGTTCAGCAGTCTGACTGTTGACATGTAAAAGCTCTTCAGGAGCCTGGTGGTGTTGCTCCCAACGCTCCGGAAACGCTTCCCTGGCCTTGGGTGCGTCAGTGGAATGAAGAGGCTGTGGCTGGGGTGGTGCATGTCCTTGATGATGTTCTTAGCCTTAGCTACACAGCGCTTTTCATGTAGTTCCTACAATGTGCTGTGCGGTGCGCACCACCCTCTCCAGTGCCTTGTGTTCCGCTGCAGTGCAATAACCAAACCAGGCAGTGGAACCGCTCATCAGAACGCTCTCGATGGTACTCCTGTAGAAGGCTCTGAGGATGCGGGAGCTGACTTTAAACCTTTTCAGGCGCCGGAGGCAGTAGAGCCGTTGTTGGGCCTTTTTTACCACTTTCGTGGTGTGTGTAGCCCACTTCAGGTCCCTGGAGATGTGTATCCCCAGGAACTTAAATTCACAGACCTGCTCCACTGCGACACCGTTGATGTGGGTAGGTGCTTGCTCTCTCTCCGGCCTCCTAAAGTCTATTATCAGCTCTTTGGTCTTGTCAGCATTGAGAAGGAGGTTGTCTGCCAGGGACCGTTGTGTCACTCTCTCGATCTCGGCTCTATAGGCTGTCTCATCATCGTCGTCGATCAGGCCAACCACTGTCGTGTCGTCGGCATACTTGATGACGATGTTGGAGTTGTGTACAAGGAAAAGAGGAGGGGGCTCAGCACGCAGCCCTAGGGGGCTCCGGTGTTGAGGGTCAGAGGATCAGAGGTAATGTTGCCCATCTTCACCACCTGACGGCGGCCCGACAGAAAGTTCTTAATCCAACTGCGCGTGGTCGGGTGCTGGCCCAAGTCCTTGAGCTTTTCATCCAGTCTGGCAGGGATGATGGTGTTAAAGGCGGAGCTATAGTCCACGAAAAGCATCCTCACACACCTGCTCTTCCCCCTCTGGTCCAGGTGGGTGAGCACGGAGTGTAAAGCCAGAGCAACTGCATCGTCTGTGGATCGATTTTGACGGTATGCGAATTGCCATGGGTCCAGTGTGGCAGGCAGCGTGGAGCAGATGTAATCTCTCACCAGTCTTTCGAAACACTTACTTACAATCGGTGTAAGAGCGATCGGTCTCCAGTCATTGAGACACGCCACCTTGGACTTTTTGGGGATTGGGACCACGATGGAAGATTTAAAACCAGAGGGAACCACAGCTTGGGACAGGGACATGTTGAAGATGTCTGTGAAAACTCCTGCCAACTGGGTTGCGCATACCTTGAGCACACGGCCTGGGATGCCGTCCGGGCCGGCTGCTTTGCGGGTGTTCCCCCGCTGGAAGGCTCTGCGCACATCAGCCTCTGAGATGGCGAGAGGGCTGGGTTCCACGGTTGGTGCAGGCAGTGGCTGTACTGTACCTACAGACTCAAAGCGGGCGTAGAAGGTGTTGAGCTCCCCCGGGAGGGAGGCAGAGGAGGCCTCTGCAGATCTGACTCTCCCTCTGTAGTCAGTGATGTCACGCAGTCCCTGCCATGTGCTCCTCACATCCCCACTCTCAAACTGGGCCTCCACCTTGGTCTTATAGTCCCTCTTAGCCTTCCTGATGGTCCTCAGGAGTACCGCACAACTGTCTCCCAGATTTTCAGATCTGAAAGCTACATTTCGTGCATGGAGGGCAGCTCCATGCACAAACTTTTTTGGGACAATGACAATGTCCTCAGTACACTTACTGATGAAGCATGTGACTGTGTCCGCAAACTCACTGACATTGCCCCCAGCAGCGTTCCTGAACATGTCCCAGTCCACATCTTCAAAACAGTCCTGCAGTGTGGAGTCTGATTGCTCAGACCAGGTCCAAACTTCCTTCCTGCGGATGGGCTCTCTTTTCAGCCTCTGCCTGTATGCAGGCAAAAGCTGAATGGTGCTGTGGTCTGATTTCCCAAAGGGGGGGCGGAGGAGAGGTTTGTAGGCGTCTTTGTAGGTGGTGTAGCAGTGGTCCAAAATACCGTCTCCTCTGGTGTTGCAGGTGATGTGTTGGTGGTACTTAGGGAGGACCTTCTTGAGGTGTGCTTTATTAAAGTCCCCAGCCACCACAAAGACACAATCTGGCTTAGAAGTCTCTTTCTCACTGATGGCATTGTGCAGCTCGTTCAGTGCTGTGTCTACATTGGCTCTTGGATGGATATAGACACCAGTAAAGATCACAGCACTGAATTCATGGGGCAGCCAGAAAGGTCTAAGTTGGAGCATAACAAATTCCACATCTGGACAGCAGAGGGAGCTAGTGACCTGCGCATCAGAACACCAGGAGTCTCTGACATAGATGCATACTCCTCCTCCCTTACTCTTCCTGGTCAGTGCAGAAGTGAGCACAGCTGCAGCCATACGTCGGCGCCGCCATCTTCAGATAAATTCACAGGATCAGGATCAGCAAACTCATTCACCTTGCAGCATGGTCTCAAACAAAAGGGATTCAAATAGGCCACTCCCACACTTAAATAATCTTCCTCCTCCTTGATTTTCTCCTGAGAGGACTGATTGGTGGATCTCTCCACCTGCTCTCAAGGAGTTATGTACCCTGCTTAGTAGTTCCCCCTGCTGACCCCCAGTTGACATTATTTCTCCTCATCCAAATCCACTGATTAGATCTAGTTGCTTCATCTGACATATCCTTCACTGTCTTCCTCAAACTCTGTCCCCGCACTCCGAGTTCCCCCAGGAACAAGACAGCTGATCTTGCTATGAATCCCCTACACTCCACTTCAAATCCCCTACACTCCACTTAAAATCCTAGTTTCCCACCCTCGCTGCTCAGCTTCTGCTCCTAAGTCTGCATATCTAAGCTTTTTTTCTTTGATAGGCTTCTTCCACTGAGTCTTCCCAAGGAACTGTCAGCTCAATGAAATAGACTATCTGTTGACTCACTGACCACAACACTATGTCAGGCCTCTGATTAGTACAAACTATTTCCTGGGGAACAACAAACTTTCCCCCTAAATCTACTTGCATTTCCCAATCACAAGCACCTTCTAGACGGCCAAACCCTTGCCTCCTTACTAACTTACCACTCCTGTATTTCTCCTCCTCACGGACAAACTGAATTGCTAGACTCCTATTCTTAAAACCCTCTGAATTTACCTGTCATCATTCCCTTCGGTGCCTGCAGCTCAACTTTTC
The DNA here is from genome assembly GCA_026686955.1 of Epinephelus cyanopodus. Lineage (NCBI taxonomy): Eukaryota > Metazoa > Chordata > Actinopteri > Perciformes > Serranidae > Epinephelus > Epinephelus cyanopodus. The sequence continues at coordinate 39,914,481 of CM048924.1, read as the reverse complement.
AACATCTGGTTATGTCGCCATGTATTCCAGCCTTGTGACAAGCTACCTTTACAGCCTGACAAAATATGCTTTATGGTAGCGGCACCTGAATATAATGGGCATGATGGGTCCTCATTTACCCACAGTTTTAGGTTCTGGGGGGTTGGTAACATATCGTATGTAGCCCCTACCAGGAATCTAATATGATTCTCCTCCATCTCCACAGGTCCCTCCAACCACAGGTCCCTTCTCTACACTTTCCCAATTCAACCACTGTCCCTGCTTAGCCTGGGCCACTACCTTTGCACCCCTCAATATCTCCTGTCTACGTTTCTGTTCCACAACCAGCTTTCTTTTATATTTGGGACCTGCTTTATTCCATACCATTGTCTGAGCCAAGCCCCAGGCCTCCCCGGCCAAACTGACCATTACCTACTATCTCTGCATGCCTAAGGGCTGCCTCTGCCTCCTGAACTGCCAATCTTGGGTTCCATTTCCTCCCCTTGGTTTGAACAGCTCTGTCCTGACCTCAGTACATTTAAATTCCTCTGTTAAACTAGATACTGGCAGCTGAATTATCCCTTTTCCATACAATGCAACACTACTTAGACACCTAGGAGCACCCAACCACTTCCTAACATAGGAGCTAACCAACCTTTCAATTCTCTCCACAACAGATATTGGAATTTCATAAATTTACAGTGGCCACATTAACCTAGAATATAGCCAAAAATGCAAAGACCACAACTTCAAATAATATAACGTGGGCAATAATTAATAAAATGTGTGTAGTTAAAGCAGACTGAACAGAGTTCACATTCAAGTGAGTCAAGGACAGAGGGATGCTGTGTGCTGGACGCCCTCTAAAGTTATTGAGATCGTGATATCGTGATATTTCATAGATCAATCTCTAATTGAATCAATATTACAAAATGTGTAGCCCTTCCTTGATTGCTCTGCGGTTGGTTTACAATGAACTTGTCTTACTAATTTGTGAAGCACTTTTGGTTGCCTTTGGGTCTGAAATGTGCTATAAATAAATGTTCCTTGCCTTTTCTAGAAAGGTTTTGACGAGTAAAAAAATAAAATAAATAATAATAATAATAATAATAGTAATAAATGAATTAAAATAAATGAATAGAAATAATAAATAAGTAAATAAACAACAACTATAAACAATGTTTTTGTTTTTTGTTTTTTTTTTAATTCTCTGTTCATTTCATGTCCTCTTATTGGGGTTGCTGTGGCCCAGAGGTAGAGCAGGTCGTACACCAATCGAAAGAGTAAGACTTCGATCCCCGGCTCCTCTAGTCTGCATGTCGAAGTATCCTTGAGCAAGATAATGAACCCCAAATTGCTCCCGATGGCTGTTCCATCAATGTGTCAGTGTGTTAAAACTGAGTAGCAGGTGGCACCTTGTATGGTAGTCTTGGCCACCAGTGCGTGAATGGATGAATGTGACTCGTAGTGTTAAAAAAAAAAAAAAAGCACCTTGATTGACTAGAAAGGAGCTATACAAATGTCCGTTTAGGTCCATTTATTTCTTACTCTACTTGTTTTGCTCCCAAAATCCCCTCGCAGCAGGGCTTGCATATCTCATGTAGAATTGGAGGGGGAATTTCAATCAATCAATCATCAATCAATTTTATTTATAAAGCCCAATATCACAAATCGCAATTTGCCTCACAGGGCTTTACAGCATACAACATCCCTCTGTCCTTTGGACCCTTACAATTTCTTGGTTAGTTCTCTTCGCTTTACTTCATATTACCCAAGGAAAAGTCTCATGACCACTATCACAATATCAACCTACCTCCATCTGCCTGCTGCCTCATCATTTATCATGTGCACAGTAATACAGAAGCAGCTATTCGCACGTCTTGGGCTCCCTTCACAATGGTTGATTAACATGCACATTAAGAAATAAGAAATCATGTAAACAACAATAAAAGAAATTCTAACATTATCACAAGAAAAAATTGAAATACTACATAACTCATACATACTTCAAATTCAGTCCCTGTTAATGACCAAAATGTATGCAAATAGGAATGTAGTAAATTAATGCATTATGTTAAATATTTGAAGGGGGCATAAATGGTGCATAAATACAGTAATAAAAAGGTCAAGTCAGAATATTCAGTCAGCGTCAAGCAATAAACTCAAGAATTCAACAATCCATGACCTGCAGATGAAGCCATCCTTGTGGTGTAGGACCGGATGCAGGCATATCGTGGTCATGGCAACTGGGGCTCAATCATCCTGCTTGCTCTCTTCCATGCCACTGATTGAAGAGGTCCTCGCAATGGCAGCTCCATCCTGGCAGCGCTGTCATGTAGAGTAGACCGTAGGGCAGCCTCTAATCAGCCTAACCATTTCCCGATCTCTTGCACATTAAGGGCTTGCAAAGCAGTTGGTAACTCATTTTGAGCTCAGCGAGATGGCTGTGTGGTCGCCCTCTCGTATGTGAATGGCATCACTGCACCTTAGATGTTCCATTTGTTATAGCAGTGATGCAGAACATCATTCGTCTACTGCCTACAGGGGAAATACAGCTGGTCAGTAAACTCTAATCCTCTTCGTGACACTTGTCCAGTACAGTGGTAGGGCATTTATCATAAAAGACCCATTACATCTAATTGGGCAATACACCTGGCAATACATCGTATTTAGCTCGATATTGTCAGTTGCAAGTCAAGCCACATCTGTGATGTCACAAGCATTTTCAAAAACCAGACTGTAATCAAAATAAAAAGACAAGGATCTTATTCTCATTTAAGAAACATTCAGTTACACAACGTTACTCCTCAAAAACACTAGTCAATGGCAGGGAATCAAGATGGCGCCAGTGTGTGCGGCACGCCGTCTATTGCTCCCACTTTTGTCTGTGTTTTTAGTGTTTTTAAGCCTTGACACTTCTCAGATCGAGTCTCTGCTGGTTTATAATCGCCAGTCCCTTTTGGATTTACGACAAAATGTCAGTGATCTAAGTGCCTTTAATCAAGGGGGCCAGAAAACTTTACCCCCGCTACTGTCGGAAATCCCGACTCACCTTTTCCGGGCCTCGGCGCTGCCTTCCCGGCGGAAGCGTCCTCGTCGCCGCGGTAAACGAAGCGGTCGGATGGTAAAATTAAGGATCTGTCTGGCACGCTCCGCGTACGACTCCCGGACTGTACAAGGACCATCACATCCCTTCACGGTGCCCTGGCGCTTCCTGGATCCCATTGACAGCTGTCTGGTACCTGTCACCGGCTTGGATGACGTAAGCCCATCCCGGCTGCGCTACCGGCTCCGCTACCGGCTCCCTGCCCGGCTCCGACAGCGTGGGATTAATCTCCACAACCTGAGGATACCGCTTCGTGTGCAGCGATCTGCTGGACCACAAGCTCCAGCTCCGACCAGAATTGGCCTGGTTAACGCCAGATCGCTGGCAAACAAAACTTTTATCTTGAGGGAGTTTTTCAACTCCAGTGATTTGGATTTCCTCTGCGTAACGGAGACGTGGATCAACGCTGGTGAGTGCAGCCCTCTTGTTGAACTTTTACCGGCCGATTGCTCTTATTTTAACTCCCCGCGGGCACTGGGCCGAGGTGGAGGAACGGCGACTGTTTTTAAAGGAACATTTAATTGCAAACAGCGTCCTGCATCCTTCTCCAGTTTTGAGGTGACTGTTTTCGAGGTTGGTCGCTCAGACCCGGTGCTCTGTGCCGTCATTTACAGACCTCCAAAATATAATAAGGAGTTCATAAGTGACTTTTCAAACTTCCTTGTGGGAGTGATGCCCAATTATGATCGTGTCCTTCTTGTCGGCGATTTTAACCTCCATGTCTGCTGTCCTGATAAGCCTATGGTGAAGGACTTTTTAAACATCGTGGACTCTTTTGGTTTGAAACAGTGTGTGTCTGGTCCCACACACGAGCATGGGCATACATTAGACTTGGTTTTCTGCTATAATCTGACTGTGTCCAACTTGGAGATCGGTGATTGTGTGTTTTCTGACCATGCACCAGTTTTATTTAATGTTGATCTCTCCTGTGCAGCAGTTGAATACCGCGCTCCTGTCAGGCTCTGTCGGGCTTTTAACCCCCTCACTGCCGGCAATTTCTCTGCTGCCTTCTCTGCTGTCTGTGTCCGCCCTGATTCAGCCCCTGCTGATACTCCTCCTGCCTTTCCATAATGGACTCTGTGGCTCCTCTAAAACCCAGGCAGTCTAAGGCTAGACGTGAGTCCTGGTTCAATGACAGAACCCGTGCAGCCAGACGGGAATGTCGCAGAGCCGAACGCAGGTGGAAGAAGGACAAGCTGCAGGTTTCATTTCAAATTTTGAAGAACTGTTGGTGCTCTTATCAAAATATTGTCAAAGAGTCCAGAAGAGAGTATCTTTCAAACATTATCACAGAAAACTGTAAGTACCCTCATGTCCTGTTCAGAACAATTGACTCTGTTTTGAATGTCCCACAGCCTGTATGTTTGGAAACATCCATTGATGTGTGTAATAGTTTTCTGCACTTTTTCACTGATAAGGTTGTTTTCACAAGAGCTCTCATTTCTCCACCCACCTTTGACCCCTCTGTCTCTGTTTCCTGCCCAGCTACGTTCAATAGATTTGAACCTGTGACTCTGTCACTGTTAGAGGATGTGGTGGCCCATATTAAACCATCAGGTTCCCCTCGCGATGTGGTCCCTCCCCACTTCTTTAAAGAAGTTTTCCCTACCATAGGTCAGTCGGTTCGGACCATTTTAAATAGCAGCCTGTCCTCTGGTGTTGTCCCAGTAAGCTTCAAACATGCAGTAGTACAACCTTTGCTGAAGAAGCCTGGCTTAGATAGCACTGTTTTAGCAAATTTCAGGCCCATCTCCAAGTTGCCTTTTGTTTCTAAGATCCTGGAGAAAATTGTCTATGCACAACTAAAAACTTTCCTTGATCATCACAATATTATGGAGGTTTTTCAGTCTGGTTTTAAAACTTTGCATAGCACGGAAACTGCCCTTTTAAAAGTTTTTAATGACATTTTAATAGCAAATGATAGTGGCAACTATGTTGTTCTTGTACTGCTTGACTTGACCGCTGCCTTTGACACTGTAGACCACAACATTTTGTTAAAACGTCTGCAGCAGCTAGTGGGCATTGGTGGTAGCGCCCTGGATTGGTTCAGGTCCTACTTAGCCGACAGGACTATGTGTGTTGGTCTTGGTGCCTGTGAATCCTCCTCCGCCCCACTTTTATATGGGGTCCCACAGGGTTCAATTTTAGGACCCCTGCTTTTCTCCCTGTACATGCTTCCCCTAGGGTCTATCCTCAGAAAGCATGGTGTCGCCTTTCATTGCTATGCTGATGACAGCCAGATATATGTTCCCCTGAGTAAAGGCAATGCCTTTTCCCTCAAGCCCCTGCTGGCATGTCTTGAAGATATCAAAGCCTGGATGGCCCTAAACTTCTTAAATTTTAATGAAAAAAAAACAGAGGTGATGGTGTTTGGCCCCAGTGGCTCCTGTGTTTCCTCCCCTGTTGATCTGGGTCCTTTGGCAGTTTATGCGAAGTCTACTGTTACTAACTTGGATTTTAAGATGGACAGTGATTTTAAATTGGACCGCCAAATTAGTGCAGTTGTAAGGTCAAGTTTCTTTCACCTCAGGCAGCTTGCGAAGGTGAAGCCGTTTCTAGCACATCAGCACTTTGAAGCAGTAATCCATGCCTTCATCACGTCTCGGCTGGATTACTGCAATGCACTTTATTTTGGAGTTAGCCAGTCCTCCCTTGCGCGTCTCCAGTTAGTTCAGAACGCTGCCGCTCGTCTGCTAACTGGAGTACAAATGAAGGAGCACATCACTCCAATCCTGGCCTCCCTCCACTGGCTGCCTGTGCATTTTAGAGTTCATTTTAAGATCCTCTTATTTGTTTTTAAATCTTTAAATGGCCTCGCCCCGCCCTACCTCTCTGAGCTTCTTCACCCCTACGCCCCTGCCCGGTGCCTAAGGTCAGCTGATCAGCTGCTCCTTCAGGTACCGAGGTCTAAGCGAACACTTAGAGGAGACCGTGCATTCTCCATTGCTGCTCCAAAAATGTGGAACAATCTACCAGTGCACATCAGGCGGGCCTCCTCACTGTCTGTTTTTAAAACCCACCTTAAAACCCACTTTTACTCACTGGCTTTTAACCCAGCATGAGACCTCGCTCTGTTTTTATTTGTTTGTTGCTGTTCTTATTCAGTTGTATTTTGTTTTATTTTGCTTGTTTGTTTTTACCTGCTTCTTTTTGTTGTTGTTTTATGACCTTATGTACAGCACTTTGTTTCAACTGTGGTTGTTTTAAAGCGCTTTATAAATAAAGTTGAGTTGAGTTGAGTTGAGGGTTTCATTGAGTGCTGTAGGTTTAGTTCATTCAAAACATACCTACTGTAAAACACATTAGACATGGCTTAATAGCGACAACTTCAAACTCAACTACACAATCAGCTTCACTATAAAACCAGTAGCATGGCCATCTGACCTTTTTCAAGTTGTTTTGGCCATTGACGATCCTATCTCAATCATCATAAATCTCAACTGCCACAATAATTGCCAGCACAGAATTTTTCTACTATTAGCAGATTAGTAAAGTACCCACCTTGGGTTTTTGGGGGGAGCCAGGTATGGCCCTATATTAGCATAGTTTCATAAATCAAGTTTCTGTGCCCTTATTTTTTGCTAAGTCATTCATATAGCAACCGGTGGTCTTTTGTGGTCTTCTCATCTGTTTCCTCTCTATCAAGTCATAGTTGTCCTATTGCCCACCTTTATATTTGACGGAGTGACAGTCACGCATCAGCCATCTGCCATTTCTGTTTGGGTGTCACATTGCTATTTGTTCTATATGTTCTTGCTGTTCAGACCTCTTTTCCTTGCACTCGTTTATCAACCAATCAATTTTATTTACAAAGCCCAATATCACAAATCACAAGTTGCCTCACAGGGCTTTACAGCATACAACACCCCTCTGTCCTTAGGACCCTCACAGTGGATAAGGAAAAACTCCCCCCAAAAAAACCTTTAATGAGGGATAAAAACGGTAGAAACCTCAGGAAGAGCAACTGAGGAGGGATCCCTCTTCCAGGACGGAAAGACATGCAATAGATGTTGTACAGACCAGATCAGCATAATAAATTAACAGTAATCCGTATGACACAATGATGAAGAAAGGAAGAGAGAGAGAGAGAGAGAGAGAGAGAGAGAGAGAGAGAGACAGACAGACAGCGAGAGATGCAGGACAGACGGTAATGACAGTAGCTTACAACAACATTAATGAAAGTAATCATATTATAAATATAGTTCTGGCTACTGTGGTACAATATATTGAAAGTATCTGATAGTGTACATATGTAATAATAAAAGTAGAAGTATGACTAATGAGAACAGCAGCAGGAGGCATCTGGCAGGACCATGGCAGCAGCAGCACAACCACACACGTCACACTATGATATATGATTTATATGATTCCAATTCTGTCTGCCTCGATTGAGTTTGGCACATTTGTCACATGTTCCCACAATACTCATGGTCTACACAATCTCATGCCGTATGCACAGCCATCCTTGGTCCTCTCACTACATGCTGCATATACTAACACCAGCTTGTCTTCTAACTGTTGACTTTTATCACTTTATAATCCACTATCATGCATCACCCATGCTTATGTCCTCTAGGTTATCCTATCACAATTTCTGTCCTATCCTGTTGAACTCGTTTATTCAAGTTGGTCATGAATTAACATAATTCTACTGGTTCAGTTGTTTTTACCTTGCTTGCAATTATCATGCTGCTCACTCATGTATGTGAGACCTCATGCTGTATGCACAAACATCCATGGTCTGTGGGACTTTGTGCAAATGCTCTATCATGGTCTGTGGGACCTCATGCTGTATGCTCTAACACCCGTGGTCTTCGGGGAACGCCCTCTAAATGCTCATACGTGGTCTGCGGGACCCCCAGCAACACTTAGTGTTTTTTTTTTTGGTTGTGCAACCACGAGTTTCTATTTGACATGCTGACTTGTTTTTTTTAAATATTTTATTTAAGTTGGTCTTCTGACCTTAATTTCTGTTTGGTCTTATGATCTTTCATTTCAGTTGGTCCTCGTTGACCTTTTATTATGTTCAACATATAGACACCCATGGTCTGCAGAACCACGCATTTTTCAGCTTTCCTTTCTGGCATATCACCATCATTTCTATTGTCACAGCTTACTTCATCTCTGGCTTTTATATCATTTGGTGGTTAGACGTCAACACGTTTCCTTGCTGCTTTCCTTTTCAACACTTTTTTTCGCATCTATCATCATCTAATAGTTGATGGCTTCCTAGCTGTAATTCCAGACATATTCCTAACACACATTTCTCATCAGAGTTGTATTAATTTCATTCAGGGCTTATTTCTGTCATATACTTCACTATGCACATATCTTTTCCATAGTTTTGCTTTATGTGTGTTTCTCTAGCTGTGCATCTCCCCGTAATTTTCTCTTTACTTATTTATTAGAAGCCTGTTGCCTGCTGGTAAGGTAAAGATCACCTCATGTCAATTGGTCAGTTGTCCCTCTCCATTCTTCTCTCAATATTCTTCCATATTCATGGAAGAATACATTCATACTATGGTTTTATACCATCTCTGCAGGGTCTAAACACCAAAGACTTTTCACATTTCGCATTCCTATGCACATATTGATTAATATTCTTTTTACAATAAAAACGTGGCTCTCCTGATTGACATGAGGATCAGTTGACATGTTGGGGGGTTACTACTCAAACATGATGTCATTATGGTCATCTCGGATTGATTTTAAGATGACCGTAAGAGCAGATAGGGTCCACATGAAGATGCAATTGACTTGCACGGCAGGACTAATATCACAGTAATATGCCCTCAGTTTTCTTTTTTAAATCTGTCTGCTGCAGTGCCTCTTTAAAGTTGGGGTGTACCTGCATCTGTTTACCTTATTCTGGAAAGCATACATAATGCAATGGAAACAGATATCAGTTCTCAGAAATTGTTTGTTATTATTTTGGGATCTTGAATGACATGTCTGTGCATCAGTGTTTATGTATCTTTAAATTGATTCTTATGATCGTGGATGACCACAAGCTTTAATGCCCATCCTGTTTGCAACATAGGACTTTGATTTTGCAAACTAGTCATTTCTTTTATTACACGTTATTGAAAAGTGTTTGCTGTATTCTGTAGTTGTCCCTCACAGCAGGGAGCAGGCTAAGGGCTGACGAATCCGGTTGTGATGCTTGAATCAGGGTTTATGTTAGAAACAGTTTTTCCAATGCAGCTCATCATGGTGGGGCTCCTAACTATGGTGGCAGACACGAAAACGAGAATGTCCCTATCCAGAAGGGGGCCTCCAGGAAGTGCGCCAGGCTTTGGTGCCAACTTTTGTGGCGGCTAAACAGTGGTACTGCAATTTCCAGGGTCCGTCGTGTGATGCCGTTGAGCCCAAAAAGACGTTTTCCCATAAACTCAGAAACACAACTTTAAATCATACCACAAAATGATTTGCAAAATTTAAGCCATTCAGTCTGATAACATTTGGAAAGTCTAAAAGAGCCGCAAATTAAATAATTTAATCCCCATTCAAGTTAGCAGAGTGCTAAACCTGAAGTTTTATCAATATAAATAAATATACATATATATATAACTTTATATTGCAGGAATAGAGCGATATGGGCCTCATGCACCACTAAGCAACTTTAATAGGAATGAACAGGGCCCCATTGCCAATGCTGTATCCAGGTCTCTTAATACATCCATGACCTAGTTCCAGTGTTTGCTTGGTCCATGATGTGCTACTGTAGAAAGATGGCGGTGCAACATGGCTCCACTGACGAGGACCTGCTCTCTGGATGGATATAAACTGCTCATTGAAAGTAACAAAAACACAAAAGTTCTTCAGGTGATTATACAGTAAAAAAAAAACATACTTATAATATAATATATGTAGGAGAAATACCTAGAATATCTGCACTCGCAATAAAGTTTGAGGCACCACCATTCTAATGAGGGAAGCGACTAATCAAATTAATAACTCCCTAAACCAATTATTAATTCATCAGCCACTTAGCAATAATGAATCAATCTCTATCAATCCACTTTGACAAGTGGCTGGCAGCTGCTGGCTCCGATGAATCTGAGTGAAGAGGCCGGTGGAACAGGCGCTTGTCTACTTTGTGATGATTACTCGCTTATAATAAAGTTGAAAACAGTCTTGTTGGCCGTTTGATCTTGTTATCAAAGTTAATATTAACGCACATAAAAATGTTCAAATTGGCTGGCTGCGTCACTTCAAGTATAATGTTACTGAAGGTACTGGAGATAAAAAAAGAAATGGATGAGCAAAATTTAAAAGTTCAAAATAACTTTGAACGTGAGCAAGCAAGAGTTACGCAGGCACCGTAACTGGCTAAAACATAAGATATGGCAAAAGCAAGTAGACAAAAAAGGAAAGAGGCGGGAAAAAAAGATGGTAGAGTAAGGAAGAGGACGTAGGAGAGAGTAAGAGATGAAAAGAGCAAGAGACGCGCTGTGCTCGCTTGTTTTTATCTGGCCAAAGTGGGCAGGTTTGTTAAGGCGGTCTCTTAGTTGTTAATAGCTTATTATTTTATTTTGGGGGAAACTTAATGCTTTTTATTATAGGAGATCATATACTTTAACATGTTAAGTGCAATAGACCCATACTATGACCATCACCAAGAAAGAAAGATGGCTGCTGTAGCCTGAATGTCTGTGGCTGGTCTTAGATTGCATCAATAAATGGTCCGATTGTGACTAATCGAAGTGGCTGATCTACTCCTATTTTGATCTGAAAAAGGTCGGTAATCCAATGAACTGAGAAGTGTTGATATTAAGCACTTTTTCTCTCTGCAATGGCTGGTGCTGAAGTGTCTCTGCAAACAATCTGGGATGCCATTGAACGTAACAAAGATGAAATGATGACTCATTTTGATACAAAAATTGAGTCAATTCAACGTGGACTTGACAAAATACAAGGATCTTTATCCACACTGGGTGACCAAGTATCACAGCTTGAACAAAGAGTGGGCTCAACTGAGAATAACTACGAGGATCTGACTAAACATGTGCAAACACTTGAGAAGGAGAATGTCTACTTGGAGGACAAAGTTGATGACGCCGAGAACAGAAGCCACTCCTCAAATCTTCGTTTTCTTAATGTCCCTGAGAAAAGCGAGGGTAAGGATATGATAATGTTCCTGAATCAACTCTTTCCACAAATTTTGGGCAAAGAGAACCTCTCCGTTGTGCCTATTATTGAAAGGGCGCACCGTTCTCCCACATTCAGCTCCAGCTCATGATCTTCTCCTCGGCCCATCCTTGTGAAGTTTTTACATTTCCAGGATAAATTGGGGATCCTACGTCTGTCACGTGAGAAAGGAGAGCTCACCTTTTTGGGAGCTCGAATCCACATCTTTCCTGACTTCAGCGCTGCTCTGATCAAGTGCCGGCAGTTTGATACTGTCAAAAAGAAACTTCGTGCTGCTGACATCAGGTATTCTCTTCGCTATCCCTGTACGAGACTTACTTCAGCGATTCCCTCAGTCCGTCTCCATGACAGCTCTACTTTTGCGTTTTGTTACCCGTAAAATCAACTTTTGCCAAGTGATCTACTGGTCATCACTGTGCGTGAGACTCCACTGTTTGTTTGCCGCATACTGCTCCGCTCTGACGTCATTGTTACCAGGTTCCAGCTGATACTGTCGTGATGCTGTCGCAAAGCGGACTTTTGCTGATAATCAAATGTAGGCTATATTCTTTTTGTGAAATAAAAACTACACAAGTCTTCATCAGGATATCATAATGAAGACTTGTGTAGTCGAAACGCGTAGATATCCCTGTGTTTAAATAAAGGACTTTCAATATTTCCACGGAGTACCTCGGACTTTTCAGATTGGACTGCATTTTTGAACACTTTTTGAAACTTTCAATTTACTACAGTCCTCCTGTTTTTATTTCATTAAATTCATTCCCTGTCTTTGAAGACCACCTGAGCGACACTTTTTGTCTCCTGACAATCTTGACCCAGTGCAGCACTCACTATTTTTCCTTTTTACTTGACTATATTCTTTTAGTTTTTGTTTTTGTGAATTAAATAGGGCCCTCCCTTATTTCTACTGGCATAATATTGCAATCTAAGTCTTTGATATAAGAACTATCTAATGTGTTGTTACACGTTGTGTGTGTGTGTGTGTGTGTTTGTGTGTGTGTGTGTGTGTGTGTGTGTGTTTGTCTGTGTCTTTGAGTGTGTGTCCTGTCTGTCTTTTTTCTTGCTCCCCACTCTCTTCACTCTATCTCTCCCCACTCGAATTTCTTTATTTTAACTGTCATTTTCTATAAAATACAATTGATTTAGCAAAGGATCTAAAGATTATTCACCTTAATATCCGGAGTCTTGTCTCAAAAATTGATTTATTAAGAGCCTGGGTTACTCTGAGACATGGCTTCATGATAACATCACAGATGATGAAATTGTAATTGAAAATTTTGTGTTATATAGAGCTGATAGGTCCTCTAGAGGTGGTGGTGTGGCTACCTATGTTGCAGTAAATTTAGCTTCTGACCACATTATTCCTATTGTTGAGCCAGTTAATTTTGAATGTCTTTTTGTCAATATAATGTTTCATGAAAATAAACAGTTAACAATTGGCAACATTTACAGGCCTCCCTCAGCCCCTGCTGATTCTACCATGTGCATTCTATCTACTATTAATTCTCTTGGGAGGCATAATGAATTAATTATTCTTGGTGACTTCAACAGTAACTGGCTTGATCGTTCTTCTCATAAGGACAGAAACGTATTTAATAGTGTACACCTCACGCAGCTCATTAATGAACCTACAAGAGTTGATTATAGATCTTCATCTCTGCTTGAATGGATCCTTGTCTCAAACCCTGACAGAATAGTTAAATCTGATGTTATGTCAGACTGTTTAAGTGATCATTCTGTTATATTCTGTGTATGGAAAATAAAAGTTCCTCGTTCTCCTCCCAAATTTATGACACTCAGACAAAGTAAGAACATTAATGAAGACAACTTCATTTATGATTTGATTTCCATGATCTGGGATAGATTTCAGTTAATTCCCTATGCTGAGGAAGCATGGAACTTTATTCTGAAGTAAACAAAATTATTGACAAACATGCTCCAATGAAGACTGTTAGAGCCAAAGGAACACACTTGCCCTGGATCAGTTCAGAACTCATAAATCTTTTTAAACAGAGGAATAAAGCATGGGCTAGATATCGCTCATCTAGAGACTCCACTGACTGGGATACTTACAGATCACTGAGAAATGAATGTACAATCAAGACTAGGAATGCAAAGTCTAATTACTACAAAGATAGCTTGTCCGAAAATTTTCACAATCCAAGACAGTTTTGGAATCGATTGAATCATACTCTTAACAGAAATAACAAAAATGTTCTAAACCAGATTCAATTTAATAATGAGTCTATTTCTGATCCATCACTTATTTCTCATGCTTTTAATCATCATTTCTCTTCCATCTGTAGCTCCTATCACTTTGACTCTTATTGGACTGCCAGTCCCTCATATAGTACTCTCTCTGACCATTCATTTTCCTTTAAAAAAATCTTGCCTAATGAAGTTTTTCTTGCTTTACGTCAATTGAAAGATAACACAAGTGCTGGTTCAGATGGCCTTGAAGTTAAATTTATCAAACTTGCCGCACATGTTTTGATGTATCCCCTTGCTGATCTGTTTAATTTGTCTGTCTACCTGTTCAATCCCCAAGATATGGAAATGTGCTAAGGTTACCCCCCTTTTCAAAGGCAGAGATTCCTCTGATGTAAATAACTATCGTCCTATTTCTATTATTTGCATGATTGCAAAAATTTTTGAAAAACTTATTTTTAACCAATTGTCACAGTACTTAAATTCATTCAATATTCTATTGCCATTTCAATCAGGATTCAGACCAAATTTTTCCACTACCACAGCTTTGTTGAAATTCACTGTTCTCCTCCTTTGATAAGGGTCAGTTAACTGGTGCAATCTTCATTGATTTGTCTAAAGCTTTTGATCTGGTTGACCAGTATTTACTTCTTGATAAACTTTATGCTATCGGTCTCGATCAAAATGCTTTTCTCTGGTTTAATGCTTATCTCCACAATCATCGTCAATGTGTTGTTTTTCAGGGTCATCAGTCTGACTTTTTAATTATTGAAAAGGGTGTTCCGCAAGGCTCCACATTCTTTTTTTCAGTTTTTATCAACGATCTACCTAATATTTGTTCTCCTGAGGAACATGTTAGCATGTCTCAAATGCGTGAGCTGTTGGACCAGCAAAAGGACTTTTATAGAACTTTGCTCGAACAGCAGGAAAAAAGTTTCAAAACATGTGTGCAGATCATCGTCGACTCATCAAACAAGAGGATCGATGAGCTCTCAAAGGAAGTCTATGATCTCAAGGTGAGTCTGGAAATGACTCAGAAGGTGTTTGATGATTTTAAAACTACCAGTAAAACCTGGTCCAAGAACTGCAATGAAACAAGATCAGATCTCGACACTATCTGCAAAAGCCTCCTATCAATTTCTGATAAGGCTGAAAATCTGGAGGGGCACTCAAGACGCCATAATGTTGTTGTTGAAGGAATAAAAGAATCTGGAAATGAAAAGAGCTCTGAATCTGAGGAGAAAGTAAGAAAACTCTTTAGTGAAAAACTTCTACTGGATCATCGGAATATAGAGCTGGACCTGGTTCACAGAGCTGGAAAACCAATGTCCTCATCTGGGAAACCCCGGCCCGTCGTGGTCAAATTTCTACGTCTGAAGGACAAGCTCGCTGTTCTTGACAGAGCTAAGAACTTAAAGGGCACAGGTATCTTCATTAACGAAGACTTCCCCGAAGCTGTCCGGCTAAGAAGAAAACAACTACTGCCAGAAATGAAGGCAGCCCGGCAAAGAGGTGACATTGCTTACTTAAGATATGACAAACTAATTGTCCATCCACCAAGCCTGAATCTACAAAGACAGGTAAACTCATAGATAGCCCAAAAGCCTTGTGGTGTATATCCAGTGCACTTATGTTGCTGAATTTAAGTCCACATCTACAGAATATTATATTACAAATACAATGGCTTTGGAAAAAACAAGCTTTGAAGACATTGTCTTTAATCCTTTTGATTTTTGTAATTTTGATTCATACAATGCAAATCTTGACCCTGATTTGAATTTTTTTTCAACTTTTAATGCTTCAAATTTCTGTAAGTTTTATGATGAATCCCAATTTAATAATTTTTGTGATACTTTACCTTCAAATGTATTCTCTGCTTTTCATTTAAATATAAGAAGTCTCCCCAGCAACTATGATAAATTTATTCACTATTTATCTTCATTGAATCACAAATTTTCTGTTCTTGCTTTATCAGAAACATGGCTCACTGAGATTACCAGAGAGATCTTTAAGGTGCCTAAATACAACGTAGTCCATTATGTAAGAGGGAGTAGACCTGGAGGGGGTGTATCACTCTTTATTCATGACGACTATGAATTCAAACTAAGACATGATCTTACTGTTAAATCTACTGTCGGGGTGGAATCTGTTTTTGTGGAACTCATTGGGGTCTTGGGCCACAAGAAGATTATTGTTGGGGTTATATATCGCCCTCCTGACTCCCCTTTAAGAGATTTTATTGAAAACCTCGCTATTTGTCTGGAGTGTATCAACAAGGAAAATAAGTTGTGTTTTATTTTAGGAGATTTTAATGTAAACCTCTTCAAATGTGATTCGAATGATGTCATGGGTGATTTTTTAAATACATTTTACTCTAGTTACTTTTTCCCCCTCATCCACAGGCCTACGAGAGTTGGAGATCATTCAATATCTTTACTTGACAATATTTTCACAAATTCCCTAGGGAAAGGAATGAATTCTGGGATTCTGTTATCAGATTTATCTGACCATTTTCCTATTTTTCAGTGTTCCTTAATTCAGGCTGATGGGATTAATTACACTAAGAAACCACAACCAAAGTACAAAAGGATCATGAGTAAGTCAAACATCTCTAAATTTGAATCTATGCTTGTCAACATGTCCTGGGATGATATTCTTGTGACAAATAACGCTGATTCAGCATACAAGAAGTTCATGAATATAGTTAACACTAGTTTTAATCACTGTTTCCCCTTAAGCAGTTCTTCTAAGAAAAACAGCCAAGACTTTAACAAGCCTTGGTTTACAGATGATCTACTTAAGCTACTAAAGAAAAAGAACAAACTCTACAAAAAGTATGCCTTTAATCCAACACCTCTTACTCGTGGGGCATATAAAAGTTGTAGAAATAAATATATTCACTCCATCAGATCTGCAAAAAAGAACTATTTCAGTGATGAATTTAAGAGGTTTTCAAATGATACCAAAAATACCTGGAAAGTGATTAATCAGATATTGCAAAGAGGGAAAAAAAATTCGAAACTACCCTCAGTATTTCATGATAGTGAAAATGCTGTAAATAATCCGCTTGAGATTGCTCAAAAATTTAATGACTTCTTTGTAAATATTGGCCAGGATTTAGCTGATAAAATTCCTGACTGTCCGGGCAGTCCATTAGACTATATACCAGGGACCTTTTCCATTATGACTTCTTTTAAACCACCCAGTAGCCAAGAGATAAGTGACTTAATCGATGACCTCAGAACATCCTCAGCTGGTCACGACATTATTCCTGCTTTTCTTGTCAAACTGGTGAAACAGTCTATATTAAAGCCCCTCACTCACATCTTTTCCCTGTCCTTGGCTACAGGAGTTGTACCGGAGGATTTAAAAATTGCAAAAGTTGTTCCAGTGTTTAAAGCAGATGATCCAGGTTCTTTTAACAATTATAGGCCCATATCAATTCTGCCTTGTTTTTCAAAGATATTAGAAAAACTTGTATATAACAGAATTCTTTCTCACTTGACTTATAATTCAGTTCTCTACAAACATCAGTATGGTTTCAGGGAAAAGCATTCCACTTATATGGCTCTGCTTCACCTTACTGATAAAATTATTTCTGCACTCGATGATCATCAATTCACTTGTAGTATCTTTTTAGACTTTTCCAAAGCATTTGACACAGTTAATCATCAGGTTTTGCTTCAAAAATTGGTTAAATATGGTTTTCAGAACACAACATACAATTGGTTGAAGGATTATCTTTTCAATAGGTATCAATTTGTTTGCATTAATAATTGCTATTCTGACAAAGCTAAACTTACCTGTGGGGTCCCACAGGGGTCTATTCTGGGACCATTGCTATTTCTTATTTATGTTAATGATTTATCAAATGTTTCATATACCCTCTCACCAATTATGTTTGCTGATGACACAACCCTTGTTTTCTCTGACAGTAATTTTAATTCATTGATTAGAGAAGCAAATGTTGGTCTAACTGCTTATATGAAATGGTTTAAGTTAAATAAATTGTCTCTGAACATTAAGAAATGTAGATTTATAATTTTCAGTGGCAAAAAATCTTACCCAAGAGATTTATCCAAAATTCAAATTAACTCTGTTGATATGCTCCAGGTATCTTCATTTAGATTCCTGGGAGTTCTTGTTGATGAGAACTTAAATTGGAAAAATCAAATTGATTGTGTCAATACAAAAATTCACAAATCTCTTGGCATTATTAGACGGATTAGACATTTGGTTAAAACAAATTGTCTTCTCACTCTCTATTATAGTCTAATCTACCCATATCTTTCATATTGTAATATAGTCTGGGCCAGTACCTTTCCTACAACATTACACAAAATTTTGGTCTGTCAGAAACGTTTTGTCAGGATAGCAACTTGTTCTGATCCATACAGTCTCTCCACTCCTTTGTTTCATAAACTTCATATTCTTAACATTTATAATATAAATATTTATCAGACATGTCTTTTTATTTATAAGGTCTTAAAGGAGGAAAGCATTCCTGCTCACCTCAAAGACTATTTCACTACAAATTCTCAGGTTCATACTCATGCAACTCGTCGAGCGTTAGATCTGCATCCTCCAAAATGTGTTACAACCAGGGCTCAATATGCAATACGGTACAGGGGTGTCAAACTATGGAATACATATTCCCACTTAGCAAAAAAATGCTCATCTGTTCAAGGTTATAAAGGATGTCTGAAACACCATTTAAATTTTGTTTCGTAAATGAAACTGGCATAAGTAATGGATGTATTGATATGACACTTATTTTATCCTTTTGTGCAATTGCCAAGTTGAAGTTATTTCTTGTTTGTTTTATTTGTATTGTCCTTTAGTCGTTGTTTTTTGTTTGTTTGTTGGTTTCTTAATTGTTATTCCTTATTGTTATTGATATATTTTGATTATTATTCTTTTTGTGTAATATTTTCTTTTATCTAAATATTTTTCTGATTGCTCATTTGTATATTTTGTTTTCTTAAGTATGATATAATATTCTATTGTTAGGTGGAGGCATGTAATAAGCTCTTCGAGTTTTCGCCTCTTCCTGCACTTCAAATTGTTATAATTGTTACTTTTACTTGTGTAATTTTTTTTAACTGTGCAAACAAATAAAGAAAAATAAAGAAAAAAAAATTGCCATACCAACTTATATGCTGATGACACTGTTATATACACCTCAAACTCTGATATAGCTCAAATCCAGAACTCTTTACAGTTGGATTTTGATATGGTTCAAGACTGGTTTTGTAAGAACAAAGTTGTATTGAAAAAAAAAGAAGTCCTGCAGTATGATTTTCAGTATATGTCACCTTCAATCCCACCCAGTTGATTTTCATATTTATTTTTCTGATGGATCTCCTGTTGGTAAAGTTGACACATTTAAATATCTTGGACTTTGGATTGACCCAGAACTCTCCTTTAAACCTCATATTGATTACATTGTTAAAAAAGCATATGGCTGTCTTGCTTCACTTTACCGTTCAATCAGTTGTTTTACATTTCATGTCAGAAAAAGGCTAATCTCACAACTGATACTACCACTTGTTGACTATGCAGATATCGTTTACCAAAACACCTCAGACACTCATCTTAAATCTCTGACTGTATTATTTAATTCTTTCTAATTCATTCTTTATGTAGATTTGTTTTGTCCTTTTAGAAGTCATCATTGTATGTTTGACTGGTTGAACTGGCTACAACCCAAATCAAGACGCCAATCTCATTGGCTTCAGTTCCTTTTTAAATGTGTTTATTTCCATTGTCCTCCATATTTAAAAGAACTTATGACTCCATACAATTCTCCATACTCACTTCGACGTATGAACTACCCATTTTTCTATGTTCCTTAAAAAGTTGGCAAAAAGTCATTCCAATATAAAGCCCCATCGGATTGGAATAACCTCCCTCCTTTTTTGCATTCTAGTACCTCTTTTCATTGTTTCAGGACGTCACTACATTCCCATCTCAAAACAAATTGCTCATGTTTTTAATTTGTTTTCTTTATTCTTCTTATGGTCACATCATCGATCCTTGTTAATCAATTTGTTATTCAATTTGTCTATTTTCTATATTAGACCTAGGTGGGTAGGGGTTGTGTGTGGAGTGGTGAGCAAGAAGTTTGTAGTTTTTATTTGTTATATGTTATGTATGTCTATAATATAATGGAGTGTAATGTTGTCTTGTGTTCTATGTATATGTTTGTTTAGGGACCCCCTTGAAAATGAGATGCTACATCTCAAGGGGCTATCCTTTAATAAATTCAAATTCAAATTTTTCCCATTATGGTCAAAATCGGTTCTTAACATCCAATCAAAATTAATACAATTATTATAACGCGTATATCAGTGGAGTACACATATAAACTGCTTCAAATACAAACACTCTAGACTAACCTATAGTTGAATATGAATGAATAAAACAAAATGAGGAAGCACATATTCATAAAAACAGGTTGATTAATCAAACCCAACTATATTTTAATTCTAAATATAATATGGAATTCCTTCGGGGAACTCTCCTTAACTCCGTCACAAGATGGCAGTATGGCTCCATGTTAAATGAGGGATTAAAAAAAGTAATTTACAACTCATTAATCTTTTGTTTTACAGGATTAAAGGAAAAATATCAGTCAGCTACCAAACATGGATTATGCACATGTACAAGGTTAAGACATGAACTAGGAAACAAAAAGGAAACAAATGTAGACTTTCACTTCTAAGACACAGAGACTTGGTATGTCTGTTCAGGAACGCATAACTAATTTGTGACATTAATGTCTGTTCAGTCTCCTCTTCACTCAGTTGTGAATGAGATGGTGTGACGGGGGTGGTGTGAGGGGACATCATGGGATGTACTTAGAAAGCATTGTCTTAAGAACCTAGCCAGGTCGTTAATCACTGTGAAGCCTCAGGCTGAATCTTTTTGAGACGTTAATGACATCCGGAGCCTTGAAGGATCTCAAGTGAACTTTTTACCCCCTTTTGGCATCCAGATAGGGTAAACTCGGGGGCAGGGTAATAAACATTTGACCCTCCTTGTGGCCTTTCATTGTCTATTTACTTGTAATCCAGAATCTGGAGAGTTTAGAAAGGCTGTATGTTTCTATATATAATATAAGTAAGGGATAATGTATAATGAGCCGATGAATACTGGGAAAATAACTCCTGACAGAGGAATAGAACTATTTACTTCTAATCAATCAATCAACTTTATTTGTAGAGCGCTTTTCCTGCATGGACATGCAACACAAAGTGCTTTGCAGAATTAAAAACAATTAACACAAGAAAGAAAAACAGTTACAAAGAAAGCCCCTCCCTCCCACCCTCCATACTAGACACACACACACACACACACACACACACACACACACACACACACATACACACACACACACACAATCTCACACACACAATCTCACACACAATAGGGAGACATGGCATGGCACTGAGGATCAAGGAAACGCCACCTTTGGGGTCGTCCACACTGGGAGGAGCAGCAGGCCGTGCCATTGGGGAGACCAGCACCCAGGCCCCCCGACTCCGACAGACAGGTGGACCCCCACATCGAAGGGAGGAACCACCAGCCGGCCGGGCCGAAGGGACCCAAGGACAGCACCCCACTAGCAGACCCGACACAGCTCCCAGTGTGGAGGACCCCCCTGAGGAAACACTGGAGTTAAAAGCTAAAGACTAAAAGCATAAAAGGACTAAAAGAATAACAAAATAAAATAAATACAGTACCAAAAATAAAATACGTAAAATTATAAATAAAATAGAATAAATAAAGTACCAGTGATAAATAAAAAACAGAAAATTATTAAGATTAATATCGTCTTAAAAAGCAAGATAAAAGCAGCGAAATAAAATACAACAGAACCAGATAAGAACATAGGAAGAGTTTAAAATTTTAGTTAAAATTTTAGTTAAAAGCCTGATTAAAAAGGTGTGTCTTTAAACTTCTTTTAAAAATATCAACAGTCTCTGCATTCCTGAGGCTCTCCGGCAGGCTGTTCCACAGGTGGGGGCCATAGTGGCTAAATGCTGCCTCACCATGTGTTTTTGTTCTGGGTTTTGGTTTGGTTAAAAGGCCAGTGCCGGAGGACCTCAGGGTCCGCGAGGGTTGATATGGTAAAAGCAGATCAGATAAATAAGAGGGCGCAAGGCCGTTAAGACATTTAAAAACCAGTAAGAGAATCTTAAAATCGATCCTGAAGCGGACGGGGAGCCAATGCAGCGACTCTAAAACCGGTGTAATGTGCTCCCGCCCTCTGGTCCTCGTCAGCACGCGTGCGGCTGAGTTTTGTAATAATTGGAGATTTAAAATACTCTTTTTGGGAAGACCAGAGAGCAGGGCATTACAGTAATCTAAGCGACAGGAGATAAAAGCATGCATTAGCACCTCCGTACTGGCCTGAGAGAGAAACGGGCAGACTCTGGCTATGTTCTTAAGGTGATAAAAACCTATTTTCGTTATATTTTTGATATGTGGGATAAAATTCAGCTCAGAGTCAAAAGTCACGCCCAAATTTTTTACTGATTGGGTTGGTTTAAGATCCTGTAGTTTTGGTAAAAGTTTCTCTCTCTGGCCTTCAGGACCTATAACTAAAACCTCAGTTTTATCCTGGTTGAGCTGTAGGAAATTCTCTGCCATCCATGACTTGATGTCTACAATGCCATTAAAAAGGGCATCAATTGGCCCTGTGTCATCAGGAGACACGGCGATGTATAGCTGTGTATCATCGGCATAACTATGGAAGCTGATGCCGTGTCTCCTGATGACGTCCCCAAGGGGAACCATGTAAAGATTAAAGAGAAGTGGACCTAAAATTGAGCCTTGGGGAACCCCACATCCAATTTCATGGATGTGGGGTTCCCCAAGGCTCAATTTACTTCATCCTACTTCTATTCCCCTAAAGGGAGTTGTTTTCCCAGTATTCACCGGCTCAGTATACATTATCCCTTACTTCTTACACGGCTAATTATCGGTTAAATAAATAATTTGAGATAGAATATTGATTAATTATACAATTTTTATTGATTTATAAATTAAATTGGGAGGAGAGAAAAAAAACTGCCGGCAATGGCTGAATCTGCACTACAATAGCTACAGGGAATCAAGAGAAAATGAAAAGCAGCGTCCCTAGCAATGCTGGGCTACATATCAACGGGCATTACACAGTAATATCAGACTTCTGAATACTGCGACTGACCAATCAGAATACAGCATTTCATAGAGCCGTGTAATAATATAATATAATATAATATAATGTAATGTTTCTGCCAGCATATACCCCTAAATCCTACACACTGGACCTTAAATGTAAGTATAGAACATACACTGTACTACGTTGCAGCTTGTAAAAACTAATGTTGCTTTTGCTAATGCTAGTGCTGTTTGGTCAATTATAGGACAGGGTTAGATATTACATTTATAAACTGATTTCACCACCACTACAATTCAAAGAAAAAACTGTCACAAGGACATTTTATTTCATCTCATTTCTTTTTTAGTGAGCTGTGCATTGGCCCCCTTCTCAGGGTCTTATTTAGGCTACTATAACAAGGGTTGTGTTTAACTACATCATAAGTAACATTGGCCCATTTTAGCTAATTGTGTACATTTTTCCCATTTAATGTAAACAGTCTGGGGTTGCCCATTGACCATTATTCTTACTGTAAGAATTAAGACTCTCAAACACTGGCATATTGTCACTAAATACAATAATATAGGCTCTGACCTTCCATTCCTGAACTGCAGCTTGTGCTCATTTATACAGAGCAGGCACACGGACTGACTAAAGCACATTGTAGTGGGGCTCAAGCACTGTGACCACATGCTTTAATGCGGTATTCTCTACAATCAAGTGCGGTTGCATATAAACAGCCATAAACACTCCATGGCATTAGTTATTTTGGCATGGTCCGAGTCTGCTGTGTGAGGCTGTATGAATGCTGTGAGGAGAAGGACTAGTGTTCAAGTCAGTTTTTGTCTCATACCAGTGATCATCATAGTGTGTATTCAGGTGGTGCCATATTAAATGAAATGAAAGTAGACATCCCGAGAGTTAAGCTTCATAATATAATGAGAGCTCAACAGGTTGCACTTGCAGGTAGCTGGCACTTTGGCTGAGGAACTTTTGTTGTATTCATCGACAAAATGTTGGCATTTGTGATGCTAAACAAATCTTCCCAGAGCACTTACAATAATGTTAGACTCCATGAAAATAAAGTTAACACCAAATGTTCCATCCAAATTGTGATGTTCAGCTTTTGCTAAATCAAAACAACACAACCTTATCAGGCTAATTAACAGTCCCAAGCTTTAGACATCATATCAATAACAGATTATTGTGTTGGTTGGACAGATAAAGATATAGATACAGTTAATGGCATCCTGGTACACCTCTGCTTTCGAGTAAGGACGTTGTGTAAGTGAAAATAAGGATTTTGATCAAAATGACAATCTTTCAGCAGGACTTTTAGCTCTCCATAAATTCTGGGGATACTATACCTGATCATAAGCCACATTGAAACTCCAGCCAGTTCTCACTCTGGTGTTGTCAAATACCGCTGCTATGTCAGTGATTTCAGCATCAGACACCAACACTAAAGGCTACCTTTCACGGTGGTACGATACGCCGCTGGGCAGCAGTGATTTGTGACGCAGCTGGATGGAACCTTTCATGGTGATATGCCACTGGTTGGCCAGATGGCAGATGTGGCAGCAGTATGTTACATAAAGGGGTGGCACTAGCTCATATTGTGGCTGCAAGGCACCTGTTGTGGTGGTATAATACACCACAGTTTGAACACTGCAACACTGTAAACCCTAATTTGCTCACTGGACTTAAAATTTTCTTGGAAACAGCTTACACTCTAAACCTTTAGTTTATAAAGTTTAGTACAATACAGTAACATAAAAGTTTTGAGTATAGCAGACACAAAATAAAGGTGTCACATGACCATTGTCTGACAGGAATTTTATGTCAGATTAATATTACTTTTTGTTGTTTGAGCATTTAATTCTATGTCATATGAGCATAAAAACATTGAGTACAAGCTATACAAAAATATATTGTAGGTGCAAAATGTCTTTTAACACAACATTAACTGTAATCTATTAGAACCATTGGGAAATACATAATCAATAATCAGTGTGTAATGGGTAACATGAGTGATTCAGAACTCATTTAAACACAGTTTTCTTCGGCTTATGGCCTTACACATATTGTCTCATGGCATGATGGGAAACTCCACCCATTTAGCCCCAGCATGCCACAATATCTGAGATGCACAATGATAGTGTTTTTATTTTTTATTGCTAATTAGGCAATATCAGCTTCATAAATTTCAGTCAAATTAACTCAAAACTCAAAAATTGTTGACTTAACATGAAATGTCAAGTTCACTAGGGATGAGTTTTTGTGTCAAGTGAACATAAAGTTTTTATGTCATTTTGACAATCCGGGTCATTTTCGCAGACTTTACATTAAAATTTCATGTCATGGATGGATTGAGATTTACAGTGCAGTAACGATATAATACAAGGTGGTGGAAAGCCCCTTTGGAGCAGGCGGGTTATGGTGTAAGACAACTTTCAAAAAGATGTGTGCATAATTTTAGCCATTCATATTCATAATGTTAAACATTTGTATGTCAATAAAATTGTTGTACACACAATTCTGCTGTCATATACGTGAGTCTGTGAAATTGTTTGGGTTAGGATTGTTTTTATGTGAGTATGAATCTAAAAGCTGTAAGTGCAAAGTGTAATGAATACAACTCTACTTTCTACAACTACGAAGTCCTTACTGTGAACACAAATTCAAGTTTGTGGGTACAAGTAGAAAAGTATTGAAAAAACGTCACTGAGGTCACAGACAGGTCACAGGGAAAAGTAATCGAACCACGATTACTCCAACCGCACATGCCCCAAAGGCAAAGATGACTGTGGACCGAGTGGCGCTGCCAGCTTATGTTGCTGTGTCCTATTTCTGCACTCCTGTAAATCATTCTTTAGACCAAACAGCCTACATCAAGAAATTTTTGGTGTAAGCCGCTAACAGCAGAGTTGGAACAGAGTGACATGCAGGTTTGACTTTGAGCTGAGAGTAAATGATGAAGCTATGGTGTACAGGTGGTGCTGTGACTGGCTGGTAACTGGAGCCTGATCCACTGAATCGTGTCTGATAAGAACAGCCCAAATGTGTCTTTATTTTTCGTTTATTTTTCATTTTCATTTTTGCCACACTATCAACACATGCTCATTCTTCCATACAGGTAGGCCTACGTTTGGTTCTGAAATGAAAAGTAAAAACATGCTATCTGTAACTAGATAGCATATCTCTCTATATCTATCGGGTTATATCTATACTGCGACACCGCGACATGCACCCTCTCGCGCACCGCTCAGCTCGGCGCCAGAGCGGTAGCACATACACAATAAATGGGTTCGTCGGTGGAGGTCTGCGCTTTGCGCGCTCTGTGTAGGGCTTGAAGCGCTTTCACATGATAAGAACTACGTGCTTCGCTCACCACCAGGTGCGGCGTTCAAAATACGAGCAGTGCGCGCCGCCAAGGGTAGCGGTGCCGCTTTGTCAGGCGTTGCCGCCCTCTCTATAGACAAACAATGGGACAGCCAGTGCAAAGCGATTTTCCAGCTGATCATGTGTAGAGGCCTTAATGCTACCCACACACCAGAAGACTTTGACAAGATTTAGAAAAGACTCTAAAAGACTATCAGCTCACATCTAAAGACTAGTGTTTAGAGTTTTTAGTCCCAGACTAGTCTATTGGTTGTTGATTGTGTTCCGTCACTGCGACTGGCGATAATATTAAACACATTTGATATGATCGCAAGCCCAAGACTAGGGAAAGACCGGTATGAAACGCGGTCGTTGACTGCTGATTACCACCTTAAACTTAACGATCGAGATGACGGGGAGCGCGCCGAGACTCCAGTTAGACTCCTCAAGACTGTCACTTTTTAGTCTGGGACTGTGAAAATCGTTTGGTGTAAGCCCAGCATAAGACAGATGAGCTTGCCGGAAGTCCAAGTAAATATGGGCCTTTCAAAATAAAAGCCAAGAGAGTACAACATTAACGTTATGCGAGCACATACCATGGTAACATCTGAGGAAAAAATACATATAAATTAGTCAGTCAGACAAATACAGTTCGCAATATAGTTTAACCAACAATTACCAGCAAATACTGTGTGCGCAGAGTTGTTACTGTTAACTGGGTTTCCACCATAATGCGCTGTTGCCTGAGCGAAACAGAGTGGAAGGAGGTTAAGCTGACTCTCCACCAGCAGATGGCAGTATGCCTGGTTTGTCTCTTTGTGAACTGCTGGCTTATTTTCCAGGTTATTGATGCAGATGTATTTAATACTGTTCATTCAATTTGATATTTGATGTTTATGGTTTATTTACAACCTACTTATAGATATCATGTATTTACTTTTCATTTCAGAACCAAACGTAGGCCTACCTGTATGGAAGAATGTGCATGTGTTGACAGTGTGGCAGAAATGAAAATGAAAAATAAACGAAAAATAAAGACACATTTGGGCTGTTCTTATCGGACACGATTCAGTGGATCAGGCCTCAGTTACCAGCCAGTCACAGCACCACCTGTACACTATAGCTTCATCATTTACTCTCAGCTCAAACCTGCAAGTCACTCTGTTTCAACTCTGCTGTTAGCAGCTTACATCAAAAAATTTCTTGATGTAGGCTGTTTGGTCTAAAGAATGATTTACAGGAGTGCAGAAATAGGACACAGCAACATAAGCTGGCAGCTCCACTGGTCCGCTGTCATCTTTGCCTTTGGGGCATGCGTTTGGAGTAATCGTGGTTCAATTACTTTCCCCTGTGACATGTCTGTGACCTCAGTGACGTTTTTTCAACACTTCTCTACTTGTACCTACAAACTTGAATTTATGTTCACAGTGAGGACTTTGTAGTTGTAGAAAGTAGAGTTGTATTCATAACATATACTCATGTATATGAGAGCAGAATTTTGTGTACAACAATTTTATTGACATACAAATGTTTAACATTACGAATATGAATGGTTAAAATTATGCACACATCTTTTTGAAAGTTGTCTTACACCATAGCGGGTGGGATGGTGGATGGGTCCAACAAACCCTGGACTTTCTCTCAGGAGCCTGGTGTTTGCTTCCCATATGAATGTAGTGCCAAACCATGATGCGTTTTTCTAAACCTAACCATGTGATTTCATTGACATCCCAGCATTGGTGTCCTGCAATTTCAGCAGCAGATGCAGGAAGATACTTGGTGTGTAATATGTACACATTAAAGTCCACTGACAAAACACGTGGGAACTAACAATTCGACTAGAGTGTGTGCCCTTTACCCAATCAGCCACCTTGATAACCATGAAGCATTAGACACACAGTACAGTATTATGGGGTTAAATAAAAACACACAGTCATCGCAGTTTTAACTCCCTGTATCACATTTCCTCCATGCAGATCCCACCAACTCAGCACCCCACATCTTGGACAGCTTTGAGCGTCGTGAGGTGATGGCGTCTCATCGTGTGGAGTTGCCCTGCAAGGCCTCCGGTCACCCTACACCCAAATACCGCTGGCTAAAGGACAACCGGCCGCTGGAGCCAGACACTCGCTTCAGACAGAGTGTGACAGGCCTGCTGATAGAGAGAGCCCAGCCCAGCGACACAGGGACATATGTGTGTGAGGTGTGGAATGGCTACGGCAATGCTGAGGTGGTTGGCAGGCTGCAGGTAAAAGGTCAGTGCCCATGGGCTGGTGGTAAGTCACTGGGATGGAGTTTTATCAGTGATATAATGCCTCAAAACAGAGGTGAGCTTTGAATCTAAAGATGCTGCTTCAAATTTTTTTGGTGCTACATGTAGCATTTTTAATTTTTCTCATGTAAAATAATAATGATGCCTTGGTGAAACTACAATAAACAATTAAAACCAAATACTCAAATCTTCTGTTAAACAGAACCTACTTTTTAAACAGCTGAACTTTTACCTCCCTAACCTACAGAGCCCCTGAAGGTCATGGTTAGCCCACGGAAGGTGAAGGGCAGCGTGGGAAGCCAGGTTTCACTGTCTTGCAGTGTAACTGGCTCAGAGGAGTACCAGTTGTCATGGTACCGCAACGGAGAGCTCATCTACCCCAGTAACAGCGTTCGCATGACAGGCCAAAACAGGGAGAACCTGGTCATGGCTGGTATGGCCAAGAGCGACGGAGGAGCCTATCAGTGTTTTGCCAGACATGGGAAGATGTCTGCCCAGGACTTTGTTCAAGTCATACTAGAAGGTCAGAATTCACATTAATCTTTCTGGATATGTGTGGGAGGAAGCACAATACATGAAAGATCTCTTTGTGTTGCGTGTATAGGTATTTGTGTATGAACACATTAATCCAAACTGTGTACTGTGTATCTGTGTGTTCATGTTCAAATCCAGAATGTGTTATGTGATGTAGTAAAGTTTAACTTTATTAGATTTTGTGAAAGAGACTTGCCAACTGTTACACAAGCTGGAATATTGCAGTGTCTGTCTTTCATGATGACACAAGTGTAAGTAGAGTATTGATAATCAATGATGTGGAGCCAAAGAAATTAGCTGAAATAATCTGCTCTCCATTTAAATTCTACTTTTTATGAATGAGGATTAGGGTCATGGTAAAGAATTAAGAAATAAACAACAACAACTGAGATTTCAAGAATAACGTTGTAAAGCTACAAGAATAAGGTTGTAAATCTACAAGAATAAAGTCATAATATTAGGAGAGTAGAGTTGTAAAGTTGTCAATCTATATAATAATGTGATACTATTTCAAGAATACAGTTGTAAATCCATGAGAATAAAGGCATAATATTACAAGAAAACAGTCATAAATCTATGAGAATAAAGTACAATATTAGGAGCATAAAGTTTTAATATGAAGAGAGTGAAGTTGTAAATCTACCAGGATAAAGTTTTAATATGAAGAGAGTGAAGTTGTAAATCTACAAGAATAAGTTATAATATTATGGGGATAAAGTTGTAAATCTACAAGAATAAAGTCATAAATCTATGAGAATAAAGTTGTAAATCTACAAGAATAAAGTTATAATATAACATGACTACAGTCATAAATCTACAAGAATAAAGTTATAATATTATGAGAATAAAGTTGTAAATCTACAAGAATAAAGCTGAAATATTACAAGAATACAGTACAGTCGTAAATCTATGAGAATAAAGTCATAATATTACAAGAATACAGTCGTAGGTCCACGAGAATCAAGTCGTAATTTCACGAGAATAAAGTCATAATATTGCAAGACCAGAGTTGTTTATTTATTTTAACAATAATTAGTGTGTAGTAATTAAACTAACATTGCCATGTGTATCTCTCTCCACTGTCCAGATGGCACCCCCAAGATTCTGGCTTCATTCAGTGAGAAGGTCTACAACATCAATGAATTTGTGTCGCTGTCATGCACTGTGAAAGGCACACCAGAACCGCGTGTAACATGGACTCTGGATGACGAACCGGTGATAAGGGACAGCCGCCACCGAATCTCCTACTACACCAACACTGAGGGTCATGTGGTCAGCCACCTCAACATCAGCCAGACCCAAGTACCTGATGGAGGGGTGTATCGCTGCATCTGCAACAACTCGGCTGGGACAGTTTCCTACCAGGCGCGAATAAACGTAAGAGGTGCTTGTCAGATCAACTCTTCCAACACACCATCACATATACACATAAACATGTCCTGATCTATTCTGTTTTAAACGTTTTGAATTGGCTACATTTAAAGTGCCTGGATGTGCAGATGTTAAAAGAATGCCTGACTCAGTTTGGAACTGATTTTTAGTTTAAGTCATTAGGTGTTGCTCGTCTCTGTCGCGTTTAAAAAAGTTGATATTGTAGCTTCATTCTGTTTTCTCTTGCTATGACAGATAATTCTACAGCCTCCTGTATGGGCCATCTTAAAATCAGTAACTGGTGTCCACATAAACTTTTCTAATACCCTGCTTCCTACCCAGGCCCTGCTGATAGCATCATACTGGGACGCCATTAAGGTGATTTACTGTTAGCTCCAGTGTATGACTGTAGTGCTATCTGCTCTCTACAGGGAATTGGTTGGCTGGGTTGCTGATGTCATGTAGCGGTAATAGTGCTGTGCTTGGTGCAAGGCTATTAGCATTTCTCTATTGCAGAGAGAGAAGGGTACTTTCAGTACACTGATTGGTTTAATTTGATTGTGTTCATTCTTGCATGTTGTAAGGCTAAATAGGGCGATTCTCAAGTCCTTCAGTGAAGGTCCATGGATGCTGAATGCAGCCAAGCAATGAAGATAAATCTCCACAGGTGCCATTGCAGAGAAAGTGTAATGACTGTTTCTCACATCGTTGGCTCCTTAATCGAGCTAAAGAGAGTAGCAACTCAGGATATGCTTGTGCTCAAAGTACACTACAGAGCCTAGTTAAACTGTCTTCTATAGTGCTTTAAAAAGAAGCTCAACAGTCAATTTTCCTGAGAGACACAAAGCTATGGAAGCCTATTGGTTATTCTGTTGGTTTTTCACAAGTGTGTGCAAAAAATGACAGCATGAGTAATGGTTTTAATAATAGCTTCGTGAGTGGAGAAATTGAACATTCCACTCAAATGCTTGTCAGAGGCAATCACATCTGGCACCAAATAGGTGGAAGCGCAAGGTAATGGTAGGCTTGTTCGAGATGAGGCCTGTGCAGATTTGATCACCGGCGATAGCCACACAATGCATGCCGGTTAGTTTTGTGTCTGACTTCATCCCGACTTGCTCTGACGTATTACAAAAGTGAACAGTGATAATCTGGCGATAGTAAGGCAGCCGCAGTTTTTAGAGCCAGGTACTGCAGTTGTTCTCCACCAACTGGCTCTCACCCGATCTAACAGCTGATTGGTTTAGATGTTGACTCAGAAATATGACGTTTTAGGTAAAATTTTTAATTTTTGTTGAATTTCAGAGATTTACATTTTATTTGTCTGAATTGAAGGCTTATTCTGTTAACAGAATGTTGTGTGACTGATGGTGAAGTTTAGTCCTCATAGACTAAATACATTCATCATAAACTATATGTAGTCTACTGTATATTAACCTTGGACTGTTTTAATTATTGAGGTGTTTAGCAACACAAAAACTTGTGGTCAGTGGGATGTGAGGATTCTTAAAATAACATCTGTAGAGATGTGAAGCCCTGATTATATCTGACTGATGTTTAATGAAAGCTGTATTATTTTCCTCTGGAAATATTAACCTTATAGTCAGACACAATTCATTCAGCCTCTGCAGTTGAGGGGACAGGTCTGCTCTGCAGCAGCAAACTGTTATGATGCTGATTTACATTACAATTCATGTAAAATGGAGGATGAACCATGAACATAAATTACAGATCGCCTGTAAAGAATTTTAATAAATTAATCTATCATAATAAAAATAACTGGAGACTGAGAACAAACTGATATATAAGTCTGACAATATTTTAATAAATCGACATCATAACAGACAGGATGTGACTTCCTGTACGGACTGAAGGCTGCTGGAAACTGTCGGGAAACTGTCTGACTTGACCACAGCTTTTTGTCTCCGCCCCCTGCTGCAGCCGCCTGATCTCGTCTACTTTCCAGGCAAGCACAGTTCATCTCGAACGAGCCTATTCACTACAGGCTCAAATAGATGGTACACGAGACCCTGGTTTTGACTCGTCAAAAAGCACATTTGATATGAAGGAAAACAGACCAGAATCGGTCCACTATTAATGATTCTGAGCCTGGTTTTGCTTTCGTTGACTTACCACAATGATATCTTAGTCTGAGTCTCCTAAATGAAACTTTGCAATGTTTTAATTCCTTACCATCAGAATGAATCATGGCATGTAAAAGGCAAGTTTGTGGTGTCTTGAAAACACACAGAACAAAACACAGTTATCTTTTATACTACCACCAACCCCCTGCCTCAAAATCATTTTAAGAGAGTTGTCTCTCCAATGTGTCCCTTAAGGGCCTGCCAGCATCAGACCAATGAAAAACCTCACTGCCATCGCTGGGCGGGACATGTACATCCACTGCCGTGTCATTGGCTACCCATACTACTCCATCAAGTGGTATAAGGACTCCAATTTGCTGCCATACAATCACCGCCAGCGGGCCTTTGAGAACAACGGCACCCTGAAGCTGTTTGATGTGCAGAAAGATGTGGATGAAGGAGAATACACCTGCAATGTGCTTGTGCAGCCTCAGCTCTCCACACACCAGAGCGTCTATGTTACTGTGAAAGGTATGAACCTCAATCTAATCTGTTTTCAGTTACAATTCATGACTCAGCCCTGGAAAATAAGCCTGGACTTTATATTTAGAAAAACAGCATAAGATTTATGTGCTGTAGCTGTGTGTAATGTTTGGTACTCTATCGGGATTATTGCCTATCTGAAGTGTCAAGTAAGCAGCTTAAGCCATTTGTTTGAGATATGCATACACATTGTGTCATACCCCAGTATCTGCAGAGTACATTTATGAGTACTCCATCATTAATCTCTTAGTCTGTGAATACTGAAATGGAATCACTGTCAGTCTCCATCAGTCTGTTTTTCCATCTGGTGTATGGATGATGTTCATAGCATTTAAAAGATACATTAAAGCATTACGTTAGTATCTACCTTTCCTTATCACAGAAAACACAGATATACAGATGGATATTTGTATACAACTTGTAAAAAAAAAAAAAAAGCACACTCGCATCACTGATAGCAAAGCACTAACTCCATCATCCCAGCCAGCTAATCTGAGACTCATCTGAATATGCAGCTGTGGTGAGCTGAGCCAGATGATGATAACCTCAGATTGCTTTCTTTCTTCAATGACGCTGCATAATAGAAAATGTCGGATGCCCCCCCCCCATTTTTCTCTTTGGCAGGTCTTGACGTGCTAACAAGTGTGCAAGGAACGAGGGAAATCACACAGCGTAGACAAAGCTATGCTACCATTCCACCTCGACTAATTTGCTTCTAGGCTGCTTAGCATTCCACCACTGCTGAGAGGGAATCCCCAGGAGCCTATTATGCCTATTTTGTTGTGAATTAAATAAGCGCTGAAGTGCAGCTTATTCCAATGTTATTTTAAATCATTAATTTTCCAAAGCATGTGGTTCTCACGATGTCTACAGTGTCCCCAGAGAGCAAAAGACAGTGAGAGAGAGAGAATGTTATATGCATGGCTTTTGAGTACAGAATTCAGCTGCTCCACATTATGTGGGTAGAGGCAATAAAATAACCACATTCCTGCAAAATTATAGCATAATGTTTTAATTCTAGGAACAAGTTGATACAGAGAGAAATGTGACTCCGGAGTCACTCTGGGTGTGCTTTATAAAGCTCAGTATCACATGCGTAGGTACATATATATTAAGGGTGGTAACCTCTGAGCACCTCACAGTTTGATCTGATTCCAAATTAGGCTGCTACGATTCATTGATAAAATGATCATTAATGCATCTTGATGCATCAAAATTTTTTGATTTCTGTACAAAATTTATTTTTCTAATTGTGTGACAAGCTACATTTGAAGCATAATGTATTTATAATTAGATGACCAGCTGGATTACTTTCATTATCTTCTAATAATACAATAAAACTAGAACTTAACCATGATGTCCATGTTTATGTCTGTTATGTTTAATCATCCAAATGGTTCAGCTGTAAGAAATATAACATGGTCTTACCAAATTGTGTCAGGCAATGAATTTGAATGTCTCATCAACAGTTCCACCTACCATCCACCCATTTGAGTTCCCTCGGTTTTCCATTGGCCAGCGAGTCTTCATCCCCTGCGTGGTAATGTCTGGCGACCAGCCCGTCTTCATCACCTGGCAGAAGGATGGTCAACCAATCCCAGCCAGCTTGGGTGTCACCATAGACAACATAGACTTCACCAGCTCACTGCGCATCTCCAACCTCACACTGATGCACAATGGCAACTACACCTGCATAGCACGCAACCAAGCAGCGGCTGTAGAGCACCAGAGCCAGCTCATAGTTCGAGGTGAGGAGGGGGGAGACAGGTGTGGGCGGGGTGGTGGTGTTGAGGAGAAAAGAAAAGGCATGATTCCACTGAAGCATACTGTAAGATACAAGCAGAGATCCTTGTGTCTTGTGTCATCTGCCATTAAAAGTTTTAGGGACAAAAGGGAATGAATGCTGGTGACAGATAATATAGTGCAGAGTGTCAGTACCAGGTCTTCAAATGACTAGAAGTTGTTTACCCTACTCTTATCTGTAAGGTAAGTTGGTCCTTGATCTCTCTCCCTGAATACAATGACAAATGCCATGAGCCAAATGTATGCTCCTCAGATCGGATCAGATCAGTTGGTGAAAGACCTTGAGATATTTCTTCAACAGTGAGCTGTTAGTGATCAGCAGTGTTGGGCAACTTACTCTCAAAATGTAATGTATTACATATTACTAGTTACCCTAATTTAAAAGTAATAAGTTACTTTACAATGTCATTCTCTGTGTAGAGTAATAACTTACTTATTACACTACCTTTGCATTACTTTCACCAAAATGAGCTCAGAAGAAATAATTTTTATTTTAAATGGATGAGGGTCATGTTGTTCACAGCAAGCAATCAAGGCACAGAAGCTCCAGTTTATTACAGTTAATTTCAAATCCAATGCTGAGCAAGTCTGACTCATTCATGCATTCACAAACAGTGGTTACCACTTTGTATTAAAATCTGTGGCTTATATTAATAATAATGAACTTAATGAATTGCCTTAGACACAGGGAAGGTCAGGCAGAGGATCAAAGGCTGATAATTATGACACATGGATAAATATTCGTTGGCCTATGATATCAAGCATGATAAACAAATATTGAGGTTGGCAAAACAAACAGAAGGGTGTGTGATTAAGTCACTATGACGAGCGAAAATTAATACACTGAAGCTGGTCAGCTACAACAGCACCAGAGAGAGTTATGCATAAGAATGGGACAGTGTGGCGATGTTGCTCTGCAGTTGTAGGGGATGTGAATGGAAACGCATCCACTAACATCAGCCAGATATGCTGATCATCAAGATAAAGAAAAGACGAACCAGTTACCACTGTAACACGTTACATTTCTAACATGTTACCCCCAACACTGGTGATCTGTAGATACATTTGTTTTTTAGATAAATTAGTATTGACTAATGGCTACTTGACTTGCAGTTCCTCCCAAATTTGTGGTGCAACCTAAGGACCAGGATGGCATCTATGGAAAGGCAGTGATACTAAACTGCTCAGCTGAGGGCTATCCTGTTCCTACCATCCAGTGGGAGTACTCTAAAGGTAATTCCACAGTGTGACACAAACATGAATAACATGTATATTTACACCATATAAATACAAATATTACATCCTTGTGGCAACACACAACTGTCTCTTTTGGGTCTGATAAAAGTGTTAGACATTTCAAAGGCTTTGACGACTTTTAACTTAATAATTTGCCTTTCTTTTGACAGTCATGCTGAGATGATCTGTATGCTAAGATTTTTTGTCCTGTGGCAAGCTTATTTTCTATGATAGATCATCTTTCCCTGATTGCCAACACAGCAAACAATGTCCACAGCCATGAGGTTGAATGCATAATGACATCCACCTCAAGTCCAAACAAACACAATGAGATGAGAAACAGCAGCAGTTCAAGGAAGAGGTTTTCATTTCTCTGGAAGTAGGAAATTGGTGGGAGATTATGTTACTATTAAACTTACATGATCCCATCCTGGCTGGACACAATAAAAGTGACTCTTGAAAACAAAAAGGATGTGTATTGATGTGAATATCTATTGCTTTTATTTTTGTCAGTTATTACATTGCTTACTTATTATGATATATGACTGATGGTGAATCTTGATCTTCAGTTTCCTCCACAAGTGTTCTATTAGATTTAAGTCTGGTGATTGACTGGGCCATTCCAACACCTTTAGTTTCTTCTCCTGGAACCAGTCAAGAGTCTCCTTTGCGGTATGTTTTGGATCGATGTCCTGCAGGAAGATTTCCCCTGTATCTCATCCTCATAGTCAATGGCAAAAGAGTCTGGTCAAGGAATTCCTAGTACATGGCTCCATTAATCTTCCCTTTGATGATCTGGATTCTGCTGGTGCCAGCAAGAGCGAAACAGCCTCGTACCATAATGCTTCCGTCCATCCATCCATTTTCATCCACTAATCCGGGGCTGGGTCACGGGGGCAGCAGGCCGAGCAAAGCACCCCAGGCATCCCTCTCTCCAGCAACTCTTTCCAGCTCCTCCTGGGGGACCCCAAAGCATTCCCAGACCAGACGAGATATGAAATCCCTCCAGCTTTTTCTGGGTCTACCTTGGCGCCTCCTACCAGTGCCTGGGATACCTCCAGCAGGAGGTGCCCATGAGGCATCCTAGTCAGATGCCCGAACCACCTCAACTGACCCCTTTCGACGCGAAGGAGCAGCGGCTCTACTCCGAGCTCCTCACCCTATCTCTAAGGCTGAGCCCAGCCACCCCATGGAGGAAACTCATTTCCGCCACTTGTATCAGAGATCTCAATCTTTCGGTCACTACCCAGAGCTCGTGACCATAGGTGAGGGTTGGGAGTAGATGGACCAGTAAATCGAAAGATTGCCTTCCCGATGTGATGGAGCCAACAGAACCACACAATCTGTGAAAAGCAGAGATGAGGTCCCCAAACCAGACCCCTTCCTCCCCCCGGCGGTGCCTCGAGATCCTGTCCATAAAAATCACAAACAGGATTGGTGACAAGGGACAACCTTAGTGGAGGCCAACACCCATGAGAACGTGTTTGACTTTACACCAAGTATGTGGACACAGCTCTCACTTTGGTCATACAGGGACCGGATGGCTCGTAGCAGCGAGCCTGGCACTCTCTACTCCCACACTAACCCCCACAAGACCCCCCAAGGGACGCGGTCGTAAGCCTTCTCCAAGTCCACAAAGCACATGTAGACTGGATAGGCATACTCTCACGACCCCTCCAGCAGCCTCACAAGGGTAAAGACCTGGTCCACTATTCCACAGCCAGGACGGAATCCGCATTGCTCCTCCTGAATCTGAGGTACGACAATCGGTCAGAGCCTCCTTTCATGCACCCTGGAGTAAACTTTATCTGGAAAGCTGAGCAGTATGATACCCCTATAGTTTGAGCACACCCTCCGGTCCCCTTTTTGGAAGATGGGGACCACCACCCCAGTCTGCCACTGCAGGCACTGTACCCGACCTCCACGCGACACTGAAAAGGCGTGTCAGCCAAGACAGCCTAACAGTGTCCAGAGCCTTCAGCGTCTCAGGGCAAATCTCATCCACACTCGGCCCGTTGCCACTGGGTAGCTTTTTAATTATCTCAGCAACCTCTGCCAGGGATATGGGCAAGAGTTCCCCCAAGTCTTCAGGCTCTGCCTTGTTCATGCTGGACATGATGGCTGGGTTCAGGAGGTCCTCAAAGTGCTCCTTCCACCGCCCGACGATGTCCCTAGTTTGGGTCAGCAGTTCTTCCTCTCTGCTGAGCACAGCCTGAGACAAGCCCTTCTCTTTGCTACCCACAGTCACATTGAGGTGACCCTCATTCTCCAGGCAGAACCCCAACACGGCAGTGCTCAGCCGGGGGCTTGTGAGTATCCCCACACCTGCCCGGCGCCTCTCATCCTAAGCAACTCCGGTAAAAGCGAGAGTCCAGCCCCTCTCCACACTGTAAAAAAAAAAAGTTAAAAAAAACTGGTAAAAGCACTGGCAGCAAAGTTTCCAAACAGATACTGTAAAATGACAGTAAATAACTGTATCGCAGAACTACGTACAATAACTGTAAAAATACAGAGTAGATTTTTACAGTCAAAATTAATAAA
This sequence comes from Epinephelus cyanopodus, assembly GCA_026686955.1. Classification (NCBI taxonomy): domain Eukaryota; kingdom Metazoa; phylum Chordata; class Actinopteri; order Perciformes; family Serranidae; genus Epinephelus; species Epinephelus cyanopodus. The sequence goes on along the minus strand of CM048924.1, from coordinate 39,876,124 downwards.
AATGCAGTATATTATAGTTGTTAAATGCCCATTATTAGAGATGTCCGATATTATCGGCCTACCGATATTATCGGCCGATATTGGCATTAAAATGTAATATTGGAAATTATCGGTATCGGTTTTTACTTTTTTAATGAAACAACTTTTACACAGCATGCACATATTATATATCAAACTCTTCAGCTACTTCTCCTCTTACTCAAAATGTCAAAATATGAGAGATGTGGTGTATAGTTTTTGAGATATCTTTGTTTGTTTGTAATATGTGTAAAGTTAGTTACCTAAAATGATTTAGTTTTCTTTTATTTATTTATTTTTTTTCTGAGAGGGGGGGACCCCGCATATATCGGTATCAGTTGATATCGGTATCGGAAATTAAGAGTTGGACAATATCGGTATATCGGATATCGGTAAAAAAGCCAATATCGAACATCCCTACCCATTATACTGTAAAATAACACACACTATGTCAAAAAACATTAAAATCAGATACCTTTCACATCAGTCTCTGTAATTTCACGGTATACATTATGTATTTTAGGAAACAGCCAAGTCTATCTACAGTACATGTTAAAATACTATTTTTTCCATGTACAATAACAAAGTTATAACGTATAAAAACAAAGTAGGTTCATAAAACTTAAGATAAATATCTGCAAATTTACAGTATTAATCTGTCATTTTAGAGAATTAGTATATTAAAAAACAACCATTTGACAGTGGAAAAACAAGCTAAATACATTACAAATACAAAAATAAAAAAAATTCAAAAATAGCTACATGTAAGGCCAATCCCTGTAAATTAAGGGTCTGTAGTAGTCATTTCATGAAACCGTCTTGTCCATCTACACAGATTTGCTGCATAATTGTGGTTTCCCCGAGTAAAAAAACAATGACAATGTATAAACAAAATATGTACCTTTAATCAAATAGGAATTTCTGCACATTTACAGTATTAGTTATTTTAGAGAACTGGACAATGGAAAATTAAACACTACATCAAAATACATTAATATGTATATTTAAAGATAATATCTGTAAATTTAGGGTATTAAACAATCATTTTAGTAATCTGAATAAATATTGTTAAAAACTTTTATTTGACAGTAAAACAAGGATAGTAAGTCATTACACATCAAAACGGCTAAGGCAATCTCTGTAAATGTAAGGTAAGGACTTCTAAAATATTGTTTTTATATGGAAAAAAAGTTGGAATATTTCAATATTTTAAACCCTTGGCCCAAATGACATGTTTTCAGTCACAATCCCTAAGAGCAGAAACCAGATAGCTCCCTGCCCCACCCATCCAGTAACACTGGAAAGCCCCCCCCCCTATTCTACTGCATGGGCATGAGCAACAATCTACGATAAACTTTTTCAAAACATGACACTTGCAGTATAATCATACAGTAATCATCAGTATGTTATCCTGGAAAATAACAAGCTGTGCAGACCAAAGTTGTTTTATTTTTGAATACCATGGAGTTCAAATAGTTACATGATATGAAATATATATTTCTGGCGGTGGATAGATGGACCATAGTTATTAACAGAAAAGCATTGCAGATTTTGCTCTTTTCACAGGCCATGTTTACAGTAAGTAAACACTACACCAGTTTTATCCTTTAAAATGATATTCCTAACTTTTGTGTTGTACTGTCCATACTGCAAGTCCAAAATATTGAGCAGCTTCTTCAGCAGCTGCTCCTGTGCTCTACAAGTAAGTTACTTTGACTAGACCTCCATATGCATTAATTGCAAGGCAAAACTGGAAATAGAAGCATCTTTCATCTATAAGTAACATCAGCAAAAGTAGGAGTTTTTTTGAATTTGGCCCATGTTCCACTCGTCAACATGGAGAAGGTGGACTTTATGTCCTATACTACAGCCAGCCACCAGGGGGCGATTGAGATGTTTTGGGTTTATTTGAGGAGCTGTCATGCTGTCCATCATACTGTATTACTAATGTACTATACATGCTAAGTATGTCAGATTGAGTATGTAGTGTTTCAGCTGCATAGTATGTGGATTATGTGTGCAAGAACCGCCCGCATGTATACTGAATTTTCAAGAATTTTTGAGTATGCAGTGTGAGCTGACTGCACATACTCAACTAAATGCATTGCTAGCCTGATACTCAGAATTGCCATTTCGTTTCACTGCATTATTCAGTCAGACCGTGCTCTCATAGTAGCCTTTAGCATAGCAGCTAAGTGTCAAAGCAATTTCTCAAGATACAAGGTGCTATACACAACTTTTGGAGACAGATGGACCTGGTTTCGTCCAGAAGCCATCAAAATGTGCAGGGGTAATACAGTTCTGATACGAGGTGTCCTAAGAGGCTAGGCATTGGGGTATATTTCATCCCCAACATCCCATTACCTAAACCACATCTAAACAGAGCTAAATGTCTCTGGTAGATTAAGCTGTGTGGTAGACCACAGTCAACTCAACATAAAGAAGATAAACAAGGATGTCTACATTTGTTGTAAGGCAAGTCAACATTGTGGATGTATGGTATAGATTCTTTTTTCACCGCAGTGAAAAAGCAACGTATCCCTGTGGGATGGTGGTTAAAATTTGGCATAATTACATAGGTTTTTCTAACATATACTAGCAGAATCTACAACAGAATCTATCTACTAGAATCTACTACTCTCTAATTTTGAGGCCTTTTTCTCAATGCAATGAATGTGTATTGGGAGCTGGACTCTGTTCCACAATTGTGAAGCACAGGAGCAGCTTATGAAGATGATCAGCAACATTTGGACTTAGGTCAAAGCCATTAAACTTTGTAACTAGGATTCAATTTGGGCAATACATACTGTGCATGAGAAACTACTGTCAGATCATTTCAAACTGTCTGTTCACTTGCTTGGCTGCTGGGGCCTCCTTAAATACCTCCGATTGTCCAGCTAGGGAGAAAACAGGCATTTGTTTAGACAATCCATGTAAACCTTTTGGCATTTTACAGACAAACATTCATGAGAATTGAAATTATCATTTCTAATTTGAGTTGCTTTTTTATTATCATAGATTACCAGGAATCCTGAAGTTAATTTCAATACCTTTTAAAAAGACCTTCTCAAAATATTTTAAGACCTCATCGCCACTTCAAGCAGTAATCAGCAACACATCTTTAACTTACTAAGCAGTTGTAGTTTGCAATTAAATCTATAGAACACAACCATACAACAGAACTCAGATAGATGGGAAGGAACAAAGCTCAAAAGAATAAATCAAACCAAAGGGAAGGATTGAACTGAAGAAGAACTGATATATGGAGAGAGACATTTCCAAAGAGTCAGATTTACACGTGGAGTAATAAGGATTGACTTAATCTTGCTCATGTCAATTAATCATGGTGTTCACTGTTGCCATGACAGTAAAGGTTGAATATCTTGAATTTGAAAACTTGTCTCCAGTGATCATTTTAACCCAAACCATGATCTTTTCATAGTTCTAATCAAGTGGGTTTTGTGCCTAAACCTAACTAGACATTAACCACAGCATCACACCTTAAAACTCACTCCCTAAAGATACACGTGTGAAAATATCACAAAATATCCAGGAGTGAGGGCAGTGTAAATTGTTCATCAAGGGTGGAGATAATCGTTCATTAATCATAATCAAGGTGAAAAGTTAAATTAATCATAATTTTGACTTTTGCCATAATTGCCCAGCCCTACAACAAACCGTATCATAGTATATCATTGCCCCCTACCTGATGTAACTGGAGAGGGACTATGATTCATTTTCTATTTTGTGTGTGTGTGTGTGTGTGTGTGTATACACTCACTTTGACTGCGCAAGGTGAAGCATCGAGGTGTGTCTGTTTTCTTGGCCAGATCATTCTACAGCAGGTACCGTCAGTGCTAATGAAGAGAGAACCAGGTCATTATTTCCACTGGAAAGCAAGCAATGCCAACAATGTGCCACTTTACTTCCAAACTAAGAGCGACACAGAAGAGCAGAAAAATAAAGAGTGATAAATATTCTCCTTAGAGATTACACTCAGCACATTACTCTACTCCTATCAACATTATATTCTTAAAAGTAAGATTTGCTTAAGAGAAAACATGAAACATGTCAATCACTGATCCTGATAACGCGTCTCTTTACAAAATAGATTCATGCAGTTATATACTGAGTTTTACAGAGACATAAATATGTGGTCTTACCTTCTCCAGGTCGAAGTCTCTTGTTTTTTTACAGGCATGACATCAATACAAGCAGCTCGCACACACATATGGGGAAACAGGAGAAAAAAGTCAGCCTTACTCTGTCCAAAGCTAATAAAAGCTCACAAATTAACATATACCAAAAATTCTTTACTCCCAAAATGTCATTTATCTATACAGCCATCATAGTCTTGCTGCACCTCTGGTGGTAATGTCAGCCAGTGCATCTCCGCTGAGACAAGTAGGAAGTATGTCCACCTGCACAGGCTTTAATTACAAGCTCAAATCTAGTTTTATAGATTGGAAAAATGTTATTTGTCCTTACCATCTCCATGGAAATAGGACAGTAATTCTAATGAACCACAGTCTTTGTTGTGTCTCACTGGGTTGAGTAGCCATTCTCACTGGGAGTCATCCTCTGTCATATATTAAATATATGTAACCCATCTCCATTTTGTCTCTGTTGTGTCCCGAGTTGGAAAGGAGATGCAGGAGTCAGGACTGGATCTCTAAATCTTTACTTGGCAACTGTGGCGACAAACAGAAACACACAGAAATCTTGAGCTGTGTGTGAGCTAGAAAAGGCTTTTTAACTTATGAAATGTTATAAATAAAATAATCAATTTTGCACAGTAAAATTAAATTACAAAAAATAACACAAATTGGTCCTTTAGACATGTTAGTTTCTGCTTTCAATGCTTCAGTATTTAAAGTTCAACAGGAAACAAAAATAAATGAGATCTGTAATTCTACGTTTTAAAAATAGATTAAACAATTTGGCAACAAAACGGTTCATTCTCACTGCCAGACGGATTTGCATATATTCGCGCAGCGCTTTTCCGCGTTGTAGTGCGGAATTTCACGTTGTTGTGTTCCAATTCCGCGCAGTGTGAACGGGTGTAGTAGTAGCAGTAGCAGCAGCAGCAGCAGCGAGCTAGCAAGCTAACGTTTAACAAACATCAACATCAACTTTCTCTAGCACTTACCACTCTCACCGCAGCCGTCAAGCTGGACAATGGACTGCCAGACGTTTTCCTTTAATTCATTGTTCATAAAATCATCCCGTCTCTTATCAAAAAGGACGGGGTGCTGTGAAATTATCAACCTTTCTCCCATACTGTCCTGCCTGACTGGACTTCGGATTCTCCCGGCTCTTCGCGACTATAAACAAACAATTTCATTGGCCCAGCTGTGTAGTTCCGCCGGTGAATTCCGCGGGGGTCAAAGTCTGGGCGGAAACTTTTTTCACAGCATGAAAGTTCCGCCCCGGTGTAACTTCCATAAGAACCCATGAAATCATCTTTTATATTTTTCCGCGAGAATAATCCGCGCGGATGATCGCCCTCAGTGAGAATGGAAATGGTAACTAGAAAACCCACATTTCACTACCTCATTTTAACATTTAAATCCAAATGGACTAATATCACATTCAGCAGGCATCTGTAGGCCTATCATTTAGCAGCAGCAACTTGTAATTTACAGAGCAAATAGACCCAGAGATTAACACTCAAAACATTATTTAAACACAAAAGAACAAACATCTCCACACCTGTGACGATAGACAAAAATAAACTCTCCTGGTGAAAAAAAGAGCAGACTCTAGCGAGGGAAGACAGCACTGAACAGGCTAACTTAGCATGCTAATGCTAGAACAAAGCTAATTAAAAAACTTAAATTAATGGTCTCAAGTCTCTGCGGGACTCATGCAGGATGAGTGGGACATTACACAGAGCAGCATACAGCAGTTTGACCGCATTCAAATCATGAATAATAATTTATAAGAACATACACCAGCAGAGAGCAACACAATTACGACTAACCTCTGGCCATGTTAGAATAGGCTTTGACCAAAAGCACACATTAATACTTTAGCTGTAAAATAAAATGACCCGGCTGCCATCAGTCACAAAACCATAATGTACAAAACGATTGCTATCTGCTAACAATAGCTTATGTAATGGTAGGAATTTATCACAGGGATGCTAACATTAGCTTCAAGGCTGTCCACTCGAGGTACGAAAATGAATTAATATATCGTTCACATGCGTTATCTGGGACACATACCTCAGACAGCGTTTGGTTGACATGTCCTTTGTGGTTGTTTCATACATCCACCTTGAAAATCATGCGCTCAAGAGCATGTCTTTCATGTGCATGACTCATGACATGCCCACTACGAACCTGATTGGACGGACACAAGCGTGAATCCCAACTATTGGTCATTCTTGGCCTGTTGGTCGTTATGGGCGGGACGAAGCAAACTGGAAAGAGGCGCCAACTTCGAAATTTGAATCTGCCTAGTCTGAAGTCTGAAGCATGAAGTGAATTAAGTGCGATTCTAATGAAAATAAATAAATAAAAACATTATATAATATATATAAGGCTGCAACATGTGTAAGTGTGAAAAAATTTGAGGGGTTTGAACATACTATGTATGTGTATATACACACACACACACACACACACATATATATATATATATATATATATATATATAATATGTAAATATATGCAAAATTACAGTGGAATGTATACCATATAAATGGTAAAAACTTAAATTACTCCCAATATCTGTAATTATACAGGCATTTTATTGTTTTAAAAAAAAGCAAAATCTGCAAGAATACAGAATGCTTTCCGTAAAATTACATTATTTAAAATGCACTTTTTGTAAAATAATATACTTTAAGTTGTCTTTATACAGTAATGTACAGTAAATCACTTTTGTGTTTGTACAAATACTACTCATTACCTCTAAAAATAACATAAAATCACCTTTAACCACACATGCTTAATGACCTGCAGTTTTATAGAAAACACTACAGATTTCTGTAATTTTACATACATTTCTTCATTATCATTACATCACATTTTATGTAAAATTACATTTGAATATGAAAGAAATATGTTAATTTACCTTTAAAAAAAAAAACATGTAATGTAATATTATATTATTAGTAATTACATGTATTCTAAAGGTAAATATTTAAATTACTGCTAGTATCTGTTAATTTACAGTCACTACATTGTCTTATGGAAAATGATGGTAAACCTGTAAAAACATACAGAAAATTGTATGTAAAATTACAGTTAAATATGTACAAATATAATAAATTGTCATTAAAAAACTCAATATTAATGTAATCTTAAATTATGGTTAATTAACTGTAATTTTAAAAATTAAATCTAAAATTACTGAAAATATCTGTAAGTCTACTAGCATTCATTGTTTTATTGGAAAAATCTGAAAAAATTTAAAAAAAAATTAAATTTAAAAATTTCCTGTAGAATTACATTTTTTTCTTACAGTGCAGGAGTTTGGTTCCAGAACCAGTGCTGTGCATGGAGGTGAGCCCAACTATATCTCGGTACCACTCCACCTCCCACACCAGCTCTGGCTCCTTCCCCACCAGAGAGGTGACATTCCACATTCCCAAAACCAGTCTGCGACGCCAAGAATCAGCACGATAGGGGCCCTGTTTCTCTTCTCATTGCACCAGCAGAATCCAAATTATCAAAGTAGAACCATGTACTATGAATTTCTTGAGAGCAATCTGTTGCCATCCATCAGGACGGTGAGAATGATATGCATTCCAGCAGGACAACTATCCAAAACATACTGCAAAGAAGACTTTCAAATGGTTTCAGAGGAAGAAAATAAATGTGTTGCAATGGCCCAGTCAATCACCAGACTTAAAGCTAAGAGAAGCATCTGTGGAGGAAGCTGAAGATCGAGATCCACCAGTGGGCCTATCAGATTCTTCTAGATTTAAAGAATGTCTGTGGAAGAATGGACCAAAATTCAATATGAGCACTGTGAGAGATTGGTTTCTTCATACAGGGAGCATCGTAAAAGCTGGTGCTGCAAACACAGGCTTCTCTACCAATTCTAAAATACATTTCTGTTGGCATGCTTTTTTTTATGTGTTAATCCACATTATTGCACATAACTTTTTTCATCACATCACTTTTTGATTGAGTTAATATTAATGTTTGATGTAAATTTAATGTAAATGGCTGTATCAATATGCAGTGTGGATTGGGCAGCAGACCAATGCGGGGGGGCCTTGGCGGTCCGATCCTCTGCTACAGAAGTTGGCTCTTGGGACATGGAATGTCACCTCTCTGGCGGGGAAGGAGCTGGAGCTGGTGGAAGAGGTTGAGCGCTACCGGCTAGATATAGTCGGCCTCACCTCGACACACAGTTCTGGCTCTGGAACCCTAGTCCTTGAGAGGGGGTGGACCTTCTCCTTCGCTGGAGTTGCTCCGGGTGAGAGGCGGAGGGCTGGGGTGGGCTTTCTGATAGCCCCCAAACTCTGCCTGTATGTTGGGGTTTACCCCAGTAGATGAAATGGTTGCTTCCCTGCGCCTTCGGGTAGGGGGACGGGTCCTGACTGTTGTCTGCGCTTATGCGCCGAACAGCAGCTCAGAGTACCCGCCCTTTTTGGAGTCCCTGGGACGGGTGCTGGATAGTGCCCCAACTGGGGACTCCATTGTTCTGCTGGGGGACTTCAACGCTCACGTGGGCAATGACAGCGGGACCTGGAGGGGCGTGATTGAGAGGAACGGCCTGCCCGATCTGAACCCGAGTGGTGTTCAGTTATTGGACTTCTGTGCGGGTCGCAGTTTGGCCATAACTAACACCATGTTCAAACATAAGGATGTCCATCGGTGCACGTGGCACCAGGACAGTTAGGTCGCAGGTCAATGATTGACTGTAGACGTATCATTTGACCTGCGACCATATGTTCTGGACACTCGGATGAAGAGAGGAGCAGAGCTGTCAACTGATCACCACCTGGTGGTGAGTTGGATCAGATGGTGGGGGAAGACGCCGCGCAGACCTGGCAGGCCCAAACGAGCAGTGAGGGTCTGCTGGGAACGCCTGGCGGAAGAACCTGTCCAGATGATCTTCAATTCCCACCTCCAGGAGAGCTTCAACCGCGTCCCGAGGGCAGGGGGGGACATTGAGTCCGAATGGGCCTTGTTCCGCTCTGCCATTGTCGAGGCGGTGGTTGCAAGCTGTGGCCACAAGGCTGCTGGTGCCAGTCGTGGCGGAGCCGTCTGGCTGAAGAAGGAGGCCTACAGGGCATGGTTGGCCTGTGGGTCTCCGGAAGCAGCTGGCGGGTACCGGCAGGCCAAGCGGAGCGCAGCGGCGGCGGTCGCGGAGGCAAAAACTCGGGCGTGGGAGGAGTTCGGTGAGGCCATGGAGGAAGACTATCGATCGGCTCCAAAGAGGTTCTGGCAAACCGTCCGGCGCCTCAGGGGGGGAAGGCGGCAACTAGCTCACACTGTTTACAGTGGGGGCGGGGAGCTGCTGACGTCAACTGGGGACATTGTCGGGCGGTGGAAGGAATACTTTGAGGAGCTCCTCAATCCCACCAGCACGTATTCCAGTGAGGAAACAGAGACGGGGGTATCGGGGGCGGGTCGTCCAATTTCTGGGACAGAAGTTGCCGAGGTAGTGAAACAACTCCGAGGCAGCGGAGCCCCGGGGGTGGATGAGATTCGTCCTGGATATCTTAAGGCTCTGGATGTTGTAAGGCTGTCCTGGTTGACACGCCTCTGCAACATTGCGTGGACATCGGGGGCAGTGCCTCTGGAGTGGCAGACCCGGGGTGGTGGTCCCCACCTTCAAGAAGGGGGACCAGAGGGTGTGTTCCAACTATAGGGGGATCACACTCCTCAGCCTACCTGGTAAGGTCTACTCCAGTGTGCTGGAGAAGAGGGTCCGGTCGATAGTTGAACCTCAGATTGAGGAGGAGCAATGTGGTTTTCGTCCCGGACGCGGAACCGTGGACCAGCTCTTTACCCTCGCCAGGGTGCTGGAGGGGGCATGGGAGTTTTCCCAACCGGTCCACATGTGTTTTGTGGATTTGGAGAAGGCTTACGACTGTGTCCCCAGGGGCATCCTGTGGGGGGTGCTCCAGGAGTATGGGGTTGGTGGCCCCTTGCTAAGGGCCATCCAGTCCCTGTACCGAAGGAGCACGAGTTTGGTTCGCGTGGCCGGCAATAAGTCGGACCGGTTCCCGGTGAGGGTTGGACTCCGCCAGGGCTGCCCTTTGTCACCGGTTCTGTTCATAACTTTTATGGACAGAATTTCTAGGCGCAGCCAAGTGGTGGTGTCGGGTTCGGTGACGGGAGGGTCTCGTCCCTGCTTTTTGCGGATGACGTGGTCCTCCTGGCTCCTTCGAACAGTGACCTCCAGCTCTTGCTGGGATGGTTCGCAGCCGAGTGTGAAGCGGCTGGGATGAGAATCAGCACCTCCAAGTCTGAAGCCATGGTCCTCAGCTGGAAAAGGGTGGATTGCCCTCTCCGGGTCGGGGGGGAGGTCCTTCCTCAGGTGGAGGAGTTTAAGTATCTCGGGGTCTTGTTCACGAGTGAGGATAGGATGGAGCGGGAGATTGACAGGCAGATTGGGGCGGCGTCAGCAGTGATGCAGGCGCTTAACCGGTCCGTTGTGGTGAAGAGGGAGCTTAGCCAAAAAGCGAAGCTCTCGATTTACCGGTCGATCTACGTTCCAATCCTCACCTATGGTCACGAGCTCTGGGTAGTGACCGAAAGAATGAGATCGCGAGTACAAGCGGCCGAAATGAGTTTCCTCCGCAGGGTGGCTGGGCTCAGCCATAGAGATAGGGTGAGGAGCTCGGACATCCGGGAGGGACTCGGAGTAGAGCCGCTGCTCCTCCACATCGAGAGGAGCCAGTTGAGGTGGTCCGGGCATCAAGTAAGGATGCCACCCGGACGCCTCCCTTGGGAGGTGTTTCGGGCATGTCCAACCGAGAGGAGACCTCGGGGCCGCCCCAGGACACGCTGGAGGGATTACATCGCCCGGCTGGCCTGGGAACGCCTCGGGGTTCCCTCGGAAGAGCTGACAGAAGTGGCTGGGGAGAGGACTGTCTCGGCTTCTTTGCTGAGGCTGCTGCCCCCGCGACCCGGACCCGGATAAGCGGAGGACGACAATGACGATGACGGCTGTATTGGAAATATGATAAATAAACAAGAAAGTTGACGTGTTGAATATGCTATTTCCCCTTGTATATATATATATATAATATGTAGTGGTAAAATACAGTTTACAAGTTTGTCAGCAAACAATAAAAGATAAATTCATTCATTTGAAAATATTGCATTTAATGAATATCTGCTGTAGGTTTAACCATGAAAACTAAGAATGTACATTTATCCACTGTGGGTCTTACAGGTGCACAGTGAGTGCACATGCCGAGTGTGATACAAGAGAAAATCCCAGTCTCTATCTGTTTTTAATGCAGAACAAGAATGGGGTCCATTTTTTTCCAAAACAGGTCTTGGCATCCTGAGAGTCTGAATTTGTACTATTACCAGAGTTCCACAACCAACACAAATCATTATCTCTTTAAGGCCAGCTGTAGTATTGACGAAGGATCATAGGTAGTATTTGAACTTCTTGAGCAGAGGTATGTCAACATTATATGGTCTAATTTCATTGTTATTCCTTGATAACTCCTCACGATGTCTTTTTCCTCAAGTTTATTTAAAACCCGACCTGTTTTAGGTGGGTTGGCATACCTGATAAGGTCATAGAAAATTGATGCAGTACCACAGCTACAGTAGACATACTGTAGTGGGGTTCAGATTATAGTGATTGGGATTGAAGTTCCTCTATACTTTCAGACTGACTCCATTGTGATAATGGAGAAAAATCTGGACTATCAGCTATGTGTGCTCCTGCATTTTGATCCAACTTTGATTGACACTCACACTGTCCCTTCCCACAGGTGCTGGGGTCCCTCAGTTTAAACCCATCGCCCTCAACTCAGGCTTTCGGATTGAGGTGCTGGTGAATGGCTCTCTGTTCATCAAGCATGTGCTGGAGGAAGACAGTGGCTTCTACCTGTGTAGAGTCAGCAACGATGTTGGAGCTGATGTCAGCAAGTCCATGTATCTCAATGTCAAAAGTAAGTCTCATGGGAAAACACTACCAAAAACTGTGAATTTAAAATTTGCATTTAAGGTGCTGTTGATAGTGATGTGTATATTAACATATCTATCTCTGTATTTAGAGTTCTATATCACACAGGCTCCGCCCTGTACTGGACTCTTTGGGTAATAATCCTTTAACCCTATGGGCCCTAGGCATTTTGGGGTATTTTTACCGCCTTTATTTTTAAGCTCATATCACAGTCATTCTAAAGGCTACATACATGTGCTATATCTTGTTTTTTTCTTCAGGATAATCTGGGCTAACCAGATTTCCCATCATTTCATGTCCTTCTATGTGCCTGTATTTTATATAAATTTTTATATCAATGAAAAAAACAAATCTGTGTGACTAAATTCTTACATGTATCTCACCATAGCAAGATGGTCTAAAGCGGACGGCAGAGAGCACATAGTCCATGTCGCAAGTGTCATTGCTATTTAGATGCAGGCGCAGTTGTCATTTTCACGCCCTGCGCCCTCGGCGTCTAACGAGCAAATGAACTTGTGCTCCTCTGGGTGTGTTGGTCTAAAAATGAGGAGTGGTCAGGTGCACTCATGGCGCGTTGCTAGTTAGATGACGTCAAAAGCAAATGCACCAGTGACCAACAAAAACCTAGTCTAAAGTCAATGGTGCAGTATTTTGCTGTTAAACAAGTTAGTAATATGTATCTCTAGGCGGGTGCACAACGCGCGTGCACTCTGCTCAGACACACACGGAGCAGCTGCACATATGCAAAATAAAAATATGATTGCAATGTGAAAGGTTATTATTGTGCACAATAAAATATTTATCAGAAACACATGGTCAGTCATTAATCAGAATGATCTAATTGCAGTAATAATGATCATCATAATCCGGGAGGTCTGCTCGCAGTGTGCGAATATACGGAACTGCAAGCACACCTGCACGGGCTGATGATGCATAGCCTGTAAAACGAACTTGCCTTTCCCAATTGAATTGTGATCATTTTGTCATCATTTTGACAGATTTGATAAACTTTATTTTGACATAAACACAACAATAACCAGCTTCTGTGAACTAAAAATGTAAACTTATACCCCTACAAGTAGGCTGCAAATGTATATGTAAAAAAAAAAAAAAAAAAGCTTTTAGAACGTAAAACTGAAGATCATCCTGTCTGGACGAGGAGGAGGAGAGGAGGAGGATGACTCCAGCTCTGCAGCCAGCGCGCAGCCAGACGGGCCCGGGTGCAGCCACGGGACCAGCCCTTCCTGCACCTTCAGGCGGGGGGTTTCAGGATGCTGGAGAGGGAGCTGGGCTGTTTAACCTCCCAGGTTAAAATAAAATAAATTGAATAATTTCCATTCACGTGGTTGCAGCGAACAAGATGGCCGCGACCTAAAAACGCTCCTGGCCTTGTACAGGTTAATTTGAATCTTTTATGCTCAACGACGCATTTTAATAAATAACTGAGTGCTCACCTTGAACACTTAAACAATCGACGTATAAAAGTCAAAGTCAAAGTAAAGAAAAAGAATGTCGACGTCATCGTACTTTAACAAGACTTCAGGCCGCATGCTGACACGCCAAAATCCGGCACACGAGGAGGAAGAAACGGCTAACCCCGGCCCGTCTCCCAAATTGCATGATAACCTGGAGAAATTATTCGCAGAAATGACTAAAATGAGTAACACGCTGCAAGGTGTTGCAGCTGACGTTTCAACTATTAAACAAACAACAGCCGAGTTGAAGGCGACTGTGACGGAGATGCAGGTGAGGCTGGGAGAGGCTGAAACCCGCATCGCACACCTGGAGGACGCCTCGGAGAAGTTACTGCAGGACGGTGGGAGTGTAGCAAAACAGATGGAGGTCATGATGAATCGAGTACAAGCCCTTGAAAACCAGAGCAGGCAAAACAATGTGAGGATCGTGGGTCTGAAGGAGACTTTTGGCACTAATGGGACACTGCCTGAGTGTGTGAAAAGGATTTTGACTGAAGGACTCGGAGTCGGAGCGGATGGTGAGTTTGAAATTGAGAGGACGCACCGGCAACTTTCACCACTGCCGGACCCAGATCAGCCCCCCAGACCGGTCCTGGTCCGCTTTCTTAGGCAGTCTGCAAGGGATAAGGTCGTTAATGCAGCTAAAGAAAAACGTGGGATTGCCTGGGAAGGATGCCGACTCTCAGTTTTCCCGGATCTGTCAAGAAGAGAAAAGAAGAGAAAAGCCTATGCATCAGTTAAGAGGAAACTCCAAGAGCTCAACGTGAGGTTCATGTTCCCGCGCTTCAAATGGAAAGGGAAGGACGTGAGTTTTAACACCGCCACAGCTGCCGAGAAATTCATCAACGAGCACGGTCGTAGAGATGCTGTGCATTGAGCTCAGCAGAGCGAGGTGAGCCGCTGCATACTGTGCTATTGTCAGAAGATGATGCGTCTGTTGTAAAGTGAACTGAACTGATGTAAAATACCTGTGCAGGCTGGAAGAGCTGCAGACGTCGACGGTCACAGTAGCTGTAATAATCCTACGGACCAATAGTTTTGTTTTTGTTTTGTTTTCTCTCTCTCTCTCTCTCTCTCTCTCTCTCTCTCTCTCTCTCTCTCACTCTCTCTCTCTCTCTTTACCCCCTTTCTCGTTTTTTGAGTGGTGCTCAACACTCAGGGACTGGTTGTGTTTAAGCAGCCGGACACTTTTCGTTTTGGTTGTGTCAAGCTGGTTTTGATGTGTAATTGTTTCTTTTCAGTTGTTAAAAAAACAAAAGGTTACTTGGTAATGGCAAGATATTACTTTAAGGTGTTTAAAGCTGTTATGACAGAATTTACTACATGGGTAATGGCATACATGCATACTATTCATAGAACTCAGATATGTCCAGTAGGTTAGTTAAGTTTATTTTGTGGAATATAAATGGATGTGGAAGTCCAATTAAAAGAAGGAAAGTATTGTCATATCTAAAAAACAATCAAGCGGATATAATTTTCATACAGGAAATGCACATGCGGGGTGTTGAAGCAGAGAGATTTAAAACAGGCTGGGTGGGACATATATTCCACAGTTCGTTTTCAAGTAAGCATAATGGTGTGTTGATTGTAATTAATAAGAACATAAGTTTTATTCTCTTAAAACAAACTAAAGACACAGAGGGAAGGATTGTGTGCATTGAAGCCATAATAGAGGGGTTGCCTATGGTTTTATGTAATATATATGCACCCAATAAAGGGGACCAACATTTTTTCCATGAGGTTAACAAGATTCTTGGAGATACGGAGGGCCAAATTATTCTAGCAGGCGATTTTAATGAAATGATCGATCCCATTTTAGATAAGAGTTCCTACAGAGCACCTATATTGACTAAGGAGAGAGAGGCGTTAAACATGTTGAATAGAGATTTAGGGCTAACTGATATATGGAGGCTTACTAACCCATTAGATAGGGAATATACCTTTTTCTCCCACTGTCATAAGACATATTCAAGGATAGATTTATTTTTGACAGCCACTTCCCTAATAGACAGTGTAGTTAGTTGCACCATAAAAGCAATGTATATCTCAGACCATGCCCCAGTAGAGCTACTTATGAACATGAGCTTGGATACTGGGAGGAGGGGCAGGTGGAGGATGAATACTGCATTATTGCAGGATCGCTCTTTTAGAAAGACCTTAGAGGATGATTTGAAAACATTTCTCGAAATTAATATTGGCAGCACTGACGAAATTGCAACAGTTTGGGAAGCATCTAAAGCATATGTCAGAGGTAAATTTATAGTGCAGGCTGCTAAAAAGAAAAGAGAGAATTTAAATAGAACTGTAAATCTGGAAAAAGAAATTAAGGATAAGGAACTTAAGCTCTCCAAACATTTTGATGATAAGCAATTTCAGGAGTTATGCAAGCTTAAATTTCAGTTAAATGAAATATATAATAAGAAAGCTGAATATGCACTGTTTAGATTAAAGATTAATTTTTATGAAGGGGGAGAAAAAACAGGGAAGTTGTTAGCTAGACAACTGAAAGAGAAAACTTTTTCTAATACAATGCCAGTAATTAAGCAGGGGAATAGACAAATCTTCTCAGTCAAGGACATAAATAAGGTATTTCAAAAATATTATGAAGAGTTATTCACATCATCAGTAGCTACTGATACTGCACAAAAAGATATAGAACAGTTTCTCTCAAACATAGATGTACCCAAGCTGCAGCCTGAAGAAGCAGAGGGATTAGAGTCACCTATAACAGAAGCCGAAATAAGGACAGCAATTTCTGCAATGAAAAATGGGAAATCACCCGGCTATGATGGGCTCCCAGTGGAATATTATAAAGAGTTCATAGATATCATCGCTCCAATATTACAAAAAGTTTATCAGGAGATGTTTGGGAAGGGAAGTATAGCACCAACCTTTAATGAAGCCTTGATTTCGGTTATCCCTAAACCAGGAAAAGATGTTACCGATCCCTCCAATTTCAGACCCATTAGTTTGCTTAATTTGGACTGTAAAATTTTGACCAAAATCTTAGCTATGCGTCTGCAGCAGGTGCTACCAAGCATCATTCACCGCAATCAAGTGGGTTTTATGAAAAATCGATCGTCCACTGATCATGTAAGATTGCTAATACATCTAATGTGGCTAAGTCAGCCTAAAGACATTCCTGTAACCGCTATCTCCTTAGATGCGGAAAAAGCCTTTGATAAGGTGGAGTGGCATTTTTTGTTCTCCACCTTGTCTCATTTTGGCTTTAATTCAAACTTCATTACATGGGTGAAATTGCTATATAAAGAACCAAAGGCTGCAGTGATGACAAATGGAGTGGTGTCCCCTTTTTTTAGCCTCTCTAGGGGGACTCGCCAGGGGTGCTCGTTAAGCCCTTTATTGTTTATAATTTTCCTAGAAATACTGGCAGTCACTATTAGGACACACCCTGACATTAGAGGGATCAGGGGAGGGGATAGGGAATACAAATTGCTGCTTTATGCAGATGATATATTGGCAACAATATCTGATCCCCTGACATCCATACCACATTTAATGGACACAATCCAATCATTTTCAAAACTATCACGTTACTCCATAAATTGGAATAAATCTGAAGCTATGCCCCTTTCCAAATCTTGCCTTCCATTCATGGTAGAGAAGTTTAATTTTAAATGGGTCCGCAAGGGAATGACATATCTTGGTGTTAAACTTTCTCAGGATCCAAAGGAAATGATGATGCTGAATTTTAATCCACTACTACAAAAAATTAAAACAAACCTAGATAAATGGGAGAAGATCAACCTCACATTATGGGGGAAAATTAGCATCGTAAAAATGGTAGTGGGTCCTCAAGTTAATTACATTACCATGATGCTTCCAATCAAGATTCTGTGCACTATTTTTAAGCAATTTGATGTTATCATAAAAAGTTTTCTGTGGAATGGGAAAAGGGCAAGAATTAAACTGAGAAAGTAATGTGCCCATAAGGAGAAAGGTGTGTTGGGCCTTCCGGACCCCAGACTGTATCATTTATCCTTTGAAATGGCTATGATAGCCAAATATTGGGGTGGGACTGAGGATAAAGCAGATTGGATGGATATTGAATGCGAGCTGTGCAGGCCTTTTAATCCTATCGAAGTTTTGTCTCAATCCCCATGCAATATTTCAAACCCAGTTCTTTTACATTCAAGAGATGTTTGGATCAGACTGCACAAAATGTTAAAACTTGCACATGAGTTACAAGGATACTCTTCATTGTGGCACAATCCTGCAATCCGTATTGGGAAGAATACTAAGTACTGGAGGCAGTGGCATTCCCGTGGTATAAGCACCATTGGTCATTTGTATGAAAACGGTGGGCTCAGGTCATATAATAATATAAAGGAACATTGTGGTCTGGTTTGGGGAGGAAATTTCTGGATATACTTGCAGATAAGAAGCTGTTTGATGTCTAAGTATCATAATGAAACTGACAATATAATTTCAAACTATATGCAACTACCACGGGAGAACCATAAAGCCTTGCAATTTTATAAAATGATTAATTCCTCCCAGAGTACTGACTTTGTGAGTGTGAAAATGATATGGCAACGGGACCTCGGAGAGGACATTGGGGATGATAGATGGTCCGAAATTGTCGCAGATTGTGGTAAATATGTGAAGGAAGCGAGGGGGAAGTTCACTCAATATAAAGTATTGCACAGATATTACTTTACACCATCCAGACTTCATAGTATGAAGTTGTTGAACAATAACGTGTGTTGGAAATGTAAGACGGAAATAGGAACCTTCCTACACTGTATGTGGGAATGTGGATTGGTTAAACCACTTTGGAAAAAGGTATTGGAAATCCTGAGTAGATGGTCCGGTTCAGAGGTCCCTTTGAGCCCATTGTTGTGTTTGCTAGGGGACCGATCGCAAGTGCCTAACATATCTAACTGTGCATTCTTTATTATTATTGTGAGTCTGATTACAGTCTGTCGGATTATCCTAAGACACTGGAAGGAAGCAAGGGCTTTAATTCTGAAAGAATGGGTTGATAGAATGGTAGAAATAGCATCTTATGAAAGTATGCTCACTAGAGTAAACGGTAATCAGGAGGAAGCAGTGACGACTCTCTGGGACAGCTTCTGGACCTACATTGCAATTGACAACAGGTCTGAACAGACAGCAGTCTCCCGCATGACTGTGTGATCCTGTAATGTGTTTCATGATGTGACAAAAACTTTCTCCACTGGTCTGTTTTGTTTTTTTTTTCCTTCTTTTTGGATGTATGCACCTACTTATTTTATGGGACTTGAATATTGGAGTCTACCTTCATATTGCAATATAATACAAATGTGCCAGATGTTTCTGTGACCTGGAAACAACAGCTTGTGAAATATATGCCATGTACCATGCCTTTTCAAAAATGAATAAAAATGAAAATTACAAAAAAAAATAATTTCCATTCATTTCTTGGCAGTGTTTCTCTCGTGCGCACTCTCTCTCTTTCTCTCTCGCAGTCTCACTCTGTTTCTTTTCTTTTGGCTTTTCTAAGATGACAGATGCTGAATATATACTCCCTATCTGATGCTGTGGCTGTTTGTGGCTGACTGAGAGGGATGTGAACACTGTGAGCTGTGTTAATCAAATCAGGTTGGGTTTCCATTACGTGTGCCAAACGTGCCAAACGGTGCCAATCCCCTTTGGTCTGACATCAGATGTGACGGGACAGTGGATATAGAGATACATTTATCGTCTCCTCAGCTGTAAAACGCTCACTCTTTCCAGTTGGTAGGTCCGCCATCTAACTAGCTCTCCATCGTGCGCTCTAATCACGCCTCATTTAAAGGGAATGAGAGGTGACACTCTGATTGGCTTATTGAATGATACGCCCAAAACACACCCATGACTAATTCACAGGGTAAGTACAACCCTTTTAGACTCTCTGCCATGGCGCACAGTCTGAAAACGCACTTTCTAACTAGCAAGTGACTGGGACACGCCCATGCGTTGCACGCCTGGCACTTTGCATTTTAGACCATCTAAATAGGGCCCATTATATCATATATGAAGAGAGGAGACTCTCTGGAATCCGGCAATATAAGAACCATAATGGTGGGACATTCTGTCACTTCACAGTTGTCCAAAACATGTGGTTTGTGCCAGGCGGACATGATTGCCAGTATTTTTTCATTATTGCAAGAAATTCCATTGATTCATTCACAAATCAAATATGTGTTTTATCTCAATGAAACATGCAATATTTACATCTAAGATAATAGAAAAATAGTCAACCAAGTGCAATGATGTCCTTCAAGATAATATTTGCCACTTTGTTTGCAGTAAACAAAGTTTGTTGTTGTTTTTCAGTTTCAATTATATACTGGGGGGACATTTTGGGCATTGGAGGGGGGGGACTCAATGTATATGGTGACTACGGCCCTGTCAGCATGCATAATTAGGCTACAGTTGTCTGGGTGCGCAAAGGTGAAGTACTAGTCTTGTCATACAAAGTTTGACGAGTGTCAACTGGACAATATGGAGATATTTGCATCTTGAAAGCCGGACTACAAATGTGGATAGACAGGGAGAAACACAGGCAAGCCTAAGACGTGGTAAGATACGATATTCCTCACTATATGAAGTGACTGATAACAAGATGGATTGTAAAGAAATTCGTCAGGTTTTTATTTTGTAGACAATCAATCTGTGATGGGATGACAGCACAATGATGTGTGTGGTATCACTGGAAAGCTCTAGTCCTGTGCTTTCATGTGAAAAGCGTTTGGCTATTCCCTGTGATCTCACACTTCAGCAAATGTGGGAATGTGGCATGAGGGTCTTCTTTTATCCCCATGACCTCATCATCATGGCCAAGTCCAAGGAAATGGGCTATGTGCTACACAGCCAAATTAATTGTACACCTTAACTGGATGAAGAGCAGCCCCATACCATACCAACGGATGGAGTACTTGGACGTTGTGTGCAACACACGCAGCCTGTGGGCCACTCTCTCAGAATGCATGCTGACAGCCCTGTGGCAAATAATAAGCAAACTGTGGATTGTTGTGACGGGACAGCGTTAACTGTCATTCAGGCGCTTGGGGTAATGGCAATAGCACACCCCAGGGTACTGTTGGGGTTTCCTAGTCTTCGCTTGGATGCTAAAAAGCAGAAGCAATGCTTGGTTACCATTCTTCCCTCAGTACGGGACAATCTGAGACACCTGTCAACACCTGTTGCAGGAAACACTTCTGGGACAGGTGACCCCCTATGCCATGGTGTTCAAAGATGCATCCCTGACAGGGTTAGGAGGGACCTGACTGCAGAGAGCAGTAGGTGTTGTATGGCCTCCAACAGTCGTCCAACACATCAAGCTCCTCGATCTACAGGCAGTGTTTTTGGTCCTCCAACACTTCAGGGTTCTGACACAGGGAGAGCACGTGCTGGTGAGGACTGGCAACTGTCTTGCCACGGCCTACATAAATAGACAGGGTAGAACTCTGTCTGCTGCGCTTTTGAGGATGACGCAGAGCCTGTGGTTGTGGGCCTCACATCACTGCTGTTTCTAAAGGCCCTACCAGACAAGAGGAGACTTCACCCAGGGGTAATGAGGCAGATCTGGACTCCATTCAAGACAGAGGAAGTGAATCTGTTCACCAGCTGACACAACACCCATTGTCGCTATGGTTCCCCTGGTGCCACAAGACAATCCCTCCCAGGGCTGGACGTGTTTGCACATGTGCCAAGGCCAATTAAGCTGCTCTGTTCCTTTCTGCCCCTCTGTCCCATCCCTCCCTGTTAGAGGGAGAGTCATGAGCAGTTGCTGGTCATTCAGATTGCCTCAGGTTGCCACTTTGCACGGTTTTATTTAGAAATGACTCAATGGTGGTGACCCAGCTCTGGACTATCTCTCAGTTGTGGAGACTTGTACAATAGGCACACTGCCCACACTGGGTCTTGGCTCCTGAGAGGAACAGGCTGAGCAGGGCTGGAGTCTGGGCAGGTTGTGTAGACCATCCAAGCAGCAAGTGTGGGGTCCACAACTGCCTGTTAAAGGAAAAGTGGTTCGGGATGAAAGAAGGCTAGATCCCCTGTCATGTGCTGTTGGCTCTATTTTTTTCCTTTTTGCAATGTTTGATGGATAGAGAGTTGTTACATGCAACTATTAAAGTGTACACGGTAGCCATCTCTTCCTGCCATGATGGTTTTGGGAATAGCCCGTTTTTGCCCACCATCTCTTTCAGTGTTCTTGCAGGGGGTCAGAGGATGGGGTGATGCGTCCAGTTAAGGGTCCCTTTGGGCCTCTTAAGTGCTCCTCTCTAAAGGTGTTGTCATTCAAGACAGCTTTGATGCTTGCAATGACATCATCTAAGAGAGTGTGTCAACTAACTGCCATAATGGTGCACCTCAGTTGCTTGCTGCTTTGTGGTGACCCCAGTGGGGCCTCTCTCAGACCAAATCCCTCCTTTATTCCCAGACCATAAGGTATTCATTCAGGTTGATGTAATTCAGTTAGATTCAGTTAGTATCTTATCTTATCTTAGATGCCTTTTGGGGAACAGTGAGGCAAAATTGTATCTGTTCTGTCCAGTTTCTGCGTTCGCATGTTATGCTGTAAACAGCCTCCATCAAAGGACTATACAGCTCTTTGTGTATTTTGTTGATGCTGTGGTCATTAAGGTCCTATCCAAGAAATGTCTTGTAAAATAGCTTTGTGGGTGCTTCTCCCAAGCCTACAGGCAGGCGGGCAGGACCCTCCCGCTGTGGTCGATGCACACTCCACATGCAGTGTGGCAGTGTCATTGGCCTTGTTCAGCGGGACATATGGACAGCAGTGTCGTGGTCTACGCCATGTTTGTTCATACATTTCTATCTCTTGGACATGCCAGGTTCCTTGGTTGCGTGTCACTTGTGTTGTATCTGACTCCCCTTTGGGCATGATACAGCAACATGTCTCTGTGCTCCTTTTATAACCTAGGAAATGTCATGTGCTGGGTGTCTTTCGACCACCCTGAAAGGTTAAGCTATGGCTCCACCCAGTTCAATTGCTTACCTGCTGGATTAGCTGAGACCTACTTCTCCGCTGCAGTGGTCTGGGTTATAAAGAAGTAGGAAGAGTATTACCCAAAGGGTCCAATAGAAGTCTCAGTCTGTGTTTATAGTACTACGGTTACAATATTAAAACTTTTGATGTGTATAGGGATGCACCGAAATGAAAATTTGTGGCCAAAGCCGAAGCTGAATAAAATTAAATGCTTGGCTGAATACCAAATACAGAGTATCGAATACTGAATACCGTTGTTTAGTTTTTTATTAGTTTTTGCAAATGAACCCCTCCAGATTAGTGTTGTCACGGTACCAAAATTGGGAATCACAGGTCTGAGGAGTATCACGATACCACAGCGAAAATGAGGCAGATGTGCCCTTTGTCATTTATAAAAAGATAAATCACTATATATATACTATACTATAATACAACATCAACGAGTCTGGTTCGCGTGGCCGGCAATAAGTCGGACCGGTTCCCGGTGAGGGTTGGACTCCGCCAGGGCTGCCCTTTGTCACCGGTTCTGTTCATAACTTTCATGGACAGAATTTCTAGGCGCAGCCGAGTGGTGGAGGGTGTCAGGTTCGGTGACGGGAGGGTCTCGTCCCTGCTTTTTGCGGATGACGTGGTCCTCCTAGCTCCATCGAACAGTGACCTCCAGCTCTTGCTGGGACGGTTTGCAGCCGAGTGTGAAGCGGCTGGGATGAGAATCAGCACCTCTAAGTCTGAGGCCGTGGTCCTCAGCCGGAAAAGGGTGGATTGCCCTCTCCGGGTCGGGGGGGAGGTCCTTCCTCAGGTGGAGGAGTTTAATTATCTCGGGGTCTTGTTCACGAGTGAGGGTAGGATGGAGCGGGAGATTGACAGGCGGATTGGGGCGGCGTCAGCAGTGATGCAGGCGCTTTACCGGTCCGTTGTGGTGAAGAGGGAGCTTAGCCAAAAAGCGAAGCTCTCAATTTACCGGTCAATCTACGTTCCAATCCTCACCTATGGTCACGAGCTCTGGGTAGTGACCGAAAGAGTGAGATCGCGAGTGCAAGCAGCCGAAATGAGTTTCCTCCGCAGGGCGGCTGGGCTCAGCCTTAGAGATAGGGTGAGGAGCTCGGACATCCGGGAGGGATTCGGAGTAGAGTCGCTGCTCCTCCACATCGAGAGGAGCCAGTTGAGGTGGTTCGGGCATCTAGTAAGGATGCCACCCGGACGCCTCCCTTGGGAGGTGTTTCGGGCATGTCCAACCGGGAGGTGACCTCGGGGCCGCCCCAGGACACGCTGGAGGGATTACATCGCCTGGCTGGCCTGGGAACACCTCGGGGTTCCCTCGGAGGAGCTGACAGAAGTGGCTGGGGAGAGGGCTGTCTGGGCTTCTTTGCTGAGGCTGCTGCCCCTGCGACCCGGACCCGGATAAGCGGAGGAGGACGACGACGACGACGATAATACATCAATGACATTTCAATGGGAATAAACTACTTAGTGACTTATTCATACTTCAAAAACAGCATCAATAAGTGATTAACATAAGGGGGATCAAAATAAAATAAATAAATAAAATAAAAATCAACCAGCCACCCTCCTCCCCTGACAAGTCCCTTCATTAGTAAAGAACAGTCCCTAAAGTGCGGTGAGGTTTGTGGGCCGTTAACTGACACAAAGAGAAATGTGAATAGCTTGTTTCTCCTCTGACACGCCACATACCTGTTCGACTGGCTCGGCTGTCCAGGTACTTTTGGGTAGTCATGACGCCAAGAAGAGGACATTATTGGAGCCGGACTTCTCCATTGTCGGTAAGCCTTATCCCGCGCCACGAAGCACTATGGCTGCCGTATTTGACAGGAATACATTCCTGTCTGTGTCTGTGACCCCCGTTCAACCCACAACCGGAGGGATTCGCTTTTCATTTCTGCTGCTGGTTGAAATCTGTACTCACACAGCATGCTGAATGATTTATTTTGCTCACACAAAACTATTTTTAGTCGCAAATGCAAGTGCGGTGACGGACGGAGTAAAATATCGCCACACTGCCGACATTTTACTCTGTCCATCACCACACGCTGTTTGATTGCGTTATCAAAACACGCCGCTATTATTCAGCCTTGCTTTTCACTTATTCCATCGAATACCGAATGTGTGTTTTCTTGCAATATTCGGCCGAATATATTCGGTTACCGAATATTCGGTGTATCCTTAGATGTGTATATAGTTTATTCTTACAGTCAGCATTCCATAAATAATTTTAAGTTACACATGAAGCTTAGCATAAGTTCAATGCAGAAAACTTTCTTTTTACAACTCATTTCTCTCTGTGTCCCTCCTATCTGTCTTCATTCGTAATCAGCTGACTATTGGCTGTCTTTTTTTAGTTAAATCAGTCAGATTTTGCCTCAATCTCTTCAGCCAATCATATTGTTGCTGACAAACTCTCTGTTTTCCTCTCTGCTGTCAGCTGTCATTTCAGTGCAAATCAGCAAGGATGTTTCAACATCTTTTTAATTTTTCATTGTAGTAGTTAGGTGCTGTCTGATTCCTTAACCCAGAATAATCAGCAGTGTTGTTTTTGCTGGTCAGAGGCTCTGTCAATTGACATTCTTATCCAGTTTTAAGTCACATTTAAGTTTTTTTAGATACCTGTTGCTTTACCGACTTTGAATGTTTTGTCAAGGTAAAAGATTTTAGTCATCGGACTGTTGGATTTTAAGTTAACTTGGAGAGAGGAGAGAGGCTGCCCAAAAAGCTTCTACTACTCTTACAATGACAACTACTGCTGCTACAAAAAGGCCAAACTTTTCCAATGGGCCCACTTCCTGTGATGCATGCCTCAACTTACCATGCAGTCTCTGGCTTATTCCAACCAAGCTATCCACATACTGTAGGCCTTTATTCCCCAGAAAATGTCTCAGACCATCAGCCTCCCTCATCACTGTTGCCCACTTATGCAGCTGCCTCTGTGTTCAACAGCACTTCAACAGCTAAGCCACTCTGGTCACTTCAGCTTTCTGGGGTGGGCAGACATCTGCATGCAGCAATATAACCGCTGATCTCAGGTGAAAGAATCATCATGGCAAAATTTTTTAAAAAGAGCCACAAAAAGATCACCACCAAGAAAATGCTGAATGTGGTCATATTGTGTAGATCCCCAGTTAAGTGAGACTGTCCACCAGCAAGTTTTTGGTAGCGCTCTGAATCTACCGTTATATGATCTGCTCTATCTAACCAAAGAGAGGACAAGAACTCATTCATATTTTGGCATTGTCTGGTGATATGAATCCCAAAATATGGAAGAAACATTGTGTATCAGTGTTTCAATTATTCTCCAGCAGCTCTTTATCCCTGTAAACAATATGAACTGTTCCTCTTTGGACACTGAAATACTGGTCATGCTTGCCATAGTTTCCCAAGCATTTCCTGCACTATCTGTAGAAATACAAGGTTCACAGCAGTGTTGTTTTACCCTTGATCCTCCGGGGTTGCATCTCTGGTCATCACAGCTCTCAGGCTGTTCCCAAAATCCATCCATAGCCAGATCCCTTCATGGCAAGAGAACCAACACAGTTAAAATATGTAACATGTCTTCTTATTAGTAATGTTACCATCAATCAGTCTTCTCAACGAGGTTCAGTGTTTTGTAGACACATTCCTCACTCAATTCCCACCACACTGCATATTTATTATCTAATTTGTTTTAGTTAACCACAAGGGTAACAAACATTCATTCAGCATACATATTAGAGACGGACCTGTATTTCTGAATTTGTCTGTCTCCTAAGGTTATTTGCTCATATGTAGCATAAAATGCTTTCAGTCCTCTTCTTTTTTCTCAGTAAATTCTTGTACCACATCATACAAATAAACACAATACCAATTCCATATCTGACACCCAGATATAGACATGGTCTATGATGACCCCATGAGATCCAGGCACCATATTGATAATGACGTCTTGCAATATGTGATCTTTCGTGACCCCATACATCACCTTCAGTTTATTATGACCTTGTCAAATCATGTCAACGTGACCACATTCATGGCATTATTTTACTTATAATAATAAGTGTGACTGATAACAATACTTTTCTTTCAGCTATGCATTTCTTTGCCTTTTTTTTCTAATTAGGCCTACATATTTTACTAGAAATCCACTGCTAACTGGTGAGGTGGAAGAATCAAGGTGAATTGTGCTGGTTTGTTGTTAGGGGCTGCTATGGCTTAGAGGTAGAGTGTGTCGTCCGCCAATCGAAAGATCAGCAGTTCGATCCCGGGCTCCTCCAGCCCGATCCCGGGTTGCACGTCAAAGTATCCTTGACCAAGATACTTAATACTTGCTGTGTGAGTGTGTTAAAACTGAGTAGCAGGTGGCACCTTGTATGGTAGTGTGTGTGAGTGGGTGAATGCACTCAAGCATTTTGAGTGGTCACTAGATGACTAGAAAGGCACTATACAAATGCAGGTCCATTTACCATTCTTTTCTTTTTTTTTTCTTTGGGGGTGTCCTATACTCACTCACGGCTTCACTACCCCCTAAAAGCACATGATGTCACGATGGGGTCTCTTCACCAAAGACACTACGGAGGTTTTTTTGTGTCTTTTTGTTGCAATCATATTCAAATAAACACAAGAAATTTGTGCTCTAGAAAAGGATCAACTCTCAGTGAGTACTCTCCTAAACCCTATGATACGCTATTATGGCAAGGCTTAACTATACAGACCAATGAGCAGTGATAACTAACTCTGTCTTTGGGGTCATCGGGTGGGAACCTCCTTTCACCGGTGTTTCGTCTAGTTGGTCCCACGACACCTCCAGAAGGCTAGAGAGTGATCTCTAGCGTCCCAGAGACACTCCCCTAATGCCAGGTCTCACTGCTCTCCACACCAACACAACAACCTCCTTAACCTTACTTACACATGGCTTTCTCAGCCCAAACAGCACTGCCACCTTCACCCAAACCCAGGCTCCGTACAAGCAAGCTCCAGGTAGAGGCTGTGCTGATACTACCTTTCCTAGCACATTCACCATACTCTAATTCACACACTACATAACGTAACTACAGTGTAAGCTAAAGTTAAAGGAGATAAATGAACTCACAGGATCAGCAAACACACTCACCCTGCTGCATGGCCTCAAAATGGCCACAAAATGGATTCAACTAGGCCACTCCCACATTTAAATAACCTTCCTCTTCCACCTTACTAACACATGGCTTTCACAGCCCTAATTCACACTCTAATTCACACACTACATAACATAAGCTAAAGTTAAAGGAGATAAATAAACTCACAGGATCAGCAAACACACTCAACCTGCTGCATGGCCTCAAGCTAAAGGGATTCAAATAGGCCACTCCCACACTTAAATAGCCTTCCTCTTCCTGGATTTCCTCCTAAGAGGAAGTGGATCTCTTCACCAGATCTCAAGGAGTTATGTGCGCTGCTTAGTAGTTCCCCCTGCTGGCCCCCAACTAACATTATTTCTTCTGTAGTAAATGAACTTGCTGGTTCTTATGGCTTCATCTGACATTTCCTTCACTGTCTTCTTCAAACTCTGTCCCCGCACTCCGAGTTCCCCCAGGAGCAAGATAGCTGATCTTGCTATAAATCCCCTACACCCCACTTCCACTGGGCAAATCCTAGTCTTCCATCCTCGCTGCTCAGCTTCTGCTCATTAATCTGCATATCTAAGCTTTTTTCTTTCATAGGCTTCTTCCACTGAGTCTTCGAAAGGAACTATCAGCTCAATGAAATAAACAACAATCTGTTGACTCAATGACCACAACACTATGTCAGGCCTCTGCTTAGTACAAACTATTTCCTGGGGAACAACAAGCTTTCCCCCTAAATCTACTTGCATTTCCCAATCACAAGCACCTACTAGGTGGCCACACCCTTGCCTCCTTACTAACTTACACCCTCTGTATTTCTCTCCCTCACGGACAAACTGAATTGCTAAATTCCTATCTTTATAACCTTCTGAATTGACCTCTCTTCGTTTCCCTTCGATTCCTGTAGCTAAACATTTCAACACCTGGTTATGTCGCCATGTATATCGGCCTTGTGACAAACTAACCTTACAGCCTGACAAAATATGCTTTAAGGTTGCCGTACCTGAACACAATGGGCATGATGGGTCCTCATTTACCCACAGTTTTAGGTTCTGGGGAGTTGGTAGCACATCATATGTAGCCCAATTTTCCCAATTCAACCACCTCCAATATATAAACCAATATAAAACTATTTTGAGAGCATATTTCTTGAACTGCAATCAAACATCAAGTTTGTAAGTAAATAGGTGTGATCATTTTGCTTATAAATCAGTCCTCTTTGCTTGCAAGTTAGAAACTTTTGCTTGCAGATCAGTCCTCTTTGCTTGCAAGTTATAAAGTTTTACTTGCAGATCAGTCCTCTTTGCTTGCGAGTTAGAAACTTTTGCTTGCAGATCAGTCCTCTTTGCTTGCAAGTTCAACTGCTCTTAATGGGCGGGGCCTACACTGATGGCTGCAAGCAGAGTTTCTATTGATGGGTTTGACGTGGCTCCAATTCCCTCTTTCCCACTGGAAACGCTCGACAGTCAGCATGACTTCTTCACCCCAGGGCATTGACAGTACTGACCCTGAGGCCGTAAAATAGTTCCGCCCTGGCTAAACAAAAGCAATCTACATGCACCAGTTCAAATAAAACATTCTTGCTATTGTTAGGCCCAGTCCACACGGACCTTCTGTGCTTCTGAAACCGTGTATTATTCTATGCAATTTGGCTGTTTGGCCACACGCAATTGCACTTGTGGGCCCCCGAAACCACGTTTCTTTGAAACCGGAGTCCAAGGTGGAGTTTTTGGAAGACTGGTGCCAGTGGTTGCATGTAGACAGGATAACCGCAGTATTTTATTACCTGTCTCCATTGTTTGACGTCAGAGCGATGGTAAACAACTCTTTTCTAAAAGTTTATAAACTACTAAAATCCCACGTCCTGTGTTAAATACAATGCATCTTAACTATATTTACAGTGAAGCTTGATTCTGCACTATGCACTTAGCCCGTATGTGAATGTTTACCGTTGCTATGGCAACAAGTGACAGCTGACGTTAGCGTTAGTTAGCTTAGCTCAATCATCCGACAAACAATAACCCATAAAATTATAATTCAACATATTTAAACAAACTAACAACAGCTACCAACAGTTACAGTCCTTAAAACCTTAGCTAATGTGTTGTCACAGGTTAGATTGTCAAAATTACAGTAATAACAGCTTAAATCCCTGAGGAACAACGCTAGCATTAGTGACAGTTGTATCCACTCGTATGCAGTTACCTTACATTACAGTTCCCTCAAACAATATCATGAAGCTCAATACAAACTATATAAACAAATTATCTATTAAGGGTAGACTACTGATAAAATCTGAAGATGCTTAGGTGACATTTACCCACCGGAAAGAATAAATGAAAACAAAGGGTGATTTTACTGGTCTTCAGTAGCTTTACTCTAAGTGTAACTGCCAACTGAAGAATGCAACGCAAACCAACTGTTTATATACCCAGATTTGCTCTTGTGCCTTTACTCAAAGTCAGTTATGCTTTAAATTGAATGGGGGTATCTGTATTTGTTTGGTATTTGTAAAGATACAAAATAGATATCATATGCATAAAATAATGTCACAATTGAGTGGGTGGATACACATAAATACCCTATATGTCACACTAACTTTATTTGTGAGCGTGCTATCTGCTCTCTTTGGATGGCATATCCAGCTGCTTGACCTAACGACCAACGAAGGACGCCGCTCCTGTTGCTAGCCACCTCAACTACACCACCACGAAAGCAGCGACGGGCCTGCCAACGGAGGTTCTGGATCCGGTCGGGTAGGACCTCCATTGGCAGGCCCATCGCTGCTTTCGTGGAAGTGTAGTTGGTCATTCAGGAGCCTCTGTCTCTCTCTCTGTGTCTCTGTCTCTCTCTCTTTGTCTCTCTTTCTGTCTCATTGTGACATACAGATTACTGTTAATTTATCATGTTGATCTGTTCTGTACGACATCTATTGCATGTCTGTCCGTCTTGGAAGAGGGATCCCTGCTCAGTTGCTCTTCATAAGGTTTCTACCTTTTTTCCCCATTAAAGGGTTTTTTGGGAGAGTTTTTCCTTATCCGCTGTGAGGGTCCTAAGGACAGAGGGATATCGTATGCCGTAAAGTCCTGTGAGGCAAACTGTGATTTGTGATATTGGGCTTTATAAATAAAATTGATTGATTGATTGAATTAGGTTGCGCTATTTTTGTGGATCAGGTTGTTTTTATTTTCTGCACTTCCCTATTCCCGTATTGACTCTGACTTCTGATTGGTTAAAATGGCCTTTCCGTTAGAAGCTGCATCGCCACCTACTGCTTTGGCATTTGTATTACATCACTTGGTAGGGGGTTTTGCGGTTTCGTGTGGATATCATATTTTTTTATCCCACCACTGGTATGGACAATTTTTTTTTGGAAATTGGAGCCCGAAAAACTTCGGTTTCAGAATTGAATTTTGCCACAGCTCCCTCACTGAATTCCCTGTGAACTACAGAACTCCCATGTTGCTTTGCAAGCATACTAGACTGATGAGTAGAATTTAAGAAACAGGCTAAATGACATGATGTTGCACACTCTTGTACAGTAGGTGGAGGTATGCATCTTTAAATTGTTTGCAATCCGCCAATAAACTGAGAGAAGAAGAAAAAAAATGCTTTGCAAGCTGTCATTCCGTTGAGACTGGCCAATAGGGACGTGTCTTACAGCTTTCAGTTTAGGCCTCACCCACTAGGTTCAACTTTTACTTGCAAAACTTTTTGACTTGCAAATGAAAAAAAAGACTCGCAAACAACAAAAAATGACTTAAAAAATGACAAAAAAACTTTAGGATTTGCAAACAAAACTTTAGGATTTGCCTTTTTTAATCAATCATTTTTTACTTGCAATTAAACAGTTTTTGATTACAAAATTGATACTTTTGCTTTCCAATATTTATTTTGATTGCCTACCTACTCTGTTTGATTGAATAATAAAGAAACAAAGGCAGTTCCATACTATACGCATTTCTATTCTTTATTGTGCACATGCAAGTTCAATATTTCTTTAGTCTTCATTAAGTCTCTCCTTATTGAGATGAGGCTTAGTATAAGTTCAATCAGCAAGACATCAGTTATGCCAGGATCTCAACAGCCAATCATACAGTTTGTTTGACTTTAAATGTGTTCCCTGTTCTTTCTGCTGCTATCAGTTGTCATTTCAGTCCATAATCTCCACCTCTTTCACCTCAAGTTTCATCACTTCCAGTGCATAGGTCTTATCTCACATGAAAACCACTCCTCTTCACATTCATCAAGATCTCAGCTCTTCATCTAATCATCTCTACAACCAGTGTCCAGACTCCATCAGGGGGGTATCCTATATAACGGCAGGTTTGCCTACCCCCTAAAGATATGATGATGTCATACTGTAATGGTACCCAAATGCCAAAGACTATACACATTTCTCATGGCAATTTATGATTTGTTCACCCTTCAAAAAGTATCTTCTGATTGAAATGATATTATCTAGTCAGCTCTTTTCTCCTTTTCCATGCTGTGGCTGTTCATGCTCAGTGTTTCTGGTAGCGTAAGACAAAAAGGTAACACTAAATCACAAAGGTTTAGGTTAGCTTCCCAGACAGAGAGTTGCTAAAATCATGGATTTGATAAGTCACATTCTTCTCCTGTGACAAACAACCTTGTCATAAATAATGTATATTTGAAATCCACAAAAAAACATACATACAAAGTTCTGAACAGGCTCTGCCCTCTACTGGACTCTAAGGGTAGTGCTTTTGGGCATAAATGTACAACAATGCAGTCCATCATCATTTTTCTCTTCAGCAACAGCAATTTGCCCACTAATCAGCTTTCTTCATGGTTGCAGTCACAGCTACAGGAACCTCATTAGTGCCTCAGTGCAGACCATGTAGAGGGTGGGGTTCAGCAGCCATCAGCCTGCAAGGCCTGCCGAACTCTGCCCAAGTTTAGACGGCAGCAGCCGTGGGATCACTTCAGCCCCCATGGTCACAGACGGTGTTTTCAAATCAATCTCATTGATCACCCAGCACATCAAACATGTAGAGGAGAAGAGGTTATATTGTCGCTGACTGCTGCTCATTCATCCACAGGAAGGAAATGAGACAAAGCAAAGTAAGAGAGGAGAGGAGAAGAGAGAGACAGTAGTACAATGCTCTGGCTACTCCCACTTCCCTTGCTGTGTCTTTCGAGAAACTGAAACATGGCCCCCGTCAGAGCCGAGGTGCACGGCTGCAATGTTGTTAATGTTGGTGTTGATTTTGATGTTGGTAATGTGAAAATGTTTTGATTTAAACAAATACTATTCCTTGAGAACACATTCCTCTCCTAAATTTGGCTCAACAGACCATTTTCATATGACATTTCATTCCTGTTCCGTAGCAAGCACACACATACACCTACCACCCCAGTACAGGCCCTATCTCCTGTAAAAGAAAAACTGGAAGAAGGACTCAAACTAGTGTAATCAGTTTTAACTGGTGGGATAACAGCTCCATTTATCAATGCCATGTGTGGTGTGAGAATGTATAGACAAGATTTCCTGGGCAACTGTTTCTGTTCCCCCTTGATCTCCCTACTGTAATTGAAGGCAGTATGTCCATTCATGAACACTGTACTATTGCAAGATTTCAGAAGAGTCACATCACCTTACATGTAGTTTCTCTGATTGACATAGAACAATACACGTGTCTAAATCTCCCTCACAATCTCCATGGGAGACAAAAGGATTAAACACAGCAACATGCTGTCAGCTGCTGGTCATCATGGCTTGGAACTTTCCATGTCACCAGTAATAGATTCAAGGACCTTAACACTGGCTCAGAAATGTCCATGTTGGCCTCCCATCAGTCAGCCTTCCATTTATGGGAGATTTGTCAGAGGAGTGGGACAGGATATAACAGCTTTTTACCTGCCAATCCACAGCTGGCCAATAAATGTGTCTATTTATCCCTTATCACTCTCTATACAGAAAACAAGAGGAATTAAAGCTGCAAGCAGCTGTGAAAACTCAGAGTAATGACGTGGTGTGACATTTCATCTTCCTACTCCAAGAAAACACCTATGGGGAGGGGTTTTTGAAAATTTCAAGAGGGCAGTATAGAGGCCAAACATATTTGGTGGCGAGGACGGCGCCATAGCGGCCACACCCCTTGACATAGAGAAAAGCTTTTAATAACTTTTGATTAACATGGTGTCAGGGGCTGAGGCTGCCGAGCAACCAGAGAGAGATCCAGAGTAGGCATGGATTGGTGAAGTAAATGTGGGGCTTACTGGCCACTATATTAGGTACACCTGTGCAATCTAATACAATCCAATACAACAGCTCTGCCACACATTCTACGTTTACAAAGGTTTTACATTTTCAGCTGTTGTCAGAAAGGTGATTATTCTACTTTATTGTTGAGGTGGTAGTGGGTGTGTGGTTTACTGGACTGTAATATATTTAAAAGTGTTCCTAATATTTTGTCCCCCTCAATTAGACAAAATTAGGAGACCACCCCAGTACACCACCACCATTCACTATGACCTCAATAATAAACAGAGTAGAATCATCACTTTCTAGACGATGTCAACAATAACCGAAAATTTATAAGCTTCGGGGAAAAAAATCATGGTATAGTCGTTCTACTGGATTGCATTCGATAACACAAGTGTACACAAAGTGGCCAGTGACTGTATGTTACATACATACAGTATTTCCTCAAATAGTAGCCGGGGCTGCTATTAACAAAAAAATAGTTTGGGACCAGGCTACAAATAGGGACAGGCTACTATTTGAAGGAGGCTTTTAATGTAAGAAAAAAAATCACAGCCAAATTTGAAAATACAAATACTATAAAAAAACTTTTTTTAATTTAAACAGCAGAAATATTTATGTAAACTTGTCTTTACAGTAAAAATGTATATTTTCTATATAGTATTACAAATAAAGTACTGTATTATTTACAGTAACAAACTTTAACAGTAAAAATAGTTTTTGGTGTTTTTGTAAATCACCACTATTTACTACAGCGCAGTGCACTAGTTGTCCTGCCTTGAAACAGTGAATCATCTCATCCTCTGTCCCATCTGCAGCCACCGTGATGCCACACACCTTACAAGACAACATGCCAAAAATTAATATTAAAACTAGGCTACATTCATAATTGTGACTTTTTATCACACAATTTTGATTAGGAATGGCGATTTTTTTTCCATTACTGGCGAAAATGGGCTTCCATAGATAAAGATGGTATGGTAAAAATATCAATGCCAGAGGCGGTCCTGGCTAGTTTTATGCCCTAGGCGAACCATCCCTCGGCGCCCCCTGCCCCACCCCACACGGTACAATACCAGTGAAAGCATCACAGTGTTCTGAGTAGTATCACGATACCACGGCAAGAATGAGGCAGATGTGCCTTTTGTCATTTATAAAAAGATAAATCACTTTTCTATAATACACCGCTGATATTTCAAAGGAATAAATTACTGATTGACTTATACTTACAAAACAGCATCAATAAGTGGTTAACATAGGGGGGATCAAAATAAAATAAAAAAATAAAATAAAAATCAACCAGCCACCCTCCTCCCCTGACAAGTAAAGAACAGTCCCTTCATAAGTAAAGAACAGTCCCTAAAGTGCGGTGAGGTTTGTGGGCCGTTGCCCAGGGTGACCACGACACTCGGCTGGCCACGACATAGCCTACTTAAATGATACTTGCAGTTTACTCAAATTTTAATATATTTAAAATTTATATGTGTGGATAGAAAATTCAGTTATATTACAAAATAATATCTCTCAAAGACAGAAATTCAGATAGGCCTCTATAGGGGACACATACACACACTATAGTGTGGCGATCCAAGCCCGACGGTATGTGACGGGTCAGGCCGGGTTTGGTCAAAAATGTAGAGCCACATTTTTGACCAAACCCGGCCCGACTTGTTATAGCTATATAAATTGTATTCGGGTTGGGGTCAGATTCGGTCAGCTTTCAGTAAAAATGTAGTGTAAAAATAAGTAAAATCCTATTGTCTGTCCTGTTTATTGCTTGGGCACTGTTATTTACATGACAACACCTAAACATAACACACACAGACACACACTGGCTGTTTGTTTCTACCTCTCCCCACGCTGGAAGTCTCGGACCTCCAGCCGCCCACCTCTGCCTTGATTAAACGCTGAAAATAAAATAAAAGAGTGAGACAGGTTTTTCCTATTTTATCTTATTTTGTTTTATGTCTCCCTCTCCTCTCGGTTGAAGCAGCAGACCTCCTGCCTCCCGCTCCCATCTCAAACACGGAGGTCTCACTCTCCGATGAGCACCCACGGCGCATGCCCGGCCTGTTAATATGGGCCCTAGGCATTTTTGGGGTATTTTTACTGCCTTTACTTTTAAGCTCATATCACAGTCATTATAAAGGCTACATACACATGCTATATCTTGGTTTTTTTCATGGCAATCTGGGATAACCAGATTTGTCATAATTTTATGTCCTACTATGTGCCTGTATTTTATATAAATTTTTATATCAATGAAAAAAACAAATACGTGTGACTAAATTCTCACTATAGCAAGTTGGAAAAAGACATATTCTATTCATATCTATTTTGGGCATTGGGTGGGGGGGGACACATGTCCCCCTCAATGTATATGGTGACTACGGGCCTGTCAGGCATGCATAATTAGGCCTCAGTTGTCTGGGTGCACAAAGGTGAATTGGCTGGTTTTGTCATGCAAAGTTTGATGGAGTGTCAGCTGGAAAATATGGAGATATTTGCATCTTGAAAGCCGGACTACAAATGTGGATAGACAGGGGGAAACACAGGCAAACCTAAGATGTGGTAAGATACGATATTCCTCACTATATGAAGTGACTGATAACAAGATCTGTTTAATGGGTTGTAAAGAAATTCGTCAGGTTTTTATTTTGTAGACAATTAATCTGTATTTATAGCATGATGGAATGACAGCACAGTGATGTGTGGTATCATTGGAAAGCTCTGCTCCTGCGCTTTCATGTGATATGTGTGGTATTTCTGTGCAATGCTGCATTCGCGAGTAATCCATCCAAGAGTAATGTGTGTGCAGAGCTGTATGAAAGCACTGTTATACATAATTTTAGTGTAAATTTATCATTTTGTTTTGCTGTAAAAACATTGGACTACCGACAAGCGCTTGGTCTCGTCGGAAAGCTATGATTCCACTGTTTCACGTGATATGCGTGGCTTCTCGCTATGATGCACGGTCGCGGAGAAACTCCACAGAGAAGAACAGGTGTGAATTTGGAAGCACTATGCATCGTTCGGGCCCATAGGGTTAAAGAGCATGTAACTGTAACAACTGTGTGGCACAAACTCAGTGCTTTGGTTATAAATAAAGTCGGGCTCAGTTCAGGTTCGAACAGAAATATGCACCCGTGCCACACTCTAACACACACACACAAACAGACGGAAAACCGGACATTATCAGTTTATAAAAAAAACCTGGATGCCCCGGACAGGACGTGAAAAGTGGACATGTCCGGGCAAAAGAGGATGTTTGGTCAGCCGTTAACGTTACCTAACACAAAGAGAACATAGATACACCACATACCTGTGTGCCGCCACGGCTCGCTTGTCCAGGTACTACTGGGCAGTCATGACACCAACAAAAGAGGAAATTACTGGACCTGGAGTGTGACTTGTCTGTCGCCTGTAAGTCGTTATCTTGCGGTTGTCATCTGCTCTCATGTTCCCTCCTTTTGTGAAGGTCTTGTTGCCGTCCTCTGCAAACCAGGAGTCATATGCCCCATGGTGTATTCCCCCGACATTTGTTCGGAATATTTTTCTAAACTTCTAGCTTTAAATGAACACTGAAGTTGCGTCTTGTCGCCATCTAATCTGTTTACAATCAGCTGAGAGTGCACAACTGCGCATGTGCGTGGATGAGAGTGAATGTGTGTGTGTGTTTTGAAGAGGATTTGAAGATTTTCCAATTTACTTCCATTCACACTAATTAGACTGCCACCAGAGCGACACCAATTGGCCGATTTGCACCGAATTTTGCACAAACCCTCATCGGGCCAAGGAACACAATTAGCGAAAGTGTTGTGGTAATCCGACTGCATTTGGTTAAGATATGGAAGACTGTCTGTTTTGAAAACAATGTGCAGGAATTTGTTGTTTTATATTTTGGGCATTTTTTGGACTATCAAAATTCTTTTAATATCTTTTTGTCAAGAGGGTCCACAGATGCTTAATGCAAAGTTTGGTGCAAATCAGTGAAATTGCCTAGGAGGAGTTCGACAAGAATGCCAAGAGTGTGCAAAGCAGTAATCAGAGCAAAGGGTGGCTATTTTTAAGAAACTAGAATATAAAACATGTTTTCAGTTATTTCACCTTTTTTTTGTTAAGTACATAACTCCACATGTATTCATAGTTTTGATGCCTTCAGTTAGAATCTACAATGTAATTAGTCATGAAAATAAAGAAAATGCATTGAATGAGAAGGTGTGTCCAAACTTTTGGCCTGTACTGTACATCACCACAACTCCTGAGGGAACAACAAAAAATGTTCCCTAGCAGTCTGTTTATTCCCAACAATGAGAAGTAATGCCAGTCACTTCACTATATGCTCTGGGCAAGCACTTATCCATAACATAACCACAACAACATTTGCATTTTAGCATTATTTACCATGCTTGGGTTGAAAAGCGTTTGAACCATTCCTGAGCTTCTGTGCTCCATCCTTTCACTGTAGTCCTCTGGTAAAAAATGGTTGGAGCAAAAAAACATTTTCTGGACCATTTCCACAGGCGTGTGGGGGGCGAAGTCCAGCACAAATAGCCATTGTTTCATCCTGTTTGTATTTTTGGTTGGTACTATGTGAAACGTCACTCTGTTCCATGTCTTCAGCTTGTTACCACAACCTTTTCCAATATATGTGTCTCAGCTGTGCACTGTGTCACTCCACCCAGTGGTTTACTCAAGAAAGTAGTTCCGAGTATTTGCTTCATGTTTCGTAATGTTACTTAATTATACATTATTATTTCATAGCGTGGGGAATGTGGAGGCCATGTGTTTTGTACTAGATTGTTTTGGAGTCATTTGATGGTGTATGTATGAGGCAAGGTTAAGTTTGCTGATTTTCTTATTTTTTCCTTACATTATTCTAATATATACATTTTATATTGAAGCTTTGAGTTTGGAAGTTCAGTAATGGCCTAAATGTCATGTATAAGTAAATATGTTTCATTGAATTTGATTATTTGTTAATCCTTTCTGTCTAGAATTGGCTATTTCAGTGAGTTTTGAAACTTGGGTACTGCAGCTTTAAGAGACAGCAGCCTTACATACAGGCTTCTCGGTGAGCTGTCGAGCTGGGCAATTAGTGGATCCTAGAGTAGCTGTAGAGACACATGGTTTTCATACCGTGTCCTGTCCTGTGTAGTTTTAATTAAGAAAGGCCAATTTTGTGGACAGTTTTTTGTGACACTTGTGGAATAAAAGTTTTGCGTTTTTTCCAACTCTACATGCCGAGTGGA
Source organism: Epinephelus cyanopodus (assembly GCA_026686955.1). Classification (NCBI taxonomy): domain Eukaryota; kingdom Metazoa; phylum Chordata; class Actinopteri; order Perciformes; family Serranidae; genus Epinephelus; species Epinephelus cyanopodus. Next base: position 39,836,942 of record CM048924.1, on the reverse strand, counting down.
TTATTTAAAACTACATGGGCTGGACATGTGAATGCAAAGACACACAGCTACGTCACATTTGGCCGTTACATTAGTATGAAAACCTTTCTCCTCATGGTCTTTGCTTGTGGACTGAAAGTGCATCGGAGCTACTGGATTTTGGAAAGGATTTGCTTAACTGGAAAGGCACTGCAGGAGCTCAAGTAAGTGCATGATAGACTCTGCAACTGCTGGTGGAAAGCTAACGTGTGGAAACATCTGCTAATTATGCTAATTAGCTCGCGGACGACCCGCTAAGGACTTGTCTTTGTGTACTTGTCTTTGTGTGTGCCTTTGAAAGACATTGGAACACTTTGCTGTATTAAGCTAACTGCAGCTAGCAAGTGGAAAGGGCTATCTTGTATAAGGAATCATGGAAGATGATACAGATTCAGCCATATTGGAAAAACGGCAATATGGCTGAAGATGATACAGATTCAGCCATATTGGAAAAACGGCAAGTGAAACCTACAGTCAAAGCTATGGAAGACACATTACAAAGAAAAAGAGGGTCAAGGAGAGCCTCACTGGCTCAGCTTACAGCAAAAAAGAATGAGATGCTACAGTCAATGGATGATGAAGGCAATTTGGAGGTGATCAACGATGAATTTGGCTGTTGAGTTCATTCAGCTTTTTGGAGAGTTTTGTGAGCTGAACATCTCTGTTAAAGAGCTGTTTCATAAAGTTAAATCAGAGGAGGAAATGAACAGTGATCAGCAGTATTGGTTTACACCAAAGGCTGATTCATTTAAGGACTTCTCTGATCAAGTTGAAGCTTGGATAGGAGATGTCCTTAAACGTATGGAGGAAGCAAGTAAATCAGAGCGTTTGAGCATGGTGTCGAGAGTAAAACAGAGAGCAGCAAGGATCGTCTGTACTTCATGGAGCAGTACACCAGCGGACATCCCAGAGAGCTAATACGGAGTTGTCTACATATGGATCCAGATAAGGGTTACCGCAAGGCAAAAAAGCTCTTGAAGGAGCATTTTGGTAACGAATATAGGATCTCCGTCACATACATAAACAAGGCTTTAAGTTGGTCTACAATCAAGGCAGACGATGGTGAAGCTCTCAACGCACTGGCCCTCTTCCTCACCAGTTGCAGCAATGCAATGACAGACTTGGACTATATGGAAGTGTTGGATAATGTTGCTAACATGCATGCCATTGTCAATAAGCTTCCATACAAGTTGAGAGAGAGGTGGAGGAGTGCTGCTTTTGATATCTTAGAAAAAGGCTTGAAGACCCATGTTTAAAGACCTTGTCAAGTTTATTAACAGGCAGGCTAAGGTTGCGCTACACCCTTTGTTTGGAGACATAAAGGACAGCAACAAGGGACAAGCTAAATCTCCAGTAAACCTCACGTCAGAGAGGAAGAGTGGAAAGATAATCTTTACCACATCTGCAACGCCGGTGCTCAACCAAGCAGGTGCCAGCACAGAGTTAAAGCCAAACAAAAAGAGTCCTACCAGCTCTGTCAGTGCTTTCACCAAGCCCTGTCTCTTCTGTCAGGGTGAACACAGCATGGTGCAATGTAAGAAAATGAGGAGATCCCTTCACAAAGAAAAGATAGACTTTCTCCGTGGGAAAGGACTATGCTTCAGTTGCTTGAAACAGGGGCACATGAGCAAGTTCTGTGATGCCAAATTAAACTGTGAAGTCTGCTCATTGCTTCATCCCACTGTGTTGCACATGAAGAGCAAAGACAAGGCTACACCTTGAGCAGTCTGTGATCAGTGGGTTTGTGGACAAAGCAAACAAAACATGTTCCGGAACCGGGGCCGGGAATGCAGACAGTATCCTTGCCATCGTTCCAGTCCAAGTAAAGGCAAAGAAGGGCAATAAGGTGATTACGTTATATGCTTTTTTGGACCCAGGCAGTACGGCCACCTTCTGCACTGAAGAGCTTATGAATGAGCTCAACCTAAGTGGAAAGAAGACTGACATTCTCCTAACAACCATGGGAGAACAAAAGACTGTTCACAGCCATGTTGTAACGGGCTTGGAAGTGAGTAGTCTAGAAAGTTGCAACTTCATAGAGCTACAGGAAGTTTTCTCTCAAAAGACCATCCCAGCTAATAAAAGGAACATTCCACTGCAAGAAGACGTGGACAGGTGGCCTCATCTGGAGCAAGTGCAAATCCCCCACATCAATGCAGAAATAGGGCTGCTGATTGGGACCAACGTGCCAAAGGCTATGGAACCAGAAGAGGTCATCAGGAGTGTCGGTGATGGACCTTACGCCGTAAGAACTATTGTTGGATGGACAGTGAATGGGCCAACAAAGCATTGGTGGAGTACAGGATGGTGGTGCACCTATTTGGTGCTACTTCATCACCGAGCTGTGCAAGCTACGCCCTCAGACGATGTGCTGAAGACAACAGGGACCTGTTTGACGCTTCAGTAATCAGCACTGTATTGCACAACTTCTAAGTAGATGACTGCCTCAAGTCAGTCAGCTCCGAAGAAGAGGCCGTGTTGCTGTGCCACAATCTGAAAGCCATCTGTCAAAAGGGGGGCTTCAGCTTAGCAAAGTGGATTAGCAACAGCCGTGTGGTGCTAGCAGCCATACGTGAGAAGGAAATGGCAAAGGAAATAAAAGACCTGGATCTGGATCAAGTTTCACTCCCCATTGAAAGAGCATTGGGAGTACAATGGTGTGTCAAGTCTGACCAATTCAAGTTCAGGATCATCATTCAAGACAAACCTCCCACCAGAAGAAACATGCTCTCCACAGTGAGCTCCATCTATGATCCGTTGGGAATCTTGGCTCCGGTGGTTCTACCTGCAAAAAAGATCTTGCAAGAGTTCTGCAGGCTAAAGCTCAGTTGGGATGACATGGTTCCAAATCATCTTGCACAACAGTGGTTTGATTGGATTAAAGATCTACAGTTGCTCAGTGACTTTGGAGTTGACCGATGTTTCAAGCCAGCGCATTTTGGAGAGCCTACAGTTGCTCAGCTGCATCATTTTTGTGATGCTAGTGAAGAGGGCTACGGCACGGTCACCGACTTAGTCCAGCAGAACAGCAAAAACCAAGTCCATCACGCATTCGTCATGGGAAAGGCTAGGGTTGCCCCACTCAAACCCACCACCATCCCACGCATGGAATTAACAGCGGCAACCATGGCAGGACGCATGGACAGGATGTTAAGGAAGGAACTGGAGCTGCAGCTTGTGGACTCAACGTTTTGGACAGATAGCACGGCTGTGCTTAAGTACATTAACAATGAAACAACAAGATTCCACACGTTCGTGGCCAATAGAGTGTCGGAAATTCGGAAAGTGTCAACAGGATCTCAATGGAGACATGTTAGCACACATTTGAATCCTGCTGATTACGCATCAAGAGGACAGAAAGTGGACTCCTTTGTGCAGAACCAAGTCTGGATCTCTGGACCTGACTTTCTCACCCAGTCATCAAACAACTGGCCAGAGAACCCTGATCATCTGACAGACCTCAACGCTGCTGATCCTGAGGTCAAGAAAAGTGCCAACATCAACGCTCTTGCATTAGAAGAAAAGGTGGATGTAATGCAGCAGCTAATAGAGCATTACTCCTCATGGATGCGCCTTAAGAAAATAGTGGCATGGATCCTTAAGGTAAGGGACACATTGCTTGGCATGGCTAAGAAGAGAAAGGAGCAGGGTGTAGCCATTGCACTGTCTGACGCTGACAAGGATCAACAAAAACGGCAGTTACACAAATTTATGGCGAACTACAAGACAAGCCTCAGCAAAGAACCCCTCACAGTGGATGATCTGAAAAAGGCTGAACTGGAGATCATACGCCACTGTCAGAGAAAGAAATTCCTAGAGAAAATCAACTCTCTACAAAAGGGTGAGCCTGTCAAAAGGAGCAGCCACATATATAAGCTAAACCCGGTTCTTCAAGATGGAATTCTTAGAGTTGGAGGAAGGCTCAACCGGGCAGCCATGCCAGAAGAATTTAAGTGGATGTTCAATCACCCAGCGGCCTCTCACCATGGAGGAGTATGGGAGCGTCTAATCAGGTCCATCAGAAAGATCCTCAACTCCACCCTGAAAACACAGAATCTGGATGAGGAGAGCCTCCAAACATTTCTCTGTGAAGCTGAGGCCATCATTAATGGACGGCCCATTACCACACCTTCCAGTGACCCCAACGATCTTGAGGCACTCAGCCCAAATCACCTCCTCTTACTGAGGACCAAGCCATCCTACCTCCAGGACTTTTCCAGAGGGACGACCTCTATGCACGCTGAAGGTGGAGGCAGGTCCAGTACATGGCGGACCTTTTTTGGAAACGCTGGATGAGAGAGTACTTGCCCGAGCTCCAAGTGCACCAGAGGTGGTCACGGGTGTCACGTAACTTTGTGCCAGGGGACATTGTTTTGCTGGTGGACGAGACTGCACCAAGAAATTCATGGGTCATTGGCAAGGTCATCATGGCAGAGCCAGATGAACATGGACTCGTTCGCCGGGTTCGTTTAAAGACTAAGACCAGTGAACTGGATAGACCCATCACCAAGGTCTGTCTCCTCCTAGAAGCAGTATGAGACAGTGGTAAAGACTGCCCACCAGCAGTACGTCAAGTACTAGAGGCTTCTAATAACAGAAGAAAGAAGATAAAACTCGGGATTGTTCATAAGACTTTAATTGCCCCATAGCTATTTTGATTTGTTACTGGTAATTGTTTCTAAGTCTAGAGAACAATTAGGGGCCGGGAGTGTATGAGGCAAGGTTAAGTTTGCTGATTTTCTTATTTTTTCCTTACATTATTCTAATATATACATTTTATATTGAAGCTTTGAGTTTGGAAGTTCAGTAATGGCCTAAATGTCATGTATAAGTAAGTATGTTTCATTGAATTTGATTATTTGTTAATCCTTTCTGTCTAGAATTAGCTATTTCAGTGAGTTTTGAAACTTGGGTACTGCAGCTTTAAGAGACAGCAGCCTCACACATAGGCTTCTCGGTGAGCTGTCGAGCTGGGCAATTAGTGGACCCTAGAGTAGCTGTAGAGACACATGGTTTTCATACCGTGTCCTGTCCTGTGTAGTTTTAATTAAGAAAGGCCAATTTTGTGGACAGTTTTTTGTGACACTTGTGGAATAAAAGTTTTGCGTTGTTTTTGTTTTTTTTTTGTTTTTGTGCGCTGAGCAGAAGGCAGTGTTCGGATCTTTTTAAATTTTAGCCCTCCGAAAAGGCTCGACAGGCAGCATGCAAAGTTAGAACTCATGTTTTCTTTTTGTCTTCTTTATTTAGATAACAAAATGACCACACGTCATAAACCTGAAACAATAAGAAACAGATGCTAAATGTTACATGTCATGTCAAATGTAAAACTGTGATTACTGAACAGCTGTTTCCACTTTCCACACAATAAATAGAACATAAGTCTTTAAGCTGGTTAATTATTTCTCCATCAGCTATCATTCTAAACAAGACTGTTGACATACATATAACATGAATCTACCTACATATTATTTATATATTTAACAGTGTCAAACACAAGACAGAAGACCCAAAGCAACCACATTGACTACATATCCCAGAAAGCCCAGTGCTCTGGGAGCATGCGCGAAGCAGCCTCTAAGCGCGGACATGTCAAGACAGTTTACCTAGTGCACGTGCCGCCGAAAAGTTACAAGACACGACAACACAATGCTCTACAACAGACCATGGAGTCAAAGTCGCCGTTCACCACGCCATCGTCCACATTAGCTCACCGAGTGTTCATCCACTGGCATGGCTCGGCTAACATCGATCATCGAGAATGCTCCCGGGAGTTAGCCGAGTGCTAGCTGAGACAGATGCGCTACGCACACATTAGCGGCTGAACGCTTATAATGCTTATAAAACACAAATTATAAGTTATCTAAAGCACGTTGGGATAGCATGGTGAACATCAACACACAACCACTTATTTATAATGCAACTATCATTAGCAGGCTGTTTGCAGCTAGCAGTTGTACTGCTTACCAGCGGGCTGTGTGCTCCTGCCAAAAGTCTGAATGCAATGGGCCGTCACTGTGAAAACAAGAATATCCTACGTACGCACCCACGATTAACCCCTTAAAGGGTCTCAGGCGTACAACACAACCAAAATGTTTTAACCAAACAATTTACATGGCAGGTATCTCTGTTAAAGGAAGAGAGTGGCTGCAGCAGCTCACTAAATTCTTTACATTTCTCATCAGTAAACATAACTTAGTCCCAATAATGTGACCAAGTGATGAAGTCTTGACAGGCAGCTCTGTCCCACCAATCTCAAAACAGCAGGCAGACAATTAAAAGTAATGTACCTACTCATATGACCATAGGGACTATTTGACAAAATGCCAAAATGTCAAACTGTCCCTTAAAATGTAACATCACTTTCTTTTCATATTAGCCTTTGAGAAAGTCATTAAATGTTGTCCAGTGTTTTTAATAATTGGGTGAAAATGAAATTTAAAAACAGACCCATGATTGAGGATATGAGGTCGCTGAAGGCATCAAAAACCCAAACACATTTTATGGCGTGGGCGACGCCATAGCAGCCACGCCCCTTGACATAGACAAAAGCTTTTAATAACTTTTGATCAGCATTGTCTCAGGGTGATCTGTACCAAATCTGAAGTTGATTGGACAAAATCTGTAGGAGGAGTTCGTCAAAATACAAAGTTGTTGAAATCACAAAATCACCACCAAAATGAAAAGTGTAAATCAAAATGGCCGACTTCCTGTTTGGAGTAGACCAGTGGAGACTTTTTTGTGCGTCTGTGTGACAAACACCTATGTACCAATTTTCATCTTCCTACTCCAAAAAAACCCTATGGGAAAGGGTTTTTGAAAATTTCAAGGGATGCTATGACGCATTTTGTCCCCCCCATGGGCGTCGCCCCTGTCGGATGCAAGAGCTCACCATTCTTGACCTGTGTATCAATTTTCATGAGGATATGAGATCGTTGAAGCCATCAAAAAGCCAAACCTATTTAGTGGTGAGGGATCGATAGTCGCCATGCTGCCACATGGACACCATTAGACGTAGCTTCACAGCGTTCATAAGGTAGCTTCACCAACTTGTTCTGCATGCATTAGAAGTGGAATGAAGTTGATGTGGTCAAGTTTGTGTCATCACTACATGTTAAAGTAAAAACTGGTCACTTCCTGTTACCACCGGGGGGCGCTATGAGTAAGGAGGGATATTAATATATCTGGCCATTCAGGGCAAAGCCATCATCATGTGCCGCAAGTTTGAAGCTGCTGAGATCAAGCATGTGGGCGTGAGGTCGATTCGAAATTCGATGGCGAGAAAACGAAAAGTCACCAAAATTTGTCATGCCCTAGCGGCCACGCCCCTTGATTTAGAGATAAGCTTTTAATAACTTTTGATCAGCATGTTCTCAGGATGATCTGTACCAAATGTGAAGTCGATAGGATGAAATCCCTAGGAGGAGGAGGTCAAACGTGTCAAAAATTCAGATCAAAATGGCCGACTTCCTCTTGGGTTTACGACATCGGTCCAAGAGGATTTTTTGTGCGTCTTGGCATGTTCTATTATCTAACCCATTTTCATGCATGTAGGTGAACCTCACAGGCGGTGCTTGAGGCATGAAATTTTCTAGGGGCGCTATATCGCCATTTGGCCCATCCACATATAACACTTCCAAAATATAAAATTTTTCGCCAGACCAAAAGCATGTGCCAATTTTTGTGAGTTTTTCTATTTGGGAAAGGGACCAAATTGGAGATTAAAGGTTCGGAAGAATAATAATAAGAAGAAGAGGAAAAAAAAAAATAAATAAATAAAAATAATAATAATAATAATAAACAGCGAGATTATAATAGGGTCCTCACGGACCACTTCGTCGTTGCTCGGGCCCTAACAATAATAATAAATGATAATAATAATAATAATGAACAACGAGATTATAATAGGGTCATCACGGATGACTTCGTCGTCGCTCGGGCCCTAATAATAATCATAATAAACAGCGCGATTATAATAGGGTCTTCACGGACGACTTCGTCGTCGCTTTGGTCCTAATAAACAGCATGATTATAATAGGGTCCTCACGGACGACTTCGTCGTTGCTCGGGCCCTAATAATAATAATAATAATAAACAGTGCAATTATAATAGCGTCCTCACAGATGACTTTGTCGTCGCTCGGGCCCTAATAATAATAAACAGCGCGATTACAATAGGGTCCTCACGGATGATTTCCTGAGTCTTAAATAAAGGTTGAATGAATGAATGAACTAGTGTTAGTGTTTATTTTACTTTGATAAGCTTCTTTACATGAGTTATTACTATTGTTATTATTATTTATTATTATTGGTAGTAGTAGTAGTAGTAGTATACTGGCATATACTATAATTATTAGTAGTAACTGGAAAATGCATTTCATGTGAATGCTAACAGCTGAAATTGCAGAGCATTGCTGAAAATCAGGAATCTTAAAGCCTAAATGCATTGCACTGCAGTGCTGACAAACCTAGAAACTGATCTGGAAAACTGTGATTTTGAAGCTAAACTGCATTACTGTACCTGAAGAAGCTAAGACCTTAAATACATCGCTATTATAGCTGAAAGCTAAATGATATGTGTATGTGATGTGCTTTTTAACAACATAAAACAAAGAAAAAGTTTAATACAACCACAAATGTCCTTTAAGAGCATATTGTTTGCCATTTGAATAGTTTCTGTAGCTGAGAGTATGCAGAAGTAATAGTCGATTGAAAAATGTACAGGAGTCAGGGCTACAGACTAACTTCCTTTAGTAGGACAACTGTAGCTCCTAACTGAAAATTTTAGGAGCACAAGCATAAAATTCAGGGGCATACCTTAAATTGTCCTGCAATGCAATTATCCACATTTTTGGCCATTTTAACTGTATCATAAACTATACAGAGTCTACTGCATATTCACATTAGACTGTTTTAATTATTGAAGTATTGTATTTAGCATCACAGAGACTTGTGGTCAGTGACATGTGAGGATGCTTAAAATAACATATGTACAGATGTGAAGCCCTGACTATATCTGACTGATCTTTAATGAAAGCTGTTGTGTTGTATTTTTTTCCCTCTGAAAATATTAACCAAATAGTCGGACACAGTTTATTTAGCCTATGTAGTTGAGGCAACAGGTCTGCTGAGCTGCTCTGCAGCATCAAATGGAGGTTGCACCATGAACATAAATTACAGAAAGCCGAATGTGCGCAAAGTCAGGCTGGAAATATTTTGAAATTTTGTATGTTTTATTTCCAAAACTTTGTCCCTATATATTTTGTACCATATATAAAGGTCACAGATCTAGTAAAATTGTATATTGTATTTTCAGACTGTTTTGGAATGTTTTTCCTCTCCCAACATTTGTCACTACCAAAACATATAGTATTATATTATACAAAAAAAAAAAAAAAATCAGTGTTGTGCTTGTTCCTTCCCTTGTCTAAAGATTTAAATTTTTACAAATTTTGACTGAAGGTTTTCACAGATAAATCTATAAAAATTAATATTTTAACAAATTTCGAAGTTCAAATTCTAGAATTCTTCAAAATCTAAATGCAATCTTTCTTTGTAAAATGCATAACGCTGATCAGATTGATTTCAGAGTTAATAACTGATGAAACAGAACATAAATGTATCCGATTAGCATCATAATACTTGAGTTGATAACTCAATATACAATAAAACACCCAGTGTTTCGGTAGTGACTGCACTGTTTCGGTCGTGACTGTCCTGTTCCAGTAGTGACCATTATTCTGTTTTTAAGGTTGCATCATATTTCCTCAAATGTATGGTGGGAATGGCCTTATGGTGGGAATATTACAGATACAAAGACAAATGTTTTGTGGTCAATAAAACAATTTAATTTTTGAGAGAGCAGAGCAGAGCAGAGTAGAGTAGAGTAGAGTGGAGCAGAATAGAGCAGAGCATAGTAGAGTAGAGTGGAGAAGAGTATAGTGGAGCAGAGTATAGTAGAACAGAGCAAAGTAGAGCAGAGTATAATAGAGTAGGGCAGAGTATAATAGAGTAGGGCAGAGTAGAGCAAAGTAGAGCAGAGTAGTAGCAGAATAGAGTAGAGCAGAGATAGTAGCAGAATAGAGTAGAGCAGAGAAGAGCAAAGTAGAGTAGAGTAGAGCTGAGTATAGTAGACCAGAATATGGTAGAGTAGAGCAGAGTAGAACAGAGCAGAGCAGAATAGAGTAGAGCAGAGTAGAGTATAGAGTAGAGCAGAGTAGAGTAGGGTAGAGAAGAGTAGATTATAGAGTAGACCAGAGTAGAGTAGAGCAGAGTATAGAGTAGAATACAGCACAGTAGAGCAGAGCATAGTAGAGTAGATCAGAGTATAGAGTAGACCAGAGTAAAGTAGAGTAGAGTAGACCAGAGTAAAGCAGAGTATAGAGCAGAGTCGAGCAGAGAAGAGTATAGTAGAGCAGAGTATAGTAGAGCAGAGCAGAATAGAGTAGAGTAGAGCATAGTAGAGCATAGTAGCTTAGAGTAGAGTAGACTATAGTAGAGCAGAGTAAAGTAGAGTAGAGCAGAGTAGAACAGAGCAGAGTATAGTAGTATAGTAGAGTAGAGCAGAGTAAAGCAAAGTAGAGCAGATTAGAACGGAGCAGAGTAGAGGAGAATAGAGTAGAGCAGAATAGAGCAAAGTAGAGTATAGTAGAGCAGAGTATAGTAGAGTAGAGCAGAACAGAGCAGACAAGAGTAAAGCAGAGAAGAGTAGAGTATAGAGTAGAGCAGAGTAGAGCAGAGCAGAGAAGAGCAAGACTTTGGACCACAAAATTATGGGGCTTAACTACTGACCATTCCATTTTGTCTCTACCGAAACTTTACCATAGGTTTCAGTAGTGACTGTATGGGCTGAAATATGTGCCACTAGAAACTGAATTTGAATTACATAATTTGAAATTGAATCATTTATATTTGAATTTGAATTACTAGAAACTGAATTTGAATCACATAATTTGAAATTGAATCATTTATATTTGAATTTGAATTACTAGAAACTGAATTTGAATCACATAATTTGAAATTGTATTGTTAATTTGAATCATTGCATTGAAAAACTGAATCTGAATACTATAATTTGAAATTGAATTCATTTCTATATATATTCACATTCAGTTCTCACAATTCAAATTCAGTTCTCACAATTCAAATTCAGTTCTCACAATTCAAATTCAATTTACTGTGACAGACATCCGGGTCATTTAAGGACGAAGGAAGAGCAATCGAGCGCAGATACACAGGACTCCTCTTCGGCCAATCAGCACCTACGTTTTTGAGCACGTAGGAAGAAGCGCTTGCTCGCCTTGACCCATACTGGTTTGACCATGGATACGACTGGGACAAATATGGTAATTTGGCATTTTACCATATATTTTAACGACCTTTTTTAACTGTTGTTAATGTTACAGCTACTTTGTAGGAACGTTTCGTTTCGTCAGCGAGCATAAACAAATCATGTTTACAATTACATTAGGCGACTAGCACGTTAGCATTGTTTCAGCTATCATTTTAGCAACGCAGCAACGAGTGCCGGAGCTAGTCTACAACTCACATGTGATGTTACCCTTTTAACGGTAGTGTTCTTTCTTACCATGAATGTTTTGCTGATAGCAAACAAGAAATTCAAGTTAGTAGTTGGATTTGCAATGTGCATAAACGGCTGACAGTAAAGATTATATCCTTGTACCCACACTGCTGTTGCAAACAGTGCGCATATTTATGATTTTGACATTGATTAGTCCGAAGGGGACTGAAATGTACGTTACTGTTATGAACATAGAACATGTTAAAGAAATGTAGAAGTTGCAAAAGAAAGGCAGTGTTATACTTGTTACAAGATGTTAATTTCTTTCAGTACATCGCCGGTGTTGAGGTCATGGCCACTTGCACCACGCCTGCTACACACAGCAGAAACTGCAAGTACCAGTTTTAGCTACTTGATTTTAGACAGCTAATATTACATTGTCTTCCAAGGACAAAAAAAGCATTTAAAAGACATCATCAAGTCATCTATATTTTGAGGTGTTGCTCCTGTTTTATTTTACCCTACAGATGTGACATACTAGTATTGTCAACAAAAAGGAGTGATTCACCCTTTATAGTTAACTGTTTTTTATTACCTAAAGCAGTTATTACACTCATTTTACTTTCATAGGCACAGTGTGCATCATTGGTGACAGCTATGTCAGAGAGCTGCAGAGACTCTGGGAAGCAACCTCAGCATGCCAGGTGTCCATGTCTGCTGGTTTGGCTGGGGTGGACTGCAGAGAGGCCTTCTCTCCTTCTTTCCCCACTCCCTGCGAGGAAGAGCAGCACCAGATGTCTTCGTCATCCACTGTGGCGGCAATGGCATGGGGAAGGTCAGCAGTGTCAAGCTGGTCAGCATGATGAAGGAGGACCTGCACCAGCTTCACCTCCAGCATCCTGGCATTAAGATAATATTTTCTTCATTGGCCCAAAGGTGCAGGTGGGAGGCTGGTGGCAATCCAGCAAAGATTGATAAGGCCAGGAAATTTGTTAATAGTTTATGGCTACATTTGTTCACAGTTTAAATGGTGCCATAATTGAGCACCCTCACATCAGACATGACAGGGGGTATTTTTGAAAGCTGGAGTTCATTTCACACCTAGGGAAAATGAAATGTTTTTAAGTAAATTAGTTAGCTGTCTTAAAGACCACCTCCAAACACAGTGAACTGCTTACAGTTGGCAGTGTCACTGCTTTTGAATTTGGCCTTTAGGACACATTTTGTTAGGCCTGAACATAGCCCAGGCTGACATGGCCAATGTTGAGTTTTGATATTCATCTATAACTTGTTTAAAATTTCAATAAATTCTATTTACAGTTGCACTCCTTTTGTCTTTATTTCTGACTGAATCTGACTGTCAACTGAAAAACAAACAAATCATACACTACAGATAAACCCTAAAGCATTAATGTTCAACACTGTCATTGGCAAATAATTAAGCAGTCCATTTCTGTGTGGGCCTGATTATTTTAACTTTGTACTTGAAGGTAACTAAGCACCTTAGACCCAGCAGCAGAGCCTGAGAAGATTTTGGAGAGTAACCTTTGTTTGCTGCTCTGTTAGAAGTCTAGTTTTAACACAGAAGAATGTGACTCGATAAAAGGGCTCAAAGTGAAAAACAAACAATTAGCTGGACACAACAGTTTTGAAGCCCCCAAGGTATCACTTGTTCGCCAACTCTGAGAGGGTCTCCTTCAGGCAAAAGGTACTGTGACGTTTTTATAGTGAGGCAAATATAAACATAATCAGCCAAGTGTGTTATGTTTTTTTTAGCCTCACTATATAAGCCTCAATATCGAGCAGAACCTTCTCATGTCACAATGTCACAAATAAATAATATCTATTACGGGGCTTAAAACTATTCAGTGTGCAGATATTTCCTTGATTTTCACAAAAGGAGAATCGTTATTCAGTGAATTTTCTTCATTTGTCTTAAAGAAATGTTCAAACAAAACCAGCATGTAACATCAGCTTTTCATTTTTTCTTTACATTTTGCTAAGATAAATGCAAACTTGGGTAAATGTTAAAACATAAATGAAAACATTAAGATGCCATTAATAACTATTATATTTTGTTAAAGGTTTAAATCACCACTATATTTCCACTCATCACAGGAAACTGATGACAGCTTTCAAAAAATGTGCTTTTACTCTAAAGTAAGTTTTGTCTGATCCATTTTATATAGCAAAAGTTAAAACCATTACACAAACAGTTTAACAAAATTAAGTCAAAGCTTGCATTCATGAAATCATCACTATTAAAAGGTTACAAAAAGTACACATGAAATAAATAAAAGGATTTATAACAGTAATTATAAAACCTATGAATTAGGACCCAGTGTCATAATTTGCAAAGTCGTAATTTCTTGTGAAACAACTTCTTTACTGTGGAGTAAATATATCATTGGTCAAGGCGTTGTAACTTTCCTCAAGTGTCCTACAAGAGAGAAAGATGACAGGTTAAAAACACAGGTAGAAAACATTGACTACAGCCTGTCTTGGTTAAAAAAACACTCATCACCAAAATAATCTTACTGCTGAGTAAGTGGCTGTCATTCATAAAATAGTTTTGTGTTCAAGTTCTGTAGATATTCAACTTTATATTTGAATGTGATTTTAAATTTAACAGTGTACTACCAAGACAATTGGAGTATGAATGTACAGTATGGAATTCATCCACATTAACATAATAGTTGCTATCAAAAGGAAACTGAACTGTTCTCAAAGCTCACTGCCACTGTGGAATCATGCTATGTTCAGCTATCTCATTATGAGAATAGTTTTTCCATTGGTTCTTCACAGACTGTGTGTGGGGGAAAAAGGTAGTAATTCTCACTATGATAAAGGGTCTTTGCATAAAATGCACTAAAATGTTAAAGTCGGTAAATACATGTCATGTTCCTTGATTGATAAAATCTTCATTTTCCCTTTTGCATCAGGGGAAGATTAAACTGCACTGGTGTGTCAGTAATTTCACCTTATCAGTAATAGTACAGAGCAAGCTGTGCCCTAATCGAGTACTTATTAATATATGAAAATTAGTAATATATACAATGAATTTAAATGAATTATGGTCAATAATTTTATCATTTTAAACTAATAAGTTTCTTGACTCTTTGTGAGGTACTGTATGAAAAAAGGTGTCTTTATTCTGGAGTCAGTGCTGAAGTGATGACTCAAAGTGTTCACTGCACAGTCGGGAAGTCTTGTTTGGAGTCCAGTTCTGTCTTCTGGTGTTGAGTGTCCACTGATCCAGTCTGTCTGGGTCACCTAGAGGAAAACTTTACACAGACAAATAGATATTAAAATATATGTGTTAGCTACCTACTTCACAGACACCTTTACATGCAAACAATACAACTTAAATTACTTCAGTGTTAAACAGATCATAATCAATTTAATTTAGCAAAACAAAAAGGTGGTGACCATCACAGTCCCCATATTCTGTCTGTGCATTATCTATTGTTGTGTAGTTACAGGCCTATATCATACTTTTATTTTCTTAATATTTTATATGTGACAGTCAAATGTCACATTAGCCTTTTTTAATTACGTTACACACCTTATTGTAATTTCACACAGTTCGCCACTTTTTAACAAGTTAACATTGCATCACGTTAGCTAACTAACGTGGTGGACCTTTATTTTCAGAACTCACACAGACGCCTTTTGTTCAAAATATTCTCTCCCTAAATGCCTAAATCCTAACACTTCTCTGTCAGGCTCTGACTTGGATACATCCCGGACTGGCGTCTTGCTTGAAGGCTAAATGTTAGCTGACTGGTTAGCTAGTTAACGAGCTAAGCTTGTGTTGAATCGTATTGTCTGTGGATCTGTAACTTGATGTGGATGTTGCTGCTGTGATACAGGTCGCACTTGAAAATGAGACCTCCGGTATCAACGTGATTTTACATGTCCTAAATAAAGGCTTAATAATTATAACAAGAAGTTGACAAACTAGGTGGTGACCGCAGACACCGATACCCGCTAATGAGTGCTAACATATAAACGATAAACGATACTAGAATTTCCGAATTTCACTTACCAAAAAACCTGGAGCACAGACTTCTTGAACGGTCTGTTGGTATAATTAATCGAACAGCAAGTCATATTACTCCAATATTTGCCTGAAAACATATCCAGCAGGCACAGACCCGGCTGAGAGGACAGGTTCAATGCCTTGAACATGGACACGAACTGGCTGAGATGATGCCGAGCAGACGGCCGAGTCTGAGCTCAGCTCCGCACAGCAGAGCCAGCGGCTAGTTAGCATGCTAGTTAGCCACCCGTGACAGTGCCACCTGTCACTCAAAGTGGCGACGCCCTTAATTATGTGCAATTTTTAACCTTAATAACATTGAAACGGATGAGATATAAACTCCCCCCCCGTCACTCATCACCCCTGGAGGTTGCTGCTTGGTCAAGGCGAGCAAGCGCTTCTTCCTAAGTGCTCAAAAACGTAGGTGCTGATTGGCCGAAGAGGAGTCCTGTGTATCTGCGCTCGATTGCTCTTCCTTCGTCCTTAAATGACCCGGATGTCTGTCACAGTAAATTGAATTTGAATTGTGAGAACTGAATTTGAATTGTGAGAACTGAATTTGAATTGTGAGAACTGAATGTGAATATATATAGAAATGAATTCAATTTCAAATTATAGTATTCAGATTCAGTTTTTCAATGCAATGATTCAAATTAACAATACAATTTCAAATTATGTGATTCAAATTCAGTTTCTAGTAATTCAAATTCAAATATAAATGATTCAATTTCAAATTATGTAATTCAAATTCAGTTTCTAGTGGCACATATTTCAGCCCATATGACTGTTTAGGTAGTGACAATCCTAGCTATTTTTCAGGATAACTAAAGAATGCTAGCAGTCACATGGCTAACAAGCACATGTTTGAAGAGTTGTTCATGCAGAAAAACATAATATTTTGCATAAACCTCCCAATTTTTTACATAATTGAAGAGAACATGTGTTTGGTAGTGACAGTTTTAAAAATTACATACTGATTTTCAGACTTTGGAAGACATTGATTTAAAAAAATGATGTGAGTCAGCAACTTATCATGCAGCCATGTGGGACGGGGGAAATTCAGGGGTGTGGCTAAAATCCAGACTCAACCAGTGCATTAAAACTCTTGTGTTTTGGTAGTGACATGAAAACAAGGGACACTATTTTTTTTTTAGCGTAGTTTCTTAATTTAAAAATACATCTAAATCTTTCAACTTGTGTTTAAACTTATTCACAAAGATGTTTTAAATTACACTTTTGAAAAAAATCTGAAAAATGTTTTAAGTGTTATTTACATGAATTTAATTTAGAGGTCAGGGTTGGGGACAACTAATCCCAACAGAAAGTATCCTATAAATGGTGATTTTGTATATATTTAGCTTATCACTTTTTCATTTAATGTCCTGGGTTTAAATTGGTCATAACATAATCTTTGTAAATATCTATGTCTAAATACTCAATTGTATCATTTTTGTTGTTTTTTTGTTAAGGTACAGCACTTTGCACAAAATCGGTAGAACGCCCCATTAAAACAAGTGGAGACTGAGAATAAACCGACATAGGCCTACTGATGCAGCCACTTCAAATTTCCATTTGCTCCGTGGTGGAGCCCTGACTGATCTGTGACAGGTCCCTGTCGTCACCTGTGCCGGGCTCATAGCTCTAAAGGCCCTGACACACCAAGTTGACGATTGGCTGCCGGTCAAAGTCGGGCCATCGGTGAGCGTCTGTCGCCCTAGTTTTTGCGATGTGTCCCGCACCATTGGCACTTAAGCTTTGGCGTCAGCGGCTTTTTGGCTGATTGAGCATGTTGAATCGGCGGCGGAGCTTGTCTGTGAGAGAGATCACTGTGATTGACTGTTAAGATTTATTTCCTCGCCCCTTTAGCAAGTGAATCTGCCTGTAGTGAAACTGGGGCTAACCAGTGCTTCCTCCTCAGGCACCACTTCACTCAGCTGCCCGACAGACCCGCTGCTTCTTCCCACTTTAACCTGAATAGCCGCAGCATGACCGGAGGGAAGCATAGCTAGTTAGCCTCTGCTAGCCTCCCAGCTAGCCCTGGCTCTCCGTTTGGATCCAGCCGGAGCACCAAGCCCCGATTTGTTATTCAGGTTAAAGTGGGAAAAAGCAGTGGGTTTGTTGGGCAGCTGAGTGAAGTGGAGTCTGCGGTGGAAACACCAGGACCGTTTGGATGTAATAGTCTGTGGAAGTGCTGCGGTGCTCGGCTGCACAGATAGGAAACCCCTCGGCTGACAAGATGTACCACTCTTCCACTCCACTACTTTATTTATCGCATGCATTCCTCGGACTTCTGGTTTCCCTTTTTACGTTATTTCCTCTCACGCAGGCACAGAACGTACATGGTACTACATGACTACTACTGTAGACTTTATAGTATGTTCATATGCAAATGACACAAGGCGACGTGTGGTGACGTAGACAACGCAACAGTTGGCTTTCCTCGCAGCTAGTTCTTTGATGTCGGTTTGGTGTGTCAGCACCTTAATGAGATCCCCCGCGATGACATAGAGAATACGGGGCAGACAGGTAACGCCCCTAAGTTTAATTTGTAGAAACCAGTTGCAATGGTCAGTCTATCCACTAGGAGGAGCACTGAGTGTGGAAGCTGAAGCGGTTTACTGCGCCTATTATTACTGAGAGAGCTTCCCACACAGAGCATATTTAATGATTGTCAGGCAACCATATCATAGGTCATAAATGTTATGCTTCAGCGTTTTTTTTATTCAAAAGAACTGCATGAAAATTAAACTGATATGGCTGGGAACCGAGTGATTGTAAGGCAAGAACAAAAACTGCGTTTGAATCATTAGTCTTAGAGGCTGAGTGTATCTGCAGTGGTAATGATAATAATGTCATATAGTAATAAATATAGTAATATATATATATACATATTACCATTATTATGGCGATATAAATGTAATTTATGGTGCTGTTAGATTGCTGTTACACCACCCACTCTGTTTACAGAATGTGCAAAAGACGAGGATTTTTTTTACAGAAGCAAAAATGTTGTTTTTCAGACTACACGCCAACAAATATGGACTAAATCAGAATCTTTCGTTAGATAAAAACAGTTTGCAAATTCTGGAAATAATTACATAGATCATATATAGAATTTGTGACAAAATGTTTATTACTATTTATTAACACTACAACTGCCAAGAGGTCATTTTTTACATGCTTGTAACTTTGTCACAATAAAACTCTAACATCTCTATATGTATATATATCCATTGTCATAAGAATTCATTTGTAATGACCTTTAAGATAATAGAGACCGGAGCTGAAATATCAAAGTTTAACAGAATTTATTATCTTGTACAAGAGGAGCATTTCACAGTGCAACACACAAGATGAGGTTACAGAGAAAAGGTTCCTTGAGGAGCATCTACTGCAAGCTTTTATACAGTACAATTGGGCGTTGTAGTTTGGGTGTTTCGCTTCCCCCAATCTATCAAGTACAGACTTCATAGATAACAATGGTGTTCGGTTGGTGTGACGTCATATCACACTGTCCTCCAGATGACACTGTCCCCGACCTGTCTCCGACCCTCTGTTTCTCTCATTTGCTCTTACAGATATAGCATGCGTGCGCGATACAGAGCAGAGGAGTAAACGTCTGACCATGTAGAGACATAAATGACATGCAGTGGACACACCCAAACGAATTTTGTTAGTTTTAACACTAGAAGGGCCACAGAGCAGCCATTTGGCTTTTCTACCTATAACAGCCACAGGGCAGCCGATCGGCTGGAAGGCTTTTAGCAAATATCCTAAATCACCTGTGAACACTCATTTTGTTATGTAAACGAGGCGATCGCTGGCGCACCACAGGAGGGGACTTGCTGAGCCACTTCAAGGAAACTTGTGTTGCGGGCAGGGGGAGTGGGCCCAGAGAGCTTATGGGGGAGGGGGAGAATCGGAGAGGAGCAGGGTTGCTGGGGGGTTGGAGGCCAGAGTGTGTGGGGGAGGGAGGCACACCTGAGGGCTGTGAACTCATTTGCTTTGTCCGGGCTGCCGACTGACTGTCTATCTTTCACCAGTTTCACCAGGTGGCAGCCCGGGCAGAACAAATGAGCTGAACCAAATGTAATATATGTAGAAGGATGTAGAAGTTATCAGGACCCTACAACACTGGGCTTCCAACATCCCCACCAGACACACGGAAAGTAAAAGAACAGAACCACATCAAAAAAGCACTCAAAATCTGCGGTTATCCCAACTGGGCCTTCATGAAAAGTGTGAAAAAATGTCGCAGGAGTATCTGAGAAAATCAGGAGGATTTTCAACAAACATCAGATCCCTGTGCACTTCAAACCTGGCAACACTTTGAGACAGAAACTGGTTCATCCCAAAGACAAAACACCAAGACATAAACTGGACAATGTGGTGTATGCAGTGGGAAGGATCAACAGAAAGGAAGGGATCAACACACATGGGTTTTTTTCCTTTGTTGCTGAGATTTATAGATAAAAATAGTACAAAATTAAAAAAAAACATATGTACACATATTGAAAAAATAATTCAAAAAAACTATGCATCATCAGGATACAGTGTTAGAGAGTGGCAGTGAGTGAGTGAGTACATTTCAGCAATCACTCACAATCCTGGCACTGCCACGGTATCTCCCTTCTGCATTTGCCACATGTGTATCTGTAGCAGTCAACACATCGCACAGTGGCATGATTGTTCTTACATTGATTTTTAACCTGACACATGGCTGTTTTCCCAGGGCTAGGTGTGGAAGGTTGTTGCCAAAGCAATTGTTCCTTTTGTGCCTTCTTCGCACCCACATGAGAGTTAGCCAACTCTCTTGCAAGCCCCACTAGGAAGTCCACCCGTCTCTCCTGCCTCCCGGTGCATGCTTGATACAGCACATGTGCATTCAGTGCTGCCATATCAATCATGTTATAGAACACAGCAACTGGCCAGCGCCGTGTTCCTGTGCGGACAGTGTACTCCCGCACCATCTGGTCCATCACATCCACGCCGCACTTTGTAGTGTTGTAAAGGGTGACGGTGTTTGGCTTCCTTTTGGTGGTATTCTCAGTCTGAACCACGCTGTGCATGATGCTGAGAATGTAGACTGTCTTCTTCCATTTGAACGCATACACCGTCAGCGTGGCACCAGTGGTTGAAAACACCTGAGTGGTGAATTCATTGTGGTCCCTCTGTCTAGTTGATTGTGGAATTTCTCGGTGAATCTTGTTGACTGTGCCGAGAATGGTGGTTTTCCGGCTAAGCAGTCGTTGCGCAAGTGACAGCGATGTGAAGAAATTGTCCGTGGTAACATTTCTGCCCTTGTCCAGGAATGGTTCCATCAGCCTCATAACTACATTCTCGGACAGTCTCTCTCCCTGGGACGACTGGGGTCCTTGCCAAGATATGGGAGGACATTGCAGATGTACTTGGATTTCAAGTCACAAGCCACCCAAAACTTGATCCCAAACTTGTCAGGTTTTGTTGCAATGTACTACAGGAAACAGCAGCGAGTCTTTGACGGGAAAAGCTGTTCATGAATGGTGATGTGTCGACCAGGGTTGTAGGATGTGATGCAGTTGGTGACAAACGATCCCCACACACCGGAAATTGCAGCAACCTTATCAGTCTTTGCTCGCTGACTGCGGGTGTCCCTGTCATCAAAGCGTAGGTGTCGCATGATGTCTCTGAAGCGATTTCGGGACATAGTTGCAATGATCTGGGGGTTTCCCAAGTTTGCTGACCAGCAGTCACTCAGTGATGGAACCTTGGTCAGCCCCCGCAAGATGATGATAGCAATAAATGCCATTAGTTCAGGGAGGGCCATGAACCAATCCACATGCTCCGTTTGCTTTGCGTGTTGAACTGTACAGTCTCGAATGGAACCAAGCATGTCCAGAGTGATGAAACACGGGAAGCTCTGAAGACGACTCAAGATGGACCTCCTAGCCTTAGCCGTTGGCTCTCCATCTGCGTTGTATGCAGGTGGAGGGGTGAAATGGAGATCCATCCCCACCTGTTCTTCACGCCACACTGTGCCATCTTTCGCCGTCTCTGTCAGGGAAGTCGCCAACCGAGCTCTCTTTTTTGGTTGAGGAGCAGTCTCCTCATCTGCAGCGTGAACAAATTCAAATTATGAGCAATGGGAAAGTCAAATGATATCACAAATGCATGCATAGAAGCTAATAATAATAACTACAGTACATCTCAAATAGCTCGGCTAAGGTGCAGGGACATCAGGAGAAGTAGAACCAAACAAAACAAACGGAGGCCCGCTCTCAGAAACAAAATTGAAAACAAAATGGCTGTCTGATGCAAGAGGGCCCAAAACTCTATTCACATCGTGCTATGTGCACCACCATTTCCACCTTCCTGCCTGAAGTGAAATATAACATAGGAAATAATATGAAATGAAATCTAACCTGAAGAAAGCTCAGACAGCTTGGAGTCCGAATCTGGCTGAATGTTTATGTCTTCTCCATCCGAGTCACAAGGGTTTACTCCTTCCAGGACCATTTCCAATGCCTGTTGAGTGTTGAGTCTTCTCTGCATCTTCGTTCCTTGGAGAGGAGGTTCGTACACCACAGAATTCTTGAGGGCACTGAAGTGGTAGGCTATGTGCAGTGAGGTATTTATCCACCACAGCACAAAAGGAATTAACCTCTCCTTTGAGAGCAAGCTGCATGCAATAGGCTATATGAAAATGTGATAAATTGTCAATCAAACAGTGATTCTGTGAATCAGTGAATCAAACAGTGGTTAGTGAGTTGTCAGTGAGTCATGTGGGTCAACGACCCTGAAACTAGTCAGGGTGGTTGCAGCCACATGAGTCGTTATGGTCACATGGGTCATTAGCATGTTGTTTTGTAGTGAATCTTCTGGGTAGAGATCCTAAAATGTACTCACTCACTGCCACTCTCTAACACTGTATCCTGATAATGCATCCTTTTTTTAAAAATTATTTTTCAATATGTGTACATATTTTTTTTTAATTTTGTACTATTTTTATCAATAAATTTCAGCAACAAAGGAAAAAACCCATGTGTGTTGATCCCTTCCTTTCTGTTGATCCTTCCCACTGCATACACCACATTGTCCAGTTTATGTCTTGGTGTTTTGTCTTTGGGATGAACCAGTTTCTGTCTCAAAGTGTTGCCAGGTTTGAAGTGTACAGGGATCTGATGTTTGTTGAAAATCCTCCTGATTTTCTCAGATACTCCTGCGACATATGGGATGGAGATGTTCTTCCTCCTGTTTTCTTCCTTCTCTGTGTCCTTCTCTGCAGTTCTCTTCTTATTGCTTTTCATGAAGGCCCAGTTGGGATAACCGCAGATTTTGAGTGCTTTTTTGATGTGGTTCTGTTCTTTTACTTTCCGTGTGTCTGGTGGAGATGTTGGAAGCCCAGTGTTGTAGGGTCCTGATAACTTCTACATCCTTCTACATATATTACATTTTGATTCAGCTCATTTGTTCTGCCCTGGCTGCCACCTGGTGAAAGACAGACAGTCACTCCCCCTGCCCGCAACACAAGTTTCCTTGAAGATGCTCAGCATGTCCCCTCCTGTGGTGCGCCAGCGATTGCCTCGTTTACATAACAAAATTAGTTTTCACAGGTGATTTAGGATATTAGCTAAAAGCCTTCCAGCCGATCGGCTGCCCTGTGGCTGTTATAGGTAGAAAAGCCAAATGCTAGCACTTCCAGTGTTAAATATGAAGAATTGTAGAATGTCATTTTGATGAGGCTGTCAGTCATCATTGAGACATCACAGGCTGAAAATGGCATGTCATCCTCAAATGCAGCCACAACGATGGTCGAACTGCACGTAGCCTGCAGAGTTTAACTGAAAAGGAGTGAAGTACTTTCACCAACGTGACGTGGTCCTGTTTATCCTGGGAGGTGAGAAAACTCAAACATATAATTAGCATTACCATGAACCTTTTCATTCCCTCTGAATGGGTGAGTGTTTATATCTGAATAGGTTTCCCAGTCACACACATCGTCACACTAAGTGGGCTATACAAACTTTTGATGCAAACATTCAACAACACATCGTCACTGTCGATGTCTGAACTACCACATAAAAGTGATGTCGTTTATTAAGTAGCAATGATGTGAAGTGGTGAAGGAGACTCCACTGACACCGTCTTGCTTGCATGAAGAAAAGGTTTATTACAAGTACAGCATCATATCAAGCACCTAGGATTGCCTGAGAGAGAGTTCGAAGCCAATATGAACCGCTCTAAAAACAGCCACAATTCCCTCCTTCTTATATAGGGGGGGGGGGTTGTTTTTGTGAAATGTGAGACAAAGATAAACAGAGTACAGAGAGACATCCTAGTTGGACTCCACCAGTCCTTGACCTGGGCCATAAATACCCTCTTGAAACTGACCATATATGTTTCTGGACCTTGGGCCCCTAACAGTAGTGCTTCAGACCAGGGACGTAGCCAGAAATTTTGAATAGGGCGGGCCTGAAGAAAAGTGGGCGGGCCAACTTTTGCCAGAGGAAAAATCAATATAATATCCAATAATGCCTAGCAGAAACAACCTTAAGGTTAATTATTCTATGACCCATTTAAGTGAAACAGCGCACCCTGTTGTCCTCAAGTGCACACTGACACAGTGGACTGACTACTACAGTACATCATTATATTTCTATAGTGTAGCTGTGCTTGTAATATTATTTAATACAAAATTAAGCATTGTTGATTTGCAAACACATTTCCTCCATTAAAAAAAGACAACTGGTGTTTAATATTCCCCCTGGTACAGCTAATGTCAAAAGAACTGCAAAGGCAGAGGTAAAGATACAACACATTTATTGTCAAATATAAAATTTGAATTTGATGAAAATGAGAACATCTCAAAATATAGGCCTAATGACAACATAGCCTACATATATAAAATTATTAAAACAGGTCCTATATTCCCCCTGGTAGAGAATTGCAAGGGCAGGAGTAATGATACACAACATTAACTGTCAAACATAATAAATTTGAATTTCATTAAAACTGAGAACATAAATATAAAACATAAATAAATAAACATAAATAAAAACACATATAGAAAAGTATTCAAACTTGTGCTGCTGTCTTGTTCTCTTGTTTTCGAAACAGCTCTTTTTATTCTGCTCTCTTCCTATTCTGTTCTGTTTTTTTTCTTCTCAATAGTTCTGCTCTTTAGTTGTTGTGCTCTGCTGTTATATTCTACATTGCTCTTTTCTATTCTGCTCTGTTTATGTCCTGCTGTTCTCTTCTACTCTATTCTATTCTGCTCTGCTATATTGGCCTAATATTCTTCTCTATTCTATTCTGTTCTCTTCTGCACTGCTCATGTCCCGCTGTTCCATTCTACTCTACTCTTCTGCTATATTCACGTACTGCTGTTTTACTCTACTTGGTTCTCTTCTGCTCTGTTCTCCTAAAGAGTTAAACAAGGCGCAAACGCCTGGGTTTGCGGTTGAAAATTGTGATGATCTCATCATAATCCAAAGAGTCGCTAATTTCCCTTTCAAATGACAAGAGGGACAAGTGGTTGAGACGGTCAGTGTTCATCTTTGATCTAAGGTCATTTTTGATGCGGCCCACAGTTGAGAAAAGTCTTTCTACACTGCACGAGGTTATAGGAAGGGTTAGGATGACTTGAAGGACTCTGTTCAGGTTTGGGAATATGTCTGCTGGACAGATGTCCAGTACCTCCATCAGTGAAGGAAAGTTTTCCTTTAAGGCTTTCCTTTTCAGTTGCTCGTAGAATACCGCCAACTCTGCATCCCTGACTGAAATGTTGTAGTGATTACATACAGAGCGCAGAGATTCCTTCTCGCCAAAGGTTTGTGACTGTGGTAGGAATGCTGCTGCAGCTTTCATGATGCCGTACTGGTCCTCCTGGAACCGGGTATCAAGCTCGGTCAGCTGCCTGTCAGAAAAAGAAAAAGAATAGTCTATCAAATGCAGGCTAAAGTAGGCTATGCATGCCATAGGCCACAGCAAAAGAAAAATAATGATGATGAATACAGTACGCCTAAGGAGTAAAAGGAAATTAGGGACAAGGGAACTCAAATTATTATATAGATATATATTTCATTATGAATTGCCTTGGCCTAATGAAAGAAGTGGTATGCTGTTATTGGTTATTACATTAGTTATTACTTTAGGCTAACTTAGTACCAGAATGTTCTATAAATTTGTTAATCTGGCCTAGATAAACAACATGGACAAGACTGCCCTCAATTGCACATACTGAAAACAACTTTAGGCCCAGTCTATGGCATTCTACACTCTACTTCAGTTGACACAATAGGTTATATAAATCAATGACATTGTTCTGCAGGACCTGAAGAGCATAACACAATCAAAATAATGCATAGCCTTCAATAAATGCAAGAAGTCAATATATACAGCCTATCAGCCTATGTTACCTGTCAAGTATGTCATTCCAGATGTGTCTCAGGTCGTCATCATTCCTCACAGCTGTTGCTTTTCCCAGAGTCGTCGAGACCACAGAATCAGTGAGCCTGGAAGGGAGGTTCCTCTTTCTGGTCCCCACTGTGATATCCCAGCTTGCGATTTCATATTTCTGCACAAGGTCTTCGGTTAGCTTCATCACTTGTTGGAAAACACATTCTGGCTTGTCTCTAAACTCTGCAAAACTGTCTTTCAGTCCCTCGATTAAGTCAATGCATCCAGTGACTGACAGGGTTGGACTTTGTAATCCCTTCGTGGCAAAAGAACTTGTTTCAAACAATTTACCAAATGTTACAAGCAGAAATAGGAACTTCTTTGTTTGTATCTGTTGGAGCAGGGACTGGGCATCGACTTTCGTTTGACCACTGCTTTCTGCACACTCAGCCAGCACTTCAAGTATTACATCAAATAATGTCAGTATTTTGTCCACTGATCCAGCTTTGGAGCTCCAGCGCGTATCCACAGAACGCTCAAGTTCAAGGCAGGGCCGTCCTGGGTGCATCTCTTTCTGCATTTCTATAAAGCGTGTGTGTCTGCTTGACCCTGTTATGAACGTGTGCAAAATGTTTACTGTTTCAAAGAATGTGCTAACGTGTCCAGACGCTTTTGTTACTGCACTGAGAACCAAATTTAATCGGTGTGAATTGCAGTGCACGTAAACAGCATGGGGAAATGTCTCTTTTAAAATAACCTGCACACCTCCTTTATGGCCTGACATTACTGAAGCCCCATCAAAGTTGAATCCAATGCACAGAGATGGGTCAAGACCCAGTGGTTCAATGATCTCTAATATCTTGGCTGAAATCCCCTGCGCACTCATGTCCTTGCTGGTGTCCACAAAGCCGACTGCGCGCTCTTTTATTTTTCCTCCATGGATGTATCTCACACACACAGCGACAAGTTCACGCTTGGAAACATGTTTATACTCGTCTGCCATGATTGCAAAATATGTACCAGGCACTTCCTTGATTTCATCCTTTATTTTACGCAGCAGTAAGGAGGCAGCTGACTCTAGCAGCTCATTTTGTATGTCAGGGCTCATAAGGGTTGCATTTTTGGGCAGCTGCTCTAAACGTGCTTTGATCTCCGGGTCATATTTGCAGACCCATTTAAAGATTTCTAGAAAGTTACCTCTGTTGAGATCTGCCTCCGTTTCCCTGCGCCCTCTCAAACTTAAATCCTGTTTGGCACAAAGCATGACAATATCCAGGACGACTTTGATATGCTCCCTATTCCTTTCAACAAACGCTTTGTCCCGCGCATCCAGGTCCATCTGATCAATGACGTTTCCCCTTCCAGATGTTTTGGTTTCCCTGTAGGCCTCAAACTTGGATACGGAAATTGAGTGCTGCTCACTTTTTTCATGTCTCTCTAAAGAATAGCGTAGGTGTTTCCAGTCAGTGTAGCCGTCCCGTGAAAACGCACGTTCAGCTCTCGCGCTGGGGAAATGTCTGCACATTTTACAAAAAAGTGCGTCCCTGCACACACTGTATTCCACCCAGGGAAATTCATCATACCACTTCAATGAGAAGCACCGTGCTTTCCCATGACTCACAGTGTAGGGGAACTTCTTCGGTTTTGGCTGGGCAGGTGGTTCATCTAGTTGCGACAAATCACTGGGTGGGCCTTCATGCTGGCGACCGGGGGGAGGAACAAGACCCTGCAATGTCGGCAGCCCGGCTGGGGAGACGCTGGCGGGGAGCGGCGTGCTGCTAGTCTCTGGAGTGGCGGGTGGGCCTTCATGCTGGCGACCGGGGGGAGGAACAGGACCCTCCGATGTCGGCAGCCCGGCTGGGGAGGCGCTGGCGGGGGGCGGCGTGCTGCTAGTCTCTGGAGTGGGAGTCGACGTCGATGGAGTAGCAGGAGTAGGAACGACGATGATGCTGCTAGAAGGTTGTGGCTCATTTTCTAGTCTAACCCTTTTAAAGCCAAATTTACTCAGTTTACTCTGAGCCATGAATGCTAACTAACTTAGCTAATTGTGTACGCTGTCTGACAACAAAATTAAGCAGCGGCGCAGCGCGCACATCTCAGTGTTCGCCGGAAAATCATTGCTAAAGTTAGTTCCGTTGTAACAGTTGACAGAGAATAAAACGTTTTTATTATTAATACATTTTTATACGTTTTGGTTTGAATGTCAATGTTAAGCATATTTTTAATGAGTGAATAAAAAATATCAATAATAAAAAAATAGTGAGAAAAATCATGCAAGCTTTCTCAGGGCGGGCCAGGCCCTGGGCCAATCAAAAAAGTGGGCGGGCCTAGGACCGCCCTGGCCCTAATATGCCTACGTTCCTGCTTCAGACACCACATATTTCCCCCCCTTCGAGACTACACAGAGTCTCGAAAATAAAAGAGTAATACACACATTTCGCAGTTGTGACAAAAACAACCGTTCCTCCTACAGTGCTTCCTGCAGCATAACCTTAGCAATATAGCAACTTTTTTGGAGTGCGAGAGCAAAAACCTGTCAGGCACCTATCTTTCCTGGAATATCTTTAAACAATCTAGACAGGAAAAATTCTCTCACGGCCCCTCTGCCTTAGGCGACCACATGTAGTACTCCAGACCAATTTAAAAAGAGGAATTTCATATTTTGTGTAGGGATATGACTTAAACAAATACATGGGGAAAACCTCAGTAAATAAAATCAAAACAATGTCCAAATTCAGGCTGGTCAACCCATCGCACCTTCCAATGGACCTTTCCCTGTCTAGCACCTATATCCCTAAGCACCCCCAAAAACATAAAAGAAAGCATCTGAGGTCTCAATGTATTACTCCCCAGCAGAAACCATCATTCTTCAAGCAAAGAGAAGACATAAACATGTATCACACTGCAGCTCCTCAGCAGCGTCGACTCTCCATGTAGCCTCTATAGTGATTTTAATCCGGACATTGGTATCATAGTGTCCTTCTTCCAGTCCATGTTATTGTCCTTATTTGAGTGTCCGAATCCCTTCAGGACGTCGGGGTACCTGAACAACCAACCACCCTCACAGTGGCCTTCCCCCAATATCGTCCTAGGAGGAAAGAAAAGAAAACACCAACCAGTATCTTTGCAACCGATACAACTTAATGAAACCATCAAATGCAGAAACTTCAAATGCAAAATTTATATTTTTTATTTTTTACATTTTTTACATTTACATTATTCCTTATCCCCTTTAAAGTTGTAGCTAGTGTAGTAGCCTAATTCTTATTTTCAGGTGATTATACCCCCTAACTCCTATACACTGTAGCTTCCATCCATTATTTAGATGTTTATTAATCAATCACTTATTAAGGCTTTTAAACCTGCACTTCAGTGACCATGTCTTAGAAGTATTTTACTGATGTAAATGTGGTACGGACTTACTGGTAAAGGAAAATGTCAATATATATATATATATATATATGTATATATATATGTATATATATATATATATATTCTCTTTATTTTTTTCTTTATTTAAACCGCTTTCAGGGATCCACGTGTTTACCGTCTTACTTTTCTGTATCAGTAAGAATTCTCCTCAACACAGATCTTAAGGTCTTACTTGCTTCAAAGTCTCCCACATGCTCTCTGAGCTCCCCTCAGTCCCCTATCTTCATCTCTGTGAAATGCCAGGTCCTTGTCCAACAAGTTCTTCATCTGTCATAATTTCACTTTATCAAATAATATCAATTTCTTTATGATCACCCAGACTTGGCTTAGCCCAGAGAACAATGTTCCTCTAAAGAAAACCTCCCCTTCTAATTTCTCTTATTTTATCCTACCAAGACCAGCACGTATGTTCATAAATGTTCTCCCATCTCCTTTGGAAGTGTTACCTCCTTTTAAATTTTCAGTTCTGACCCCCCAGTACTCTGTGTTTTCATTTATGGACCCCCAAAACTAAATTCCTTGGGGAAGAGATAGAGGAGACAAGGTGTTAGTGAAGGTGTCACAAGGTGCATGCACAAGGGAAAAAAAAGAGAGAAAGCAGATGCAGTGACAACGACATAGTAAAAAAAAATAAGAAAAAAGATGTAACAGTAGTAACAACAGTAATGAATGAATCAGTAAAAATAGAAGGAGAAAGACAACAGGAGCATAGATGCACTAGGGAACCTCAAATTACCAGCTGGCTTGTAGGGAAGTGAAGCTCTGTGATGTAGTCAGAAGCTAGGTCATGGAGAACTTTAAAAGTTAACAATAAGATGTTAGAATTGATGCTAAATTTCACTGGCAGCCAGTGAAGTGCAGCTACAACAGGAGTTATGTGCTCAAATCTCCTTGAACAGGTGATCAGTCTGGCAGCAGTGTTTGGCGCCAACTGCAGATGGTGGAGACATTTCTGGCTAAGACAGGTGTAGAGGGTGTTGCAGTAGTCTAAGCAGGAGGACACAAGGACAGTTACAATTTTGTTGAGGTCATGGAAAGATAAAAACGATCTAATTATAGAAATGTTTCTTAGGTGCATAAAACAAACCCAAACTCTCATACACCATAGGTGAATAAGGGACAAAAAAGAGAAAACAGACAAGAGTTCAGTATCTTATGAACCTACTAGGTCCTCATACACACTGCAATAAATTATTCAGCGTGATTTGCGCCTATTATATCATAAACAAGAAACACACACCAGCCGGAACACTCACTCACTCAATCACTCACTCACTCACTTAGACTCCCTAAAAATAACCTCACTGATCTTCACCTCTCTTCAGAACCATAAATGTCCTTCTTGGGGCTCAAATTCTCACAACAAATTCCACATTCTCCCAAAAATACAAACAGCATCCAATCCTTAATTCTCAAAGTTCACTCATTCACACTTTTCCTATAGCATGCTTTCACTTTGCCGCTCCTTATTCCCTTTTTCCTTTTGCCCTTTCTTCTTTATATCTAAATTTATGCTACCTTTGAGATGTAAAATATTCAATAAGAGGCCGCATCAAACATTTGTTCGTCAACGAATGTCAGAGTGGGAGCGTACAATTGAATTTTTCATTTTACACCTCCAGTTCCTAGAACTGACCTGAAATTCACCTAGTGATGTCCCAGGGTTTTAGGCCCATCTAAAATCGCCTCCTTGAGGGCTTTTTCCCAATCTCCAGCTTATTTCTCTCTCACTATATTCCTATTTCTCTTTACTATTCCTTTTGTCTTCTTTATTTACTCTATTTACTCTACATTATCTCTTTACCTTATCTCATTATCTTATCTCTTTACCTCATCTTTTTACCTTATGACCAATTTCCCTTGGGCCCAGGGTTATTACTGTCCTCTTTTGTTTTCAGCCAAATTCATTGCTATTTCTCAAAGCCTACTTTCACGCAGTGACTAATATACACATGTCTTACCATTATGAAGGTACAGGGCCCACCTCTTCATTAATTGCACATGGTGTTATTTAGCTCACCTTATCGCGACTAATCAGGCTATTCTACTTCTTATTATTACTTCATCTTGTTATTCTTCTTTTCTTAGTTTACTTCAACTTTTATTCTCTTTACTTATTTTACATTAATAATTATTCACTATCTTTCCTAAGACAGACTCCTTACATTAATGTTTATTCTCTGTCTTTCCTAAGACAGGCTACTCCCCCCTTTTGCGCTGGACACAGTGCAATCAAAAACAAATTTAGAAGGAGAAACACCCCAAACACCAACACATCGTTGCACTCACACACACTCACGATTCTTTCCTGTGTGACCAAACAGCAGACACACACAACAGCCTCAACAACTGAATGAGCGAACCAGCACTCAATCATCTGAGACATGCTCACTGTACTTGTGCGGGAGAAGCTGCACTGAAGCTGTCGGCAACTCTGCAGGCCGCAACACATCCTGAGTTCGTGTCGCCAAAATTGTGTTTTTGTGAAATGTGAGACAAAGATAAACAGAGTACAGAGAGACATCCTAGTTGGACTCCACCATTCCTTGACGTGGGCCATAAATACCCTCTTGACCCTGACCATATATGTTTCTGGACCTTGGGCCCCTAACAGTAGTGCTTCAGACACCACAGTGACATTTTACAATTCTTCACATTATAACCTAAACAAATGGTTTTGTCTCTTAATTAATGTTAATGTTATTTTAAAATTTAAGTCTTTTAATGTACAACTTTTTCGAAATTATTTAAGTAATTATTTTCAGGCACAAAGTTATTTTCAGATCGTTTCTCATTATATTCATTATATAGTTTCTCTGATATTATTTTAATTATTGTAATGCCGAGTGTATTGAGCTATAGTCCTGTCCTTATTTATAAACGTCTCTGTTTTTTTTTTAGTACATGTAGCCTCTTATTTAGAGATGTATTAATGCATTTTTGTGTGGCCACAAAAAAGGTTATACATGGGATTTATATGTTGTTATCTGAATGAACAGATAAGTAGGCACTAGTCATCAGCTTACATGACATATGTACTAGTCCATACCCACTGAGTGCACAGTTGCCCACGTACAGTTTCACATGGCGTGTGTTTAGAATACAGGTCACAGGAAATTGCAGATTAAATAGTCAATTTAACACATTAAGAAGAGCAGTGTATTCAGACAGAGTTTTTGTGGGAAAATTTAAAAATACACATAAATATGTAGCCTGGCGTTGCCAGACCCAATTCGCAAAACGCGAATGAGTCTGGACATGGAGTGTACATTTCCTCTATTCCCGAGGGGCGGTATCAACGGCTGTCACTCAAAGTGCCCCTTCATGCAACTGGAAAGACAGAAAACCAATCAGAGTAAATGAAACGTGTGACGTAGGCTAGCACACCATCACTGGGAAAGAGTTTTTGCCGTCTTTGTGGATTCCCTCCTCACTATGGACTCTGAGTTGCATGGCTGTGATTCCTAGCTTGGTCACTTCCCTGACCTGCTCCTCCATGAGAGCAACTAGCGGAGAAACAACAATAGTCACTGGGTTTTCACTGAATTCCATCTTTTTCCCAATCAGTGGAGCCAGTTGGTAAATTAAAGTTTTACCAAACCCCATAGGAAGGACGGCAAACACATCCTTTTATCTCAATAAAAGCTTGACTGAAATCATACTAAATTGAATTTCTCAAAGTCAGACTAACACATTTAAATTTTTCAATTTTATTTATAAAGCCCAATATCACATATCACAATTTGCCTCACAGGACTTTACAGCATACGACATCCCTCTGTCCTTTGGACCCTAACAGTGGATAAGGAAAAACTCTTCCAAAAAAACCCTTTAACGGGGTAAAAAAAATGGTAGAAACCTCAGAAAGAGCAACTGAGGAGGGATCCCTCTTCCAGGACAGACAGACGTGCAATAGATGTCGTACAGAACAGATCAACATAGCTTAGCTGGAGAGTTTTTAAGGACTTACTAGAGCTACCTAATGATAGAGAGTTGCAGTAATCCAGCCTTGAGGCAACAAAAGTGTGGACCAATGTTTCTGCATCTTTTCATTATCACATCCAGATAATGTGATTGGGAATTGAATTCTTCCTGCATATATACAGTCAGTCAGACCCAAACTGGCGGAGGCGCTCTGTGCATGCTCCACAGTTTCTGCCCCAGGTTTTGACCTGGAAGTTGTGGTACCAGTTTGCCGCTAGCTAACCATAGCTAACTTGTTTGTTGATTGATTGGTCTGTGATGTAGGGGGTCAACCAGAAAAAGGTCCAATACTAATGTAGGGATTTAAATTTGGGGGCACCAAATATGTTGGGAGCATAATTCTAGGTCTCACCAAGGGGCACCAAATATGTTGGGGTCAGTTGGTTATCGGAAATAATTAATAATTATTAATAATAATAATTAATGATTATGTTAAATAATGTGACATAATTGATATTAAATCACCTCGTGAGGCACCATTCGCGTAAAGGGAAAATGATGATTAGTTAAAGATATCACTCATAAAATATGGTAAACTATTAATTTGGAGTTTTGATTAATAATTAAATCAATGACAACAACCAAAATTAACAGTAACGCATGAAGGATTTCAGAGTTCTTGACACAGCAGAGATTGACTATTCATTCACTCTTGTGCAACATTAAACAAACAGCAGGTATGATTCCAAAGAATTGTATTTATTCACAACTTAGCAAAGCAAACCAAAACACACAAATACTAACTAACTATGCACAAGCTTGGTGTGTGTGTGTGTGTGTGTGTGTGTGTGTGTGTGTGTGTGTGTGTGAGAGAGAGAGAGAGAAAAGAGAAAGACAAAGGCGGGTGTGCTTTGTTAGCCAGCAGAAGAAGGCTGAGAAGAGCTGTGGTTCCAGCTGCAGTCTTTTCTGTGTCCTTGCTCCCAAGGTTCTGATCCGAAGAAGCCAGTCGCTCGCAGTCCTTGCAGAGTTAGATGCTGGGTGCTAACTCACTTAGTTCCTTGTTGCTGGAAAGCTAGTTGCAAACCTTGTCTTTGCAAGTCTAACTTCTCTGGTTCAGGTTTGCCTCAGCCTTGAGCATGGGCAACTCGGGGTCCAGGAAAAAGAGAGTCTGTTAGCAATTGCCCCACCTTTGATGGTTCAGGGCAAGGAGCAAGGGCCTGAGTATCTGGGCTGTTCCAGGCCCAGCAGGAAAAAGGTGTGGGCTGCTCCACAATTCCTGAGTAAGAGCACAGCACAGTTTGAAAGGAGCAGAACTTAGCTTAGAGTTTGGTGACATCACAGAGGGGCATGTCACTGTAACAGTACTGTCCAATCAAGCTTGACGACTGGTGTCTCACTGAGGTGTGAGATGACCTCCTGTAGAGATGAGAGTCAAACAGCTCTTTTTATTCAAAGACAAAGAGCATGCAGAGAGGAAAAGATATAATAATAGGGCTCAAAAGGGCACGTGACTTCGCAATACATTGTGTGTAACCAGTGCCATTTTTATGGGCAAATTGTTTTGTTTACATTGCGTTGCGCTGGGAGAGAGACGTGAAGTGAGAGATTTAAATGGACTGGGCAAAGGAAAAGTGTGTTGGATGGTACCGAGACAAGCTGGACCCTGTTCCAAAGGCTCGGTACCTTGACAAAATCCAGAAAATAGGTGGAGTGGATCCATATGAGCATGGAGACTGGATTCGGGATTTCAAAGCCCTGTCACCGTTGACTGAAGCTGAGCTTGTTCTCTTTCTTGTCAGTGGTATAAGTTATTATACCGGCGACAAATTTAGGAATGCCAAATTTTTAAAGGCTCATGGGTGGGTGCAGGACCTCTGAATTTTAGCCTCACTGTTTCCCACCTCCGTGTGGTGTTGCCTGTTTGCTTGCTCAGGTTTTGACTAACATATCTTGGTGTCTGCTGGACCAATTTATTTCAAACAAAAAATATTTTGAAGCCTGAAATCCACTCTGCATTTATGTGGTAAATATGTATGGGCGTCTCGGTTATTTATTTCAGAATTTGGGCATTTTCACACAGTAAATCTCTAACTCTCCATTGTCATACATGGGTGGGCACAACATGGAGTTTATCTTTATTTTCAACTTTCACTTCTAAACCACAATTTAGGACAAGTTTACTCCTATGGAGACAACTGAGAAACAATGGTTTAAATACAAAAAGTGTATTTTAAAAAAAAAAAAAAAAAAAAAACCCACAGGATTAAAAGTCCTGACTGCACAGCTGTGTTAGATTTGTCCCTAGTTCTATTTCAGTTTTTGCTATCAAAATATATCACATTATATAGCCCATCGATCTTCTTCCCGTAACGATCATGAGAACGATTGTGGCAGTTAATGAGGGGTCAGCTCTATGTTCCCACAGCCCAATAGTCCCACAGCCCTATGTTCCCACATTTCTAAGAATTTTTTTTCACTGAAAATTAGGCCCTATGTTCCCATGGCCCTATGTTTCCACATTTCTAAGATTTTTCTTAAAATTAGGCTCTATGTTCCCACAGCCCTATGTTTCAAATAGGCATCCTCCTTCCTTAATGTTTCCTCCATGAGCCTATGACACCTCCAGAGGGCTGGAAAGTGACTCCAAGCATCCCAGGAGCACCCCCTCTCTATGCCAACCCAGCTTCCCAGAGGTATTGAAGCACTGCAAACTATGGTTTGCGTCCAGTTGCTGCACTTCATTTGACTGATCTGCTAGTCAATGCGAGGCCTCTGTAATACTTATTTTAGTTTGTTTATTTAAAAGGACAATGTGCACTTACATTAAATGTTTGCAATAAACAAAGAGATGGCCGCACCAGATTTAGCTAAAAGCTACATTCCATGTGTAGTCCCCTCTTCCTCTGATCTTTTTATTTATTTCGTCTTATTTACTCATCTGCATCCAGGTCGCCTCCCTCCTACCTCTGCACAGAAGCCTGCTCAGTCTGCAAGAATGCATTGGTTTATGCTCCATGTCCAAGCCAATTGTGCAGCTAAGGGAATTATTTCAGTACATTGCAGGCAGCCAGTGAACCAGTTATCTCTGTGCTGTCGCCACAGAGCTCTCCCACCCCCTGTGTACACTGTCTTTTCCCCAGCCCATTTACAGTGTGCCTCCAGGGCAGGGAGCAATACAAATCCAAGCTCATCTTCTCTTGTTTGGCCCTTGTTGCCTTACTGAGCCAGGGTGCCCTGTGGCTTACACTGGCCAGCCAGGCAGCCGGCGACACTGTGGGGTGAATTGCAGACAAGCATCCTAGTGCTCTTAACATGGGTGACACTCTTATAGAGCTAGCTCATCTAGAGACAAAATATTTTTTTTTCTTTTTAATTAAATATTTACACTACCTTAACATCTGTAGAAAACATTTTTTTTTTTTATTGTATACAGCTTGGACAGCCCCAGTTCAGCCGGGCCGGTTACTTAATCAACAGAAAATCCAGAAAAGGAAAAGGACATCACATCAACTCATACAGTTAAATGCATTACAAACATCATAGACCTCATAACATTGTGTGTTGACCGAATTATCATCATCAATCATTGTCTTTTCTTTCTGCTAAATGTTTGTGTGACTTCTAAAATAGAGTTTGATGTTGTAGTCCTTTTTTTGTGTTCATAACAATTTAGCTGGCTCATATGATGCCTCTGAAAAAAATGTAATCCCTTTTCATCACTTCTCAAATCTCATTGAACCTCCGATATGTTTCACTGCTTCCTGTCTTTGATCACAGATGAATAGCCCCAGACTGAAGTACTGTGCCCATTCTGCTATAATGATGTGTTATTATTATTTTCCCAACTCCTCCATATGACTAATGCTGTTTTTCACATCACCAGTTAGAGATACTAAAAACTTATTTTGTGTATCTTGAGAGAAAGAAAGAGACAGAGAGAGAGAGAGAGAGAGAGAGACAGAGAGAGAGAGACACTGTCCAATGCTGGTTGGCATGGTAACCTGGCCAGGTGAAAGGGATCCTGGGAGAAAGAAGGGGGGTTGGGGGGTCTTTTGTCTTGTGGGAGTAGCCTATCAGCAGCCAGCCTATCCTCCACAATCCCCTGCAGGCTTAAGCGCATCATCACTGCCCTCTGGGTTGCTGCGGAGGAACAGGGCTCTCCTCACCTCCACATAAAAGGCACATGTGCAATAAACATATACTACACACTCAGCCTGTGAATCTTTGCTTTTCCAAAAGCTGTAATGCTCCTGTTTTCTCTTTTTCTAATGTAAGCTGCAGATACTGCAGCTTTCTAGGAATAATTTTAGGATGAAAAATAGACATGTTTGGGACTGCAACACACTCCCCTTTTTTTCACAAACACATCACATCTTATTGGTTTCTAAAGAGGAGCGGTGCTGAGTGTTTTTCCTGTGTCTGTAGTTGTGTGTGTTAACAGCAATGAGCACTGTTTAGTCTATTATAATGCACACTGTTTATGCTTTCATTTGAGCACATCAATATGCCCTCTAAACCTAGATTTAGTCTTTTCCAGATATGTGCATGAAGCATGTTATTAATAAAACACTGCAATCCAGGGAGTAAAATAAACGAAGGTGATGAAATGGTAAGATGAACTAGAGCTTGGGCAGCACGGTGGTGTGGTGGTTAGCACTG
This sequence comes from Epinephelus cyanopodus, assembly GCA_026686955.1. Lineage (NCBI taxonomy): Eukaryota > Metazoa > Chordata > Actinopteri > Perciformes > Serranidae > Epinephelus > Epinephelus cyanopodus. The sequence continues at coordinate 39,798,973 of CM048924.1, read as the reverse complement.
TCGCCTCACAGCAAGAGGGTTGCCGGTTCGATCCCAGGCACCCCTCCCGCGCAGAGCCCGCATGCCCCCTGCGCCAGCATGTGACCCCCCCCCCAGCCCAAAGACATGCAGACTGGGGAGTAGGTTAATTGATAACTCTAAATTGTCTGTAGGTGTGAATGTGAGCGTGAATGGTTATTAGTCTCAAAGTGTCAGCCCTGCAATAGTCTGGCAACCTGTCCAGGGTTACCCTGTCTCTCACCCAATGTCAGCTGGGACCCCCAAGCGGATGAAGCGGTTAGAAGATGAATGAATGAATGAATGAATGAACTAGAGATTATTCAAAGTCACTACTTGTATATTTGCTGTGTGCTCTGCCCCATGTGTTGTGTTCAAGGCTTAAGTAGATCAGGGGAGTTAATGCCTAATGAGATCGGGGACTCCCTTTTTCCTTGTTCACCTCCTCTCTTTCTCTTTCTAGTAGTCCTGTTCCCATAATTCCACTGGATATTAAAGAAATACATCAACACAACAATTACAGGGCTACAAAGCATGCCTCAGGGCTGGCTCAGCTGTGTTGCTTGCATACACAGGCACGCGCACGTTTGTACAAACATGCGTACACATAGACATGAGCTGATTTTAAACACACTGAGACACAGATGTATGAAGTGCATAGGCCTCATCTCTCGGTCCTCTTTATTTTGTACAGACACTTCCTTTGTTTACTATGGAAGCCAATCACTGGAGTAAATGTTGGTATTATACATTTCAGCAAAACATGGATATGTAACATTTGCATGTTATTATGTTACGAGCATGCTTAAGTTTTACATTTCTTTATGTTTCAACAATGCTGTGGTTAATGTGTGGTTATGTTTGGGCACAAAAAACACTTTGTTATGTTCAGGAAAAGATCATATTTTGGCTCAAAATTCACGATTTTTTACAATCACAACCCGTTTTATTGTTTTTGGTCTCAAGCAGTGATTTGCTGCTTGGTAGCCATCTCACCCAAGTGTTGAGCTATCCACCATCCCCTCTACATCCTGATATCAGTTATATATATCAGTTCATAATATATATGTTAGTCAGGGGTCAGGGTCACAAACACATATTACAGGCCTGGAAAAGTCAGGGAATTATAAAAAGCATTGAAAGTTTAAGGAAAGTCATGCAATTGACAAAATTGACATTGTCAACTTAAAGTGCAACTTGCAGGTTAAATTTAAAAAAAAAAAATATATATATATATACATAACCTTGTCTGAAAATTACCATATGAGAAGTTAATTCAGAATTTATTATGGTTTACACGACACAGGGCCACAAATTCAGAGGAAAAGGTGATTCTTTTTAGCCCCTCTTTTAAAAACGCTTTTTTTTTTCAACATCACCTGATACTACGTCACGAGAGGGACTCTACGTCCTTGACAGTGCCTCTGTCCAATGCGCAGTAGTGGGTGGTAGTGAGTCTGAGTGGTAGTAAACTTGTGAGTTAGTATTTTTTCGGTTGTTAACAGTGCATTTTACCATTTGTATTTATGCCGAATTATTGTGTTTGTGCAGGTTGCACAAACTTGAGTCTGTCAGGACATCGAGTCCACCGTTTTCTGGACAGAAAAAGGAGTGGAGTTAGTTTTCATGCCTGGGTGTGTTTTGTGCAGGTGAAGAGGCGCAATTTCATGGCTTCATCTGGACAGGAGGATTATGTTCCTGGCGGAGCCCGCTGCCCTCGCACATATGTGTGCACCTCGGGGGTATGTGTGGGGGCGGGTGAGCTCCGCGGAGAGGGAGGCCTCCGCAGAGAGTGAGGCCTCTGTGTTTGAGACGGAGAGGGTGGCGTGAGGGTTGATGGGCAGTGTGAGGCATATTATGTCTGGTCTCGGGGTCAGATTCTCCACCAGAGCGCAGAAGGCATCCACCTCCCTGCAGCACATACTCCCCACAGCTGAGGACATGGGCTGGCAGTTCCCACACAAGCACCTTTCATACAAAAAATTATCAGGAAATCTTCATATCTCTCCCTCTCTCCCTCTCTCCCCTGTGGACGTCAATACACATAATGTGGAGTTATAACACGCATAGCAAGATGCGTCTGATACAAACTGATATTTGGCTATAGGTAGCTTTGTTATAACCTAATATGTGATGGCAAACTTAATGTTGTGATGTGAACACAGCGTTAGACATCGTTAGCTGTCGTTAGCTAATGTTGGTCACTCACCAAGACACCTGCCCAGTTCTCCACTGGTTCTCCTCACACCACAGCTCTTTTTCTCTCCTGTGGCCATTATTTCTTCTAACCCTGATCTGTTCCTGGTCTCTTGAACATCTAGCAGGCTCATAATTATAAGCCTGTGGACTGTGGTATGCATATGAATGTACATTTTCAACCTCTTCAGTCTCAAAACTAGTACTGGGATCCATGTTTATTAATGTTACACTCAATAAAACTCGGCCGGACTGCCTTGCACTACGTCACTTCCAGTTAGTGGGTTTTTCAACAAACCCAGGCTCCGTTTGTGCAAGCTCCAGGTAGTGACCGTGCCGATACTACCTTTGCTAGCACATTCACCATACCCTATTTCACACGCATCATTCTAATATAAGCTTAAGTTAAAGAAGATAAACTCACAGGATCAGGATCAGTAAACACACTCACCTTGCAGCATGGTCTCAATCAAAAGGGATTCAAATAGGCTGCTCCCACACTTAAATAACTTTTCTCTTCCTGGATTTTCTCCTGAGAGGACTGATTGGTGGATCTCTTCACCTGCTGTCAAGGAGTTAGGTACCCTGCTTAGTAGTTCCCCCTGCTGGCCCCCAACTGACATTTTTCCTCCTCATCCACTGACTAGATCTAGCTGCTTCATTTGACATTTCCTTCACTGTCTACCATTACCTACAATGTCTGCATGCCTAAGAGCTACCTCTGCCTCCTGAACTGCCGATCTTGGGTCCATTTCCTCTCCTTGGTTGGATTTGGAACTAGGTCCTTACTCCCAGATAACAACAACTCTGTCCTGACCTTGGTACATTTAAATTCCTCTGATAAACTAGAAACTGGTGGCTGAAGTAGCCCTTTTCCATACAATGCAACACTACTTAGGCACCTAGGAGTGCCCAAACACTTCCTAATATAGGAGCTAACTGACCTTTTAATTCTCTCCACAATGGATATTGGAATTTCATAAATTGACAGTGGCCACATTAACCTAGCATATAGCCCAAACTGCAAACACCACAACTTCAACTTTCCTGGAAGTTCTGATTTATCTATTCTATCCAATCCTTCAGCCACATCTTTTCTAAATTTCACCACCTGTTCCTCATCATTCAACCCCACATCGTACCACCTACCTAAGCTCTTTACTGACTTTTCCCTAATTCTTGGGATTTCCTCATCATCTATGACAAACTTCCTATCACTTAACTTCCCTCTACATATTGAGATGCTTCTAGACTTACTAGGCTTGATCTTCATGCTGGCCCACTTGAGGTTCTTATTTACATTCTCTAGTAGGCTCTTTGTACATGGCATTGTTACATGTGTCATGTCATCCATGTAAGCCCTAACTGGTGGAAGATGCACCCCGTTCTGTCATCTCTCCCCACCTACCACCCACTTGGAAGCCCTTTTGATTACTTCCATTGCCATAGTAAATGGTAATGGAGAAATTGTACACCATACCTATTTCTGGCCTCTGCCTACCTGTTGTGAAACCTGCCATAGTTAGACACAACCTAGTATCCTGAAAATATGTTTTCACTAAGTTAGCAACTACCTGTGGCACTTTGAAGTGGTCAAACGCACTCCAAATGAGGCTATGTGGTACTGAACCAAACGCATTTGCAAGATCTAAAAATAATACATGCATAATCTTCACTGCCTGAATCCGGTGCCAGATAATGCTAGTATGCTCTAAACACCTTGCAAAACCTGGTATTCCTGCCTTCTGCACCATAGTATCTATTAAGCTATTCCTTTCTAAGTAGCTAGCTAATTTCTGCGCTACTACACTAGAGGAAATCTTCCCCTCTATGTTCAAGAGAGAAATCATCTGAAATTGGCTAAGGTCCACGGGCTCCTTCTCCTTAGGGATGAGGACACCACCTGCCCTACTACACCATACTCTTGGGATAATTAGTTTCTCCAAAACTATTCTTAGCTTTTTCCACCAAAAAAATTAAGGATATCTGGTGCACTTTTATGAATCCAGTAGGGGACTCCATTAGGCCCTGGGGCCAAAGAAGCCTTTGCACGCCTGACCACCTCCTGAACTTCCTTCCACCTAGGTGGCCTGACATCCATCTCATGCTCTATCCCTCCTAATGGAGGGATATCTGGTGGAAAACCTACTATCCTATTCTTCTCTAAATCTAAATATGTATTTCTCAAATATTCTTCAACCTCTAGCTTTGCTGCTTTACGCTGCCCTCCCTTTTCCTGGCTAAGCAATCCTTTAACAAACTTAAAAGGGTCCTTGGAAAAAGCTGTCCTTACATATTCCTTCTTCCTCCTCTTTTTCCTGAGATGCTCTGCCCTTCTAAGAGCTGCTAGCCTGCTTCTCAGCTCCTCTTTAGACTCATCAATTCCCTTCCTTTCTTCCTCTGTAGCCTTTTTCCACTGCTTTCTTAACTGTCCCCTTTCCTTAACTAACTTCTCGCCTAGACTTACCTGACTGTACCCTCTCACTCCTCTTTCTCTCATGCACCTCAAACCTCTCTGCACCATATGAGTAAATTATATCTCCCATCTTTTCTAACTTTTCTATTGAATTCCCTCTAAGCCTGTTTAACATTACTGACAAATCTGTATTAACTATCTCCCATTCTTTACTGTCATTTGCCCTAACTCCAATCTTTTGCTCCGTGGTTCTCTCTCTAGCACATCAGTGCTTTAATATGCATTGATGTGTGACAACATTTTGTTTACCAACATATACGTTATTTCATTTCAATCCATTATCCATTTCTCCCTCCATATATGCTAGCTAGCTAAAATTATGCTTTAAAAGACAATGGGCAAGAAGGCCAGAATTATTTATTCATTTTCCATGGGTTCTTGAAAAGTCGTTGGAAAGTTTTGAAATCTTGTCCATGAAAATGTTTGGGAACCCTGATAATTAGAACTATGACATTTTAGAAACGTTTATATGATCCATATGAAAAGTGCAAATATAATGCGTCAGTGGTTTGCAGAAAGTACAGTGCTTACTTGTGGTGGGCAATATATCAAATATACTTGGGGTATGGCAGCTCATTCCATGTAGGATATATAAGACTATATTGTGAATATTGGGTATAAATGGTCATGTCATTTTTTAAGCCACTGGCATGAGACACACAAAAAAAGGAAGGCACAAACCTGATATGTCACACACACTCCTCTGCCCATCCAGATCTTTCTCCTGAGCTAGTGTTAGAGCAGGTGAGGTGTGTTTCTCAACTGCATGGCTCCAGACCTCTACTGCCAGGCACATTTTGCGACCATGCAGTACCACTGCAACTTGCAAATATTTTTAATATATTAACTGGAAAGCTGAGAGCTTGTTTCCAGCTCTTAAATCATCATGTTTAACAGTGCCATGGTAACAGTTTAATTTAATGAGAATAATGATAGCATTAGCAGATCACCAGTAGGGCTCCAGGCTGAAACTATTTAGTTACATTTTGCAACCATGGAGCACCAGTGGGACTTGCAAATATTATTATTATATAAAGTGGAGAGCTGTTAGTTTGTTTCCAGCTCACAATGAATAAATCCTGAAATTTTAAGGTGCAGCAGCAACAGTTTAACTTTGTGCCAACTGCTAACAGCTTACTGTTGACTGAGAGCTTCAAGCTCACAGCAAAAATATTGACACATCCGGCCCAAGCCCAGCAGGGGGCTTCAAAATAAAAGTGCTGGTTGTTCTGCTTTGACTTATTTTATTATAACAATACTTTATTAAAATTCAACAATATTTTATTGATCTTTAGTACAACAGTTATTTTCTTTAACTGTATTATGACAGTATTAGCTGTAGAGGACAAATCATCTTTGTCCTCATCTGAGAAATCCTCTGTCTCCTCATTCGAAAAATCCTCTGTGTCCTCCCAGTCTATGCTAAATAATTCCCAAAAGCAACACACAAAGTATTTTTAGAAATGGAAATAAAAAAGAAGTAAACACAGACCATACCTGTCAAGTTTTGGATTTGAAAATAAGGGAAATTTTTCAGTGCCCACCACTCTAGTCACCTGGCTCAACTGACAATGTGGTCGTTTGTGGATTTTCTCTTGCTCTTTTGGGCTCTGTGCCTACGACTTTGCACCTGTCATGTACCCAGACCTGAAGTGGGTGCGTATGGAGGTGATCTCCCTGGAAGAATCACCTTCAGCCGGGATTTTCTCCTGTCACTCCAGCAAGCTAAAGGAGTGTTGCCTGGATATATTCCACCAGAGATTCACAGATAGTCCGTGAAGACAACATGTCGAAAAAGAGGGAGAAGAAGTGGCACCCGGCGAAGACTTAAACGTCTCGATGATCGCCATAAGTTGCCTACCCTCTCCACAGTTCTGCTCTCTAATGTGCAAAATGGATGAGCTGGAGTTACGTCGCCATTGTGACCTAATGACATGGTCCGTAACTTTTATTAATATTTCATATTTATCTGAGTTTGAAAAATTGTTGGAAACATTTCTGATAATCAAAATACACAACTAAACAAAATATATAATATTGGTTTAGTCATTTTTGGCATTTTTATGTGGAAAAACTACATATACCTTTGATGATAGTAAGTCAGTTTTAACATTTTTTTTATTGTTGATTTATTGAAAGCCTATTAACTTTTTCTTTTATCTCTTGGTTTAATGGATTGTCCATTAAAGATAAAAAAAAAAAAAACCCTGAACAACATTGTCAAGATTTGCTCCAAGATCACTGGAGTCAGGCAAAGAGATTTGGGTTCTCTCTGGGAGATTCAATTAAAAAAGAAGACATTATCAATTATCAGCCAACCTCATCATATTCTGGCTGGTGAGTTTGTTGTAATGCCTTCAAGCCGTCGTTACTCTGGGCCTTTGAGTAAAAAAATCGATACTCAAAATCTTTTATTCCTTCAGCTATCAGGCTGCTGAATGTGGATAAGCATAATTTTGGATGAAATCTCATATTGAGAATTTTTTTTGAAACTTACATGTCCTTATGAATTATTTATTTATCACTTATTTATTTACTTATTCATTGTTGCACTCTCTGTTTCTTGCCACTGGCCTCCACTTGTTTGTTAATTGTTGGTGTGACATGTAATGGCTGAATGTTGGCTGGTTATGAATGTTGACACGGATGTCCTGCAAATGAATTGCCTTTCGAGGACCAATAAAGTTGTCTGAAGTCGGAAGTCTGACGTCTGAATGTCATTGAAGGCATCCACACTGTTTGTTTCCTTATTCAAATCAACTGCTGGCATACTAAAAAGAGAATGAGAATAGTGGGCTGTCATTTATGTTGCTCTTAATACCCACACATCTCTTGATTTTCATATAAATGTTTCATTTATATGCATACATTATATTTCATATTGTAACATAAAGCACTTTATTTCCTTGCTCACCTCTTACTTCTGTCTTTATAATCTTATAATTTCTCTATGCTTGCACACAGTAGGTCTATAAGTGCAACTGTAATGTATATACTGTATATAGCACAGATGGCCCAGCTTGGTTGACACAGGGCAGGACAGTCCTGATCATGAAACACCCCTAGAAGGGAACCCATCCCATCCAACACGTTCCACACGAATGCTCCTGTCAGGCACCATAGTGGCTAAGATAACTAGGCATATGGTCCAATACATGAGCAAGGTACAGAAAGGAATTGGCAGTAACACCAGAGGAGCCAAGCACCATCTGCTGGTCGACAGAGCAATCGCCCGAGACTGCAAGAGCAGGAAGACCAATCTGTGCACCGCCTGGATTGACTAAAGAAAGCCTATGACTCAATGCCACACACATGGATACTGGAAAGTCTGGAACTATACAAGATCAACAGGACACTAATGGCCTTCATAAAGAACTCCATGGGAATCTGGAAGATGACTCTAAAGGCCAACTCAAAGCCAGTTGCCCAAGTCAACATTAAATGTGGCATATACCAAGGAGATGCACTGTCACCACTGCTGTTCTGCATTGGCCTGAATCTCCTCAGCCAGATCATCAAGAATATTAGCTATGGATAACGATTCCGAAGTGGAGTAACAATCAGCCACCTGCTCCACATGGATGACATCAAGCTGTATGTCAAGAATGAGTGAGAAATCGACTCACTGATCTACACCACCAGGATCTATAGCGAGGACATAGTGATGTCATTTGGATTAGACAAGTGTGGTCAGATGGTATCAAAGAGAGGCAAGATGATCAGAACTGAGGGAGCTGACCTACCAGAGGGCAACACAGGAGCTATCCAGGACAGCTATAAGTCCCTTGGGATCCTGTAGGCTAATGGAAATCATGAGGAGGCTGCAAGGAAGTCGACCACAACCAAATACCTCCAGAGAGTAAGGCAAGTCCTGAGGAGTCAGCTGAATGGTCAGAACAAGGTCTGAGCCATCAACATGTATGCACTGCCAGTCATCAGATACCCAGCTGGGATCACAAGCTGGCCAAAGGAGGAGATAGAAGCCAGATATAAAAAAAAAAAAGAAAGCTACTCACCATGCATGGAGGGCTACACCCCAAGTCCAGCACCCTAAGCGGAAAGAGGGAGGCCAGGGACTAGTGAGCATCAGAGCCAGTATCCGGGATGAAACTTCCAAAATCCAGAAGTACATCAAGAAAATGGCCCCAAAGGATGGGCTGCTAAGTGAGTGCCTCAAGACAACAGATGCCTGATGAGGGCCAAGAGTTAGAGGAGCAAACAACATGGAGGGACAAGCCCCTACAAATGTTGGACTGACAGACAGGACAGAGGCACTGATCATCGCAGCACAAGTACAGGCCCTAAGCACAAGGGCCATAGAGGCAAGGGTCTACCACAGCAGATCAGACCCAAGGTGCAGGCTGTTCAAAGATGCCCCTGGGACGGTCCAGCACATAGTGGCAGGGAGTAAGATGTAAGCATGAACAGCGTACATGGAGAGGCACAACCAAATGACTGGGATAGTGTACAGGAACATATGTACTCAGTATGGATTTGAATTACCCAAATCCCGATGGGACACCGATGGGCAGTGGCGGCGATCTTGATGTTGCTACCTGATATGATGTGGAAGTGGATGTCTCTTTGCTGTAGCAAAAAAAAGATAATAAAAACATCATTAAAAATGAAGGGAATGCAAGCATACAAACACAGCAACCTAAACACAACGGAGAAAAAACTAAAGTGTCACTTGGTTAGATTGATTTTACAAAACTAATGATACTGTTACCAAAGACAGGACTGTTTGTAGCTCAACTAACGAGGAAGGTAACATTACCTGCATAAATTCAAATAACTTAAAGTCCATGTAAGGCAAATTCTACTATTTTCTTCTAAACACATTAAATAGGTCATAAAAATATTCCTCAAAATGTGTAAAAAAGCCTTTCAACCATTTACAATTGAATTGTGGAGCTAGGCTCCACAAATTGTGTTTCTAGGTTTCTGTGTTCTGGATTTAGTGGGTGGGCCTTAAATCATAGTCGCGTTACATAACGGAGCTATCCCTGCTACAAACACGCCCCCTGAGGCTGTAGCAGTATAAATACACACTCTTGTACAGTAGGTGGCGGTATGCACCTGGAATGTGTTTGCGATCCGCCAATAAATTGAAAGAAGAAGAAGAAGAAGAAGAAGAAGAAGAAGACATAATAAAGGAAATGGCCTCTTTGTTTACAAATACTTTCAGGTAGAAAACCAGCAGAGTTTAACTATATACATGTATATATTTATATATATATATATATATATATATATATATCACATTTTTCATATCACATTTAGACTAATCTGATGTTTGTAAAGTCTATAAACACAATGATTGAACAAACATTACTATTTCTGTGTGCACGTTTTGTAATTAACATGGTTATTATAGATTAGCTGGGCTAACCGTTAGCTGTTAGCCATTAGCCATTAGCCGTTAGCCATTAGCCATTAGCGGTGTCTGTAATAACTCAATAAACGGTCCGTGAAAAAAATATTTTTTCCAGCGGATGTCTTAGTTACAACATGTCATCCGTTAAAAACCTCCCATTGTCAGATACGACGTGAAACTACTCCAGTTAGCTCAATCATGTTGTAACTAAGACATCCGCCGGAAAAAATATTTTCAGTCAGTGGAGCAGAACCGACACTCTCCCTCCCTGGATTACATCCTCGCATTCCGCAGGCTGCAGTTGCGGGGTTACGTCCTTGTACAGTACATGGAGGTGGCTTCCCTCCCGCGAGTGGGCGTGGACTGAACATACCGGACAAGTTTTGGATTTGAAAATAAGGGAAATTTTTCGGCGCCCACCGCGAGCTCTGACACGCCACATACCTGTGTGCCGCCACAGCTCGGTTTTCCAGGTACTGCTGGGCAGTCATGACGCCAACGAAAGAGGAAATTACTGGACCTGGAGTTGGACTTCTCTGTCGCCGGTAAGCCGTTATCTTGCGCCACAGAGCACTATGAGCCTCCGCCATAACGTTATTCCTCTCTGTGATCCCCGTTCAACCCATAACTTCCAGGATTAGCCTTTCTTTTCTGCTGCTGGTTGAAACATGATAATAGGGGCGCCCCAGCACCCACTCCACTAACTTGATGTGGAAATGAGCGGTAGTCTAGAAAACTGGCGAGTTTTGTTTTATTTGTTTATTTTTTGGCGAGCGCCCTCACATAGATTGCACCCTGGGCGGTCGCCCACATTGCCCATATCAAAATCCATCCCTGGGTGTACAGGAAATCTAAAATAACCACTTGTCAACCAGACCCGCTGTCGATACTAACCTCGCGAGAACTGCCACCTGCAGTAGCCTGGGTGGCAGTTGTCGCGAGGTTAGTATCGACAGCGGAGAGAGTTCAGTTTGGAGAGGCAGAGGAATGTTGTTGTTTTTTTAAATTATATTATAATACGGGAGATTTACGGGAAAATACTAATACGGGAGGACGGCGGGAAAGAGGGCTAAAATACGCTAGTTTCCCGGCCAAAATGGGAGACTTGACAGGTATGGGACTGAATGTCTGCAGCCTGGAGTCATGAGACAAGAGGCTGCAGACATCCCCTCCAGACATGCCCCCAGCGTTTCATAGCAGAGAGAAGTGCTTGTTTTTCCATGATTTTGAGAGCTAATTTTATATACTTAGGGATTTTTTTAATCTTTCAAATTTGGCTCAGTGATTAATGACACATATTTAAACACGGACTTTAACAGTGTGAGCAAACTTGTGTTTTTGGGTCTTCACAGACGTAACATTACGACCCATAAAGCAAACAACAGCACAGCAAGTGATGTAACTAACATGTCAGGCTGTGAGTTAGCATTAGCATCTGACGCTACAGAGGCTGCTGCAAAACATATGAGGGAAGATGAGACAAAATGAGTACGTTTCCCAGAACCAGTAAACCAGCTCCAGATAGCAATAGTCACAACTGACCGACAAGTAGTCCAACTAGTTCCGTGTAACATAGTAAAACTAATGTTACCCACCTGTTTAGCAGAAACATGGCGACCTCCGCATCCATCTTCATGCCTTTCAACTATCAGAGCTCTCTCTACCATCGAAAAGCCTGACTGATGTTGATGCCGGTCTTGCCTCTGGCCAGATCATAACCCTGTTTTAAAAATCTTTGATCCTCTGACCGTCTCCTTTATCTCTGCCATTTTTCTTTCTCAGCATGCAGTGGGGAATTTCAACAACTGCTCCCTGTTGCTATGGCTACAACACTGTTAAGTAGCTCACTCGAGCCACTTTGTTTGTGTACCCATTAAAGAGCCAGGACTGTTTATTAACACCAGGTTTTTTTTCAGCTAATACAAAGAGACAGTTAGCTGACCCTGAGGATAATATACTGCTGCTGATTTTGACAGTGTATTGGACCAAAACATATAACTTTTTTGTAACTATAGTTCATTTAATATCTTTTCATTTTAGTATTCTACTATACTTGAGAGGACATTTCAGCATATTGCAAGATATAGGCTATTTTGTATCACGGTATCATCTAAAAATACTGGGATATTATTTTTAAGCCATATCACCCAGTCCTATTGCCAACATTTTCTTCTGATGACTGGGCTGTGTTTGGTTTTACAAAATTCATCTCATTTCAGACTGTCCTCTTGTAAAATATATTTAGTTTTATGTTTGCAACATATAACTGAGAGCTGCTGTCTGTGTTACACATTAAAATAAAAGTCACTTTAGTGGTCAAAGAGGAACATAAAATAATATACAAAGCTGTGAATAAATGTTCTATATGGTGATGTCAGTAAGTGAGTCAGTAGACAAAGGAACAATGATTATGATTAATTATGCAACATTAAATAAATATGCCTTCGTTGGTTGAATAAAGGATAGACCTCTCTACAAAGTCTGCAAAGTCCCATTAGAAACATAAGAAAATGAATTACTGCCTTGTATTTTTCTATTGTTATCGCATTGTTATCACACTTTTTTCAAGTCATAAGATTAACTTGAAAATAGCATCTAACTTGAGCCTGCAAATATGGCATACTCATATTTTAATCAGTCAGTCAATTAAAAAAGTACCCTTTTGCTATTGCCCTTCTCCTACCTGAGGAGCTTAATTTGGGCATGACCTACAGCCAGGGTAAGACTGAAACAATAATTCAGACAGGGAACTGGACTCCACCCTAAGCCAGCCTGTCCATGCATTTCACTAATTTTGTAGGCTTACCCTATTTATTGATAAAATGGGTAAAACAGTTTCTTGGATTTTTTTTTTTTTTTTCAGATCACAGCAAAATCTATTCACCTGTGTCTGTAGTTCTATTTTCTTGTGTGTAGGTCTACACACATAGGTTCAATGAAACTGAACAGAAGCTACAACAATCTAAGTATAATACAAATTTCATCCCAATGGGCTAAAACTGCTTTGATTAGCTATGAGATCAAAAGCAACCCCCTCTGTCCCCTTACACAAACCAAGGTGTTTGGTCGACTCCAAAGCTGATCATTCTCAGAGTTGTTCCTTTGAAGTGTGTTCTTTTTTTTTTTTTCAAATATAACTAAGGGGGAAAAACATACATCAAATAACTTATTTCTAAATATTTCCCTTTTTAAAACATCATCATATTGCCAGAAATATTTTTCAGTGCACTCATTTTGTTAACCTCTTCAATCAACCTGTTGTCTCAGCATATTAATAACAGTATGTGTTCTGTTGTAAAATAGAAAATGAATTGGGAAGTGCAAAAATGTGCTATTAACACCAATAAATTGTGGCTTTAATTTATTTCCTCTCCAAATCCTGCTGAAATGTCTGTAATATTCACTGTACAGATATCTACTACAGCCTAACGACAGAGCTGTCTTGATCTTTTCACCGTATTTGCTTTTTGCCACCAAGCAAGGTATCCTACTCTGCCAACAGTGTCAACAACATTGCTCTGTGCCACTTACACAGCAAAATGAAAGGAGCTGTGCACTAAAACGATAATGTTTAAGAAAAGCCTGAGCTTTTCCCCCTCACTTTTTCAAATGTGTCTCACAAAAAAAATCATACTTGTCATGCAAAATAAAACAGTGTTCTTTTCCATAGCTGAGCCCTAAATGGCTGCAGAGTGAATAAGAGATGAGGTTTAAATGTTTGCAACCTCTTGCCTGACACTTCCCATCACATCACTGCAGTCATGCTTTGTGTGCTTGTGTTTGTGTGTATATGTGAGAGCTCAAACACACATTTGTGTGCTTGCACAAGCTTGTGTGTGAGCATCTGGGAGCAGCGGGTTGTTATGCATTCTGCTTTGGGTGTAATGACACATGTATGTCGTTAGTGTGCATTTACTGCAGTGTCTTCAGAGTTTTGTTCAAGCATCACTGTATCATATAGGACCCTCAGTTTCAAGATACATGCCAAGGCTACTGTAGCGTTTATCTTGCTTTCAACACAACATTAAAGGGGAGCTGTACATTTAGGTTTTTCACACCTATAGGTTGGGCACACTCTCTTCTACACTTGCAATTAAGAGAGATGGTCTTGGGAACAATGTTTCAATATACAGAGATGTCAATCAGGTTATTTTTCAAGGCAATGTGAGAGACCATCTTAAAAAGGTCAGATGACCCAGATAGACCAATCAGCTCACACAACAGACTGATGTCACTCTTTAAATGGAGCATCATACAATCACCTCATGGCACCATAGGCATAATAGACGTAAATCTTCATATACAAAATGCAAAGATAAATATTTTCAGTTCACATGAATATTTTCAATATGGTCAGTATCTGATTAAAATCTTGAAGGAGCTTGAAAAAAAATGCCTTTTAGAATCTCCACGTGGGTCATCCAACCTATTTATCTTGGTGTCCTCTATTGTCTTGAAAAATAACCTAATGAAGGTTGACTCTGTCCCAAAAATGTTCCCATTAACTCTCCTATAATTACAATTGTTGAAAACGTTGTGAGGAGTTCTCTGTTTTTCTTTCAGTTTTACATAAGACAGTTAGTATGCTTTTTGACATACAGTACAGCTAGATAACAACTTAACTTTGGGAGCCCTCTGTATGGAGTCTGCATGTTCTCCCTGTGTCAGCGTGGGTTTTCTCCAGGTACTCAAGATTTCCTCCCACCGTGCGAAGACATGGAGGTTAATTGGTGACTCTAAATTGGCTGTAGGTGTGAATGTGAGCTTGAATAGTTGTTTTTCTCTATGCATCAGTCCTGTCCAGGCTGTATCCCGCTTCTCGCCTAGTGTCAGCTGGGATAGGCTCCAGCCACCCCGCGACCCCTAACAGGATAAGCGGTTATGGAAGATGAATGAATAACAAAGTCAATGTCAATAGCATTAAAATGCCACAAACCATCATTGCTTTTTGATTGTTCAGCATACTTAATTATTCATTTAATATTGACTGCTCCAGAAATACTGCCTTAATCAAAAGTTATTTGAACTGGAGACATGAGTCATTTTCCTTTGCACAATACATGTATCAAATCAAATACCAATGCAGTCCATCTAGAAAATAACTGACAAGATATCTTCTTCTCTTTTTTGCCACCGTATTCCTGCACCAGTCCCTGCCATGATCACATCCTACCCCAACACCACACTGGCCACACAGGGTGAGGAGAAGAAGATGAGCTGCACAGCCCACGGTGAAAAACCCATCATGGTACGCTGGGAGAAGGAAGAACGCATCATTAACCCCGAGACCAGCCGCTATGTGGTTTCTGTCAAGGAGGTGGGCGATGAAGTTATCTCCACCCTGCAGGTAGGAGGCTGTGCCAATTAGAAAATTCAACTCAGGGCCACATAGTGGATTGTTGATATTTATCATATATAAGCCAAAGCATACAGGTTTATCTTAATTTATTCAGATTTTTATCTGCTTTTTGTCTTATTAAAGACTGGATGCTATCACTGTGAATCATTATCATGGCATAGTTTTAGAGACCCTTTGGTTCAGCTGTTCATAACACATGTCTACACAGTTTATGAGAGCAATCTGCTATATTGAGGTGACAAGGGCTTACAAGGTGCTTTATTTTACAGTGCCACAAGTCCAAACTTTTGGGAACAAAAACTGTTCCCAAAATCTCCATTAAAATAAAGATATCAGATATTAACATCAATTTGTTGACATCAGCATTACTACTAGTGACATCCACCTGCAAACAATTTGTTTCATTTAAATTCCTTTCATTCTTGTTAATCTAACAGATCATGCCCACAGTGAGGGAGGACTCTGGCTTCTTCTCATGCCACGCCATCAACTCCTTTGGTGAGGACAGAGGAATCATACAGCTCACAGTACAAGGTATAACTTCACCTACCTCAGTTCCTCAAAGAAACCACCCACTAATCGCAGATAATGGCAAACTGCCATTTTATCTGCCAAGACCCACCATAAAGTGTTTGTGTTTGTCAATTTTGTGCCATGTAGAGCCTCCGGACCCCCCAGAGGTGGAAATCAGAGAAGTGAAGGACAGGACAATTGCACTGCGTTGGACTATGGGTTTTGATGGCAACAGCCCAATCACAGGCTTTGATATTGAGAGCAAGAATAAATCAGGTACAAGATACACCATCTGAAATTAGATGGTGTGATCAAACAATGACCAACAATTTATTTCACATAGAAATGGTTTTAAATGTTTTTAAAACAGTGATTCAAGAGAGACATGTGTTTTGGTTGATTATCCTCACATTCACTTTGTCTCAGTGATATGATTTATGATTTAATGCACTTAGCTTTGAAAAAAACTCCAACAAACCTTGCCCTCTTCCCCCACACAGCCTCCTGGGATACTGCTCAAAAGACCAAAGATGTCTCACCTCAGCTCAACCAGGCCACTATCATTGATCTGCACCCCTCATCCACCTACAACATTCGCATGTTTGCCAAGAACCTGATCGGCAAGAGTGAGGCCAGCAATGAGCTCACTATTACCACTGATGAAGCAGGTGAGAATGAATTGGAGGACAAGTCAGTGATGTATTTTGTACTGAGCTAAATTAATTACTAAATTACGCACAAATGTTTCAGACACTAGCTTTTCACTCTTATTTTCAAGTTCATAAATCATGTCACATACAGTTACAATAACAAGAGTAAATCTGTTACTGTGACACAACAGAGACACAAAAACACAAGTGTGGGTTAATAGTGAAAGACGAGAGGGAAAAAGAGTTAAAGGGCTGACTGAGTCAGTTCATGAAAAGCCTGGTGACATCAGCCTCATTGGCTCTGTTGCATTATTGAATACATGATGACCCCACACTAAAAGCAGAAATTTTCATTAAGCAGCCTCAATAGTAAATGTTACAGTACAGTCAATAGACTAACATGTAATTTATAGTTCTGCGTTAAGTTACAATGTAGGCTCCACGTCGATTTGGAGCCTACTTCTTAACCTACAGGTAGCCTGACGTGCACCTCCCCAGAATTGTAACTACGTGTCGCAGCGACGCACACCTCCTGTTTGTTGCTGTATACTAACACCATTTCCCTCATGGGAAACTGAGCTTGTATTTACTTTTAGTTTACAGATGGGAAACAATAATTGTGAAGACAGGAAAGCCCCCACTAAATACCATTTTAAGTCTTGTGTGTGATTTATCCTTCAAGGATTTATACTTCAGGATTTATCCAGGTTTCATATGAGAAGAGCAAAAGATCGCCGGCCGCTAGGCTAATTAATACAATGTAAAATGCCATAGGCTTGTGCTAATAATGTTAGCATGTTGTATTTGTTTAAAGAACATGTACAGGACAGTTGTTTTGTCAGTGAACCTTGTGGGTTGGAGCCAAACTGTGTGCCTTTACCTTTTGTTTTGTTTTGTTTTTAATTTATTTTCAAATAAAAACACAAGCAGGGGCCTATTGCACAAAACTAGGATAAGGGATTAACCTGGGATATCTTGGTTATCCTGGCTCAATTTATCCGTGATCCGGTTGCACAAAAGTGGGATAGTGGAAAGCGGGATATGTTATGACATAAGTTACCATGGAGATTTATTCTGTGGAGCTAGCCTGCTCCAGACCAGGCTAAGTTCCAGGATCTATTTAATCTCATCCCTTATCTCAGTCACCAGTCACCAAAAACGGAAACCAATAGTTATTCCACTGCCCATTGCACATTTAACCAGACCCACTGTTATTATTTAAACATTTGTGATCATTAATTGCAATCATCTTAGATAAATAATGGTTTTAGATGATTTTGCAATCATTAGATTATTTACAGTTTCACATAGACTATATATAAAATACACATCCCATATAAATATAAATACACATCAAAGAGTAACATGATGTTCCTTTATTGAATAAGGATAAATCAAAGCAAGTAAACCATCAGCTCCTTTCAAAACTGAAGACACACAGTGACTCTACATCACAAGCAATGCACAGTGTTCATTAATCGACAATATCAAAAAGTCATGTTCACCTGAACATTAATGCTGTGAAAGGATGTCCTCTTCACAAAATCCCCCTCATGGGCACCTGAGGGGGACTATGTATATAAATAGATATACATATTCTCTTTTGATCAATCAGCATACACGCACACACACACAAATACACACACAAAAAATTGCATACATATAATGAAACAGCAAAGGAGCATGGAGCATGAGGAGCAAACTTAAGATAAGATAAGATAAGAGGAACTTTATTTGTCCCAAAGGGAAATTCAATTAAGTCAGTGAGCTCATCTATTTATCAAAGAGTTATACAGTCTGATGGAGTTACAGTTACACAATTTCACTCACATTTGCAGTCAATTTCACTTACAATTTCAAATGATTCATAATCAGAGTACAACTGCATTTTCAGAGATGTTAATTGACTATTTGGATTGTAATTGTGATGGTTTCAGCAGAGCAGTGAGTGTGTATTTGTGCACTACTTACACATTCAGGCTGTCTGCAATACTTTGCCACGCTTTCTCTCGTTGTTTTATAACTGCAGCGGTTTTACCTTTCTTTTTGATTTGATCCTTTACCTCTTCATAAGCCTCCACAAGGATTTCTGCCTCCGACGGGGGAAAGTACGCTGCTCTTGTTGCCATGGTGATTCGGTGAATCTGTGATCGATGGCGGGGTCTATTTGAGGAAGCTGCGTGCACGCATTGATCCAGGATTGGTTTCACCTGGCTTGATGAATCCGTGTCTGCTCATCCTGGCTTGGTCTTTGTGAAACCAATTAAGCCTGGACGCTCTTGTTTTGGATTCCTTGAACCCAGCTCAGTCATTTATCCTGGATGTCTGAATCCTACTTTTGTGCAACGGGCCCCTGTTGCCAGTCTGTATTTCCAATGGTGACATAAAGGGCCCTTTCCCATGCTGTTTTTAAAGCCAGGAAAGTTGGAGGTAGATTGGAAATAAGAGCTTTGTAAAAAAAAATACTGATATGCTCTGAAACTGCTAAAGATAAAATTCTTTCAGTGTGTGAGGTTGAACTATGAGTTGTGAGTGTGGTAACCTTTGTTAAATGCTGCCGTTGTCCCAGGTTGTAAAATGCCTTAGGCTTGTGCTAATAATGTTAGCATGTTGTATTTGCGGGGAAAATGTGTCCAGATTAACAAAAGTGTTTGTCTGTGAATAGTGCGAGGTGTAGTGAAGCCAATTTGTGTACCTGTTTTTCAAACTGTCTCTATTAAGCCATGTTTAATGTATGTTTTGAATCAATTAAACTTTATAGCACTTCACAGAAACCTCCGCCACAGAGTTGTGTTTTGGAGGTGTAACTACAGAGTGATACAGACACACCACCGCACAAGTAAAAATGCTCACAACGGCATAGGAGACGTGTATAGGCTACATGTGTAGGGTCTGCACACAACCATAAATCCCCTTTATGGCTGCACCCCATCTGCAAATCAACCCCTCTAGTCCCCCCCCCCCCCCCCCCCCAGCTCCTCCCCACCCACCCCCACACATACGCACACCCACAGAGCACGTCTTTCCCCCCTCAGCAGGTACCTTTAAGGACAACAACAATCTTATTTGTAGACTCAGACTCACTTCTGGACGTTTGTTTTGTCGGTTATTTTTGCAAACCATAGTGTTTAAGACAATTGTTGTATGTGTTCAGTTTTATAATATGTATATGTTGGTGATGTGATCTCAGCTCCTGATGGACCACCTCAGGACGTGCAGCTGGAAGCCCTCTCCTCTCAGAGCATCCGAGTCACTTGGCGGGTAAGTTAATCTGACCCTGTGGGTAAAAAATGTGTGTATGTTTCCATGAGGTGAGTATGTATCTGTGTTTATATAAGTGCAATCAGAAATGAAACAGCTGAGTTCTGGCTTGTGGCTGAAAGATTGCTGTTTCAAATCCCTAAAGAAATTTTAAAGAATTTGAATTTGTCAAAAGAGCTCCATACTTGTGGTATGAAAAACAACTTTATTGACCAACGTGTTTCGGCTTGTGGCCTTCATCAAGGTCATCAGGGTCCTGATGATGTCCTGTTTAGAGTTCGGCACAGGCCGCATATTTCTGTCCGAACCCAACCGAGCCCAAGAGAAAAGTACCCAAACCCATCCGAACCCGACAGTCATTCTGTGTTGTTATGTCCGAAACCAAACCGAGTCCGACATTATTTAGGCTATTTACTAAAGCACTGAGTTTGTGTCACATAGATGTTATGGTTACAGGCTATTTAACCTGGTTACACCTTGTAAATGACCGTAAAAAGGCACTGAAATGTGCTGTTCTGTTAGTAGATTGTTTAAACAAACACACACATTACACAGTATCATCAGCAGTTAAAAATATAATAGCCGTTCTCACTCGAGCAGCTGAGTGTGTGGGAGCCCGGTGGAGGTTTGCGAGCTTGGCTAGGTGTGTTGAAGTGTGCACAGCCCAGTTCTGTGCTCTGGCCCATCAGGAGAACCACGAACTGAGCGTACTGCTACAGAACTACTGGCGCTGCCGCAGACAGCTGACCCAGTCACACACGCTGCTACATACACTGTCCTCTGACTACAAGAGCACTCAGAATAGTCTCTGGAGCTTCAGAGATGAACAGCAGAAACTGCCAATGTGTGTGTGTGTGTTGTGTTCAGGTGTTGTCATGAAGGCACAAGCCGAAACGCGTTGGTCAATAAAGTTGTTTTTCATACCACAAGGGTTGCTGGAGCTCTTTTGACTAATTTTCCAGCATTTCCTCACACTCCATGCACCTTGTGAATTGGTGAAGTTGTGCCAGAAACCACTTTCTACCTCAAAGATTTTGAATTTGAAATTTCATTGAACTAAACATTGAACTCACCACTGCTCCAGTTGGGCTGCTCAGCACCAAGCAGCAGAAGATTGAAGTAGTTCTGGTCAACTCTGGTCAAAGTTGTAAAAAGAACCATGTGTATAACTACAGTATTTATTGCCAATATCAGTCTGTATTCTTAGGTCTGTGGTTAAGGTGGTTAGGGTAAGGTGACACATTTTTTACAAAATATTACTTCCAACAGACATTTCGGGCTATGCGCTTATTTAAAATGTGTGTAGATGCAAGGGAGACATTCTCATTTCACATTTGGCACCAGAATGCATCTAAATATATGCCTCAGACAAGGACTTGTGATCACATTTTACTTCATTGCTCTCATTCAGTTTGAACATGGGAAATGTATTTGTTGCTTAACAGCCCATTTCCTCTCAACCATGCAGCTAGAGAGAAATACTGTTGGCTGCATTTTTGGATAAGCTTTTGTTGGCGTTGTTGTTGTTGTTTGTTGTTGTTGTTCGGGAAGCTGTACACAAGTGATTGCATTACCTAAGATGTATTTTCGTACCAGATACTGTCAGGGGCATGAGTGGGAAAAAACTAAAGAGCGAACCTAACCTGGACTTTGAAGGTCTTGGGTAGACAAGTTACTCATAGGAAGAGCACAGACAACATAAATATGTCACAAGAGTTATGGGCAAATCGGTGCCCTTTACAGAATTCCCTCTTTAGTCTCTGTGGTAGAATATTACTGACATTTATATGTAAATTGCAGAATTACTGCTAAATCATCATTTAAATAATTCAAAATGGCCATTGCAACCTTTATGTACTCTTTGACATGAAAGTGGTTCCAGACTTTTCCAGACAGAAAGATTATAAGAAGCTAATGGTGGGGGTGTCAAACATATGGCCCAGCGGCCAGAACCAGCCCACCAAAGGATCCAGTGAGGCCCTCTGGATGACTTTGCACACCTAATAATGATGCACTTGTGAAGACTAAGAGGTGTCAGGTTTCAGGAGAAAGTTAAACATTGACTAGCATTTTTTATGTAAAATACTTCCTCAGAGGTTTTTCCACCCAGACCAGAATACAGTTCTCAGAAAATGTAATGCATACATATTGTGGCCATATTCTAAAGATGAACTGAAGATGATGAACACTGTGCAGAATATTGTCAATCAGCAGCGTCAGTACAAAAGAATCTGTATAAGCCTTCTATCTCAAAACATTATTGTTGGAACCCTGTTGTTACAACACTGCCAAAACTTTTGATTTGTAAATGGTTTGTAAGGCACTTTAAAACTCACCTGCTTTCTCAATAGCTTCCACTTTAATTTGGTGTGGTGATGTCAGGACTACTACACAGGAGTGGAAATGTACAGAAAAATGTACATGTAATGACAGTGAAGAGAAGACCGACTAAATTAAGAAAAAGTGGGACATATGTTGAAATTGCATTTATTGTGGTGTGGTGGATCATGCTCTTCCCGCCTGGATGGTTTGCACAATAGAGTGTGGCTACCTGATCCGAGCACGACAGGTCCCGACAGTACCCAATGGGTTGGGCCGGGTTCGGTCAAAAATGTATAAATTGTATTCAGGCTCGGGTCAGATTCGGTCAGCTTTAAGTGAAAATGTAGTGTAAAAATAAATAAAATCCTATTGTCTGTCCTGTTTAATGCTTGGGGACTGTTATTTATGTGACAACACCTGAACACAACATACACACACACACACACACACACACGCTGTTCATCTCTGAAACTCCAGAGCTGATTCTGAGTGCTCTTGCAGTCAGAGGACAGTGTATGTAGCAGCGTGTGTGACTGGGTCAGCTGTCTGCGGCAGCACCAGTAGTTCTGTAGCAGCAGTAGTTCGCTCAATTCATGGTTCTCCTGATGAGCCAGAGCACAGAACTAGGCTGTGCACACTTCAACACACCTAGCCACGCTCGCAAACTTCCGCCGGGCTCCCACACACTCAGCTACTCAAGTGAGAACGGCTATTATATTTTTAACTGCTGATGATACTGCATAATATGTGTGTTTGTTTAAACAATCTACTAACAGAACAGCACATTTCAGTACCTTTTTACGGTCATTTACAAGGTATAACCAGGTTAAATAGCCTGTAACCATAACAACTGTGTGACACAAACTCAGTGCTTTAGTAATTAGCCTAAATAATGTTGGACTCGGTTCGATTTTGGACGTAACAAAACAGAATGACTGTCGGGTTCAGACGGGTTCGGGTACTTTTTTCTTTGGGGTTGGTTGGGTTTTACAGAAATATGCGGCCCGTGCCTCACTCTATTGCACAACCTGAACAGACAGTCCAGCCCTCCTTAACCTGTCCTTCTAGGGAGCCAAGCCTGGAGAGTTTGACCCAGTGAGAATAATACCCACCTCATGAGACAGAGCCCAGAACTGGGGGACGATCAGTGTCTGGGCCACCATCATTTTTTTTTTTTTTTTTTTTTTTAATATATATACATTATTAATCCCTGAGGGAAAGAGACCTATACATGCACTAAGTGGAGAGATGTCAGAGTGGGGCTGCCCATGACGGGCGCTCCGAGCGGTGGGGGGGTTCGATGCCTTGCTCAAGAGCACCTTGGCAGTACCCAGGAGAGAAACTGGCACCTCTGCAGCTACCATTCCATGCTCCATATATACAACGGCCTCTGCAGCTACCATTCCATGCTCCACATATACAACGGCTGATGTGCCACATCCACACATTTGCTGAAGGTGAGGGGTGCCAGGGAATAGCCGAATGGCAGTCTGTTGTACTCATAGGCTATACCCTGGAAAGGTTTAAGTAAATGTAGGCAACCAATCCACTGGACCAGTTCCAGTAACTACTTAATGGTTGGTATACGGAATGTCTTGTGGGCCATGCATCACTTCAGGATACGGAGATCCAAAATGGGTCTGAACTCTCAAGTCTTCTTAGGAACCAAGACGTACGCAGAGTAAAACCTTTTCTGTCTATCATGAGTCTGCGTGGTCCGTGCTGAAGCACTTGAGGCAGTCTTGAAGGTCTGTTCTGGCAATGAGGCCGGGTACATGATGGACACTGACAAGGCTGTACAAGTGTCAAATCCATTTGTGGAGAAAGATAGTCAGTGAGCAAATCACCTATCCTTGAGGATTTGTAGGTTGCTGGGGCTGCCACACAGCTCCTACATATACTGTGTGCTCCACATGTTTTGGGTAGGTACGTACTGATTGGCTGGCTATGTTTATATGTGCTCATGATTTGAGGAAAGTGTTACCCTGGAGTCCAGTAGAGGGCAGAGTCTGTGAGAGACAGAGGCAAGTGTTGGGGGCATGACCGAGCTTACACCATCCTGTATTTGCACATCATGTGTGGCATTTTGCCTCCTGGTACAACAATCCAATAAAATGCATTCATTTAAGTAAAAATGTTTTATTTATTCATCAAAATAGAAAGTAATCTGAGGGTGCTATTTCATTCAGCAGTCTCTGACTAAAATGTTTTAACTTTGTCTTAACTCAAGTAAAAAATAGCAGGAATGTTCAGCCCCATTTTTTTCCCTGGAGTCCAGTAGAGGGCAGAGTCTGTGAGAGACAGAGGCAAGTGTTGGGGGCATGACCAAGCTTACACCATCCTGTATTTGCACATTATGTGTGGCATTTTGCCTCCTGGTACAACAATCCAATAAAATGCATTCATTTAAGTAAAAATGTTTTATTTATTCATCAAAATAGAAAGTAATCTGAGGGTGCTATTTCATTCAGCAGTCTCTGACTAAAATGTTTTAACTTTGTCTTAACTCAAGTAAAAAATAGCAGGAATGTTCAGCCCCATTTTTTTTCAGTAACCAATGTCATTCCTTTATCAGGCACCGAAGAAGCATCTGCAGAATGGAGCTATCAGAGGCTACCAGGTGGGCTACAGGGAGTACAGCTCTGGTGGAAACTACCAGTTCAGTGTGATCAGTGTGGAGACCACAGGGGACAATGCAGAAAGTCTGGTGCTGGACAACCTGAAGAAGTTCACTCAGTATGGAGTTGTGGTGCAAGCCAGCAACAGTGCTGGGACAGGGCCCTCTTCCACAGAGGTAGCTTCTACCACACTAGAAGACGGTAAGACAGGAGGGAGACAAAGTGGGAATATCAAACTCAGCTGTGATGATCTACAGAATATTCAGAATTTAACCAGAACACATGCAACCTAATAAAAATCACAAATCCTAACACTGACCAGTAAGGGATAGTGCAAAAACTAACCACCTTTTCTACAGAGATATAAGATGTTTTTTAATATGTTTGGATTCACTTTACTCATGTGTCCTAATGGGGTGATGTTAACACAACACATATGAACTGACTGTTCTGCAAGAGGCAGATAGCATGGGTTAATTTTGGAAAGATTTGTGTGGGGATATATCACAGCCTAGTGGAGATAAGAGGGTGTTGCACAAGAGTCCTCTCTTGTCATAGTCTGCCTACTGGTTCTTCCCCTTCAGTGCCTAGTCGTTCTCCAGAGAATGTCCAGGCCACAGCCACGTCTCCAGAGGTCATCTCACTGTCCTGGCTGACCCCTCCCAAAGATGCTCTGAATGGCAACCTGCTGGGCTTCAGGGTCATCTACTGGGCCAACCTGCCTGATGGAGGTACATCACATTTTTTACAAGCACACTATGTGGTAACTGTTAAGTACATCGTCTTCAAGAATCAACATAAGAATCAAAAGGTGCTTGGTTGCCTTTTTAACATAAATTGAGGTATTCTTGAAATATAACAAGTCTGACTCTATCATTAATTGGACAGATGCATTGTCAAACCAACACCACAAAGCTGGGGCGTGTTTCAGAAAGCAGGTTGAACAAACTAAACCTAACACTGAATTCTGACTTGATATACCCTGAAATGAAAAACACTGAGTCATTGTTTCCAGAGCAGCTGATCAGAATTAGTTCAATCAACTGTTATGTTTACTCTGAGTTAAGCTTGTGTGCAGTGAATGAAAAAAGCAATCATTGATGGCATGCATGCATGCATATGTGAACTGTGCACATTTAAACAAAAAAAGGTTTATTGTTGACCACCTTTGGATTGACTGACAGTTGGATGCTAAGAGAGCCGCCTTTAGTTACATCCAGCAGGGTCAAAGTGTCAAAAAGTTAACACAAAGTTTTATTCAGTGTTATCCATAATTCATAATTAAAGCCATAGCCTACATTACATTTTTAAACACATTCGTTCGCCTGTATTCTTATGGGGACAAAATACAGGGGCCAGCACCTGATGATGAAAAAAATATAGCTGAGGATTTTAAAGTATATAGACAAGATTGTCAACTGTCACGCATCTTGAGTCTCACTGCAACAGCAACAGAGTTGAACAATCTTGTAATGTCAGGGCTGCCAACTCTCATGCATTGACTGTGATACTCATGTAATTGACACTGTTCATATGTTGCACGCCACGTGCATTTTTTCAAGCAGAGAAAAATAAATATATGTAATCACTGATGTGATTGATCAGTCAGAGCAGACTGACAGCGCAGTGAGAGAGGGCAGACAAAGTGTGGAGCTTTTCCTCACAGAACCAGAATGTCTCAATTAACAGTCAGACGTTAAGCAGTGGAAAGTGATAGATAATAGACTCTTACACAGTGCTTTGTTTCATTTTCAGTTTTAGTCAGACTTTGGATGGAATTATTCATAAATCTCAGGACATATCACTCTGTGTCTCTCTTTTACCTAGCTGCTCTTAGCTGTGTTTTCATTATTATTGTAGACCCTTGGTGCTCTGATTGTCCACAGAGTCCTGTTGCTGGTCCTCCTTAGTGCTTAGCACCTTTTGCAGTGTCTCTGGCTTGTCCTGCAGACTGTGTTGTTGTAGTGCTGAGGAGGCATCCCCCAGATTGGGGATCGGTGGCAGCTCCTGCCAAATTTCTCAGGGGGGGGCAATTGTTGTGATGATGGCTGAGAT
Organism: Epinephelus cyanopodus; assembly: GCA_026686955.1. Classification (NCBI taxonomy): domain Eukaryota; kingdom Metazoa; phylum Chordata; class Actinopteri; order Perciformes; family Serranidae; genus Epinephelus; species Epinephelus cyanopodus. Next base: position 39,772,149 of record CM048924.1, on the reverse strand, counting down.
GACCTGTTCAATGGGTAAATTTGAATTAATTTGGCTCTGCAGTGACTGAACAATCCACTGTGGTCATCAGCAGACTAATTTTTATCAGTTTGCCCACACAAATACCTTTGAATGTAAACAGAGACCTGTTTTACCATTAATCAATTAAAATTGAGTAAGGTATTCACTGAGTCATTGTCAGTCTTAATCAGAAAACATTTTATTACAGCTAAGAGGAAATTAATTTTGTGTTCTGATTAAAGAAATAAATGCAGGCATACCCTACGACTTAATACAATGCACATCACATAGTAACACTGCTCTTTGACCTGACCTGAACGTTTTTTGTTGTTGTTTTTCAGTTTCAGTTATATACTGGGGGGACATTTTGGGCACTGGGGGGGACATGTTCCCCTCAATGTATATGGTGACAACGGCCCTGTCAGCATGCATAATTAGGCTACAGTTGTCTGGGTGCAAAGGTGAAGTGGCTGGTCATGTCATGCAAAGTTTGATGAGGTGTCAACTGGACAATATGGAGATATTTGCATCTTGAAAGCCGGACTACAAATGTGGATAGACAGGGAGAAACACATGCAAGCCTAAGACGTGGTAAAATATGATATTCCTCACTATATGAAGTGACTGATAACAAGATCTGTATAATGGGTTGTAAAAAAATTCAATCAATCAATTAATTTTATTTATAAAGCCCAATATCACAAATCACAATTTGCCTCACAGGGCTTTACAGCATACGACATCCCTCTGTCCTTTGGACCCTCACAGCGGATAAGGAAAAACTCCCCAAAAAAAAACCCTTTAACGGGAAAAAAAAAAAAAAAAAAATTCGTCAGGTTTTGATGGGTGTGGTATCACATGAAAGCTCTGCTCCTGCGCTTTCATGTGATACGCGTGACATTTCTGTGCGAGCCTGCGTTCGCGAGTAATCCATCCAAGAGTAATGTGTTTGCAAAGCTGTGTGAAAGCTCTGTTATACAAATTATGTATAACAGAGCTTTCATACAGCTTTGCACACACATTACTTTACAACTTTATAATTTTTTTTTTTGTACTGTGAAAACATTGGACTACCGACAAGTGTTCGACAAAGCTGCAGTTCCGCTGTTTCATGTGATATGAGTGGCTTCTCGCTAATGGTCGCAGAGAAAATCCATAGAGAGGAACGAACAGGTGTGAATTTGGGCTATGTGTCGTTCCTTTTTAACCTATATGGTTAAGTTGGTCAAACCGATATGGTTAAAAAGCCTCTTGGATCAGCTGGAAACGTTAGCCATGTTGATCTTGAATGTGACAGCAGCACTGTTGCCGACTCCTCAGTAAGAAAAGTAGCTGTTGGCTGTCCTAAAAGTCGCCTTATTTGCATAATTGTGCATGTAATTGTAATGGACACTGTAGGAGAGAGGAATAACGTCGTGGAAGAGACAAAAACTGAGTAAAAAAACACAACCTGAATATGTTTAGAACTACAAATGAACCTTCTTTCAGTGATTTATATTAGACAAAGAAAATTTTATTTTTACATACCGCCCTGACTGTAAGCCAGGTTGGGATCAGCCAGCAACGATTCCGCGCATGCACTGTCACTTGCAGTCTGGACGTGGAGGGGTTATCATCTCCTGCTCTGACTGCTGCTGGGAGGGAGGACTGAGCCGTCTGTGAGTGCTTTGGGGCGAGAGAGGAGCCCACGGCAGCATCCACTGCTCGTTGAGAAGTATAAGAATGATACGTGCTCTCACAACAGAGTCTCCAGAAGTCTTCAATAACATCAGAAAAAGTTGCTAGATTTGTCGCTAGTCGCTTTTTTGAAAAAGAGTCACTAGAGGGGTCTGAAAATTCGCTAAATATAATGACAAAGTTGTTAAATTGGCAACACTGCTGCGCAGTGGTGCTGCCTCATGTGTTGTCGGAATAATCGGAAAAATTAGTTTCTGACTGTAAAGCAATATTTCAGTGGAAACGGTTGACAGCGTGTTTTTTAAACATTTTGAGTGATAAAATACAACACATCTTCTTTGTAATGTCCATGATGTCTCCACATTACCACCTAAACGCTCATGAACACACAATGAAGTAAGAATGACTTCCCGACATGGGAAATCGGACCATCCGAGGAGCACATGAATGATACTTAGTGGTTTACATATGATGAAAACACATTGGGGCAAGCCCTCCCAGAATCCATAGAGATTGCATTGGAGTGCCTGCATTTAGAAAAAAAAAAGCATTTTACATGAAACTCTATGAGAGTGAATCAGGGCGATTTCCAGCCAGGCTGATATGGCCCAAAGGGCCGGAACGTGACTTCACACTGCATCTGATTGGATATTCAGAGGCAGGACGAGCTGTTTCAAGTGAAAATTATCAGAATAACTAATATATTGTGTGTATATATGACAGTAATGATGATGATAATCATACATTTATTATCATCTTTATTTTCTTTTGTGGCTCGAGGAGGGGCGGCGCCCTATCACCCTCTATTGGCCAGCCGTCCCTTGTTGGGGATCCCTTTGCAATCGCTGGTGAGGACCAACATGGCCCTCTCAGCAGTCTCTACCACTGATGCCGCAGTAAGGACGGAGGACCCGGTATGGCGCCTGCCATTTGGGTTTGTTACAGCTCTTCCTTCAGAATTCTTTTACCAGTCTTCTGGTTTGGGACTGGGTGCTGGTAAAAGATCTGTTTCACTTCGTTTTATCTGTTTAAATTTCCCCCTGTTGACATGCATGTGTCAACTTAGAAAGGAAAGAAATTATTTGAAAATAAATACTCAAATGCTGTCCTGTCCCCCCCATTTCCTGGACTTTTCCATGAGGTCCTCGAGATAAAAGAAGACCCCATTGCCATGGTGGCACAACGGCTGATGTGCCACATCCACACATTTGCTAAAGGTGAGGGGTGCCAGGGAATAGCCGGATGGCAGTCTGTTGTACTCATAGGCTATACCCTGGAAAGGTTTAAGTAAATGTAGGCAAACCAATCCACTGGACCATTGGAGAATTGCTGCAAACTTTGCTATGAGTGTTGGGACAGAGTCTGTGTTATTTGCATACATCTTGTACATTGCCAGCTGTGGGGGTAAGATTATAGCATCCAGCAAATCTGCTGTCAATTTGTGATATGCCTCAGGCTTCTATGTTGTGGTCAGAAACTTCCTGTTTTTCTGTAATATTCTGAAATCACGCACAACTCCAAAGGCATACTGGCTAGCTGTGTAAATAGTAGCCATTTGCAGTGTAATCAGCATATTATTATGTTTATATATGGACTGATGGAGCCACTGGTGTCTGACTGACTAGAGCCAAGGTCAGTGTCAGCAACAGGAAGGAGATCAAATTTCAGAAGATGGGAGGGGTAGAGCGGTGCATGTGGTGTTTGTTTACAACAAAGTTCATGTGTTTCGGGGTGGTGAAGCAAACATGAAACTGCACCAATATGACAAAATTTTGGATTTGAAGCTGCTGAAAGTGGAGTGTTAAATAACCGTGAGTGGCGCAGCTGAACTTGTGTCAGGCGCTGTGTTTCTATTTGCATCTGTCGTTCGCTTTGGATGAGGAATGGCTGAATCATGAAGTTGAGATGAGGAATTATTTACATGAAACCTTCTTATTTCACTACAAAAGTCTAAATAAAGTGGAGGCTGGCTGAAGAACGATCACCAAGGAGCTTAAAGTTTATGGTGAGCTACATTACCCTCCCTAATAACAAGTTTGACTACTTACTTTTGGCTCTACTCTGATCTTCAGTAAATATCACAATATTTTACATGTTTTCCATTTAAAAACTAATGTTATAAAGTACCTTTTATAAGTGGTTATGTCTCCAATGTGATCTTGAGCAAACAGCTGATATTTACATGGTTTCTTTACATAAAGTAACAGAGGCGTATATTTAATTTAATCACTTCAGTAAGTGCGTTTACATGCACCGTAAAGTCGAACCACAGTTATAGCTCTACTAGGCCATTTATTCGGACTACTGTCCTTGTACCAGTATACAAGCAAGGGAGGGGGATCTATTTATTGATGTGGAGACTTTTCCAATCCTCTTAGTGACTTTTTCTTTGTTAAAAACAACTAGCGACAAATCTAGCATCTTTTTCTGGTGTTATTGGAGACTGTACTCGTGTTTGGAGACTCTGGCTTCTGTCACTCTGCAGTTACTGTCCCCAACGAGCAGCGGGTGCTGCTGTGAGCCCTCCACCGTCCCAAAGCACTCACAGGCGGTCACAGTAGCCTTGCGCAGCAGCCCCAGCTAGCAAGCGAGCTAGCAACCTGCACATAATAGCAGACAATTAGAATATTGTCGACCGGATTTTGGCCAAGCCAAACAGCAGGGCAGATCAACACCTCAGATTGATTTGGTGCAAGATGGGGAAAAGTAACAGTTCTTTTCACCCATCTGAAAATCTTTGAGGTGTGTTTTGCTGTGGTTCTATGGCATGAGTGTGGTTGAAAAACAGCTGAAAAAATGCTCCTTTTATAAGTTACTGCCTCGCTACAATATGACAACTTTTATGAGATAAACTTAAAGTGAGCTTTCCCTGTTTGAAAGACCAGTAACCGCCACTGCAGCACACTGTTACCGTGGTGGACATCTTTACAGCTCTGTACATTTTGTGCTTTACGCTTTACTTTTTCTTTTTCTTCTTTTTTTCTGTAAAACATTTAATGCTATTTGACTTCTAGATCAAACTCCAGTGTAGAAACTGTGGAGCATACAGAGTGCCTTGGCCAGTTTGGGTCCGATTGACTGTATATGTGCAGGAGTAATTTTGACTCCCAATCGCATTATCTGAGTGTGTTAGTCTGACCTTAAGAAATTTGATTTAGTACAATTTCAGTCAAACTAATATGTTTACATGTATTATAAAAGTCTGGGTTTAGTCAGACTAACTCAATAGATTGAATGATTGTAATGTTATGTGATGCAATTTGATGGTCTAATGCTCATTTGCTGCTGGGACAAGGTGCATTATGTTCGACCCGGGAGCAGCAACACCTTTTAAAAATCAGTATACTGGTCCGGTTCTGTGTTTGGCTTAATATCGAACTGGTTTGAACATTTTTACAGCAACCCAACCCAACCTGCTACTGATTTAGGCAGAGAGGTAGCCCTGTGGCCACAGAGCATTTATTTACATGTGCACATAAGAATAAGAAATGTGTCTTTGCAATTAGACCCCATCATGATGTCATATATTCCAGGAGGGTGGTAAAGACGTAGTAGATTAGGGAACCCCCCTGTGGAGTCTAGATGCTGCTGGTGGTAATGGTGGTGATGAGATGAGATCAAGAGAAACCTAAGGATCTGTATGTGAAGAGGAGTGGGCTTTTGATGAGCTCATCCTGAGGCCTGTACTACAAAGCAGGATTTGAAGTTAGCGAGGTAACTTCGGGTTAACTCTGAGTTTTCAGTACTACGAAGCTGGTTCTCTTTTAACCGGGATAAATCACCGTGGTTACTTGTGCTGAACAGCTAACCTGCTCCGTTTACTTGTCAACATCCCAAAATCTGACCAATCAGATCCCTGAAGAAAGAAGTATCCATGAAAGAATGACCAACGGGTAAAAAAGAGGAGCCTACAGTATGCTGTTATAGGTCAAAAGAATCATTTAATATTTCCAGGGCAGTATTTCCACTGGTTTTAAAACAGAGCTTCTAACAAATGGAGAGATCATTTACAACACCAAACACATGATTTTAGCACTATTTGAAATTATTAATTTTAATTTAGTCCACAGTGAGAGTGCTGCTACTTTTATGCTGATTTCATCACCGCAGCTCAAAATAACAAGACATCTACGTGATGAGTATGTGGATAAAACCTAATATTTTATTAGTAAAATAATCCCCACACTGTTAATTGGCTCCCGTCACTATAAATATAACATTTTGATCGGACAGACCTCATTAGTCATTAACTACTTTTCCACCCTTTACTTGAGCAGCAGAAACAGTCTGGCACCACTTTAAAGTGTTTTATGTGACATATTCAGAGTTGTATTATCATCACCCAACTAAACAGCAAAAGATACTCTATACTAATGTCACATAGGCCTATGGCTCAGTGATACCTTGGATGATGGTGAATTTTTTGGATAGCGTTTTCAATTTCTAGATTTCCTGTTTTCAGATTACAGTTTGTCGTTTACTGCTGCAGTTAAAAAGGCGCAGCAGCTTCTGCATTTCCTGAGGATCTTCAAGAAAAGCAACCTGTGCAAGAAGTTGCTGATCACTTTCTACTTCACAGTCATAGAAAGTGTGCTGTCCTACTGCCTCACAGGATGGTACGCGAGCTGCTCAACAGCGGACAGAAAAGCCCTACAAAGGGTCGTAAATTCAGCCTCAAAAAACATCGGCTGCCCTCTCCCCTCACTTGAAGACATTGCTGACTCCCGATGTCTCTCCAGAGCAAAAAGGATCACTGAAGACAGTTCTCGCCCCGGCCATCACCTCTCTGACCTTCTGTCCTCAGGGAGGAAGTGCAGGTTAATCAGGTCACGCACCAACAGACTTTTAAACCGTTTTTTCCCCAGAGCCATCCAATCTCTCAATAAACAAAAATAATCACCCAGTAATTCTGTAAGCCATCCCACAATCCTCAACACATGCAATATTTGTTTATTACTTATTTATATATTTTATACATTGGGTCAGGGCGTAAAATTAACACCCGCCAAGCACCAATGGCGGGTAAAAAATGAGTTTGGCATGTAAAACAAAAACACACCCGCCAGTGGCCAATGGAAAATTTTGAATTGCATGTGGGTTTTTTATGTGCTTCGACCATTTCTGCCAGCTGTGTCCAGGGACAGTTTTTGCTATGGGCAATGTGGGCAACCGCCCAGGGCGCAATCTATGTGAGGACGCATGAGCGCCTTCCAAAAAACCCCAAAACAAAACAAAACAAAACAAAAGTTAGTGGAGTGGGCGCCGGGACGCCCCTATTGTCACGTTTCAACCAGCAGCAGAAAGGGTTGAACAGGGATCACAGACAGGAATACGGTGGAGGCTCATAGTGCTCTGCGGCGCAAGATAAAGGCTTACCGGCGACAGAGAAGTCCTAATCCAGGTCCAGTAATTTCCTCTTTCGTTGGTGTCATGACTGCCCAGTTGTACCTGGACAACTGAGCCGTGGCGGGACACAGGTATGTGGCGTGTCAGAGGAGAAACAAGCTGTTCACATTTCTACAGACCTTACCGCACTTTAGGGAATGTTCTTTACTTATGGAGGGACTGTCAGGGGAGGAGGGTGGCTGGTTGATTTTTATTTTATTTTTTTATTTTATTTTGATCCCCCTATGTTAATCACTCATTGATGTTGTTTTTGAAGTATGAATAAGTCAATAAGTAATTTATTCCATTGAAATATCATTGATGTATTATAGAAAAGTGATTTATCTTTTTATAAATGACAAAAGGCACATCTGCCTCATTTTTGCTGTGGTATCGTGATATTACTACTGCAGCCTTTGCCGCAAGCACGCCAAAGAAACACAGACAGGGTTGGATTTTCCTAAAGTTGGATTTTCATACTAAAAACGTAAGGTAATTTTTTTCGTCAAATAAGGCACAATTTTTTTTATTTGGCTGGTGAAAAATATGTTTGGCTGGTAAATTTTTGGAGGTCACTAGCCAATGGCAGATGAGGTAAAATGTTAATTTTGCGCCCTGCATTGGGTCTGTGCAAATACTGTCATGCATCAATGCAATTTCATATTTTATTTTATCTCGTGTTAGTTGTTGTATGAGTGGGAGTGTGTATGGGTGTTTATGTATGAATCCACGTAATGTATGTGAAGTCTTAAATGTCACTGTATCACTGTATATATTGACAATAAAGGCATCGTATCTTATCTTGTCTTACATCTCACGCCACTGACATGTTACTGTATCGTCGACAAAGCATTTACTTCATTCATGGTTCTGATAATGATGCTCACAATTAACAACCTTGCCACTTTTACATGAATGCTTTGATAGGAAAACCCAGAGTTGACTGAATTGGTTGATGATCAGCTTTGTAGTACCGGTTATCCAGATGGCCAATATTAGGGTTTATCAAACAGGAAAACGAGAAGATATCCTGGGTAAGTTGAACTGGATTCATAGTACAGGCCTCTGGGCTCTGGATAAGGTGATGGGAGGTGAATGGGGTGGAGGAGGGTGTGACAATTCTGCCTAAAATGATAGCTGACAGGGGCAGAGAGAAGAACAGATTTAAAGATTGGCAGTAGCAACATGAATGACTGAAGGAGATCATGACAAAGTTTGATTGGCTAACATGGAGAGGGAACACCAATATTCAGCTGAGTGGATGAAGCGGTGGGAGTGGAACAGAGAGAGAATTGTGAGTGAATACAGCATAAAGAAAGTCTTCCTAATTGAACTTACGCTGAGCTTCATTTAAACCTTAGTTGTTGTTGTTCCTCTGTGCAGGCCTTGTTGTTTTGGGTGTACACCTCTTTTCTCAACAAATATACTGCATTCTGTTCTTTATGATTGAAGACACACCTATTCCTGACAACAATCATGATCAGTGTTGGGAAGGTTACTTTTAAAATGTATTCCACTACAGATTATTGAATACATGCTCTAAAATGTAATTTGTAATGTATTCCATTAGATTATTCAGACTAAATCATTTATTCTAAGTACGCTGGATTACTTTTGGAATACTTGAAAACGGTCTTGCTGAGCTTATTTCTGTGGATCTTATATTTTCATGCCAACAACACACAACAGATTCCTGGCTGTGCATCTCCTCTGACATTGTCATGTGGCAGGTGCACTGCATCCATTAAATGTGAACTTCTGTTACGTCATGTAAGCAAACCATGTAGGCTCCAAATCAGCTGTGTGTTCAACTGGAGACCTTACCACAAAGATGGGCAATAAACAGAAAACACATATTTATATTGTAATATTTACTGGAAATGACAGACAATATAGCCAACAACAAGTAGGTTGTTATTACAGCGGTCATTTAGCCTACCAGAAACATTTAGCTCCATGGTGATCTCCCTCCAGCCAGGTTTTTTCAGTTAAATAAGGAGGTGCTGGGTGGATATCTCTTCATTTCAACTTTATGATTCAGCCGTTCCTCATCTATAGAGCTTTGAAAGCAAGCAATAAGAATACATAAAAACAGGACATCAACAAAATTTCAAACTCAAAACATTGCTTATGGTCAGTTGGAACATCTCAATGAAAATGCAATCAAACAGTCACTCATGTTGCATTTGGATAGAACACGGTGTTAAAGCAAATAGAAAATAACTAGTAAAGGAATTCCCAAAAAGTAATCTTTTTTTAAAGACAGTAAATGTATTCAGGGCAGCACAGTGGTACACTGTTGTCTCACAGCTAGAGGGTTCTGGGTTTGGATCCTCCAGTCGGCTTGGGTCCTTCTGTGTGGAGTTTGCATGTTCTCCCTGTTTCAGTGTGGGTTTTCTCTGGGTACTCCGGTCACCAAAAACATCAAAGTTGATTGGTTTGGTCTCTAAATTTCCTGAAGGTGTGAATGTGGGCATGGATAGTTTTCTGTTTCCATGTGTCAGCCCTGTGATAGTCTGGTGACCTGTCTGGGGTGTACCCTGCCTCTCACCTAATGACTTGCCGGGATAGGCTCCAGCCCCTTTGAGGCCCTTAAGAGGATATGTGGTTACAGCTAATGAATAAAAAAAATGTGTTGAGAACAGAGATGTTCACTTGGACTCAACAATGAACTGATTCGATTTTGATGTCAAAGGTCGAGGTCAGTGTGACCTTGCATTTGTCCCAGAGCTGTACCATTTTGGTCCTTTTGAGGGCTCTCACCACCTCTGCTGTGTTGATGGTGAGGACAGAGTCATCAGGTCTGAGTGTGGAGATGATTGAATCTAGCTGGGTGCTGTTGTCTTTTTTTAATCTGGAGAAGAAGGAGTTGAGGTCATTAGGGAGTGAATGGAAGCTGCTGCCTGCGAGTGAATGCCTGCGAGTGAATGGAAGCTGCTGCCTGCAACCCTGCCAAGCTGCGCAGAGGTTCGCTTTAGCAAAAGTCTGCTCCACTTTGTTTTTATATTTCAGCTTGGCAGTTTTTATGGTTTGCTTGACCTCTCTGTTGACCTCCTTCCTCTCATTTTCAGAACCAGTGAAAAAAATTATCTTTTTCTTATTCAGAATTCTTTTCAAATCTTTAGTCACCCACGGTTTATTGTTAGGGAAGATTGTGACCTTTTTGACGGGGATGATTTTGTCCACACAGACAAATGTATGCTGAGACTGTCTCCACTTGCTCATTAATGTTAGTGGAAGAGGATGTGAGGGTAATCCAGTCTATGGTTTCAAAGCACCCTGAAGCCTGTCGATACTATCTGGTGTCCACTGTTTGACTTGATGACTTTGTCCTCTTTTCCACAAGTGAGTAGGCAGGAGCAAGCAGTATGCTATGGTGGTCAGCAGAGCCAAGAGGGGGGGAGGGAGACAGCTCTGAGGGCATCTGGGACCGAGCCATAACATTTTTCCAGTGTTTTCCCCGGACGGGTGGTGCAGTTGACATAGTGGTTTCCACTCTGCTTGGTGTGGTGATGACAGCATTACTGCACATGAGTGGAAATGTATAGAAACAATGCACATGTAATGACAGTGAGTAGTAGACTGACTGAATGTGGAAAAAGGGAGACATATTATTGAAAATGCACTTATAATCAGGATGTACTTGTACATCTTTCCACCGAAAGAAAGGTAAACATTTTTGAGGTGTTATTATGTATAGGTTATTATGCAGTGGTTCTGCTGGTCCAGCCCATTTGAGATTAAATTGGGCAGTTTTGGGGCTGTTTGGCCCAGGAACCAAAATGAATTCGACACCTGTGGTAAAGATGAAAAAGTAGATAGAAAAAAAAAATGGAAGAACAGAAAATACAGACATACCTCTACAGACTCCCACACAGAGGAGACTACAGTGCAGCTCACCCTGATGTATCAATGGGATCAAACTGAAAAAAATACTTGCCTTATATCAAATGTGTTTCTATTTGCTAATTGCTGATGTGCAGTCTTGATGTGAGTATTTATTTAGCCAGTAACCTCTGCTGAATACAAAGGTTATAAAACTAAAAACACTAATGCTGTGTTTATAGAATTCATAAAAATAAAAAGGATTGTCACTGATGCTTATGAATATTGCTTTAATTTACCCAGATATATCTTACTATATAATGACGAAAACTGGGTGTGTCTGTCTGTGTCTATGTTCCACGTTTTTGTCCTGACTGACTTTGTCAATCCATGTGAAATTTGGCACAGTGGTAGAGGGTCATGGGAGGATGCGGTGCACCATAAATGTGTATAACATCTCAAGGGTTTCACCGATCACCACACGACTTTGTAGGCATATGACCACATATAATCTGAGGGGACCCCTCCATTATTGACCCGATCAAACAAAATTGGGGTGCTAGGGAGCTAATTTCTTATCTAGGACTAACCGCCATATTGATTTTTACTAAACTTGGTAGATATGTAGAAAAGGACGCCTCAAGGTGACTGGAGAAATTTAAGTCTAATTGGCAACTGGGTGGCTCTATAACAACAGAAAAATGCTTAAAAAAGACGAAATGCGACTGACCGCTGTGGCTTCCCCTGTGGCCGAATGTTTTGGGGTTTTTTTCTAATTTTTGGTATGACTAAGTCATGGTATGGTATGGTATGTTGTACATAATCACGTAAACTGTCAGTGTGTCATTCTGTCAGTCAGTCATTCTGTCTGTCCCACGTTTTTCTACTCACTGACGTGGTCAATCTATGTGAAACTGCACATAGGCATTGAGGATTGGCATAGGTAGAAGGTGACAAAGCTACCAATGGGTATGGACTAGTTCTGCTTATTTTAGTAACATCCACTGTTAGCCCAAAGTCTGCGTGGTCCTGTTTATTTCAAAAAGTGTGCCATGCCATTGTCACATGCCGGGTTTGTGTCAGTGGGATTGGTTGTGACAGCACGATTACCTTTGACCCCTGCACTGTCTCATCATGTTGGCCTGCCTATTGAACATGAACACTGCAGACCTGACAGCCAGGAGTAGTTTGCCTGGTAACAGCCTGGAGCTCAATGCTATGACTTATATTGTATGTCATTATAACGATCAACACTCCACACTTAACAAGTATCTTTTGCAATGAAACTGTTCATTATCCTGTCTGCAAGCATAAATCTCAGATAAGAGCAGTTCATCAATATGAAATTATGGATATGAATTACCATTTACATTGCATTTACATCTTTGCAATACTTACTGCTCTTATTTATTTTTATTCTTGTATTACCTCTTATATTCTCTTTGACTTCCTTATTCATACTTATCCTTTTGCACCATCTGCACCGTGGGTAAATTCAGAGTGAAACATTTTGATTTTCTGTAGAACTGACAATAAAGCCTCTTGAAAGCATGTAATGTCAGTGACCAGCAGAGGGAGAGGGAGAATCATTTCATGTGAATGGCCTGCAATGTGTGTACCTTTATGCATCCAGGTATGCTACTTGCAGTAAATGTGAGTAAAAGAAGAAATATTGCATTTGTTTGTTCTAAATAAAGTATAATTCTACTGAGCTCTACAAAGCTTCAACAGAAGCCGTGATAACAGATAATAACTCAGTTTATATTCTATCCACTGCTGCTTGGAATTTGCACTGTACATAAAATTCCTTTTTCTTTGTCACTTGGAATGAGCACTGTAAAGGTTAATCTGTAGTAGTCCTGCACTGTGCAACACTACACAGATGTAGGGAAGCCACCTCCTGTCAGCTCCAATTAGACTAATGACTGTCAGTCATATGTCAAAGGAGACGCTCAACTGGAGCATTGTTCATTGTTTAAATCTGTGATTCTTTGTCGTGAAATAGAGCCAAAAAGACTTAAAAGCCTGCATCTGAAGACAGAAGTAAAGATTAAAAAATGTAGGCAAAAAAACAACACAGACACAATTTACAACAATTGGAGATTCGTAAGCAAGACAACATACAAAACCTACAAATGTACATTTTTGATGGTATCAGATTTGTTTTCTTGTCTTACTTTTTTTTTGACAGTCTGACTGGATATCCAACATGCTCCCTCATCCCAAGTCATTACATACTGCTGCTTTGTCAGTGGACTTTCATGTCTACAGATTCAGATTCAGATTTTTCATGTGTTATACACCAAAAAATGCCCAGGGTTTACATGGCAATGCAAAACATTATAAACAAGAGCAATAACATAATGGTTCAACCCATATCTTTAAAATATCAAACATAAAGTGCTATCATACTCAGTTGGTGAGCATTTGACACAAACTGTGCAAACTAAAATGCTTTGTCTGTAAAAAGAAACTCAAGTCTATATTAATCAGACATGGAAACAAATCAGCACACTCTGCAGAAATTTTAAGGATAAGCTTCTATCTGTGACTGTGATAACATGGACAGGAGAATAAAAAGTGTATTTCATTTTCAATCTCTCCCAGGTCACACAGGTGACATTTCTATTCTTCTCTGAAATTGAATGAAAGCATCCGATCTTCACTTCCAGAGGCAGGATACCACATCTCAACTGGGCACAGACAGACCTCTGACCACCTATGGCTAAGCCAGGCCCCCCTCCACTCACTCGGACAAACTATCAACATTCAATGACCGGTGCCATGGCAGGTGTCACAGTACACAGCATTTCGCAGGAGGCAACTGATGATTTTTGGGGACATAACGATCAGATGTCATTGAGAAGTAACTAAAAGGGCCTAAACTACGCACTGGAGGGATATATTGATTATTTTATTGTTGAGAAGGTCGATGAAAAGCTTAAATTACAAGCCAAAATTTACAGGTCACAGTGTACGCTTGTGAACCGCATCTCATTGCCGTCGCCATCAAAGACAACAAGTTAAAGTGCCACTGAAGTTAAGGTTTTTGGCTCAGAATATGAGAAAAGGATAACGGCCTTTTTACCATCTTTACCAACAGTGTCTCTGCACTGCTGCAGTATTTTCACTGAATCATTCAGCATAACGTTTGCCAACCTTTGTTATCTCTGTGATTACAGATAAATTAATGAAGCTAAGCTCCAGAAGTTAACGTTAGCTTAACTAGAGCCCTTTGGACAACAGCTAGCAATGATGTACGATCACCAAAGTACAAAAGTAGAACAAAACAGGCTAATGAGCTCCCAGCAAACAAGGTGACATGATGAACAACGCAGCTAGGAGCTAACGTTAGGCTAACTTTAGCTAACGTTAGCTAGAGATGTTAAATACTAATAATAAAAAATAATAATAATAATAATAATAATAATAATACATTTATTTATTTATTCTTTACTTTCAATCAAAGTGCCGTACAGGTGAATTAAAACAAGTACAAGTACAAATACAGACAATGTAAAACAGGTTCAAAAATAAACACACAAACAGCAATGATAAAAACACAACACACACCTAAAACAAGACATCACAGGAGGAGCAAACCACCCATCACTCAAATGCAACAGTAAACAAGTGGGTCTTTAACTTTGCTTTAAAAACCTCAATCGAGCAGGCCTGTCTGATGTCAAGAGGAAGACTACCCAATCTGGATGTCACAAATGCATGAATAAGAGTCTCAGCATCTTTTACTGAAAGGACTGATCTGATCTTTGCAATTTTTCTGAGGTGAAAGAAGGCCACTTGTGTCACCTCTTTTACATGCAAGTCAAATGAAAGAGTCTGATCAAAAAATACACCAAGGTTCTTTACCTTGTCCTTGTGATAAATGACACAGTCATCAAGAGATAGGGTGAAAAGATTGAACTGGTGACTACATTTTGACGGTCCAATAGCTATCATCTCAGTCTTAGCTGAGTTAAGTAGCAGAAAGTTTGTTGATAGCCAGGACCTCACAGCAGCCAAATAGGCTGTTAGTTTATCAGAAACAGACCCATTTCCTGCAATGACTGGCATATATAATTGCAAAACATCAGCATAGCAATGAAAAACAATCCCGAAAGAGCGCATGATCTGACCTAGTGGTGCCAGGTACATTGAAAACAACAGTGGACCCAGGACAGAGCCCTGTGGGACCCTGTGTTTAACAGAACAAGTGTCAGATGACATGTTGTTATAAAGAACATGTTGAGATAACTCTGACAGTTAAGATCTCAACCAATTAAGCACCTGACCGGAGATGCCAAAATAATTCTCAAGCCTGTCCAAAAGTATACAGTGGTCCACAGTATCAAATGAGGCACTGAGGTCCAACAACAGTAGAACAGATGTTGAGTCTGAATCTAACGCCAATAATAAGTCATTCACCACTTTTGTAAGTGATGTTTCTGTAGAATGGTTAGCACGGAAAGCAGACTGCAGTGGCTCAAATAAATCATTCAATGACAGAAATTTTAAAAGTTGGTTGGAGACCACTTTCTCAAAGATTTTCGATAAAGAAGCTAAATTTTAGACAGGTCTATAATTGGCAAGAGATAAAGATAACTTTATATTTCTTTCCAGCAAAGTGACAATATGTTGCCTCAAACACAATGTTGTCTTACCTTAAAACAAATGTAGACATCATTGTGAATCTTATTCACGTTGAGTTGATATTGTGGTCTAATGTTACCACACAACTTCTCGGTTGAGATGTGGTTTAAAGTGTAAAAAATACACCCCGTCCCCCAGCCTCTCAGGATACCTTGTGTCGGAGTTTCATGTACCCCATTCACACTGTTTGACCATTTTAAAATTAAAATCTCCAAAAAAGCTCATAAAACCGAACAAAACTGACTTTCTGTAATGCATTTCAATGAACATCCAGGCAGAGAATGTCCAAGTGTATGGGAATGGCTATACACACTGTGATTGGCTCATTGCGTTTGAGGGCGGGACATAGCCATAGGTCAATTAGATGATACGTCCTCACTTTCGGTTTCACAAATTTTCTACAGACCATTTCTGTTTATAATTTTCAAATAGTATTGTATTGTTTGACTAACTATGTAAATCATTTATTTCTATATACTGAAGACCAACACTACCAAACATTTTTGAAATATCCCAACAGAAAATTTGTTTAATGAGTCTGCTCTAAGGCATATTGAATTATCTGTTCCACAGATGCATAAAACAACATGTGCATCGGCAATAATAGTCCCCGGTAATTCACTTCCATTGTGGCTTTTTTATTTGCATCGTTGCTTTTTTTATTTGCCTCATTGCTTTTTTTATTTGCATTGCGGCGTTTCTTTTTATTTGCAGCTTTTTTTTTATTTGCAGCGATGGCCGGTCTCGGCCACTGTAAACATGTCACCCTTATGCCGCACTTCACAAACTACCCAACATGTGTCACCACATACTGCAAGTTTAGTAACCATTATATACACATGCAGAAAAGAGCATATAACTGTTTTCTGAACCACATCGCATTTAAAATAATCCCAAACCCCTGCACCATGACGACAGATACGAGAATTATACAACTGTGTTTAAGGTTTGTAGCCAAGATACCTACATATTACACACTAGGTATCCTCCTGTGTGTGCTGGTAATGTTTCAGGGCTCTGCAGCTAACAGTAGGTCAACAAAAGCACATGGTGAGGTTTAGAAAAACACCTCATGATTTGGCTCTATATTCATATGGGAAGTGTTACAAACTGATGTCACCCTATCACACCGCAGCAAAAGGTGGCTTTTGGTGTTCGTGTCTGATGCAGAAATCCCTGACAAAGTGGCGATATTTGAAGACTTTAGATTAAGAATGGACTAGGATATCAAGACATTAGGCAAATACAAATACACACATACAGTCAGGCATAAATGCATTTACTGTGCGATAAATTGTCTGTAGTCCTGGAAGTGTGATAGGAATTCCAAGCTTTTAATTGATTATTGAAATCCAGAGAAGAACCAATGCCTCAAGGATTTCTGGAGAGAAGTAAAAAAGAGAGAAAGGAGGAGGAATGAAACATTGTTAATCAGTGATATGGACATGGAGTGACACCGAGACATCAGTAATTAATAGGGTAGCAGGTACCAGTCTAGTCCGCCCACTGCAGCAGACCTTGGATGCAGGGTTTGTCAAACTTTGTGACTGAATATGATATCATATCCAGGGCTGTGCTATGACACTCTTGGGCCTTACATCTACATTTATGCTATGCAACTTTATATATAATATATTATTCACATGTCTGGACCAGTTGCAGCTTATCATATCACTGACTTTATTAAAAATAAGAAACCTGCATTGGATCCAGCCTTTTACCTGAGGTATCCACATTCAGTTTCACTTAATTCCCCCACTCTTTCCTATCCTGTTTCCTGTCCATCAGAACTCGGGGAGATCAGGAATGTAACAACTTCTAAGCCCTCTCTGGAGCTGGATGGACTAGAGAAGTACACCAACTATAGCATTCAGGTGTTGGCCTTCACCAGAGCTGGAGACGGTGTCCGCAGTGAACAGATTTACACCCGCACCAAGGAGGACGGTAAGGGAAGTTAGGTCATCTCTCCAAATCAAGTCACAAGGGTCACAGTCACAATGCACTTTTTAAGGCTTGCGCGTCTCACTCATGCTGATTTACAGATGTGCTGAAGTGTAGGGCTCTGCTGTAGGGCTTCAGGAGTTTACAGTCTGTCTGATCTTAACATTAAATGACAGATGTCAGTTTTGCCAAAATGGGGAAATTTTGCAGCAGTGAATGAAACCCTGTTGTAAAACTGAGGCAAGGGAGCAGCAGGGTCTTGAATATGTTTATTAAGTGAGGAGCTGTAACTCTTACATGTATCAGGGAGTTCTGTACAATATGACATTTGGCTTTCTGTGTCTTGCTTTATAACATGTGTAAAAAGCACCATAAAATCTTAGATTAATCTATTAGCTTAATTGTGGGTAATGCATATATTTGATAATCTTTTCCTTTTAGTCCCTGGGCCCCCGGCAGGTGTGAAGGCAGCAGCTGCATCAAACTCAGTGGTGTTTGTGTCCTGGCTTCCTCCTCTCAAAGTGAATGGCATCATCAGGAAATACACCGTTTTCTGCTCCAACCCACACCCAACGGTATGAAGAGCTATCAACAATTCAGCAGTTTGAACTGGGTGAATTTAAAATGAGCTGATCATACGGGCCATTGGGTAATGTAACTTATAGGACTTGTGCCGACTCTTATTACAAGACTGTCATACAACACCATCTAACATATTAACTGCTGTGTCTTTTTAATGTAACGTTCCATGGTAACCGAATTCAGCAGAGTTGTGGAGGTGCTAAACGAGCATGTGACATCTGATACAATGTCACCAGCAGGTGGTGCTAAAAGATTTTAGTAACATTGCTGTTGTAGCAGCAGCTTGCAGCTGACAGCAGCCGCATCAAACAGCCTCCAGCTCTTACACATATTTATTCAGAAAATGCAAATATTCTACTTGGTCTTGGTGTAGTTACAGGATTTTTTAAGAAATAAGAGAAATATAGAATATCATCAGACACATCCTTTAACATTAAAGAGGCAACAGATAGGATTCGTTTTTGGTTTTTTTTAGCTTGGTGCCACCTAGTGTCAGTGGTGTTGCGTCGCACTGTTGCAACGCCCAAATTGACAAATACACCTCTCTGTATATATACCAATATGTACAGTAACAGTACAAATAACAGTAGACACAGTGGAATTATTCCAATATGCACATGTAAACAGTCCGATTCTAGAATAAACGGTACCATATGGAAACGATGTGGCCGGTTGGAGCTCAAATTGAGTGGGAAACAGAGTTCAGTCCAGTGTTCACTTAGCTGGACGTAACGTCCATCGATAGCTGCCTCCGTGAGAAGAGAACAGAAGGAAGGGAGGGGGGTATTACTGTCCAAAGGCTGCCATAGAATGGAAAGGAGGATGTCAGCCGACCAACACTCGCTACCCGGTCCCTGGTTGCGGCGATTTGCAATGTTGACCAGCTAGGAGTTAACTAGCAGCCAGTACAGTACAGTCCTCTCTCATCTAGCTAACACTTAGATGTTAGCTAGACATGAAAAATGTGTTAAAATTTTGTTATTTACTGATCCATTAGAAAGAAAGCTAGCTGGACATCAGTTTTGAAGCCTCTTTGGTCATGGAGCTCCCTCCATCTCTTGAACGCTTGACTGAGGTTTACTCTTGTTTTATCTCTTCTTTTATCACTCTCCTTTTTGCTCGTCTTTGCCTTCTCAGACAGAGGAGCTTGTTTTCTTTTGTTAGGCTGTTTTTCACTTGTCTCCAAACTTTGTCCGTCTGCCATTGTGCTCGACTCTATCTCATGCCCAACTCCTCATAAGGACCCGTTTCAGTCCCTGATTGGCTGACCGACCAATTTCGTAATGCATGATGCCTTTCCTGCTGTAAAGCAGATTTTTTCCGCGAAATTTCGGCCCCAGTGTCAGAAGCTTATTGCAAAGCCACTAAGTAACCTATGTAAACACTGATAGTCTGATTTTACTGTGGCCACTACACTGTGCAACCCACATTATTCTCATAATGATATATTTGGGAAAAGATGCTATCTGTTGCCTCTTTAAGTCAGTGTTTAAAGTAAATGGGAAATATGATAGTTTGAGCTGCAGAAGCAAGTTGTGACAATTCTGAATGTCTTCCCTCACCCAGGTGAGCAGTGAGTTTGAGGCAGCCCCAGATGTCTTCTTCTACCGCATTCCCAACCTGAGCAGAAACCGTCAGTATAGTATCTGGGTGGTGGCCGTCACAGCTGCAGGCCGTGGAAACGCCAGTGAAATCATCACTGTTAAACCCATGGCTGAGGGTAGGTGGAACTGATCTTCAGTACAGTTTGACAGTCAGTGCTGAATGAAGCAGAAATCCTTTTACTGTGTTCCACATTTAATCTCAAGGTAGACTGCTTGATTAGTGGTAAATAAAAAACTAATAAGTAATCTTCTAAAGGTTTAGAAAAAGAAAAGGAAGAAATATATTGTATTAATCCTTAAGGGAATTAAATTTTTTCACTCTGTTGTCATATACACGGGTGAAATACACACACATGCACAAACAGGACCTATACATGCATTCAATGGAGAGATGTCAGAGCTACCTTGGACAGGTGCCCCAAGAATTTGGGAGTTCAGTGCCTTGCCTAAGGGCACCTTGGCAGTGCCCAGGAGGCAAACTGGCACCTCTCCAGCTTCCAGTCCACACTGGATAATTGGTCTGTATGGGGACTTGAATCAGTGGCCCAAGCACAGTCCATATGGACTGAGGCACTGCCACCCCCAAAACATGTATGCTGCCCTAGAATCAAACCCAGGTTGCAAGAATGGGAATCTTGCATGACACCACTACACCAGCTGTTAATGTCAGCCTGAAAAATAGGCAGATGGTGTCCTCATCCAGAGTACATGCCTGACAGGACTATGTGTAAGATGGTATACATGATTCTGGGACTCCTTTATGTTGAAACACAGGTGCTATAATAACAATGACAAAGGACATTGCAGCATTTGGCAGAAAACTATACCATGTTATTGCAGTTAGTCAGATTTTCAATTTTTAGTAACATTTTAAAGCTCCCTTCAGCACATTGTACTATAAGTTAGAATGCAAACAGGATCCCTTGGTGGGGATTATCCTGCTTCACCTTACCCCAACTCACTTCACCTATGTGTGTGAAGAAGCTTCTTCCTAATATCTCCTTATAAGAAGACAGGAAGGGGAGGATCATCTGAATGTAAATGATCTTGTGTTTGGCCCTGTCAACACTTTACATGCTTGCTGAGAGCTGATAAGCTGATTGCATGCGCTGATAAACCCCATGATGTCTGGAGTCAGGACCCACAGCTCCTATCAGGATGTTCACATCCTGTCTCAGGTCTACGTGATGGATGTCCCCCTTTCCTGCTCCACTGCTCATATGAAGAGAAATACACCATCAGGCTATGGCCTCTGAGCCTGTATCCCTAAAGCTGGATTTATACTTCTAGTTTGAATTAACGCCGGTGTATGCTCTGCATTGGCACAGAGCCTACACATGGAAAAGTGCTTTGTTTGCAAATCCTGAGTTATAGTTTTCAAGGCCGATGTGTGTACTTGTGTTTGAAATTGTCTATTGCAGTAAGCCATTAATGTGTGTTTTGGGTGTGTTTTGAATCCATTAAACTTTACAGCACTTACAGCACAGTAAACCCCACTGCCAACCAGTGTTTTGAAGATATAACTGCAGAGTGACACAATTTTTTTATTTATATATTTATTTAGAAATAGGGACAATGGCGGCAGTACCTCAGTCCATAGGGACTTGGGGTGGGAACCGGAGGGTCGCCTGTTCAAGTACCCATCCGGACCAAATATGGAGTGTTGACTGGTGGCTGAAGAGGTGCCAGTTCACCTCCTAGTCACTGCCGAGGCGCCCTTGAGCAAGGCACCGAACCTCCCAACCGCTTGGGGCGCCTGACCAAGGCAACACCCTCACTCTGACACCTCTCCACTTTGTGCATGTATAGGTCGTGTTTGTGCATGTGTGTGTCTTTCGAACCTGTGTGTTAATAACAAAAACAGTGAAAAAACTGAATTTCCCCTCAGGGGGATATATATGTATATATATATACATATATATATATACATAAATCAGTGGCGATTGCTCTAAGACTGCAAGGAAAGCTCAGCTTCCCTTAAAATGTCAAAAAATAAGTGGTCAAATATGTACTGTTCTGTTTACATTTCATTGACTAAATATGCGCTAGAACGCCTTCAACTTTTGTTCAGAATCAGCTACTTATCACAGGTCACTGACGCGACTTTCTTCTCATTCATTCCCGTAGCGTCACAGTGCATTAAACAGTGTAGAAGCTCAGTGTCCAAAGACTTCAATGGGGAAGCACAGAGTGGGTTGTTCCACTACAGCGAAACTAGACAGTCGTTGGATAAATGCTCGGCTTTGTCCCGCCCATCGGACGCTCAGCGTCTCTGGGGGTCTATGGGGCAGTGGGCTGGCATCAGCTGGCCTGGACGCTGGGCTTCTGCATGATGATTGGATGATCTGTCTGAGGCTGAATCCCTTTTTGATTGACAGCGAAATGAGCGAATCAGCGATCTTGAAATATAAACCACCACCGGAGCGATTTTAGTTTCATTCCGTTGTTCCGAGTTGATGTGGAGACTTTTCCAATCCTCTTAGTGACTTTTTCTTTGTTAAAAACAACTAGCGACAAATCTAGCATGTTTTTCTGGTGTTATTGGAGACTGTACTCGTGTTTGGAGACTCTGACTTCTGTCACTCTGCAGTTACTGTCCCCAACGAGCAGCGGGTGCTGCTGTGAGCCGTCCCAAAGCACTCACAGGCGGTCACAGTAGCCTTGCGCAGCAGCCCCAGCTAGCAAGCGAGCTAGCAACCTGCACATAATAGCAGACAATTAGAATATTGTCGACCGGATTTTGGCCAAGCCAAACAGCAGGGCAGATCAACACCTCAGATTGATTTGGTGCAAGATGGGGAAAAGTAACAGTTCTTTTCACCCATCTGAAAATCTTTGAGGTGTGTTTTGCTGTGGTTCTATGGCATGAGTGTGGTTGAAAAACAGCTGAAAAAATGCTCCTTTTATAAGTTACTCCCTCGCTACAATATGACAACTTTTATGATATAAACTTAAAGTTGAGCTTCCCCTGTTTGAAAGACCAGTAACCACCACTGATATAAATGCATATTAATGAACAGATACATGAGTATATGTGAATACGCCAGATTGTAGCCCAAGGCTAATTTCCATCTGTTATCCATATAGGCAGGTTGATGTAAAAATGTAGTGAATGACCAAACACAAAGTTAAAATTCATGGCAACCATGTAGACACAATACAGAAGACACAAGAGGTGCACAGTATACATTCGAAAATACATCAAGTGTAGCACATGACCACACCAGAAGTGACCAGGGATATCATAATGCTGCATATAAACCCTATTGGACATGACCCCATCGCACGTGACCCCAGGTTAATCCATCAACAATGTCAAAAGCATATACAGCACAAGACAAGACCAAAACATTCAGTGATATAAAATACAGTGCAAAAAGGAGTTTGAGTGGAGGGACTGTAAGTAATGTGTAGATGGAAGATGAGACTGCAGCAATGCAAAGTCCTGTTCATGATACTTGTTATGCTGTATAGAGAGAATGGATATGAATGACTAAGGTTATAAAGTGCTGTAGTGCTTATATGAACATTAATAGCTGTTGGTGTAAAAAAAAAAAAGAGTTACATTAAAGTTACATTAAATTAGGGAGGAGTCTGTTGAGGGTGTGTATGGAAAATTAGGTTACGACAATGCAAAGACCAGTACAGAATTTTTGTTGGAGTTGTGCTGAGATGGATTGATTTTTTTTTTTTTTTTAAGTGCGGTGTAAGTCATACTAAAGTGCTAGTGTGCCCATACCACTGCACATGACCACAGAGGCACTTTATACATTAAATTAAATTAACAATAGTTACAGATTTGATTGGACTTGAGCCAGTCTTTTATGTGCCTTTTAAAAATAGAAAAGGTAGAGCATTCCCTTATTGAGATTGGCAAACAGGTTTTACTGCCGCTGACTGACAGAACAGTTTGTGAAAAGGAAGTGCGTCTAAATGGAATTTCCCAGTCTCCTCTTGAGATTGCTCTAGTGGTGGTATTACTGGAGGATTTCCGTTTAAAATCTGACTCAAAGGTGGAGATGCAAGTCCATTCAAGCTCTTATATACAGAACATGCAAGTTTAAAAGTGGTGAAACTGTCGAAGCTTCAAAGATTATGGCGTACTAAGATGTTGCAGTGATGGTAGGAGAGTGGTTTTCTATCAAAAAAAATTTTATAGAGAGATTCAATAGGTTTGAGTATTGTTTTCCCTGTGAGTGACCAATTAGTGAAGCAGGACTCAATATGTGAGAAGATCATGGAGTGCATGAACATTCTCGCTGCTTCTTCAGTGAGTGATGATCTTACTGATTTATTTCAGTTAAATTGAACTGTTCTGGTGATTTTCTTAACATGATTTTTGAATGACAGAGTTGGATCTAAAATAACACTGAGATACTTGAATTCTTTGACGAGTTCAAGCTCTTCACTGTGACTGTGGCTATCTTCCAAGCTGATGGTACAGTTGATTGATTAATTGATAGATTTATCATGTGTGTAACTGGGCATACCGAGGAATCCCTGTGTGCTTTTAGATAATGTGTCAAGTCCATATACATCCAAAGCTTTGGAACTTTTTAAACCATCAATGGACCACAGCATAAGTATAAATGCTCACAACAGTGTATGCCACATGTGTAGGCTACGGAATAGGCTCTGCATACAGTTGACACAATTATAAATCTGCAAGGTGGATTTTAACTCGGTGAGCTAAAGGGTTAGGGAGTAAATAAAAGGACAATAAATGCAAAAAAAAAAAAAAAAAAGACTTTCTGAAATAATTTCGAAAACAACAACACATCAGTTGGTTACTGCATCTCCTTTGTGCACTGATGAAACTATATTATCATTATATTTTTGTAGCTCCAGCTCGGATCCTGACCTTCAACAGGACAGTAACAACTCCCTGGATGAGGGACATTGTGCTGCCTTGTAAAGCAGTGGGTGATCCATCCCCGACCATCAAGTGGCTGAAAGAGATGTGAGTATGGTTTAAGGTGTTGCAGTGGGTGATAGATAGATAGATAGATAGATAGATAGATAGATAGATAGATAGATAGATAGATAGATATTGGCATTGGATGCAAAGTGATTCCACAGTGACCTGACTGATCATTCACAGATTGAAAACATTGCAATGTCATGTCCGACAAAGTCACGATAAAGAAGGGTGTCTATAGGATCTGTTTGGGACCCTTGCTTTTTTTTTTTAGTTAGTAGTAGTTCAAATTCTGCAAGTACCATTTGTATGCAGATGACACGGTCATGTACTCCTGTGCCCCCACTGCAGATATAGCCTTTTTAAATCTGCAGACTGATTGTAACACCCTGCAATGTGCCCTTACTGATCAGAAACTACTTTTAAACCCAACCAAAACTAATATTATGACTTTCTCCCCTGGGCAAACAAAGGTTCCAGCCCTTTTCATCAGTACTCTTGATGATGTCTCAATTTGATCTGTAGATAATTATAAATATTTGGAAATTTTGTTGGACAAAAGTCTCAGTTTTAAACACCATATTGACTATCTTGATAGGAAATTAAAATTCACACTTAGCTTTCTGTTTATTTGACTAAATCTAGCTTCAGGACCCATAATTGAAAACTCGAAACACTTATCCCTTTAAATGATTTTAATGTCAATGTGACTTCCTAATTAAATAAAGGTTAAATATGTCTTCAGTCCCCGAAGGTAGAATTTTTCTTTTCCAATTTACCACGTGACACTTAAGCCCCTTTTACACTGCCAGATTTTCCACGAATGTTGGGCCATTTTGCTGGCAAGCTGCAAGCGTTTAGACACACAGAGCCGGATTGGCGAGTTGATCCGAGGTGCCCAATTTTCCACCTTGTAGGGTAGTCAAATTGGCGGAACCCTTTTAGTTTAAACAGACCGAGGCGGCCTTCCACAACAGGAGGGACTGTTGAAGACTTGTGGGAGGAGCTGTTAATGATGCTGCACGTGCGAGCAACTAGTAGCAAGAGAGAAACGCAAACCTGATGGACACCGTAAAGATGACCAACTGGGGAGACAAGGAATTGCGCGCCCTCCTTGCCCTCGCAAACATAGAGGTCATTAACTGTCAAATGACGAGGACAGTGAAGATTTACAAGAGAAAGCACAGAGCTCCCGAATGAGCTCCCGAATGAGTTCCGGAAGGCCTGACCAGCCGTGGCTTCCCTGCAACGTCACTGTTTACGTCACAAGCTGAGCAATGCATTTTGTTTCTTGCTCACGCCCCCATAAACAAAAGTAGGTAGGCGACATTTTACTGCACCCGATTTTGGTTTTATACTGCCGTTGTCATTGTCCTCCTCCGCTTATCCGGGTCCGGGTCGCGGGGGCAGCAGCCTCAGCAAAGAAGCCCAGACAGTCCTCTCCCCAGCCACTTCCGTCAGCTCTTCCGCGAGAACCCCGAGGCGTTCCCAGGCCAGCCGGGTGATGTAATCCCTCCAGCGTGTCCTGGGGCGGCCCCGAGGTCTCCTCCCGGTTGGACATGCCCGAAACACCTCCCAAGGGAGGCGTCCGGGTGGCAACCTTACTAGATGCCCGAACCACCTCAACTGGCTCCTCTCGATGTGGAGGAGCAATGACTCTACTCCGAGTCCCTCCCGGATGTCCGAGCTCCTCACCCTATCTCTAAGGCTGAGCCTAGCCACCCTGCGGAGGAAACTCATTTCAGCTGCTTGCACTCGCGATCTCATTCTTTCCGTCACTACCCAGAGCTCGTGACCATAGGTGAGGATTGGAACGTAGATCGACCAGTAAATTGTGGTGGCAAAATCACTTGAACAATAAAGAGTCTTCACACGTCGGCTGTCTTTCTTGGGTTTTAATGAGCATTCATGAATGGAGTCTCACAAACAGTACAAACCGCATGAACAGTCAGTCAGAGTGAGAGCTGGCAAATGTCCTCCAGCCCTCTATCTTTATAGTTTCCCAAAACACATGCTCACCCTTAGACACAACATATGGCGCCAGAGAACCTGTTGTTCCAAACTGTACCATCTCCTGACACAATAACAGGGTCATAACTCTGAAGGCCTCTCTGAAGGCTCACCTTCGGCCCTGCTTTCAGCCAGGCCTCCGCCATATATCTGATGTTATCAAGTGCAGGGTTACAGAGCATGGGATGATTTTGTAAACTTCACAAAGCAAGTATATGACACCTTAAGAGGTGAAAAGAAGGTCAGATGCCCCAGACACTCATCACTTGTCAGGCACCCATAATTTTCCATCACATTCCTCCCTTTTAGCATTCTCATGCTAATCCACAAACATGGAAAATTCACATCAATCTTGCTACCCTATGTCCTGTGAGTTCTACCTGCACCAGCCAAACACTGGTACCCCCAGCCCTCCCTGAACATCAGAGAAGTAGAAAAAACAGGCAAAGGTCACAGGTCATAAGCATGGACAAGCCAAACATCCCCCCTCCCTTTTGACGCAGGAGAAAGGTAAAAGACTTGACCATCTAACTGCACTATCTAATAAGGGAAAAAACCTCTATATGGTGAGGGCAAAAATCCCTTATACTACATTCTAAACTGAAGCATAGCAAGCATAACATGTAAAGGTTAGCAAAACAATTACGGGAACTTGACTGTCATGTACATAAATGAGTGAGAACCAAAAAAATGAAAAAGAAAAGAAAAGTGTGTATATATGCTGTGAACATTAAATGTGATTTAACAAACGTGAGTAATCAATGTGAAAAGTGATTTAAACTATGTGATTAATATATATATAAGAGTGATTAATGTGTAATCAGTGTGATGTGGTTAAATGTGATTGAAACCACACTCCTGGAGAATCAATTTAATGATTAGTACATTTCAAGGAACAATGCAGCACAGAAAAACGCACAACAGCAACAGAACAGGTATGACAGGGGCAAATAGATGCATTAATGACGCTTTCCATCCGGTCAGAGAAAACCATGACCACAGGTCCGCACCTGTTTCAACTTCGCTGTCACGGCTTTTCTGCAAATGCAACAGGTCATTAAGATGAGCAACCACATGTGTCATGTTGTCAGTGATGTCGGGAATGTATGTGCAGCAATCAGTACCCACAATGTGACACACACCCCCTTGGCTGGCCAGGATTAAATCCAGAGCCATCCTGTTCTGTAGGGCCACATTCCTGAGGCCCTGCAATGTCGGTGTGAGTGCGCTGAACCCTGTAGCCATACTGTCTGTGAGATTCTCCAAGTCCATAGCTACAGCATCAATTTTGTGTGCATTGTTCACTGTTCCCCACCATGGCAGGAAACCCCCAAAACCTTTCTCAAAGGGGGGCACCCTCACCACACCTCGTTTCGCTTTGTGCGGTGGGTAGTAGTGATCATAGTGTGTGTGAAAATGAGTCAGATCAGGAAGAACAGTCACGGCAGGCACGTTGATCTTCTCCAATGCAGCAGCAAGCTGTCACACAGTTCTGTTGGGTGAGTGAACACCCTGAGTGAAAGCAATCATCGCCCCCAAAGTCTCTGAAACATTCAGGGGATAAGGTTTTAGCGGCAAAGAGTTACCTAGCTCGTGTGGAAGCTCCGCGCAGACATAACAGCTCCCGTTTGTCAGCGCCCTCGCCATTGTCAGCATAGCTCGATACCACACGTTGTTTTCCAGCATGGATGTCATGTTGCCAATCTGCACAACAGATCTCTTCCCCACGTGATGAGGTGAGGCCGTGCAGTTGTCGTCTGAATCAGTGAGATTGTGTCCGTAGAGCTCATCCAGAAGCAGGAGCGTCAGCCCTGCTGCGATGGAGATGACGAGCAGGAAACCCACTCCCCCTCTTAGGCCGCACCCCAGGCGCCTAAGGGGATGCCACGGCTTTGGTGTCTCGATCATCGTCGCGATGTGCACACGGATCCGGAACCCGTCTGCAGTGACTGGTGTGTATCCACGTAGCCCTCTCTGCGACCTTCACTGCTGTCTCCGTCACCAGAAGCACCTGGAACGGACCGTTCCACCTGCAAGCTTTCCAGTTCTTTCGCCTCAGATCTCTGACCACAATGTAGTCGCCTGGCTCGAGGTTGTGCAGCTTTCCTTCTGCTGGTTTGGGCAGGGCAGCTTTTACCTGTTGGTGGATTTCAGACAAAACAGAGGACAAGGTTGCACAATATCTTAACATCTCATCCTCGCAGTGGCCAGTGTCTGGCAACTGCCTTTTGACAGGCCCAATCCCAGTGTTGAGAGGTCTGCCAAACAGAATCTCGAATGGACTGAATCCATTCTTGTTTCTCCTCCTAGCCCTCATGTGCATGCACACAATAGGAAGAGCTTTTGTCCATGACAATTTAGTTTCCTCACACACTTTCACAAGTTTGTTTTTCAGAGTTGCATTTTCTCTTTCACATGCCCCTCCTGATGTTGGATGATATGCACAATGTTGTCTCAAATCAATGCCCATATACTCACCAACGGTCTTTAGGGCTGCGCTCACAAAAGGTGTACCCTTATCTGAGCAGATTTTTGCTGGAATTCCCCACCTGGGAATTATCAGGGTCATCAAAGCTTTTGCGACTGCTGCTGCATCCTGTTTAGCTGTGGGAAAAGCTTCAACCCATTTGGAAAACATGCACACAATCACCAAAACAAACTTTTTCCCTTCGCTTGGTGTTAGTTCAATGAAATCCATTTGCAACTGATCAAAAGGTCTTTCTGGAGGTGGATGTGCAACCTGTGGTATTTTAATACCCCTCCCCACATTGTTCGTGGAACATATCACACATCTTTTACAGAATTCTGCAGCATAACTGGAAAACTGTAACCCAGTATCTCTGTATCTCATCTCATCTCATCTCATCTCATCAACAATGTAACCCAGTATCTCTGTATCTCATCTCATCTCATCAACCATTCCCCCCTTTGACACGTGGTCCAAACCATGTGTCAATTTAGCAAAGAAATGAAAAAGGTAGCGAGGGAGAAAGGGCAGGCCATCAGGACCTGTCCACAGTTTATCAAGAACAGTACATCGTGCTTTTTCCCAAATGGCCTTCTCCGCCGGAGAAGCCCTTATCTGCAAGTCTGAGACCTCAGCCGTAGCCACAGCTGAGGGGGTAGACACAGGAGTTAGGGAGACCGCTTGCAAGGAAGAAGATAAGGAAGACAATGGCAGCCTTGAGGCTGCTTTCGCAGCTGCATCTGCTCTCGCATTCCCCTGAGAAACAAGGTCTGTGTTGTTGGTATGAGCTTCACATTTACACACAGCAATTTGCTTAGGCAACAACACAGCATCCAAAAGAGCAGATACCAACACATGGTGAGCAATAGGTTTCCCTGTTGAGGTCAAGAAATCCCTGTTTTTTCCAAATTTGCCCAAAATCATGTACCACTCCCTTTTTCGTCAACAGTCTGGGTAAATGGTCGTGTGCAGTCAGGCAGTCCAAGAGTGGGAGGTGTTCGCAGAGACAGTTTTAAGTCAACAAAAGATTTCTCTGCTTCAGGAGTCCAAATGACACGATCGGATACTTTCAGGCCTTTCCCATGAGCAATTGCTGCTAATGGTGCCTTAATTTCAGCATAATTAGGAACCCACTGTCTGCAGTAGCCTGTCATTCCCAAAAAAGACATGACTTGTTTTTTCGTCTGAGGTTTTGGGATCTTTTGAATGGCTTCAATGCGTTTGGGTGTGAGGGTTTTACCCTCAGGAAATCACATGACCCAAAAATGTGACTTCCTGTGAAACAAACTGTAGTTTTGACAGGCTCGCTTTGTGGCCTTGTTCAGCTAAATGAGTTAGCAAGGCAACAGTGTCTTTACACAGCCTTCTCTGGTTGCGCTCGCAACCAAAAGGTCATTAACATATTGCAACAAAGCACTTCCCTCTGGCAATTCCAGGGTCTCCAAACTGTCACGCAAAGCCGAATTATAGATCGTTGGAGACTCGGATAGCCCCTGGCAGAGTCTGGAAAACGTCCACATCTTACCCTCAAAGCAAAATGCAAACCAGAATTGACTGTCCGGATGCACCGGGACACAGAAGAATGTATTTGACAGATCAACCACAGAAAACCATTTGCTATCAGCTGGAACCTGAGACAGAATTGTGTGTGGATTTGGAACTGTAGGCGCTCTGGCCTGTACTGCAGCATTTACAGCTTGCAGGTCTTGTACAAATCTCCATTCAGCAGGTGCACCATCAGGGCGTATTTTACGCACTGGAAATATGGGTGTCCTCACAGGAGAGTTTGGACACGGAACAATCACACCTGCCTTCAACAGAGCATCAAACACAGGTTAATGCCTTCAACTGCTTCACGTTTGAGAGGATATTGATTACGACAGGGTCTGTAGTCTGATTTGGGTGTGATTATCACCGGTTCACAATTTTTTATCAGGCCAACGTCATGTTTACTTTGAGCCCAGAGATGTGCAGGGACCTGCTGTAGCTCTGGGATGTCGGCAACGGACTGAACCATGCACAAGTCGGCTTCAAAAACAGTTTGGTCTGTAAGAGTAACAGAACGAGAAGCCTCAATAACACAATCAAGTTTCTTTCTGTACACTCCCATTGCATCGTTAAAATCAACATGAGGATCAGCGGAAGACCTCCAACATGGAGAGGCGTTCAGCTCCCGCACCCACAGACCCAGGTCTGTGCCGCTGGGATTCACCAGTGAGATGTGTGGATCAGAGTTTTGTGCCAAAATCAGCTCATGCAATCAATTAGGAAGTTTCACAGAGGCTGCACAATTTACGTCATTCCAATACAACCATTCTAGCTGTAACCTATCCTTTTCCTGCTCTGAGTCACAGAAAACATCCTCACAATCACAGTCAGCATGTGAGACAGAGGCCATGTGTGCTGTGCAGTGCAGGCATGTGACGTCAGCATGTGTGTGTGTGTCTGGGAGCAGCAGCAAAACAGATGGGGGCAGAGTCAACTTCCATTCACACATGAACTGTCCCTGACTGTGCTTGAAAAAAACACAGTTTTCCCTCAAATCATTCACTCTCTTCACCTGAACGCCTTCAGGTGTACAAATCAAGACAATACCCAACCTACACATGAGATCTCGTCCCATCAAATTGACTGGGCATCTGTCAGAATACAGGAATGAGTGTTTGAAAGATTTCTCTGTCTCAGATCAAAGCAATTCAGCGGAGCAGTGTACTTTTCAACAAGTGCTACCCCTGCAACCCCAATTGTTTTCTGATATCTCCCACTGAGCTTAGGTGTAACGCTGGGAGGAAACTCACAACGTCTCACCAGTGATTCCACAGCTCCGGAATCCACCAAGAAAGAGAGTTCAACACCTTTAACTGTCAGTGTATATCTGGACATTTTTTATATGCCTCTGCCGAAAAATCAGCCAGCATACTACGATGCTCACTCTCTCTCTGTTTGGATTCAAGGTGCAGAATCGCATCAGAAACAAGCTCATACCCTGCATCAGTCATGATGTGTGTGTTGTGTGTTTCTGTGTTTGTGTTAGTGTCAGTGCTCTCACGTGTCTGAAGTGTTGGTTGGTTTTCCGGGTCAGTGTCGTCACCAGATTCGGCCGTCCTCGTGCTCCCACCACATAGTCAGTCCGACTCGCTTGCCCCATCCTTTTTCTTGTTCTTATCTCCTTTGCGACAGTTTCGTGCCCAATGTCCACTTTTGCCACAGTTGTAGCAACGATCTTTGTCTTTGTCTCTACGTCCTCCCTTTGACTTTCCTTTCCGACCCTCCTTTAGTTCCTGCTGTTCCATTCCCCGCTGCCACTTCCATCATAGGAGCAGTCAGTTCTGTCTTTTGCTCCTCCTGCTCTCCCTGTTCAGGACCGTAGGTCTTTCCAGAGCGCAGGGATGAGGGAATGGAGGGATCGTGGTGTGGAGGCACGTCGCCCCTTGGGGTTTTGTGTACAGTGTCAGTGGAGGGGGCTGTGGCCTTTGTGTCTGCCGCTGCTGCAGAGGAGTCGCCCGCTGCAGAAGAACCTCTAAATCTGGGTGCCAATGGTGTGGCGCTTCCCGTTCTCTCCCTGTCGCGGCGATCGACGTACGGTGGGGGCCGTGCAGGTGGAGCCGAGTCGAGGTCCGAATCCAGTTTCGCACACTGCCCCGGGAGACCTTTAGGGCCCTGCCTATGCTTGGCCTCCTTCATCCACTCATTAAATGCTGACCAATTTGCCTCGAATTTAATCTTACCTCTAAATTTTCCCACTAAGCCTCTTTTTCCTAAATCTGTTAACCTTATCTCCAACACCTCGAGTTGTTTAACACTCAGGCTGCCCCCCCTTGGAAAACACCACTCCTTAACCCACAGATCTAACTGAGCCACGCTTCCCTCCCCATACTTGTTCCTCATGAACTTCACATTGGGAGCGCCATAATCAGGCTTAATTATCGTCTTTGCGGTTGTGCTCTGGCCAGACCCCATTGTAATCAAATTCTCAGGTTTTTACAACACGGAATAAGCCAAATTCGCAAAATAAATTTCTTAATTTCTTTTACCTTTAACAGACTGAAACAACAAAAAAATTTACCACTCTGTCTGTTCCGTTCTGATAGCAAGTGTCTGTCTCTCCCCCTTCGCTGCTTACCACCCTTTCCCTCTGTCCCTGACAGCTGAGAAATCAGGCGTCGTGTTAGGTTCCCAACCTACACTAACTTAGGTCCCTGACCTAAACTGAGCTCACACTTTTCCTGCACTCAATTTCCCAGAAACGGTGCCTGGCACGTCTGCCAACCTATCACAACAGGTGGAAAAGACTTTTCCTGCGCAGTCCTCAAAAAACTCACCAGAACAGACAGCGAGGTGTTGTCGGCCACCAGGTTCGCTGGACCCCAACGGTGAAAGGAATGCCGGTTCTCCAGACGTCAGGCCCTCTCCTCAACCTTCCTTTGTGGGGGAGTCTGAGGTTTAAGAGTGTCAACTCTTGCTGTGCGCACAGTCTTTCACCTTCAGTCCAGAGAGTCCAGAATCCGCTCACAGATGGGGCCCACCCAGGGACGCCAAAATTGTGGTGGCAAAATCACTTGAACAATAAAGAGTCTTCACACGTCGGCTGTCTTTCTTGGGTTTTAATGAGCATTCATGAATGGAGTCTCACAAACAGTACAAACCGCATGAACAGTCAGTCAGAGTGAGAGCTGGCAAATGTCCTCCAGCCCTCTATCTTTATAGTTTCCCAAAACACATGCTCACCCTTAGACACAACATATGGCGCCAGAGAACCTGTTGTTCCAAGCTGTACCATCTCCTGACACAATAACAGGGTCATAACTCTGAAGGCCTCTCTGAAGACTCACCTTCGGCCCTGCTTTCAGCCAGGCCTCCGCCATATATCTGATGTTATCAAGTGCAGGGTTACAGAGCATGGGATGATTTTGTAAACTTCACAAAGCAAGTATATGACACCTTAAGAGGTGAAAAGAAGGTCAGATGCCCCAGACACTCATCACTTGTCAGGCACCCATAATTTTCCATCACAAAATCAAGAGCTTCGCTTCTTGGCTAAGCTCCCTCTTCACCACAGCGGACCGGTTAAGCGCCCGCATCACTGCTGACGCCGCCCCAGTCCGCCTGTCAATCTCCCGCTCCATCCTACCCTCACTCGTGAACAAGACCCCGAGGTACTTAAACTCCTCCATCTGAGGAAGGACCTCCCCCCCGACCTGGAGAGGGCAATCCACCCTTTTCCGGCTGAGGACCATGGCCTCAGACTTGGAGGTGCTGATTCTCATCCCAGCCGCTTCACACTCGGCTGCAAACCATCCCAGCAAGAGCTGGAGGTCACTGTTCGATGGGGCTAGGAGGACCACGTCATGTTTTATACTACCAATGCTGAAAAAAGACTGATTGGGCTTTCCTGCAAATTTGCACAATACCTATCTAAATAGGGCTTGTGAATGTATTGCTAATTCTGACACCTCTATGGTTTAGCAACGGAACCCCAGCACCTGTTGTGATTGACAGCCGGCGCAGCGTCCACGGTAATGGCAGCCTTGTTATTCGCACGGTGAAAGCAGAGGATTCTGGGAACTACACTTGTGTGGCCAGTAACAGCTTTGGGTCAGACAAAATCGTCCTCAACCTGCAGGTTCAAGGTAAGACACACAACGTGTGTGTACC
This sequence comes from Epinephelus cyanopodus, assembly GCA_026686955.1. NCBI lineage: Eukaryota > Metazoa > Chordata > Actinopteri > Perciformes > Serranidae > Epinephelus > Epinephelus cyanopodus. The sequence continues at coordinate 39,737,435 of CM048924.1, read as the reverse complement.
AACCCTTAACAGCTCATGCCCATCAGAATTTCGAACACATACACACGGGTGATGTTTTGAGCACGCTTTACCTGTTGATTGGTGGCAATGCATTTATACACCTTCTTAGCTAATGCTCTTTTTGTGATGTGTGATGACTCATTTCTTGGCCCGTCCTTCAGTTCCACCTGACCAACCTCGCCTCACAGTGACCAAGACAACCACCACGTCAATTACCCTCTCCTGGATCCCTGGTGACAACGGAGGCAGCTCCATAAGAGGTCAGACAGAAACATCCCTGTCTTTGTTCACTAATTTTGTTTCTGTTTTTTTTGTTGTTGTTGTTTTTTACCATTATCATTCTTCTTTCAGTTTTCCTTGCTGTTCATAGACATTGATTTTCTCATGTTTCTTTTCCAGGCTACATTCTGCAGTACTCAGAGGACAACAGTGAGCAATGGGGCAACTTTGCCATCAGTCCCAGTGAACGCTCCTATCGGCTGGAGAACCTTAAGTGTGGCACCTGGTACAAGTTCACACTTACAGCCCAGAATGCAGTGGGGCCAGGGCGCATCAGTGAGATCATTGAAGCAAAGACTCATGGGAAAGGTAAAACCAAAGAGGCACATAAGTCATACAGTTGATCATTTATATTTTGAGTGATTTTTCTTAAATTTTTCTCAGCAAGCTTGTAGTCATGAAATAAACACAGCCTAGTTTGTAATTGTTTAAAATATCATATAACATCTTTTTCTAAATGAGACTGAAACCAAAGTAATTTACCCACTAAACAACAATTCAGACTTGGAGACAAAAGTCAAAAGATAACAAAAATTTAATGGAATGTTAGTAAAGTAAAAATTTCACCAAACACAAACGCCACAAAAATACAGGGGTAGAGAGAGGACAGGCAGAGAAGTCAGGGTGTATGTCCAAACACACAATCTTCAGAGGCTGGCGTACGACTGGAGATGAGACCTGAAGCACAGGAGACAGCACTCGGGAAAAAAGAGTCGATGAAAAGGCAACAACAGGCAGCAAAAGCATTCACAGAGATTCTTCAGAGTCGGAGTAGTTATCACTAAGGGAAACAGACGATCGACAGGTGTGCAGTGGAGGCAGTGGAGGCGGAGAAGGCGGGCACGAACAGGAGAGGGAGAGTGGCCAGCCACGCCCTGCAGCAAGAGAGAGACTAACACAGACAGGGGAGAGAGAGACCGACAATAAACACTTGGGAGAGGGAAAACACAAAAACATAAGGGAAGAGGGATGAGACTGCCGATACCCAACATAAACACATATCACTTTTTTCTTTGTTAAAATTTTACTGAACTAATAATGGACCAGTTCACTGCTATATGTAATGTAAAAATAAAAAGTTGCATTATGTTTACATTTTATCGAAGCTGAAATGATCAGTCCATTAATGGAATTGGAAGCAAAAATGCTGAGAATTCATAGGCTACATCTCAGTTTCGATTCCAAATATATACCTTTGCTGGTTTTATTTGTCTTCTACAATAATAGGTGAGGTTTTGGATTGCTCGTCAAACAAAAAAAGACAACATCTTGGTCCATAAAGAACACTTTTCTGACATTTTCGTAGACCAAATGAGTCAGTTGAGTCAGTGATCAAAAGATTGATTGATAAATAATTGTTAGTTGAAGCCCTACATTTTTTTTCTCATTACTTGGAATTGTTAAATGTTGGGTAGATCTGCCACGGTTTAAAGATTTTTACCTTCTCCAGTGTTCATGCTTACTAACCAATAACACTTAGGCTTTCTTTCTATTCTCTCTATAGAACCTCAGTACTCTAAAGACCAGGAGCTCTTCACTAGCATCAACGCCACTCGTGTCAAGCTCAACCTGAATGGCTGGAATAATGGTGGATGCCCCATCACCTCCTTCACCTTGGAATATCGGTCTGTAGACTCACCCACATGGACCACGGCACAGCGCACCTCCCTCACCAAGAGCTACATCCTGTATGACCTGCAGGAGGCCACCTGGTATGAGCTGCAGATGAAAGTCTACAACAGCGCCGGCTATGCTGAAAAGAGAGTCAAGTTTGCAACGCTCAGCTATGATGGCAGTGAGTTAACACAATCACAAGGGACGATAGCGTTTCCAACTCATTTCTTTACAGGGAGTCTCTGAGATCCGCTGAAAGTGGCAGGGAAGTGTACCTATAGAATGTGATTCACCGGCTGCTTCAGAGGCAGTATACCATGAATGCTTACACTCGGATGATTGAACAAGTAGAGCATCTGCGATACAATACCAAAGCTTCCAGTAACTATTGCACACTGAGTCTGGCTCACAGTTGTGTTTAAGGCAAAAAGGAATAAATCTTTTTTTTTGTCAATGGCAGAGCTGTGGCTCAAGGTGACTGAGGCTCCCTTGATGAACTGGGTAATGAGCACATTTTGTGCATTTCATGGTTTTGTATTACTCATTTACCACCTCCATCACATGCCTTCCAAATGCCACCACATGAGTTCACTCATTTTATTATCTCCTTTGTGATAAAGGATTCTGCCAGCTTATATTGCATCCTAGGAGTTCACTGGGAAATAACTATGATCAGGTATGGTCCTGAGGACCAAACTCCCTCATTCACTAACATCCTGGAGCTGTTGAAGAGAGCAGTCAGGCTGATAATTTAGCTAAGGATGGGTTCATTTGCATGTAAGTACAGTTCAGCAGAATGAGAACCAGAGGCCTGTACTATGAAGCCAGTTCAACTAACCCAGGATATCTTCTAGCTATCTGGTTTGACTAACCCTAACATTGGCCGTCTGGATAACTGGTACTGTGAAGCTGGTTATCAACTAGTTCAGTTAACTCTGGGTTTTCCTATCCAGCTACAAGCATGTTCATATAAAAGGGGCTAGGATGTTAATTTTGAGCAGCATCATGAGAACCATGACTGAAGTAGGCTGCTTCATATGATATGAGATGAAACTGCAGTGACAATGTTAAGGTTACTAGACAATAAAATGTCAGTAGCGCGGGAGGCAAACCATAAACTGTACTCTTAAAACGGAAGATCTAGACACACTGAAAACACTATCCAAATATTTACCATTATCCGAGACTAAAATTGCGTGCAGGTTTCACTATCGCTATGGGATGTGTGACATTAGTGTAGAGTATTTTTTTTTTTACTGTTTATTGGGATAATGATAATGCTACTTTGAATATATAACATAAAACACCTTAAAGTGATACCAGACTGTTTCTGCTGCTGAAGTAAAGGGTGGAAAAGTAGTTAATGACTGATGAGGTCTATCTGACTGAAATGTGGCATTTATAATAACGGGAGCCAATTAACAGTGTGTGGATTATTTTACTGATGAAATATCTGTTCAATGCTCGTTCTCATCACAAAGGTGTCTCATAATATTTTTAGCTGCATGGAATCAGAGTGTAAAAGCAGAACCACTGTCAGCAATCACTGTGGACTAAAATAAACTTAAATTAACTTAATTTCAAATACTGTCAAAATCATGTGTTTGATGTTGTAAATGATCTCTGTGTTTGTTAGAAGCTCCGTTTTTAAAACCAGTGGAAATAGAGCCCTGGAAATATTAAATGATTTCACTGACCTATAACAGAACACAGGCTCCTCCTTTTTACCTGTCACTCCAGACTTTCACTTCACAGATACTTTTTTCTTCAGTGATCTGATTGGTCAGACATCGGGATGGTACCGATACCCTGAAGTTAAGGTTAGCTGTTCTGTATATATTACTGCAGTGATTTATCCCAGTAAAAAGAGAACCAGCTTCATAGTACTGAAAACCCAGAGTTAACCCTGTAGTTACCTTGCTAACTCCAAATCCTGCTTTGTAGTACAGGACTCAGGTTTCTAATTGAGACAGGTGTTTATTTGTCAAAATGTGTAGCTACACTGGGCTGGTAAAAAGGACTGGACATTTAACTGGGACTCTGCTTTTAATTAAAGTTTTACAGTAAGTATAAACAAACTGGTATAGCATAAAGAGAACAGGCAGGTATACAAAGTGGGGAAAAAAGCCACAAATGCAGACAACCTTACAACTGACAGAGAAAATACACAGGGGACTAATTAACCGACTAGAAAAATGCACCTAGTAGAGTGTAGATCTCCACCAGATAGTCACCTGAGCTGATTGCAGCCACTCTAGACAATTACTGTAATTCTAGCAAGTCCTTCTGTGTTTTTGGATGTTACCTTTTGAGCCACAGAGAGGGACAAATTTTAGCATGCAACACACGCTTTTGCTGGTTGTTTTTGCCATGCCCCACAGGCAGGAAATAAAACAAGACATGATACATGAGGAGAGTGACTTTCAAAATAAAACAGGAAAGAGACTACAGACAAACTTTGGAAACATGGTAGGAACATAATGATGATGATTTCTTGGAAGAAAATAATAAACTCTTAGCTTGAGCTGCTACTAATTTTTGCACAATAAAACTGATTTAGCCTATCATTCAAATCAATTGCCTTTTTTAGGATCCCTACAATGCTGACAATTGCTACAGTTGTTCCCTTTGATATATATGATGTCTTAACTCCCATGCCGGCTTTGCACCAATATCTGTCATAACACATACCATATGACGTCTGCACAGGTACCATTGCACCTTTGGTGAAGGCACCCAATGTGAGCGAGGAAAACTCAGGGGGCGGTGAAGGTTTGAAGATGATGGTGACCATTTCCTGTGTGTTGGTGGGCATCGTTGTTATTTTCATCGGGCTGCTGGTGCTGAGGAGGAGGAGGAGGGAGCAGAGGCTGAAGAGGCTCCGAGGTGAGATGAGTAAGGTCATCTAATATGACAGGTTTTAGCCTCTGTTCTCATATGTTCAACAAGTTAAAGCTGCCCTGTGGAGATTTTACATATAAACCAATGTCCGTTACATTACAGCCACTTCCAAACAAGTTATTAGGATGATCATTGAACGCATCTCCACCAAACAACAGTCTCTGGTTTGCTTAGAAGCTCTATTGCCTCTCAGGAGCGACATTCCCACGCTGTCGCACAGGAAATGACGCATTTGACGTAGAGTTCAAAGAGCGCATGCGCAGATGGAAATGTCGGCGACGATGAGGCTAGCAGAGGAGCTACTGAAAGATGTCTGAAAACCCAAAGAAACAGCCCAAGAAAGCTTCCGAAGCCTCTAGAGCTGGTCCTGCTGGTCCTCCCCAACCTCTGCGACGTTCAGAAGAAGGAAAAAAGGCAAAACGAGAGAGTGACAAACGCAGAAATAAAGCCTGTTTCACACAGAGCGTGCAAAGCGCAGACCTTCTCCGATGAAACCATTCATTGTGTATGTGCCCGTTTATTTGTGCACTCCAAAAACTCCGGTAACACTCCAGGGGGGTAACACGTAAAAGTCTCCATCCCAAACTCTGACTCTTCTAACGTAGCACACACACTTCATACACACATACTCACTTACAGTACCCAGCGGGGCAGCCCTCCCCCTCTTTGCTCCACCAGTCTCCAGCCCACACACTGACTGACAGCTGACTCCACTCATACCACACTCACCACTGCCCCAGGGTCGCGACAGTATATTTGTTCATAGCAAATAAAACAACGAAAATTATTGGGTGGTAAATAGCTTTGTGCAGTGCAGGAGCGTAACTCGTACTGCCGATGTCATCGAACGGCGCACGCTGACTGTTATTGTTGCAGTATTCGGAAAAACACGGCCGATGGCGCAAATGGGCAAAACTCCACAGGGCAGATTTAAATTCTGTTTCTCTGTTTGTTTTCCAGATGCAAAAAGTTTGGCTGAGATGCTCATGAGGTAAGAAGCAACTTCACTGCTCGGCCATTATCGAGACACTGTTCTGTTGTCTGATGAGAATAATTACAAGTTTCTGATAATTATGTTGTGTGTGTGTGTGTGTGTGTGTGTGTGTCTGTGTTTTTGTGCTCCCCAGTAAAAACACACGCCCAGCAGAGCCAATTAATAAACAGCAACAGACACTCCGCATGCACATTGACATTCCCAGAGCCCAGCTCTTGATTGAGGAGAGAGATACCATGGAAACTGTTGGTAAGTTCATCTCTAGTGTGTACACAGTAGTGTTCTGCTGCCATACAAGAAACTGCACTTGTTTTTCAAAGTAGTGTATACAGCAAATTAACCTAGTTGCCAGGGGCATTTCTAGGCTTTGAGTACACTGGGGGATTAGCTTGGACCTCTGTAGAGGGATCCTGGGGAATCGTTCCCAGTTATTTATTTTCTTATTTTTTCTTAAAAACAATCTCTATTTTGATGTTTTTTTAGGCACCTTATTTGCCTTTAAAAACTATTTTTACCAGATAAATTATGAATTTTGATAATAAAAAATAGATAATATCAATAATAAATATCGATAATAAGCACTGAGTAGAAACAAACATTGAGTAGAAACAAAACACTTTGCAACTGCTATCATTACAATTTAGAAAATTTTGAGGTGCTTGTACTTTAGCATTTCAATTTTGTGCGACTACCATATATTTCCAAATAGGCGGCAATTTGCCACTGGGGGTTTGACCCCATTTTGTGTATTAAACGCTGGTCCGATTAAACGCCCAGGCGATTATTTCCTCATTCATTGCCTCATGGCTGTCCCTCTTTGAGGGACTGTTTGAGCTTTTATGCACGGGTTGGTGGTGAAGTGGTGCACATGACTCGTTCTACGGATGGACGGACAGACAGCCACGTATCTAAAACAGGTAATACATCTGGCTACATCTTTCCCACATCAAATATCTGTGATTGCCTTGACCCGCTTGCGTAAAAGCACACACAATTCCATGTCCTCTCACCGTGGATGCTGTGATTTGATGGCCCGATACTCATTGTAGCCCACTCTTATAAGACCCAACAATAATAATAATAATGATAATAATAATAATAATAATGATAATAATAAGCTACTGTGGACCTATATGCCATGCCTTTTTATAAAATTACCAGAAGAGTTCGCTGAAAAACAGGTACTGTCAGCCTGAATTACTCATGTGCATCCCTGGTGAAAATTGCTGACATGGGGAATACAGCTTCTACAGGCTACAGGCTCAGTTGGTAATCAGACACCTGGGGCTTTACTGGTATAATGCAATAGCACCACCCAGCGGTGAAATCCATGTACACGAAAAAAGAAGAGTACCCAGCTGCAGACAATATGGCGGACAAGGGCGCCACCATGCCTGCGTTCCAAATCACATACTTCTACTATATACTTTTAGTATATACTGCAGTTGCCCATAAAAAGTATGTAGCATGCAGTTTGCATGCAGTACGCATACTATTGGGACACACTACTTCCATCATCACATTGCTCCCTGAACTCCGACCCTCTTGCTCACTTCTGCTGCCGTCCGTAGCGCCACATTCGAATATTTTGTTTTGTTGTACTTCAGAGATGCAGCAAATCTCCTCTTGTCAAGCTCGCTAGAGTCGTGCATACCATTGGAGGTGCCGAAGAGCTCTGTTGCTGTTATGTCGTAATGTATGTTGTTGTTTCTAATAAACTGACGTGTTCACATAAACAGTTCCAAGCCTGTTATTAGTGACCTGTCTGTTGAACTAGTCACCAGTAGGCATATTACCCCCTTCACACATAGCTCTCTGTTGCTGGCAGATATTTGTTGTTAGAGCTATGCACCTGCTGGCACTATATTCTGTCTGCACGTGAAACAGCATTACATTCACATTACTTTTATTTGTAGTGTAACATACTTGCACATTCTTACTACATTACTTAATATGTATTCGACTTTTACTATTGATATATTTACTAGTCTATACTGCTCATACCTGGCCCATAGTGTATTCATATTTAGTCATATTCATTCATTATTTATACCACACTTACACCACTGCCTATACTGGTAGAATCTTCTATACTGTAGTCATAGTTGAACCCTAACATTGATTATACTATCATCACAATAAAGTTGAATGTTGTAACCGTGTTCTTGCAAAACTGTATGATATGTGACAGTATATAATCAGATCATTTCAGTCCTAATATGTAGTGTCTTAGTATCTCAAATTGAATAAACCATATATGAAAGGAAGTGTGGGCATTGGTTGTACACGCAGCTCAGTCAGTGCGACGTGAAAGAATGGCCAAAGAAGCATGCTGACATGCATACTGCTAAATATGACTGGATGTAATAGAACATCCTGGTACTTTTGGCATACTGCATATGACATACTATGTATTGGGACACACTAATTCTTTTTTGGCATACTAAGTAGTATGGTAGTGTGGGTACTGGAACGCAGAAGTCGGTTTTTAAGTCTGTCTGTTTTTATATAATTTATTTTAGCAATACATTTACATATGTGTGTATATATATATATATATATATATATATATATATATATATATATATGTACAGTACAGGCCAAAAGTTTGGACACACCTTCTTATTCAATGTGTTTTCTTTATTTTCATGACTATTTACATTGTAGATTCTCACTGAAGGCATCAAAACTATGAATGAACACATGTGGAGTTATGTACTTAACAAAAAAAGGTGAAATAACTGAAAACATGTTTTATATTCTAGTTTCTTCAAAATAGCCACCCTTTGCTCTGATTACTGCTTTGCACACTCTTGGCATTCTCTCGATGAGCTTCAAGAGGTAGTCACCTGAAATGGTTTTCACTTCACAGTGAAGAAAACTTTAATTGTGTCCCCAAGTGGAGTCGCAAAAACCATCAAGCGCTACAACAAAACTGGCACACATGAGGACCGACCCAGGAAAGGAAGACCAAGAGTCACCTCTGCTTCTAAGGATAAGTTCATCTGAGTCACCACCCTCAGAAATCACAAGTTAACAGCAGCTCAGATCAGAGACCAGATGAATGCCACACAGAGTTCTAGCAGCAGACCCATCTCTAGAACAACTGTTAAGAGGAGACTGCGCGAATCAGGCCTTCATGGTCAAATAGCTGCTAGGAAACCACTGCTAAGGAGAGGCAACAAGCAGAAGAGATTTGTTTGGGCCAAGAAACACAAGGAATGGACATTAGACCAGTGGAAATCTGTGCTTTGGTCTGATGAGTCCAAATTTGAGGTCTTTGGTTCCAACCGCCGTGTCTTTGTGAGAAGAAAAGTTGAACAGATGGATTCTACATGCCTGGTTCCCACTGTGAAGCATGGAGGAGGAGGTGTGATGGTGTGGGGGTGTTTTGCTGGTGACACTGTTGGGGATTATACAAAATTGAAGGCACACTGAACCAGCATGGCTACTACAGCATCCTGCAGCGACATGCCATCCCATCCGGTTTGCGTTTAGTTGGACAATCATTTATTTTGCAACAGGACAATGACCCCAAACACACCTCCAGGCTGTGTAAGGACTATTTGACCAAGAAGGAGAGTGATGGAGTGCTGCGGCAGATGACCTGGCCTCCACAGTCACCGGACCTGAACCCAATCGAGATGGTTTGGGGTGAGCTGGACCGCAGAGTGAAGGCAAAGGGGCCAACAAGTGCTAAACACCTCTGGGAACTCCTTCAAGACTGTTGGAAAACCATTTCAGGTGACTACCTCTTGAAGCTCATCGAGTGAGTTTTAGTTGGATTAATTCTTAACAAAGATTAAATAAGGTGAACACTTTAATTTATTGGGCTACAATTTCAACATGCAGATTACTATCATGTCTTTCAAAACAGCTGAAAACCATGGACACAACAAATGTCATACTTACTCTTACATCAGTATGGTGAATTGTAACTATTTAACTATTAAATGAATGTAATAATTAGATTGTCATATTGTCAGATGTATTCTATCATATTTCAGGAACACATGCAAACACAATATTACACTATTGCACTGGCAACATAAAGAAGTAGGCTTGGAGTTTTTATTCCAGATATCTATATCAATCTCAAAAGTAGAAAAAAAAACAAATGAAAAAAATGGAAAAACAGTAAAATAATTTATTTGTTTGGTTTATAAAATGTCAGAAAATGGTATAAAATGTCAACCACTGTTCCACAAATCTCAAGATCCCAAGATGCAGCCTGTCCAGTTAGCACGGCGGCTGTGCTAACTGGAGCTAAGCTAGTGCTAACGTTTTGTTGTGTCAACAACTGGATGTCAACCATGACGTCGGGAGAATCTCAATGCTGATTGGCTTTCGCGGCTCTGAGTCACGCGAATTCGCCTCAAAAGTTCAACATTTTCAACTCGAGCGATGAGGCGTTGGCTTCGCGCTGCGCTAAACGCGTCCATCGTGCCACGCTAAACGCGTCCATTGCGGCCGGCGCGAATTCGCGTCTAATCGCGTCTTTGCATTGACTTTGTATGTAATCTTGACGCGCGAATTGGCGAATTCGCGTTTGGTGTGAACGCACAGTAACATGTCTTGTTTTGTCTCAAACAAATATCATTAAACATTACTGTTAATTGTAGAAGTATATGATCTCAAACAGATACTTCTCATCAACATACCATGGAAATGAACTGCATTTTCCGTATGGTTTTTCAGGTGCCTCTGGATCACGCTCTCATTTTTGGTTTAAAATTTGGGGCAGAGAGGACACCCAAACTCGGATGGTGAAAGAGTTGGGTGCCCCAGACTGGCTTCATCATCAAAATAGAGGGGTGCATCTGAAAAAAGGAGAAGTCAATCAACATTTATAGCTGGAAAACATACTGAATATCAACCATATTTTACCAATCTAAAGGACTCATGGTGGGGGAGGCACTACAGCTATTTATGTATCCACATGTGTATGTGTATTAGTGCTCTGCATTACTAAAACATAATACAAATGTATTTTTTGCAGACACCCGGGGCTATGCATACATTATTTATCTGACCCGATTAACCCTCAGGGGTCACTCATGTCGTATACCACATGAGACGACTCTCGTTACTATTTTTAGAATATCTCCGGAAAAAAAGGCTGTATATAACTTGACTGAACAGTGCAGGGTTGAGGTTATACAAGCCCCCAAATGATTCAATACATTACATGGAATTGCATCTTCTGTTTACACAGCACACCCCTTTCCCAGCCGCTTCCTCTGTGGTCACTATGACAGTTCCTCCAAACACTCCCTCTCCCTCTAGCCCCCCCTGCAGGCCCACGACACCAATGCAACTTTTTCCAGCCAACTCTAGTGTGAGACTGTCATGTCTCAGGCCTGTTTTCCCAGAGTTCCAATGTCAGTTTAGACTTGTCTTCCCTTTAGCAAGACACAGCCAGGCAGGGGCGGACCCACGGTACCTGTGGCCACTAGCACCTGCACCCACTACTGCCTCAGCACAATCGAAGTCTATTAAACTGGCCCTGCTGAATGCCTGCGCTGTTACCAACAAATCATTCATTTTGAACGATTTATTTATTTCCAAAGATCTGGATTTTATGTTTCTCACTGCGACCTGGCAAAAGAACAATGAATATGTGTTTATAAACAAGCTCTGCCCGCTGGGATGTTCTTTTATCTGTGCCCCTTGGACCACAGGTCGTGGGGGGGACTGGCAGCGGTGCACAAGGACTGTTTCTCCTCCCGGAGAGTGAGCTCTGGAACTTTTATTTTGAACTCTTAGTGACTAAAGTTGGGCGTGCTAATCCATTTTATTGTGTTTTAATTTATCACCCACCTGGTGTTAATGGCTCCTTTTTATCTGAATTAAGTGACTTCTTAGCTTCCATAATTAAATTTGAGAAAATCCTTCTTCTTGGGGATTTTAACATGGCTGTAAATGACACAACAAACACCTTTGCAGTGACCTTCTTAAATGTCACTGATTCTTTCAATTTTACCCAACATGTCAGCGGCCCAGCACACATTAAGGGCAACACTCTGGACCTGGTTTTCACATATGGATTAAAATTAGACATTATCGGCTCTGAGGAGCTGCTTGTGACTGATCATGAATGTATCCTCTTTAATGTGTCTTTTAACACTGATTGTACGCTCAGAAAGCATGTTATTTGTTCACGTATGTTAAATGACCTGTCTGCCGTGAAATTCTCCTCTGTTTTTAACAACAGCATAGGGCAGCTTTTTGGTGATGAGAGTGATGCCAATTCTCTAGTTCACACTTTTAATTCACATTGTTCCGTTATTTTAGACGAGATTGCTCCTCTGAAATCCCGTACAGTTGCTACTGTTAATTCTACCCCCTGGAGTAATGATGACATTCGCTGTTTTAAATGCAAATTTCGCCGTATCGAGCGCCTGTGGAAGTCTACAAAGCTTCAGGTCCATCGTATTTATTTGAAAGAACACTTAACGGAGTATAACTCAATGGTTAAAGTTGCTGGGCCTCTTATTTTGCTGACCTCATTTCCTCCAATAAGCAGAATCCCAAAGTTGTTTTTGACACTATAAATAATCTTGTTTGTTCAGCCCCCTGTGGTGCCCATTTTTTCTGTTAATGACTGTAACAATTTTCTGTCTTTTTTTTTGGGCTGTAGTCAACCAAAGAAAATCTTGATCGACTAAAGTCTCACATAATTTTCAACTAATCGATTAGTCGTGGGGGGGAAAAAAAATCTGCATGTTATTTTTACTTCTGCGGTGGTATGTCTGTGTCACTCTGCAGTTACACCTCCAAAACACTAGTCGAGGACTGTGATAAGTGCTGTAAAGTTTATTTCAAATCAAACTTTATTCACATTGTTGATTCAAAACACACATTAAATATGGTTTAATAGAGACAATATCAATTGGCTTCACTATAAATCGCAGAACTGACAGATAAACACTTGTCTTTATCTGGACATATTTCCCCTACCAATACAACATGCTAACGTTATTAGCACAAGTCTATGGCGTTTTAGATTGTATAAATTAGCCTAGCGTCTAGCGATCTTTTCCTCTTCTCATATAAAGCCAAGGACAACAGCAGCATGTAACAAAGGTAACTTAACGGCATACAGTTTGGCTCCATTACAACTCACAACATTCACCGACAAAACAACTGTCTTATACTAATCACGTTTTCCAAGCAAATACAACATGCTAACGTTATTAGCGCCAGCCTATGGCATTTTACATTGTATACATTAGCCTAGTGACAAGCAGACATTTCCTCTGCTCATATGAAGCCAGGATAAATCCCGAAGTATAAATCCCTGAAGGATAGATCACTCACATGACTTAAAATGATGTTTTAGTGGAGGCTTTACTGTCTTCATAATTGATTGTTTCTTATCTGTGAAATACAAGTAAATACAAGATTCTTTCCACTGAGGGGAATGGTATCAGCTTACAGAAACAGACAGGAGGTCTGTGTCACCGCGACGCTGAGCGTGAGGGTGGGCGAGTCGCAGGCCGCCACTTAAGCCTGATTTATGGTCGTGCGTTGAATCGACGTCGTAGGGTACGGGGCTACGCAGAAGGCTCGCCGTAGCCCCCGGAGTAGCCTGACGTGCACCTCCCCAAAAATGTAACTACGCGTCGCGGCGACGCAGACCCAGCGCAGACCGGCATGGCTGTGATTGGTTTGCTTGGTAGCAACACATTTCCGGTTTCGTATTTCCAGATTCCGGCAGCCCCGCCGTCTTTAAACATCTTCTGTTGCGATGTAGATGTTGCAGTGTTTTAAGGCCCATATGCCATTATGCTTAACGTTCAATACGGATATGGATACCCGGCCGGAGCCATCTGTCCGTGCTCCGCGTTCATTTCTCTGTGACCAGAAAAGCCGGAAGCTAAACGAAGAATCAACTAGAGACGACGATAACCACTCAGGAAATGAATGTAGCCTCCTACCACTCTGGCAGTGAATTGCACCGTGATGAAACGGAGTGACGGAGAAGTTCAAAGGGTTCACGATGGTGTCACGGCAACCACGTAGTGACGTCATCGATTCAACGCACGACCATAAATCAGGCTTAAGCCGCAGGAAATAATAGATTAATCCTGGAAAGCTGTTGATGTAGCACTTTTCTTCTTATGAAAGTAACATGGCAGTTGTTCGACTAATGAGAATTTGGTCGGATGAGAGCATAGCGACCAAATAATCGACCAGTCGACCAGGAGACTACAAACCTACAGTTTTTGTCAACAAAGTTGCTAGTGTTAAAGCAAGTATTACCCCTTCTTCTGCTCTTCCCCCTGCTCCTCCATTACAGCAGCAAATACTGGATCGTTTCTCACCCATTTCCCTACAGGATTTAACTAAGCTAGTGAGCAGTATGAAGATCTCCTCCAGCCCGTTAGACATCTTGCCCACGTCTCTACTGAAAAAAATTATTGGTTCCATTGGCTCTTCCCTGCTCTATATTATTAATTGCTCACTGGTCTCTGGCTGCTTCCCCTCCAATTTTAAACCTGCGGTTGTCCAGCCGCTTCTTAAAAAGCCCAATCTGGACCCTTCATTATTTAGCAACTTTAGGCCCATTTCTAAATTGCCTTTCATTTCAAAGATCTTAGAAAAAGTCGTTGCTAACCAACTAGTCCCTGCCCTAAATAAGCATTGTACTTATGACAAATTTCAATCTGGTTACCATCAGCAGCATTCCACTGAGACAGCACTTCTTGTCTCATGACATCATGATGGCCTCTGACATCCCAGTGCTGCTTGACCTTAGCGCAGCCTTCAATACTGTGGATCACCACATCCTGTTAGATAGGCTCAGTGACTGTGTTGGCATTTCAGGCAGTGCCCTTGACTGTTCTGCCTCCTACCTCTCTGGTAGAGATTTCTCTGTAGCATCTGGTCCTTTTATGTCCGAGTCTGTCCCCCTTTCTTGTGGGGTACCTCAGGGCTCAGTGTTGGGTCCAATTTTGTTTGCTCTGTATATGCTACCTCTTGGAATCATTATCAACAGTTTTGAGGGTGTATCTTATCATATGTACGCGGAAGATATTCAGCTGTATTTTTAATACTTTAATCCTGACAGTCTGAATGTACTGCATGACTGTTTGTCTGCAATTAATGACTGGATGGTCAACAATTTCCTCCAGCTTAATGCTGCTAAGACCGAGGTCCTTATTGTCGCTCCTGACTGTACTGCTTCTAGGGTGGCGAGCTGTATTTGGTCCCCGAATTCAAATATCCGCCCTAACCTGAAAAATCTTATTTTTAGTTATTTTTGACAAGGCCATGCACTTTGATAAAGACATTCACATGTTGACTCGTACATGCTTTTTCCACCTTAAAAACATTGTAAAACTGAGATTTGTTGTATCACATGCTGAACTAGAAATGATCATTCATGCCTTTGTGTCATCATGTCTGGATTACTGCAACTCTCTTTTCATGTGTCTAAGTAAAACTATTGTTGATCGCCTCCAATTGGTGCAGAATGCCGCTGCCAGGCTGTTCACCAAATCACCCAAAAACTGCCATATTACTCCTGTCCTGGCCTCCCTACACTGGCTTCCTGTCAGCTTCAGGATCCAGTTCAAAATCCTTGTTTTAACATTCAGAGCCCTCATGATCAGGCACCTGAGTATCTGTCTGACCTGCTGCATGTATATGTTCCTAGTAGGACACTTAGGTCGGCCGATCACGGCCTGTTGGCAGTTCCTCGCACTAGGCTTAGAACTAGAGGTGACCGGGCCTTTGAGTCCACATTGTGGAATGCCCTCCCACAGAATTTGCGAGCTACAGCATTGATTGATATTTGTAAGAAGCATCTTAAAACCTATCTGTATAGGCAGGCATTCTTTAATTTGTCTTAAGTGATTTAGTTTTGCAACAACTGTTTCATTTTTTGTGTCTCTGTATGTGACCTGTATGTTTGTATGTATTCTTGTTTGTATTTTAATCCTGTGAAGCACTTTGTGAGTCCTCTCTGTGAGAAGTGCTATACAAATAAATTTTACTTACTTACTTACTTACTTACTTACTTTTTTTACTTAGTGCTAGCTACTAGCTAGTACTGCTAGTGGTAAGTGCCAAACAGAATTTCGTTGTACAGTGTACAATGACAATAAAGTTGTCTAATTCTAATAATTAAAAGACTCATTCCCTTACCACTCTTTCTTTTAGTTGTGCGTGTATTGTTTGTATTCTTCTCTTCTTCTTCTCCGTTGTTTTCTTCCTCTTCTTCGGCGAATAATACACACACAGACTTCCGGTATGGATTGGATATATGGCGGCGCCCATGTCTGCCATCATGTCTGCAGCTGGGTCCCTCTCAAAAAATGACCCACTCTAAACGTTTAGAGATTTTTGTACACAAACTCACCCCTACATTAAACAGTATTTTTTCACTAAAAAACATACTGGACAGGAACCTTAACCAAATAACAGCCTGGTGCAGGTCGGTGAAAAAAAAAAAGAAGCCTTGAGCAAATAGCCACGTGGTTCTTTAAAACGCCTGGGGTCAAAATCGATTTTGTGAAATAAACGCCCGGGCTACTATTTGGAAAAATACGGTATTTACTTCTGCTTTACTACATCTCAGAGGTAAACATTGTACTTTTTACTTCACTACATTTATTTGTCAGCCTTAGTTACTTTGAAGAAATAGATTATTAAGACAAAATATAATCAACTAATAAATAATAAAGTATAATTATAGATGAAAGTACACAGCAGGATCTAAAGCATTTGAAATTAGCTCCACCTTTACCGGCTGCATTATTGAAGTGATTACCGGTGACCTCGCTCTCTGTTGCACCTGATCACAACGAAATGTGCTGCTTGAATGAAACAGAGGATCCAAAACTTGTGTTTTTTGATCAGGAATATCATATCATTTTTTACATCCTTATTGCATTAATTGATATGACACATTATTAGATCCTGGGCTTTTTTAATTATTAGGTCTCTTCCTGTTTTATAATTATATATACACAGCCTGTTTAGATCCAAGGCTAGTCATGAAATATTTGGTACTGACTCCTCAGAGGCCCAGGCCTAACAACACCAGTGCTGGTTGCTGTAGCACTAAACTTGTTTTTGTTGCTGTCCCACAGATGACAGGTCCACGGTGTTACTGACTGATAATGACTTCGGAGAGACCCAGAAACAGAAGTCGTCTACAGTCACCCACACAGTCCACTACCAGTCCCTGTCCCAGGCCACCGGTCCACTGGTCGATGTCTCTGACGCCAGACCAGGAACCAGTAAGTCCAGTACGGACGCTTTTTTTTTTTTTTTTTTTTTTTTAAACAAAAAACATAACGTGCAATTTGTTTTCCAAAATTTTCCTTTTCCAGGCAATCTTTTCCTTTTGTTTTGTGTGTTATTCCTCCATTGATCTGCCTTCTGTTTACCTCTGGTTTGTGCTGAACGCTTTAGTGTTACAACAGTGTCACTGGAGGGTTCAGGAGTTTTGGCCATACTCTGTAACTGGGGCAGAATACCTTTATCCACCAAGGCAGCATAGAATTTCACCTTAAAAGTCTGTTTCTTAGCTCATTTAGTTACAGTTACAGATGCATCATAATGGTCAGCAGTTAACAGCGAGTTATCCTTAGTGCAACGATTAAACACTGCTACAACCAGCCTCAAACAACAAACTCCTGACTAACAAATTACTGCAATCAAATTACAGCAACAAGCACTCAACAACAAAGCCCACAAAACTGTATCTACAGTTACCAAATGCACAAAATGTAACACAATACAACTGGCTACAATCATAATTTACCAAAAAACATCCAACTTAGCCACCGTATCTAGATGTCAGAAAAACACATTAAAAACTCAAAAAGTTTTCAGACAGTTAAGACAAGCCCCCAAATTATGTTACGACCACTAAAGTGGCTCATGACAGAGGGTTCCAACATAATTACCAGGATGAAGCGAATACAACATTCAAGTTATTTTACCACGAGCAGGATGACTATTAAACAAACCAAATTTATCAAACAAAGTCCACCAACAAAAACTGGAAAGAAAAAGAGGGAAAGACACCCAGACAAACCCACAGAATCTGGGCTCTCATTTATAAAACAGTGCATAGGATCCATACTAAAAGTGTATGTGTGGACAAAAGCAGAAAATGGCTTACGCCAAAAAATATTATGATTTATAGAAGGAGCTTAATAATTGTGCGAGACCTGGTGCTGGATTTATTTCCAGACTTTACTAATTTACACAATCCATATATGCAGGTGGTGAACATGTATGTAAGGTGAATGGAGAAGGAAAAGTGTGTGGAAGCCACGGCAATGTCTCCAGTGTGCTCTGTGTCATGTTCATTGCAGTGATTTTACCCACAAGAACTAACTACAGTTTGGCTTCAGTTCACCACCTCACCATCTGCATCTCTGATTTACCCTATCTCCAAAATGTTCGTACACATGAACTTAATGGAGCTTTTTTCCTATCTTTATTCAAGAGAATGGTATATTAATTTGAGAGGATTATTTATTGATTTCACAATCAGATTTTGTAATATTTTCCCTCAAAACCCTGCCCTCACACTCAAATAGCCTCTGCTTGCACTTAGATCTTAGAACAGTTTCTGCTCAAACTGTGTGCTCACACTAAGATACAATGTTGCTTGCACAGACTTCCTGCTCCAGCTTCAGCTCTTATTGCGCTCAAGCTACTTCTGTGCACTCATGGAATTTCTGCTCTTAGATTTCTGCCTTGTGCTTGGATTTTTTTTGTGCAACAACCCTGTCAAAATCCCCCAACCAATAGAACGCCATGTTTATTGCTGACCAATGAAATTATCCCTGCCTCCTTGCAGGCGCACTCGCTTTAGTTTTAGAGCTTCCCGTCCGAGCGTACTCTTTAACCGGGTTCATCCACTCCCGCCCTCTGGGGCTTTATTAAATGTTCTTCCCTTGCTTTCTTGCTTTAGTAGTATATAGTATATAGAAACACAGTTTCCACTGTATATATATATATATATATATATATATATTTACATGCATATATATATATATATATATATATATATATACACACAGTTTCCACTGTGTTTCTGTATATAGTATATAGAAACACAGTTTCCACTGTGTATATATATACATATATATATATATGTATGTAAATATATAAATATACATGTAAGTATATATATTTATGCATAAATGTCTGTCCGGGTCAAATTGCTAATTTTTACTTAATTTCTCATGCTCGCTCCCTTTATCCACTCTCTAGCTCCCTTGACCACTGCTTCTCTTTCTCTCTCTCTCTCTCTCTCTCTCTCTCTCTCTCTCTCTCTCTGTCTCTCTCTATCTTCTCTTTTTTAAAATGAGTCTGGAAGCCATCAGCAAAGCCTAAATTTCCATTTAACGTCATCAAAGAAAGAGAAATGTCCTCTTTCTTTGCTGCAGCGCCCACCCCTGCAGCCTAATGCACAAAGTACAACCGTCCACTGGTGACCTGAGGCTGGTGACGCATGCACATTGAAGTCATGACAGAGAAAAGAAAAGGAAAAAGTTATTCAGTGAAAAACATAGTCTCACCGAGATGCAGCAGCGAAACAAGCGTTTGAAACAGCTGTTCGTTATTTTCAAACAGTCAGTAACATTCAGTAAATAATGAAGCTACCTGTTTCATTACTTTATATTCATGTAACAAATATACAAATGTCAATTAGATGGTAATCTGCATGAGAAATTCAGAAAGAGATAAAAAAAAATCGGTTA
Organism: Epinephelus cyanopodus; assembly: GCA_026686955.1. Lineage (NCBI taxonomy): Eukaryota > Metazoa > Chordata > Actinopteri > Perciformes > Serranidae > Epinephelus > Epinephelus cyanopodus. The sequence continues at coordinate 39,717,914 of CM048924.1, read as the reverse complement.
TAATAATTATCCACTTATAGTGATCAATTTGACCCGGACAGAAGTGATCACTGTAAGTGGTTTCCACTGTACATATATATATGTATAAATATATACATATATATATATATATATTCTATGTGGCTATTATAGTAAAAAATACGGGCACACGTGTGTAAATTAACAGTCCCTTTATTTCAAAAGTCGTAAACAAAGCAAGGGAAGAACATTTAATAAAGACCTGGAGGGCGGGAATGGATGAATCCGGTTAAAGAGTACTCGCTTGGATGGGATGCTCTAAAACTAAAGCAGGCGCGCCCACAAGGAGGCAGGGAACATTTCATTGGTCAACAACAAACCTGGCGGTCCATTGGTTGGTGGCAGAAATCTGAGAGCAGAAATTTCACGAGTGTACAGAAGCATCTTGAGTGCGAGGAGAAGAGCTGAAGCTGGAGCAGGAAATCTGTGCAAGCAACATTGTGTCTGAGTGCAAGCACACAGTTTGAGCAGAAACAGAGTAGATCTAAGCACAAGCAGAGGCTATTTGAGTGCGAGGACAGGGTTTTGAGGGACAATATTACACAATCTGAACATGAAATCAATAAATAATGCTCTCAAATTGATATACCACTCTCTTGAATAAAGATAGGAAAAAAGCCCCATACACATGGGTCAGAGTTTCCCTACAGGTTCCCATTCTCCTGTCAAGTTTTGTTTTTATGGAGACCTTTGCTTGGGAAGTGACGTGCACCTCTTCCCTTTAGCCTAAATCACCAAAACAACTCAGCCCAACTGAAATAAAGCTACAAAACAGGACAACCAGTCCCACCAAAAAACAGAAATATAACAAAAGCAGAAATCTAAGAAATAGTTGTCACCACACTGCAGCTGCTGTCAGGGCTGAACACTGAAAGAGAGAGTGAGCAAATCCCTGCCCCCTCTTTACAGATTTCCCTCAATTAGAGGAAGCAGCTTCACCTAAGAGTAAGCAAACACACAAACATCAGTCAAAAAAGCATATGCAATGTACAACATAGCCAACAGGGGGGGGCATGTAACATTTATTATAAAATGAAGCAAAGCCTACAAGCTAGTTCAGGCAACTCAAGTCACCGCCACACTCACATAGCATATCACACTCAACATATAGAACAGTGTATCAAGCACACCCTTTGGATCATGTACTTAAAGGTTGCCCATACAACCAGAAAGCCAAGTTTTTAAAGTAGTTTAAATCATGCATTGTTCACAAGCTTTCAGTCTTCTTTTCCTTCACTGCCCTCACTGACACACTGCTGCATATCTTGGCACATAACCAGCACCTGTATATTAGATATTATCTTCATTCCCCACCACCTGCTGTGCTGAGCTTGATGTTTCTTTGTGGGGAGTGATGAGGCCATTTATATGATAAAAAATTCCATGAGTTAACACCTTTACCTTGTTCTAATTGCAATGGATATACACTTTGTAATAGAAATATAGGACACATGGTAATTATGGTTAACATTTTGGCAGTTATGTTAAGAAGGAAGTTTGAGTCACTTGTGCTCTAGATTTTTATGCCTCCACACCAGTGATAACCTTAGCCAGACAGAATATGTTTTCAGGTTGTCCATCCTGTACCATCCTTGTGAACAGGATATCTCAAGACTGACTGGGACTCAACAGTGAACTGATGAATTTTTGGTGGTCAAAGATCAAGATTACTTTGACCTTGTCGTCTCATTCTCATGAACGTGATATCTCAAGAATGCCTCTAGGGAATTTCTTCAAATTTGGTAGTCAACCACTTAGGCTCAACAGTGACCTGATTGGATTTTGGTGGTCAAAGGTCAAGGTCTGTGCGACCTTGCATCTGTCTCATTCTCTTGAACATGATATCGCAAGAACACATTAAGGGACTTTAAATTTGGCACAAAGGTCCACTTGGACTGAAGAATAAACTGATTAGAATTTTGTGGTTCAAGGTCAAAGGTCAAGATCAGTTTGACCTCATAAAATATGTTTTTGGCCATAACTCAAGAATTCATATGCTAATTATGAAAAAACTCCACACAAATGTCTAATAGGATAAAATTATGTGATGGCATTTTATATCCAAAAGGTCAGCTTCATTGTGATGTTATAATGTTCTATAAAAAACCTTTTCCAACCGTTACTCAGCATCATATATCAGGAACAGAAGGGGGGACATTTGGTGAGATACTGAATTGGTGACGCTAATCTTGGGTGTCCACCTTGAAACTGCGCTGATTGTATAGAACTTCTGTGAAGTGAAGCATTCATGTTTTCACAGATATGGATATAAACTTTAAGAGAAACTGATGTGTGGAGGTATACAACAATGGGCTGTAATTCTAGTTTTTGTTTCATTTTTTCAGTATATCACTTTCTATTCCTCCTGAATGTCTCACATGATGGTATGTCTGTGTAACTTGGTATGACTTTTAGTTGGAAATGTGTGTCCAGGTAAGAAAGATGCAGGTTTTCAGAAATTAACTGACATTAGATGCAAGGAATTTGTTACCATTGCCATTTGCTATGATAATAGTTTTGTCATGTCCTGCCACAAAGAGAGAGTTTAGTCATGTCCTTGCCATGACCTGCATAAACACCCTGCGCTCTTCTCCTCATTCTCAGACCCTACTGCCCGCCGCACAGCCAAAGCTGGCCCAGCTGCTCGAAACCGTTACGCCAGCCAGTGGACCCTGAACCGCCCACACCCCCCAGTCTCCTCCCACACTCTAAGCACTGACTGGAGATTGCCCACTCCCAGAGTTGCAGGCTCTGTTGACAAGGAAAGTGACAGCTACAGTGTCAGCCCATCTCAGGACACAGGTAAGCAACAGATCTGGCTACAGCTGCTTTATAACAGCTGTAACAGTATATCACTACTCCTCATCCCTAACAGCAAACCCATGTCAGTTGTCTTTATCTTAACAAAGTTACATCCCAATAATTCTGCCACTAACTCTTGACACTGATCCCTCCACTAACCCTGGCCCATTTCCAGACCGAGCACGGAGCAGTATGGTGTCGACAGAGAGTGCGTCCTCTACCTATGAGGAGCTCGCCAGAGCTTACGAGCACGCCAAGATGGAAGAGCAGCTGCGCCACGCTAAGTTCACCATCACCGAATGCTTCATTTCTGACACTTCCTCAGAGCAGATGACAGCAGGCACCAATGACTACACAGACAGCCTAACCTCCAGCACACCGTCTGAATCTGGCATCTGCCGCTTTACTGCTTCCCCACCTAAGCCTCAGGATGTCAGCCGGGTCATGAACATGGCTGTGCCCAAGGCCCACAGACCGGGTGAGGCCACAGATCTTTTGCAGCCTGAAGCTCAACAGCTATACCTTTGTTACAACTTAACACTAATCCCTAAACTTCAGCATCCTGTCTAACACTGATATCCAACCGTTAACTGTGACTCCAATGTAGTGCTGCATGATTTCATAAAAATGTGTGATTGCGATTTTGGTGGACAATATCGCGATTTGCGATTGCGCTTACAATATAATAAATAAATGGATCATGAGTCTCCTTGCTTGATTCAGTGTTCCCCTACCATTATATTAGGGGGGCACTGACCTGACCTGACCTGACATAGTGTTATGGACAGTGTGTAAATGACCATCAACAGACTGCTGATGCACAGTCAAACAAGGCTCTCACACAGCAGCGCAGCACGACACTGTACACTCAGTTGGAGCGGAGCCGGTGTTGCGTTCAGGCATTGTCACGTAAATGACAAATTCCAGCATTTGAATAGGCCATTACACAACACAGCAGCATGTCAAGTGGGCCAAACCCGAGCAAAATTGCTCAGTTTTTGTTTTTCTATAGTTTGTTACGCAGTCTGTCATTTCCCTGTGTCTGAGGTCTTGTCGTATGACGTGACACTTATAAATGTTTGTGTAATTGTGCTTTGTTGTTGTTTTATGAGGCTCTGGTGGCTTTCAGTCATCTCTTTGTCTTTAACATTACATGGCTGGACTTTCTCTCGCATGCATTCTTCGTACTTTTCTGTGTGTTGATATAGATTGGTCGTGTTGCTGTAAGACGCAGCGACTTTAACTTTTAACTTAAGTTTTATGCAGCACATCTTTCTGTTCGACGTTGCCGTACCTGAATCCAAAGTATCGCCATATAATAGGCATTGGGTTATTTTTCGCCACCAACTCAGCCTCTTTTTCGTCGTGCTCATGTTATTCTTCAGCGTCCGTGTTAGTCACTGCTGCACGCTAGGGCTGTCAAAAGCACCATGAAATTGAGTTCGAATATTTTCAAATTAATTTAGTAGAGTTCGAATAATATTCGAATTTATTATTAATTTTTTTCTTAATTTATTATTATTATTATTATTATTGTTATTATTTTATATATATATTTTTTTTTTATTAAAAAAAAAAAAAAAAACAACACAAATATAAATAAGATTCTTATTGCCGGCGCAATATGAATGTGACACTCGGATGAAAACACCCGTTCTGACTGCAATGTTTGGATACTTAAAGGGGAACTTCGGTATTTTTCAACCTGGGCCCTGTTTCACCATGTGTATGTGTGTGTACGATTCATAGGTACAACTCGTTTTAAAATTGGTTCAGTATTGAGGGAGGCGGATGCGGCCGGCAGCCGCGAAACGAGTTATAACGGCAGATGTGGGGGCAAATGTGTTCCGTATAAATTTGCGCATTAAAAGTGTTTTTTTTCGCCACAGTCCGGCTCATATGTCCAGCGTAATCTCTGTCAACAGCATGCAAATCGTCTGTCTTGCCTTCACTTCCTCTGGGCTGTGTAGCGACATGTCACGTGACCTGTTGCCGGAGGTAAACAGACGAGCCATGCTCAGAGCCGGTCAGAGCGCAGTTGGTTGTCCCGGAGTACAGTTGAGAGTTTTGCTGCATCAGCTGAAAACAATGGTTCGTGTTTGTGCTTATCCGACTTGCAAGAACAGGATGTCGCGCAACACCCCGCACAGCTTTCATAGGCTGCCTTTGTCGGACGGCGAGATGCTGAAGCTGTGGCTAATTGTGCTACAAATGGATGCTAACACTCCTGTCCAGACGCTGCGCCTTGCAGACCATCGCGTCTGCAGTGCACACTTTTCCCGAGATGACTACTGCCAGCCCAAGAGGAGAAGACATCCAAGTCATCTCGGGAAAAGTGTGCACTGCAGACGCGATGGTCTGCAAGGCGCAGCGTCTGGACAGGAGTGTTAGCATCCATTTGTAGCACAATTAGCCACAGCTTCAGCATCTCGCCGTCCGACAAAGGCAGCCTATGAAAGCTGTGCGGGGTGTTGCGCGACATCCTGTTCTTGCAAGTCGGATAAGCACAAACACGAACCATTGTTTTCAGCTGATGCAGCAAAACTCTCAGCTGTACTCCGGGACAACCAACTGCGCTCTGACCGGCTCTGAGCATGGCTCGTCTGTTTACCTCCGGCAACAGGTCACGTGACATGTCGCTACACAGCCCAGAGGAAGTGAAGGCAAGACAGACGATTTGCATGCTGTTGACAGAGATTACGCTGGACATATGAGCCGGACTGTGGCGAAAAAAAACACTTTTAATGCGCAAATTTATACGGAACGCATTTGCCCCCACATCTGCCGTTATAACTCGTTTCGCGGCTGCCGGCCGCATCCGCCTCCCTCAATACTGAACCAATTTTAAAACGAGTCGTACCTATGAATCGTATACACACATACACATGGTGAAACAGGGCCCAGGTTGAAAAATACCGAAGTTCCCCTTTAAGTGCGCCTGTAGTTTTCCACCACAAGAGTGGACCCTGTTCGACTCGTAGTGGTGTCTCATTCTGGTAACGTTTCATCTCTTCTTCAAAAAGGGTAGGCAGGGAAGCAGCAGGTGCAACACTCTCCCTGTATGTCTCCCCGAACACGTCACACATCGCGGACAGCGCAGTGGGTGCTGTTGGTGTAGCGGGCTCCTCCGTCCGTGCCTCTCCCTCCGTCTCTCGCCGGAATTCCACTGGATGCGGGTCCGTTGCGGAACGGCTGCGCTAGTTATCCGCTGCGTGCACAGACACAACCAACACACATCCGGTGGAATTTGGGGGTCTGCGTCCCTCTCTGGCCTGGCTTGTGCGCGAGCCATTTATGCCCGAACGGGATTCGCCGTGATATACAACGTTATTAGTAGTATGAATTATTAATGATATTCGAATTATCAAATGTAGGTTCAAACTTATAAAAAATATATATATTCGAATATATTTCGAACTTCGATTTTTTTTTTTGACAGCCCTACTGCACGCCAGGTAGTCATGTGACCATACGTGCTGCACACACCAGGATAGCTGGTGGGCATAATGTCAACAACCTTCACACACTACAAGAGAGGTAGTCATGTTCACAGGCACACACGTTAACATTTAGTTACATTAAATCACAAATCGCAGCCTTTTATATGGTTATGTAATCGCACAGCCTGATATTGCGATTACAACTGCGATTAGATTAATCGTGCAGCACTAATGCCGACAGTGAATCCAGATGAAGGGTTGCTGAATGTATTCAAGCCGATGATTCTCTCAGTTAAGTGTCAAATGTAACTAAGTACAAATTTGAGTACTTTACTTGAGTATTTTCTTTTCATACTATTACTCCTCGACTTTTCAGAATAAAATATTGTACTTTTACATTTATCTGACTGCTTTAGTTACTAGTTACTTTACCATTTACTTATTAGAATTTTTCCATTAAGAAATCATGAAGAGTTTATAAAATATTATGTTTTGTTATAAATTAATCTACTAAACAGTTTATACAGGTACAGCTGAAACAATTAGTCTATTACTCATTTAACCATTTGACAGAAAACGAATGGGCAACTATTTTGATAAGTAATTTTCTATTTTATGTTCTATTAATTGTGAGTTTTTTGGGTGTCTTTTTTTAAATGAATGAATTAATGTTACATACACTGAAAAGTATATTTCATGTCTCCATCTGCTGGTGGGCTATCATGATAAGACTATGCATGTATGATTTGATGTTAATTTCAATACTGAAGAGACTCGATGATGACTAAAATAAGGTGGGGGAATAAAAGTGGATTTATTGATATTTGGGATGAACCGAATATTCGGTAACCGAATATATTCGGCTGAATATTGCAAAAAAATACACATTCGATATTCGATGGAATAAGTGAAAAGCAAGGCCGAATAATAGCGGCGTGTTTTGAAATGTCGGCAGTGTGGCTATATTTTACTCCGTCCGTCACCGCACTCGCATTTGCGACTAAAAATAGTTTTGTGCGGGCAAAATAAATCATTCAGCAGCTGTGTGAGTACAGATTTCAACCAGCAGCAGAAATGAAAGGTGAATCCCGCCGGTTGTGGGTTGAACAGGGGTCACAGACACAAACAGGAATAGGTATTCCTGTTAAATACGGCGGTGCCTGATAACGGCTTACCAGCGACGGAGAAGTCCAGCTCCAGGTGAATAACTTGTTGTCATGACTGCCCAAAAGTACCTGAACAGCCGAGCCATGTACTTTTGGGCAGTCATGACAACAAGTGACACGTCACACAGTATGTGACGTGTCAGAGGAAAAACGAGCTGTTCACATTTCTCTCTTTGTGTCAGTAACGGCCCACAAATCTCACCGCACTTTAGGGACTGTTCTTTACTTATGAAGGAACTTGTCAGTGGAGGAGGGTGGCTGGTTGATTTTTATTTTATGTATTTATTTTTATTTTGATCCCCCCCATGTTAATCACTTATTGATGCTGTTTTTGATATATGAATAAGTCAATAAGTAATTTATTCCTTTGAAATATCATTGATGTATTATAGAAAAGTGATTTATCTTTTTATAAATGACAAAAGGCACATATGCCTCATTTTTGCTGTGGTATCGTACTGTGGGTCCCAATTTTGGTACCGTGACAACACTAATCTGGAGGGGGTTCATCTGCAAAAACTAATGAAAAACTAAAAAACGGCATTCGGTACTCGGTATTTGGCCAAGCGTTTAATATTATTCGGCTGCGGCCACAAGTTTTCATTTCGGTGCATCCCTAATCAATATCGTTATTGGTTATTGGTCAAATGAGTTGTATATAACAGATATTGGCAAAAAATCTAATATCATGTGCCCGTACTTAATAGAGATGCTAAAAAGATGATCATTTTAGATACAGCATCCCCAGGCACTGTCACTGACCTTCTGGGCTTATTACTTGCTTAAATCCTTGCTTATTTTTACCCTTTGGAAATTGTTTAATTACGTGGACAGTTTCAACAAAGCATTGTGACACTAACAAAACTTTTCTAAATAACAATATTAAGAATTATTGCTCATTCGGGCACACTGATGATTATTGATTAATGTTAACTTAATTAAAAAAGAAAAATAATTTAACTCCCCGCTCATTAATTAAGTTTACAAGTGGGGACTTTTGATATTTGTAAATGTAATGTGCTCCTGTGTGTGTACTGAGACATAGAAAAACAGGCGATGACGGTGCATAAAAAAATACTGCAGTACAGACATGATTTATTTATACTTAGAAATAGGCATATAACAGTGATATTGTAAGTCTAATTGAATCAGCAGTGAGTGGGATAAAGGGTGGAGGGTCTTAAATTAGAGGTCAGTGTCTGAGTGAGGACAGAGGAAGACAACTTTCATGTCTCTATTGATTTATTGCTTTGATAAGCTGACATGCTGTATTGTCATCACCTATGGAGGTGAGTAAAAGAGATGCTCTCATTTTCAAAACAAACAGAGTCAGCTTCATGTGGAATGTGGTAGTCTTGACAGCTGTTTGATGCTATTTGAATTCTTACATTTAAGATTAAGGTTAATATATAAAACATGTGAGAGAGTTGATGTTTGGCATGCGTTTTCCCCTGTGCCTAACTTGGATCTGTGTGTATTGTCCTGCAGGGGGCGAGTTGGTTCACCTTCCTCCGTACCTGCGCATGGACTTCCTGTTAAACCGAGGCATGTCCTGCTCGGGGTCATCTAGGGGGACAGCTAGTGGGGAAAGAGCAGCCATGGGTCAGGCCTGTCTGGAGCCCCAGAAAAGTCGCTCACTGAAGCGGCCCTCTCGCATGGCGCCCCCAACGCCCACAGAGGCCCCTCAGGCCAGCAGGGACCCAGTGGCCCAATGGCAACCCGGCTCCGCAGCCACGCTCCCCCACAGAGAGGGCTCAGAGCTGGCTCAGGCTGCCAAGCTCAGCACCTCCCAGGAGTCCCTGCTGGACTCACGAGGACATCTCAAACAGAGCAGCAACCCCTACGCAAAGTCCTACACGCTGGTATAACAGCAGGGGCAACTAGGGTGGGACTAGAACTCACACTGGACTTAACACTCAAGTGCAGTAAACTGACTTTCACCACACAGTTCTGTATATATGTCCCCCCCTCCAAGGGCAGGGTCACTTTTACTAATCTCTTTTTATTCATTTAGAGTGTTCTTTTATCTTGTTTGTTCCTCTCTTTTTTTTTCTTCTTCTTTTTTTTTTTTTTTGGTTTCACTTGAGAAAAAAATTCACTCACGGAAATGACTCCAGTCGGAGTTTTGCCAAACTGATTAAGTAAAAAAGCATTATTATTTATTCTTGATTATTGTTAATTCTTTATAATTAATCAGTGATTATTCATTGTTAGTTGTCCGTTATTAATCATCATTCATTATTGATTACCAAATTATCTATAATTACCATTAATACACTGTTTTTTAAAATGGAAACCCGGACATCTTTTTTTTTTTGTTAGTTTTTTCTGGAGTGGAAGATGACGATTTGGAGTCATTTTTTTCCTATGGAATATCCGTCTGAAACTCAGATTGAAACTTGGGAGAAATCTTGGAATGAAAGCAATTGACACCAGTCCAAACTTTTCAGCTGCTCTCAAATTGTTACTTTTGGGGTTTTTTTTTGTTTGTTTGTTTGTTTTTTGAAGGAAAAAAAAAACTATTTCCTATGGATGCATGGGGACTGACCAATTAAAAGACGATAAAGATTACGGTCATGGCTGGACAGCCCAGTCAAGCATTTTGTCACACTATGAAATGATCCAATGTGAAGATTTATTATTCTTATTACTATAAATATATATATAAAAAGAGAAATCACTTTTATTTGTGGACATTACAGGGGAAGAATTGATTTGGTTAATAAAGTCCTTAGTCATGTTTGCACATATCTCGTTTTAATTAGGAAATGGAGTCTCTGTTGATCTTTCTCTCTGTCCCATTCTCTGATGGTGCAATATAAAAAAAAAATATAAGAAGTATATGAAAACTATTGCTCTATGCTGTGCTGTAATGATGAAAATTAACTATGTTGTAAGTATACTTACAGGGCCGGACTCACTCCAGCTATGTATTCAGGTGTAGTTTACCACTGCTTTTTTGCCAGGGTGGTAAATCACGTTAGCTAGATTAGGGAGGGTTTAGAGAACTAATGGTTTGCACTTCACAACACCCCGACTCAAGTGTGTCCAGATAGATCCTCTTACTCTCAGTGCACTAGGTAGAGTCCTCAGGGCTCTCACTCTCCTCAGTAGATCCACTGTTGCTGCATTGCAGTAATGCTCCTCTACAGGGAAAAAAACAAACAAAAAAAAAAAAACAACAGCAACAACATGAGACAATCCAGCAGAATCCCCCTTCAAACCAAACCTATAATGTCTATGGGAAATATCTAAAAAATGTGGTTCTACATAAGAAGCTGTTTTTGTTCCTGTCTACCCTGGCCCATTTCTGTTGTTTCTGTTCCTTTGAGTTAGCCTGAAGGGAGAAGAGTTTGATCCAAAATGCTGTGAGGTCATTCTGTCAGTTTGATTAGTTTCTATGATTAACTGTCTTTATCATGATTATACATTTTAATGAAAAAAAAAAAAAAACATGTCACTTTTCATTTTTAACATGAGTGTTCACCATGGTGGCACTGGAATAAAGTGAAACTAACACAAAGTTCAAATTTGATTAATAAAATGGCTGTTCCCCAAAGTGTCCTCCACGACTTTGCCATGAGTGACTGATGGTGGTGTGGAGATGAAGCAGATGCACAGAGAGCTGGTCGGGGCTCTGCTCTCTGGCTGCTTGAATGCTTAATGAATCTCAGCAGGAGACCCAGATCCTTACCTTATTTTTATCTTGACAGCAGTGACACGTCCTAAAGGTAGTCAGCAACATCTTAGCATGTCTTTTTTTATGTTGGTCAATCCTATCATCTTCTATTATTCTGTAGCTTCCATGCCTGCTGGTAGCAGTGTTAAGCCCTATTTTCACCAAGCAGTCCACGTCAGTTCAGTTCAGTTCATTACACATTTTTTCCATTTCCACTTTGAAAAGAAATTGCGGATGGTAACAACGGAACAATTCCTTACCAGCCCCATTTTTGGTCACTCCTCTGTTGGGATACCTAGCATACTGATCCAGTTCTAAAGTTGTGGCTGGTTTTGAGGTTTATATAACCTCTGTTCATACTGTGGCAGGCCTCAAATGTATTAGTAAACTATAACTGTAAAATGAAAGGACATTTTTGCTGCCTCTGACTGCAGGTGTAGTCTGAGAAGAAAAAAAAGGAATTCACTGGGCCGACTGTGGGCAATTTTTCAGGTGGGACATTTACTTTTTATGTTACTCATTGAGTTGACAACATGAATCCATCAACACACCTTAAATTTTAGAGTTGTCAAAATAGCATGTTAATTTCAATTAATTAATCACAGAAAAAAATAATACGTAAAGAAAATGAATGATGATTGATGGTGTTCTGTGGTGCCCTTTGACCTGGTACATCATCGAAGGCCACAGTGGCTTTGTCACATGATGGAGGCGGACAAGAAGACACTGCTTGGCCCTGTGAATGAAACATTTACATTTAAAAAATGCCCAGATGGAACTGTTGATAGGAGCACTGTTCTCTGCCATTTTCTGCAGCAAAGAATTTTCATACTATCTGAGTAGGCTACTTCAAGCCTGAAATATCACTGCAACGCAAAACATTTCACAGCAAACCCGGAGGTCCAAGCTAGCACAGCCTCTGATGCTAGCGCAAGCAGCCAGTCCCATTGAGCCACACTCAACCAGGGGCCTGTATCACAAAGCGAGATCAACCTTTCCTGGGGTTACCCAGACCTATCCTGGGTTGACCAACCCGAACAATCGCAATCAGGATGATCGGTATCACAACGGTGGATATCAACTCGGTAACTCAACCCAGGGTTGCTTTATCAAGAGCTGTGAACACGCACACAGCGGACCAATCACAATCATGAGAGAAGCGCAGCGTCACTGAGCGTCACTGAGCGTCCTCACAGAGCGCCATATGTGAGGAAAAACAAAGTATTTCTCGTGAGGATCAGAGATTAATTCTACTAAAATATGAGGAGGAGAAAAGCAACATTACAGAAAAGGCCAACACTGTGGCAGCTGCAGGAGGAAACATGCGTGGCAACGCATAACGGGATGAATAATGTTTAGTTTTAGTTTAGATTAGTTTATTTGCCCATAATGTTAAAAACAGACAGTATAAAATTTACAAGATTAAAAAAAGAACAGTGCCAGGGAGGTTAGAAGCCACTAAAAGCTTATCAAAGAAATTCCCTTGTCAAAACATTAATGAAATCACATAATAGAGAAGAGAAAAAAAATGGGTCAGGAAAGAAGAAATAGAGGTGGAGAGAGGGAAAAATCAAGACAAAACAAGGTAGCAAATAAAATTATGTGTAGATTAAATTACTCATCACTGGTAGCTACAGTACCTGTACCTGTACATCTGACACTGATCACACCCTTGAATCCCATTAAATCAATGCTGCACAGATGACCTGCGTGTATTACAATTATCGTCTAACATCATTGCGTCTGATAAATTGGTCTTCTTTGTCATAATGTTATATATGCTACAATAAAGCTTAAAGTTGACGCCCAATTAAATCATATCAACACCAAATTGAATCAATCATCCTGATATTGAGCTGTGTTAGAAATTAACAGCTGCGCAAAAATATACCTAGTCTCCCTCTTTAAAAAACAAAAAGGAAAATCCCTCAAACACCATGAAGTGTAGACATGATAGGCTACTTTTCCAGCAGCAAAGCTGTCAATTAGGCCCATTATCTTTAACAGAGATCATTTCCTCGAACAAGAAAAAATGTTGGCAGTGGCACTAATTAATGGTGATATTAAGTGTCCACAAATTATCAGTTTCTTTCTTATAAAGGGGTGGGATGAAATTTCAACTTCTTTCCACTCCATTTTGAACAATCTTTTCATTGTCTGTTGTTGTTGCTTTCTTTTCTTTTTTAAAGTTCAAAATAAACTTTCAAATCAAAATCAATCAAATTAATTAAACTCTTCGTCATGACTGGGCTGCATTTCTGTCAGCGGAGTCATTTTTTTTCCGAACAGCTGATTGGCCAGTGGGTGGTGCTTTTTATAGGATCAGATTCAACCCTGAACTTACCCTGCTCCGGAGCAGGATAGCCGTTCAGAATAAGTTACCATGGTGATCTACCCCGATAAGAACTGAACCGGCTTTGTGAGACTGAAAACCCAGGGTTAACCCTGAAGTTACCTCGAGACATTAATCCTGCTTCGTGATACAGGCCCCAGCCGTTCAGACGCAAACTGAGTAAGTCTACCTGTGATCAACTAACTAACAAAACAAACTGCAGACTAGTTAAGGTGGTAGAGGTTAGGGGGACAACTGTGTTTAAAATCCAGCAGCTTCACTTTGACACATCTGCCAAAATTCATTTGAATTGAATTTTTTTTTTCATCCAGATTATGTGAGCATATACTGTAATCCTCACTTGGAGAAAAAAAAAGTGAGTAAAAACAACCCTGCCTACATTTTTTTCTCTCTCAATTGAGAAAACCTAATGGTAGCCACAAAGTAAGGACAAACACAAACACATGAAAATAAAAACAATCAAATAAAAATAAGCAATAGTTGTAATCACGAGTAGAATATAGAATGTACTGTCTTTTATTCACTTATTCCGTTTAATTTGATACCCCGTAATTATGACTCCTGACCACCACAGTATTGATATTGGGGCCCAGTCTTGTACAAAAACCTCCAGAGTTCTTCTCAGCATGTGATTGTCTCTCCAATGGTACGATGGACACAAGTTTTACATGCCACATCGTAATGTCAGGGGGCTGTTCATCCAACCGTTTTTGTAAAATTGTAATGTGTACAAAGTATACAAAGCTACTAAGGATGAACCTATACCTACATTTGTAGCTGTAATCTAATCCCAGTACAAAATGATGTGGATTTAAAGGTATATCAATCCCAAATATTTTCTTAGTCTCTCTTTGGACTGACAACCAGAAACTGACAATTTTAGGACACAACCACTTGAGATGATTGTCAGTGCCACAACTATTTTTACATTTTCAACATAATGATGAGCATGAAGGATCATATTTACATTGGACAGCTGGGGTAATTTTTTAATCTTAATTTACTTTTATATACTTTATTAATCCCTTAGGGGGGAATTCAATGTTTTCACTCTGTTGTCATATACATATACACACAGGCCCGAAATGCACACACATATGCACAAACAGGACCTTTTACATGCATTAAATAGAGAGATGTCAGAGTGAGGGGGCTGCCCATGGACAGGCGCCCCGAGCGGTTGGGGGTTCTGTGCCTTGCTCAAGCGCACCTCAGTAGTGCCCTGGAGGTGAAACTAGCACCTCTCCAGCTACCGGGGACTTGAACTAGCGACCCTACGGTTCCCAAGCCAAGTCCCCATGGACTGAGCTACTGCCATCCAACATGCAGTATGTGAATAATCGTATTGGGTCTCATTGGATTTGTTAGAAAATGTAATTTTCTTTGCATTTAACAAAATTTTTCTCCACATGTCGTCATCCAGATGGGACCCACAATCCTCACTCCAGCATGTTTGACTGTTGATAGTAGGAATTTTAACAAACATATGGTCATAAATATAACTAAGAAATTTCTTTTTTAAAGAAGAAGCTTTCAGTGATATTTTTTTCAGGTTGATTAATGTTCAAACCACTTTTATATAATTGGTGTGGATTGGATATAACTCCTAAACTATAAATTCATTCATTCAGATCTTGTATTTTAGAAATGCCAATATCATTCCATGCTTTAAAACCCATATCTGAACAAGACAGTGCAAAATCAGGATTACATAAAATAGGTGTCAAAACAGAATATTGGTCCATAATTTCAAAATACCTATGTACTTGATTCCATGTTTTAAGAATATTTCTAACTGTAAAATTATTTTGTTCCCTCATTATTTATAAAAGGCAGATTGAAAGGGTGGGCTCACATCCTTATTCTTCCAAGTCCTAAAAACAAGAATTAATGTTTTTTTTTCAATCAATTCAGTGATGTATGTTATCTGTGAAGCCTAGTGATGATATATTATATTAGGAAATGCTAATCCCCCTTGGTCCAGCAGTAACTGCAGTTTCTCCAGTTTATGTCTGGGGGACACAAATTTACAAATCAAACTATGTAGTAATTAAAAAAAAAAAAAAAAATTAGCTGGAATATAATTCAGTAACATCTGCACTGGAAATAATAGCCTTGGTAGAACATTCATCTTTATAATGGCAACCCTTCCAAGCAATGATGTAGATAAAGGGCTCCATCTTAGAAGATATCTTTTAACTTCCGTCACCATGCAGTCTAAATTCATTTTTACCAAGTCATCAAAGTTACAAGAAACATAAATACGTAAATATCTGAATCCATTAGGAGATAATTAAAAAGGACTATAAAATGCATTTCCTGCGGAACATGCGTGTGGATGCTGAATGCTGAATTGAGTCCAAGACCATGGCTGAAAATGCAGAAACAGTAGTAACAGCAGAAGTAGTTGTAGTAGTTTAGTAGTAGTAGAAGTAGTAGTAGTAGTAGTATTAGTAAAAGCATTTTGTCAAACATATATATTAGGCAATGTCATTACTTAAGTCCTTACATTGTTTAAGTGAAAACAACGGCATGACCTCAAAAGAGGAAAGATACTGAAATGGTATGTGTTTGAACCTTTGTGGAATGTATTTTAAGACTTTGTGTAGAAAACCATTGTCCTTAATGTTTTTACAAATATGAAGCAGACAGGTGACCTCAAAGCAAATACTGTATTCAATTACGTAATTATTTTGTAAAACAACAATTTTGTAGTCATTCACACAGTAATTAGTATATTTTTCAAAATGTAGTTGTACTATCAGCAAGAATAAATTAGCATATGTATCGATGTAATTCCCTTTGACACAGATTATTAGGTTGGTAGATCAATCCCAACTGTAAAACAATAAAATAACAGTTTAGTGAAGTCACCAACAGACGATAATGCTCTGCAGTTAGGGACAGGAAGTAGAAGGTGGAGTGGTAGGGGGGTGAGGAGGGTAAGTGAGACAGATAGAGAGAGAGAAAGGGAGATTTTCAGTTCACTTATCAAGCTCATTTTAATTATAAGTACTTTTCAGGTGGACAATTTAGTTCCTTAATTATCATTGAAGTCTCATGATTTTTTTTTAATTTTCCAGGACCTTAATTTAGACTTAAAAATATTTTTAAGTTGCTTAAAGGGACATTGTATAGCATTTTCAGATGTTTATGTCTGTCTGCATTCATAAATATGTCATCATTGGTGTATTATTATTATTATTATTATTACATTTTATTTATAAAGTACTTTCCAAAGTTCTCAAAGTCATTTTACAGGGTAGATTAAAAACACATCCAAAAAAAAAATAAAAATAAAAAATACAGTAAAATACATCAAAGACAAAGAGGAATAGCAATGGGAGTGAGAACAAGTAAATAAATAAATAAATTTTAAAAAAGTAGCTAAACATTAAAAGCAGAACGGAACAGGTGAGTTTTGAGCAGCGATTTGAATGATGGGAGGTCAGTGCTGTCACGGATGTGTTTTGGGAGGGAGTTCCAGAGGGTGGGGGCAGCAACGGAGAAGGCTCTGTCCCCCTAGGTTCAGTGCTTGGTCTTGGGGATGGTGAGAGGATTGGCATTGGAAGAGTGGAGGCTGCAGGAAGGGGAGTAAGGGTGGAGCAGGTCTGTGAGGTAAGAGGGGGCCTGGTTGTGGAGGGCTTTATGGGTGAGTAGGAGGAGTTTGAAGTGGATGTGTTGTGGGACAGGGAGCCAGTGGAAGTTCTGAAGGACAGGGGTGATGTGGTCGTGGGAGCGGGTGTGAGTGAGGAAGCGGGCGGCAGAGTTTTGGATGTATTGGAGTTTATTGAGGAGTTTGGAGGTTGTGCCATAAAGGATGCTATTGCAATAGTCAAGGTGGGAGAAATGTTTTTAAGGTGAAAGAAGGCTGTTTTAGTGACTTGTTTGATGTGTTGGTCGAAGGAGAGGTTGCTGTCGAAGATGATACCAAGGTTGCGGCAGTGAGGCGAGGGGGACAGAGTGGAATTGTCGATGATGAAGTGGAAGTCTTTGGCTGTTTGGGTGAGGGAATTTGGACCAATTAGGATCATGTCTGATTTGTCACAGTTGAGTTTGAGAAAGTTTGCTTGAATCCAGGATTTAATTTTAAAGAGACAGTTTGACAGGGTTGGAGTGGGTTAAATGGGTGATGGATTTAGTGGAGATGTATAGCTGGACATCGTCAGCGTAGCAGTGAAAACAGAGACCATGACGACGGATGATTTGACCAAGGGGGAAGAGGTAGAGGATGAAGAGGAGAGGACCAAGCACAGAACCATGGGGGACGCCTTGGGACAGGGTGGCAGTTGAGGAGGAGCAGTTGTTGATGAAGATGAATTGTTTTCTGTCAGTGAGATAGGAATGTAGCCAGGTGAGGACATTGTCAGTGATGTTGAGGAGGGATTGCAGGCGGGAGAGATCAATGATCAATGATCATCAAGGAGGATGAGGATGGAGAGTAGGCCGGAGTCTGAGGTGAGGAAGAGGTCGTTTGTGACTTTAAGGAGGGCAATTTCGGTGCTGTGTTGTGTGCAGAATCCAGATTGAAATTGTTTTAAGAGGTCATTATTGTTGAGGAGGGATTTGATTTGTGAGGTGACGACACGTTCAAGGATTTTTGAAAGGAATGGGAGGTTGGAAATGGGCTGGAAATTGCTCATGATGTCAGGGTTGAGACCAGGGGAGTGGTTAGAGAACTGTAGATGGTGTCAATTTTGGCTTGAAAAAATGAGAGGAAGGAATTGCATTTTTCAACAGTAAATGAGTTTGAAATATTGTCACCGGGATTAAAGAGTTTGTTTACAGTGGAAAAAAGAGCCTTTTGGTTATTGGAGCCGGTGTGAATGAGGTTGGAGTAGTAGGTAGAGTGGGCAGTATTGAGGGTGGTCCAGTAGATCAAGAAATCCAGAGGCATGTTTGCAGTTAACATTATCAGCATGGTAGTTGAAGTCGCTGAGGAGAAGAACAGAAGGTGAGATGGCTGAGAGCTGTGTAACAAAATCAGAGAAGTCAGAGAGAAAAGATGGATTGGGCTTGGGAGGGTGGTAAATAACAGCAGTGAGGGGGAGCAGGGCCGGGGAGTTTAAAAGCAATGTGTTGGAACAACTGAAAGAAGGGAGTGGATATGATGGTGGTTCTTAGGTCTCTCTTATGGACTGAGGCCACGCCACCACCTCTTCCAGTGAGACAGGGCTGGTCAATGTAAGTGTATCGGGAGGGAGTGACGTGGTTGAGTGAAAAATAGTCCAGATGTTTGTGCCAGATTTCCGTGATGCAGAGGAAGTCTAGGTTGTTGTCAGTAATGAATTCGTTTAAGATGAGTGCTTTGTTGTTGAGTGAACGGGTGTTTAGCAGTGCCAGTTTGAGGAAATGCTGCTGTGTGATTGGCTGTGAGGAATGGGGGAGCTGGCGGAGGTTGGAATTGGACCGTTTCACATGTTTTGTTGAGAGGTTGCATTTGTTCACAGAGTTGAACTTGTTATAGATACGGAGGGGTCTGACTGAGATGATAGACTGCAGCCGCAGCAGGGTAGGGA
Source organism: Epinephelus cyanopodus (assembly GCA_026686955.1). NCBI lineage: Eukaryota > Metazoa > Chordata > Actinopteri > Perciformes > Serranidae > Epinephelus > Epinephelus cyanopodus. The sequence goes on along the minus strand of CM048924.1, from coordinate 39,698,937 downwards.
CAGTGACAGAGCAGCAGCAGGATGGGACAGTGACAGCTGGGGCCTGTAGGGGGAGCTGTGGCAGGAGGAGGTACCCAGAGATGACACCAGAGAGCAAGAAGGAGGTAACGGTGTGTGGGTAAACACTATTAGTCAGTCACGTGGGTAGCTTTGCACAGCGTGCTGTAAATTGGCAGCTAACATTTGGCTGCCCAGCATATTGGGATGGAAACCATCACTTTTTAAAAAGGACTGTCAGCCCCAGAATAAATTAAAATTATCGATGAAGCCCACATTGCGTGTCCTGCAGGCGGATAGGAGCCAGGTGTGGAGGCAAAGGATTCTGGTGAAGATTCCACTCTGCAGCCGAGAGGAGAGAGCGGCCCGCTGATAAATACTGATTTTCCACAGGTGTTGAGATACTGAAAAAGTTTGTTGAACTCAGCTTTGGTGATTTCTGACTGACCAACATGGATAATAATTCTGTGGACAGAGGGTGGTAGTGAGTGTAGCAGGTCGGGGAGTTTTGCCAAGATAACAGAGACTGTGGCTCTGGGGAAACAGTGCATTACCGCATTGAAGAAACGGATGTTTCTGGTGATGGAGTCACCAACTATTAGGGTGGAGGAAAAAGGGGGCGCGGAGATGCTGACAGTGGACTCACTGGGCTGGGTGATGGGAGAGTGGATTTTGAAGAAGACTTAACAGGCGATGGTGAGGTGGAAAGTGATGGATGGGCAGATGGGCGGACAGAAGCACAGTGCGGTGCCGTTGTAATCTGTGGTAAGGAGAGACGGCAAGACCCGAGGGAAGAGGAGTGCTTAGGATTTACTGGAGGGGGGATCCGAGTTGGCAATCTGTTTTTGGACTGCTGGGTACATGGCGGTGAAGCTGGGGCTTCTCCAGCTAAGAGAGGGAAGTCATGCAGATTGAGGATATCATATCTGTTCTCCAGCTGGATGCTATGATGCTGTGCATAAGGGGGGGGGGGGGGTTATCTCTTGCCATGAGGAGCAACCAGGGACCAGGATGCAGGCTCGCATGGAGTGAAGCTGGGCAGGAACTTGAGCTTGGCCCCCTGCTGTATCCAGGTGTTGTCCGGTTGGTGTTCGGAGAAGGGACAGCAGTGGCTGGACTGGGAGCGGTGACATCAGACGCCAGGGGAGAGGCAGCATCAGCAACACGACAGGTGGCAGATGGAGACTCAGATTGTGCAGGACCGAAGATGATGGTATCCATTTGCAGCTCAGCTTCATGAATCTGATGTAGCGAGGATATACATTCAGTGATCCTCTCAGCGAGGCGGGTGCAGCTGACACAGCCGGGTGGAGAGGTGAGTGGAGCCATGGGGAGGCCAGTACAAGTGCTAAAAGGTAGGGTTAAGCCTGATTTATGGTCGTGCGTTGAATCGACGTCGTAGGGTACGGGGCTACGCAGAAGGCTCGCCATAGCCCCCGGAGTAGCCTGACGTGCACCTCCCCAAAAATGTAACTATGCGTCGCGGCGACGCAGACCCAGCGCAGACCGGCACGGCTGTGATTGGTTTGCTTGGTAGCAACACATTTCCGGTTTCGTATTTCCAGATTCCGGCATCCCCACCGTCTTTAAACATTTTCTGTTGCGATGTAGATGTTGCAGTGTTTTAAGGCCCATTATATATATGCCATTATGCTCAACATTCAATACGGATATATGGATACCCGGCCGGAGCCGTCTGTCCGTGCTCCGCGTTCATTTCTCTGTGACCGGAAAAGCCGGAAGCTAAAAGAAGAATCAACTAGAGACGACGTTAACCACTCAGGAAAGGAACGCAGCCTCCTACCGCTCTGGCGGTGAATTGCACCGCGATGAAACGGAGTGACGGAGAAGTTCGAAGGGTTCACGACGGCGTCACGGCAACCATGTAGCGACGTCGTCGATTCAACGCACGACCATAAATCAGGCTTTAGAGGCAGCTAGCAGGAAGGGCACGGGCACTTACACGCAGGGGCTCCAACTGGAGCCCACAGCGACGAAATTGCTTAGCAGAAGTGACTCACAGAAAGCACAGCACAGGAGAGGACATCAGCAGCGGGACTTACCAGCACGGGCCCTACATTGGGCCCGGTGCAGAGATCAGGCTTCAGGCTTTGGAAGAGGTGTTAAGAAGCATCTAGACACCCGGAGAGTCCTCGACTGGATATGCTCCAGCTGGTGGTGGCTAGCAGCCTGGTTAAAACAAGGCTAGCACTTGTTGGTGCGGCTATGTTGCACAGCTTAGGTGGTTTGATTAAAATCTTACATTTTGTCAGGCTGATGTTTAAAATCCACGGACCGGATAAAAGATACACTGTTTAAAAAGTAATGTCTAAAACATGAGCCGTAAGAGGATTGTAGAATTTGTTAAAAAAACCAAACAGTTTTTGAGTCGTACAGACGGAGGACTGAGAAATGGTTGTGTTTCCATTTACCTCCACCAATAATCTGACTTATTCTCGTAAAGGGAGAATTTTGGATTTGCTTGAACACTGGGCGGGTAAGTCATTTGGGGGGTTCCATAACATTCCGCCAGCATGAAAATACATCCGCCGGCAAGGGACAGGGAATAGCATTTTCGTTGAGAGCCAGGCCAGCACTGCGTGACTGAGAAGCCAAAGAAGAGGAGCAAGAGGAGCTTTGCTACTATTTCAGAGCCTGCACTACTGCAGCATAACAAAGTCCCACTCTTTGAGTATAATGCAGGATCATGCATATGCAGCATCATGGGAGACGGAAACCTCATCGCCAAGAAAGCGCAAAAGGGAATCAAAAAGGACATGTGACCGACAAATTAAAAAAACGAGGGTCAACATCAGGGTAGCCTTTCCCAGGTGGAAAGAGCACTCAGCATATGGACTGTCACACATGGTGTCCGCTACTGTATCTGACAATAGTTCAAATTTCATCAAGCTTTAAAGCTGCCCTGTGAAGTTTTTACATATAAACCAATGTCCGTTACATTACAGCCACTGCCAAATGAGTTATTAGGATGATCATTGAACGCATCTCCACCACACAACAGTCTCTGATTTGCTTAGAAGCTCTATTGCCTCTGAGGAGCGACATTCCCACGCTGTTGCACAGGAAATGATGCATTTGATGTAGAGTTCAAAGAGTGCATGTGCAGTTGGAAATGTCAGAGACGACGAGGGTAGCAGAGGAGCTACTGAAAGATGTCTGAAAACCCAAATAAACAGCCCAAGAAAGCTTCCAAAGCCTCTGGAGCTGGTCCCACTGGTCCTCCCCAACCTCCACGACATTCAGAAGAAGGAAAAAAGGCAAAATGAGAGAGTGACAAACGCAGAAATAAAGCCAGTTTCACACAGAGCGCGCAAAGTGCAGACCTCCACCGACGAACCCATTCATTGTGTATGTGCTACCGTGGCGCAAGAGCGCACTGCTCTGCCGCCGAGCTGTCTGATTGTAATGAATCACCCACGAGCAGGAGACCAGAGTAGCATTTGGGAAAAAGGCCCGTTTATTTGTGCACTCCAAAAACTCCAGTAAGACTCCAGGGGGGTAACACATAAAAGTCTCCGTCCCAGACTCTTACTCTTACAGCGTAGCACACACACTTAATACCCACATACTCACTTACAGTACCCAGCGGGGCAGTCTTCCCCCTCTCTCGCTCCACCAATCTCCAACCCGCACACCGACTAACAGCTGACTCCACTCATACCACACTCACCACTGTCCCAGGGTCGCTACGGTATATTTGTTCATAGCAAATAAAACAAAAAATGAAAATTATTGGGTGGTAAATAGGTGTGTCATTTAGCTTTGTGTGGTGTGGGAGCGTCACTCGTATTGCCGACGTCATTGAATGGCGTACGCTGACTGTTATTGTTGCAGTACTCGGAAAAACACGGCAGATGGCACAAATGGGCAAAACTCCACAGGGCAGCTTTAAAGATGTATGAGCTTGCTGTGTCAAATTCAGATGAGGAGGGGAGTGAAAATCAAGATGTGGTGTTCACAGATGTTCAGTTCAATTTTCTCTACCCCCTCACTTGAGATGTCAGCGAACCCCGAGTCCAAATCAGTGTACAGAAGTGCAACTGGGAAGTGTTCTGCCCTCTGGACTAAGACCAGCCATTTTACTGTGGCCTCTGAGCTTGTTGTTGAGGATATGTGTAAAAGAAAACTCATGGTGCCGAAAACAACAAGATGGAACTCATTCCATGATGTTCTGTCCCACATCACTGACATTTCCATCCCAGAGTTGAACTCCCTCTGCAGTCGACTAAGAATTAAAGACTTCACTGAAGGGGAGTATCAGTTCCTTAAGGATACTGCGCAGCCACTTACTGTGGCTTTGGACATATTGCAAGGTGAAAATAACTGCTACTATGGCAGTCTCCTGCCAATGCTGGAGATTTTGATGTCAAAGTCACTGGCACTGCAAAACGGGCTCTCCCGGATGACAGCAGGGCTGCCAATAGTGCCATAGTACAGGTAGGTCTGTTTTTAATCATTTTAAATCTGAAAGCCAAATACATTGTTTGTTTTGCTATCATTTTTTGTAGTGAATCCACATATATGTTACAGTACCTCATTAACTCACATGATGCCTTGTGCTGAGCTATGCAGCGCAAATTACACTTTCCATAGCCAAGCTCATCAAATCATTCTATATTGCATTCACAGCATCAAAACACGATTTGGGTCAGTGTTGGACAGCAAAGATGCTCTCCTTGCAGCTGTCACACTGCCAAAGTTTGAAGTGTGGTGGCTGAAAGAAGAGGAGAGGAGAGATCCTTCAAGGACACTGCTGACCACCGAATGCAGTGCTTCTCCTACGCTGAGCAGGATCTAAGTACGCCAAAGATCCCCACCTCCAGCAGTCATTGACTATTTGAAGTCAGGGTCAGAGATGAAGATTGTGAACCGTTTCCCCACAATAAAGACTATATGTACGAAATTCAACACAGCGACACCCTCTAGTGCACTGGTGGAGAGGCTCTTTAGCCTGGGCAGTTTTGTGCTGACTCCAAGGAGGAAGAGGTTGTCTGACAAACAAGAGAGACTTCTCCTCATGAGGTATAACCACTTCTTTGATAAGCATGTCTAGTAAGATGGAAAAATGTGCTGTAAAGCCCACAGTTCAAATTACATTTCATATGCAATGTTGTTTTCCTTTGAAGTCTCATCATCGTCTGATATGATGATGAAGGCCAGTATCTTATTTTATTTATTGATATTAATTTGAATAAATTCATGTTTGCATTAGATGGTTGGAGGGACAACTTCTTTTAAGTTATGTTGTTGTATTGTAAAGAAATTCAGTTTGACGATGCTTATGGCCTCAAAATAGAAATAGACATTTAATGATGATAAAAGTTTGCAATGAAAGTTTTAATCATAATTTTATTTTGAGACATTTTGCATACCGCCAGCACTGTAGCCTTGGCTTTTTCTGTGAAGTGCTGTTTGGGCTGATTCTCACAACTTTGCTGTGGGCTTTGTTGTATTAATGAGGGCTCCTCCTTGGGGCACATATGGGAATGGGGGTCAGTTGGTCAGCCTGGGAGATGGGTTGGGGTGGTCTGGGCGCTCCGGCATGGCTGGGCGCTCTTGATAGGCCAACCATGGATTCTGCTGCTTTGGATACAGGGATCTCCAACTGCTGGCCATGCTCTGCACCTATCTATGTGTTGTAAAGGATACTGTATAGTTACATTTACTTCCCTCTTTTCCTCCTTTTCCTCCTAATTGCCCCGTGATATAAATAACCTATATATGTTAATCAGTTGATTGTTAGTATGGGCTTGGTCACAGCAAGGTTTTACCTGAATCTATTGCCAATTATTTGGTTATTTCTTACCCTGAATTGGCTCTCCCTCTATACGATCTCGTATTCCCCTTCCAGGTTCCCCTTCATTGGCTCATATAAGTTTATATTGTCAGCCATATTCTCACATATGTCCGTACTGTCAATCATGGTCTCTTATAAATTATTGCTCAATCTTTTGGGTGCATAGGGTCTTACCCACGGTTCATCTAGTTCCCACAGTTCGCCTTTCTTGGGGAGCTTTTCCTGCAGTTGTATCAGCTTAACATAACAGCAGTCCTGTGGTCGCTCTCATGGCCCTTCTAATCAGGATCTGTATTAGGGAAAGGACGCTCCAGATTATCAAGAGAATAGTCAATAGAACAAGCCCAAATATTACTCCTATAGTCCATAAGGTTTTTCCAACAGCAAACTTTTCTAACCAATCAAGAATTGATGAGGTTTTAGTGTTCCAATTGGAGTGTTGTACTTGTTGGTCTCCTAATCTACGTATGTTTTCTAAAGCTTGAGTCAGGTTGCCATCTTCGCCTGTATCCATGGGGATGGCTGTACAGCATTCTTCCCCTATTACATCACAGACACCTTGGTCTGGGGCTAACGTTGTTTTGATGACAAGTCTGTTCTGCACAGTCATTAGGGATGTAGCATGCAACTGTTCACTCACACCCTCCAGTGCTACTATAGACCAATTTATGAACCTGTGTTGATTGTACCACAAATAGTTCACCCAGCAGCTATTACGTGCTATGTATTGGGCATTCATTATGGTCCCTACAAATGGCATAGCACCTAATCCTCTACCTGTCCCTTTCCAGTCATCTCCTATGGCCTGATGTTCTCACGGGATCCCTTGTGGCACCTGGTCCCATGTGATGTATATTTTCTCATCCTCTGGCCAGGGTTTTAGGCCCCCGATTGATCTACATACCCTCTCATCAGCCAAACTTATTATAGTGATTGGTCCTGTCAGCATGACTGGCACACAAATTCCAGTCCAATTGGCTGGCAACATTGCTTTTACTTGTCTATCTTCCTCGCACATCCAAAATATATCTGCCAGGGGATCCGTACCTTTGCTAAGTTCATAAATCCAAATCCTTTTTTTTTAGTGGTGCTGCTTACCACCTGGTGACATTGAATATTAGCTTTCTCTACAGTTTGACACACTTGTGCGATGCAAGTCTGATTAGTTTGCTTATAGGTGGCACTTTACCACCGGCATTGGATCAATTGTTCCACCTCGAGCGTATTGTTGCTGCTAGTGGAATTCTCTAACCAATGTTCAATGTGCCCTCAGGCTACACAAAAGGGAAATACAATATCTTGAACCAAATGCACTACTGGTGGTATTTGAAATTCTTTTATAATTTGCTCAGGAGCCCCTTTAAGGCAGATTTCACCATTATTGGGATAACTGGTTTTCCCTGCCGCCGTCCACATAGTACACTGTGCAAAATAGGAATCTTGTCGTTCACAATCCTGTATACCTGGGAGGGGCCTAACTCTGGGTAGGCCTAATTTTCTGTGGCAGTCTATGCACGAGCTGTTGGTTACCTGTTTGGCAGAGTACTCTAACCACTGATAAAACATATTAGATCTCCATGTGGTAGTTCTAATGAGTTTGGTGTCTTGTGCTGACACATTTCTGGTTGTTCTGCGGGGTTCTGGTTTTAGTTTGAGCCATTGCTGAGCCATTTCTCTGGGTACTGTGTGCCCGGTGTCTACATTGGCACATCTTTCATTATCACACCAGACTCTTACTGTCACCATCCCTTCTACACTACATTGTGGTCCTATAGACTGGCCATGCAACCTAACATTTCCTGGACCTTCCACCAACACATCATCATAAGCATGTGACTTATAGTAGATCAGCTGCACTATTTTTCCGCTAGGCATCTGTCCTTGTGTTACAGCCATGGATCCTAGTGCGAGTAAACAATAGTCAATCTGCCCCTGATCCTGATTAGAGCTTAGATTCTCTGCCTGAGTCCCAGCCCGGCCCGACCCGGCCCGCGGGCCCAAGCCGGGTCGGGCCGGGACCCCCCACCCTTCTGACGGGTCCAGGCCGGGCCCGAGAGAGAGAGAGAGGGAGAGAGAGAGAGAGAAATATGCCCTATTCAATAAATGTACATGCAATAACAAATTGTCATTAACTTATTACGCTATAAAAAAAAACGATGAAAATATGGACCTACCCATGTTTAAAATGACCTGTTGAAGTGAAAAGAACGAGTACTGACAGGAACAGACGAGTGGAGTCGATGTTTAACCGCCGCTGAGAGCACAGGAGAAATGCGCTGCCTGTGTGGACAGCCAAGCGCCTGCTGCGAGTACACGCAGGATTTCCACGGCACTAACGCGCTCGGTGTGTCCTTAGCGTTAATTATAACAGACAACTTATTGAAAAATGTCGGGTTTAAATCGGGCTCGGGCCCATAATTACAGTTAATTGGACGGACATAACGAGCATGGGCTCGGGCTGGAATTCAGCCCGATCTAAGCTCTAATCCTGATCGCTCTGTTTGACTCCCTCACTTGGCTTCACCCCTGTCATGATAAGCAGTAATGTAGCACTGCAGCTATAATCCCTGCCTGAATCAATCAATCAATTTTATTTATAAAGCCCAATATCACAAATACAATTTGCCTCACAGGGCTTTACAGCATACGACATCCCTCTGTCCTTTAGACCCTCACAGCGGATAAGGAAAAACTCCCCCAAAAAAAACCCTTTACCGGGGAAAAAAAATGGTAGAAACCTCAGGAAGAGCAACTGAGGAGGGATCCCGTCACACTATCCAGGCACCGTTGCAATACGAGTTAACCTGAGAGACAGTAGAGCACAAAGGCTCCGGAGAAGAAGCCGAGTTAGTGACATCCAGAATGGCCGAGTAAACAAGATACAGTAATAGGATACGAGAGAGAGAGAGAGAGAGAGAGAGAGAGAGAGAAGGTGCCCGGTGCATTATAGGTGGTCCTCCGGCAGACTAGGCCTAAGTCAGCCTAACTAGGGGCTGGTACAAGGCAAGCCTGAGCCAGCCTTAACTATAAGCTTTATCAAAGAGGAAAGTCTTAAGTCTAGCCTTAAATGTGGAGACGGTGTCTGCCTCCCGACCGTAGCAGGAAGTTGATTCCACAGGAGAGGACCTGATAGCTGAAGGCTCTGGCTCCTGATCTACTTTTGGAGACTTTAGGGACCACGAGTAACCCTGAGTTCTCAGAGCGCAGAGTTCTGGTGGGATAATATGGCACTATGAGCTCTCTAAGATATGACAGAGCTTGACCATTTAGAGCTTTATAAGTTAACAGTAGGATTTAAATTCAATTCTGGATTTTACAGGGAGCCAGTGCAGAGAAGCTAAAACAGGAGAAATATGATCTCGTTTCTTAGTTCCTGTTAGTCGTGCTGCTGCATTCTGAATTAGCTGGAGAGTTTTTAATTATTTACTAGAGCTACCGGATAATAGAGAGTTACAGTAATCCAGCCTTGAGGTAACAAAAGCGTGGACCAATTTTTCTGCATCTTTTTGGGTCAAGATAGGCCTAATTTTTGCAATATTACGCAGATGAAAAAATGCAGTCTGTGAGGTTTGTTTTAAATGAGAATTAAAAGACAAATCTTGATCAAATGTTACTTCGAGGTTTCTTACGGTAGTGGTAGAGGCCAGAGCAATGCCATCGAGAGAAACTATGTCATCAGATAAAGCGTCTCTGAGTTGTTTGGGGCCAAGAAAATTAACTTCAGTTTTGTCTGAATTTAACATCAGGAAATTGGTGCTCATCCAGGTTTTTATGTCTTTAAGACAATTATGAAGTTTAGTTAATTGATCACTTTCTTCTGGCTTCATCGATAAATACAGCTGTGTATCATCCGCATAACAATGGAAATTTATAGAGTGATTTCTAATGATGTTACCTAAAGGAAAGCATATATAGAATAAATAGGATTGGTCCAAGCACAGAACCTTGCGGAACTCCAAAACAAACTTTAGTACGTACGGATGATTCATTATGAACGTCAACAAATTGAAAACGATCAGATAAATAAGATTTAAAACCAGCCTAGTGCAGAACCTTTTAGGCCAATTAAAGTTCCAGTCTCTGTAACAGAATTTCATGGTCAACAGTGTCAAACGCTGCACTAAGATCTAATAAAACAAGTACAGAGACGAGTCCTTTGTCTGAAGCAATCAGAAGGTCATTTGTAATTTTAACTAGTGCTGTCTCAGTGCTATGATGCACTCTAAATCCTGACTGTAATTCCTCAAATAAATTATTATCATGGAGAAAATCACACAGCTGGTCTGCGACTACTTTCTCAAGGATCTTTGACATAAAGGGAAGATTAGATATTGGTCTATAGTTGGCTAACACCTCTGGATCCAGGGTGGGCTTTTTTAGTAGAGGTTTAATTACAGCTACTTAAAAGACTGTGGTACAGAGCCTGTTAATAAGATATATTGATCATATCTAATATATGGTGTTAACTAAAGGTAAGACCTCCTTGAGTAGCCTAGTTTGGGATGGGGTCTAGGAGACACGTTGATGATTTAGATGAAGAAATCACTGCGGTCAATTCTTGAAGAGAGATTGGGGAGAAGCAATCTAAATAAATATTAGGTGTTACAGCTGTGTTAGAGGTTAGAGAGGTACTATCTGAGGACAGGAGTCATGAATTTTGCCTCTAATAGTTAGAATTTGTCATTAAAGAAGCTCATAAAATCATTACTGCTAAGGGCTAAAGGAATGCAAGGCTCAATAGAGCTTTGACTCTCAGTCAGCCTGCTACAGTGCTGAAAAGAAACCTGGGGTTATTTTTGTTTTCTTCTATTAAAGCTGAGTAATAGTTTGCTCTGGCATTGCGGAGGCCCCTCTTATAAGTTTTGAGACTGTCTGCCCAGATTAAACGAGATTCTTCCAGTTTGGTTAATCGCCAATTCCTTTCAAACTTTCGCGATATTTGCTTTAATTTACGGGTTTCAGAGTTATACCAAGGAGCGAACTTTCTTTGTTTTGTTAACTTCTTTTTAAGAGGAGCTACAGAGTCGAGTGTTGTTCACAGCGAGCTTACGGTGCTATCAACAAAGCGAGGGATTCTGTGGAAAGACTGTTAGGTTATCAATTTCAATTCCATACGTCAGAACTAGATCGAGGGTATGGTTAAAACAGTGAGTGGGTTCATGTACACCCTGACTGAAGCCAATGGAGTCTAATAATGAGATAAACGCGGTAGCCAGGGAGTCATTATCAACGTCGACATGAATGTTAAAATCGCCTACAATAATAACTTTATCTGATTTTAGAACTAGACTGGATAAAAACTCTGAGAATTCAGATATAAATTCAGAATACGGGCCAGGAGCACGGTACACTATAACAAATAAAAGTGCTGCGAGGGTTTCCAGGTCGGATGTAAAAGACTAAGAACGAGGCTTTCAAAAGAATTATAATCTAGTTTTTGGTTTAGGGCTGATTAACAGACTAGAGTTAAAAATGGCTGCAACTCCCCCTCCTCGGCCGCTGCCTCGAGGAATGTGGGTATTATTATGACTGGGAGGAGTGGATTCATTTAGACTAACATATTCATCTTGACACAGCCAGGTTTCAGTGAGACTAAGTAAATCAATATGATTATCTGATATTAATTCGTTTTCTAACACTGCTTTAGACGAAAGAGACCTGATATTTAACAGTCCACATTTAATTCTCCTGTTTTGTCTTTCTGTCACAGAAGAGGTTTTAATTTTTATGAGGTTGTTTTGCACAATTCCTCTTTGTTTAATTTTAGATTTAAATAATTTAGGTGGTCGGGGGACAGACACCGTTGGTATAAAACTATGGAAACTATGGCTGGGTAAGTGAACTCGAAGCTCAGAGAGGCATATAGGACTGCAGCTCTCTGTCCTGGTCTCAACTCTGGGTTGTCAGGGATTTAATTTGCTAATAAAACTTTCCAGGTTCCTAGAAATGAGAGCAGCTCCATCCAAAGTGGGATGAATGCCGTCTCTCCTAATGAGACCAGGTTTTCCCCAGAAAGTTTGCCAATTATTAACGAAACCCACATCGTTTGCTGGACACCACCTGGACAGCCAGCGATTAAATGATGACATGCAGCTAAACATGTCATCAGAGGTCAGATTAGGGAGGGGTCCAGAGAAAACTACGGAGTCCGACATCATTTTTGCGTATTCACACACCGAGGCAATATTAATTTTAGTGACCTCCGATTGGCGTAACCGGGTGTCATTAACGCCGACGTGAATAACAATCTTACTGAATCTACGTTTAGCTTTAGCCAGCAGTTTTAAATGAAGTCCTCCTCCTATACTAGTCAGGCCTCCTACATCTGAACTTCTCTGGCCATATGGCCTGCTGGTCTGCTGTTTCCTGTTCTGAGCCTGCATCTCCTGTGTCTGGACCCCTTGTGTCTACTCCCCTTGGGGTGGCCTCGCCTTCCCCTTGTGGCCCAGAGGGAAGTATCCTCCATCTGGTCCTGGTTCGGAGTATAGGTCTCTCCGGGTTGTTAGCTCTGCAACAGTGGTTAAGATGAAACCAAACGTCCTTACCGTCAACCTTCAAAGCTGTTGAGGTTGCTAATACGACCTTGTATGGACCTTCCCTTCTCAGCTGGTCCCACTTTCTCTTGAACACTTTGACGTATACCCACTCTCCGAGGAGTATCTTCTGAGGGTCCTCTGGGATCTCGACTCGTCTGTCCTCTGTGGCTACTTTCACCTGCTGGAAGATGGCCCTATGGATACGGGTTAGACTTCGAAAATAGTCAAATATTTCACTTTGCAGTTGCTCCAATGGGGGCCCTTCGTAGGGACCCCTCAAATACGGTATTGGCATGGGTCGACCCGTAAGCATTTCATGCAGTGTTAGATGCGTGATTCTGCTAGCTTGTGAGCGCATTGACATTAGTGCAAGCGTTAAAGCATCCACCCAGTTAAGCTTGTCCTCTCTATCTGCCACTATTTTTGCTATTTTTGTTTTCAGAATCCCATTTACTCTTTCTACTGTTTCCCGGCGCAGCGCAGGGTGGCGCAGCGTGGTGCACAGTGGTGAACCCCATGCAGAGCTAGTTTCAAGCAGTGCAACCCAAGGTGCACTCAGTTTGGTAGTTCGGCACACCTAGGTGCACTGAGATGGGTGTGGCGGCACAGCAGGGGGAGGTGTCGACAGATCCAGCTTGATGCAGTGACAGTTCCATGCCAAAAGGCTTCACCGAACGTATAAAAGCTTGCCAACTGAAACCACGTCTACTGTCAACGCAGGTGGAGCTCAGCCGGTGTAAGCCGAAGTTTGGCTGACCGGCGGGCAGTATGCACACGTCACCAAAACCTCACAGGCAGGTTTACAGAATGTCAGGCACATTAATAATGCAATAAATACCCACAAACACCACTATTCAATGCAACTATCTGCAATCAGCACATAAATCTCTATCTCTATATCTCTATATCGACTGTCCCGTCACATCTGATGTCAGATCAAAGGGGATTGGCACCGTTTGGCACGCATAATGAAATCCCAGCCTGATTTGATTAACACAGCTGCAAACTAATGAGTTCACATCCCTCTCAGCCAAACACAAACAGCCACAGCATCAGATAGACAGTATATATTCAGCATCTGTCATCTTAGAAAAGTCAAAAGAAAAGAAACAGAGTGAGACTGCGAGAGAGAAAGAGAGAGCACGCGTGCACGAGAGAAACACATTGATTTACAATTGTGGTGACCTCCTCCCAGGCTACCTTTGCATCATCAGCCTGTGGAGGTCTGCTCGCAGCTCTGTATATTTGGACACTGCGAGCTTGGGCCTCCTGGACCAAAACATCAGTTTCCTCCTGGGAGAAGTTTGGCCGTCTGACATTGCTGCTCTCTTCTGCCACGGGGAATTGAATAAACTCTCATTACACCTTCGCGCGGCGCATTTAAGGGCAAAGAGAGGGGCTCATTTGATTGGTGTGATGTGTGTAAAACTCACTCCACGCCTTCTCTCCTCCCTCTTTCCGACTTGCGCCTGTAGGAGAGACGGAGGTGGGATAGAGGAGTAGCTGTGCCAGCGCGCACGGTGTGCCAAACTTACAAAATCCGCCTGACCACACCCAGTTGGCAAAGCGCAGGTGTGCTGCGTCTCCGCCGCGCCTGGTCTCGGGAAGACTTCTCGGCAGAGGAATGTTGCAACTGTTCTGTGATTTGATCGGGCTGTGGCTGTTGCTTCTACCCATCGGCTGTATCTGCATATGACCACCAAGACATGTCTCATTCCTCTTACTCTGGATTGTGCTCCCATGTCTATGTAGTCATGAGGTGTTTGAAAGGACTGTCTGGAGGTGGCATATGCGTCAGTGGGGCTGTAAAAACTTTTCTGATGTTGTATCTCGCGCAAGTCTCGCATTCGCCTAGTACTCTATCTACCGTGGCTACCATGAATGGTGACCACCATGTTGCTTGCAATTTCCGTAGGATCTCCCCCCCTTGCGCAATAGTCATTACCATGCGCCCAAATTATAGCAGGTCGCAGCAACAGTTTTGGTAGTACAAAATTGCCATGACTATCTCGCCAGATAGGGCGTAAGGTGAAAACCGTATCGTTTCATCCCGTTCCGACAGAGGGGCACTAAAAATTTTTTTACTCAGTTACAAAGATATATTGGTCCTGAGCTAGAGGAAAAAAAGTTCTCCATTTATAATCCTGCCGTTTTTTATAAATCAGTGTTTGAAATCGGTACTACTTACTTTACTCGCGCATTGATATTGTTGTCGTGTGTGCTGTGGTGTGAGTCACTTGTAACCTGCTGGGCCAATAAAACAGCGAAACATCCAAGATGTCTGCGCTCATGGATCAGTCTTCCAGCAGTTCAGAGGATGAAAACACGGCGAAAACCTTTAACAAGCCATCAAAACATGCTATATGCACATGATATCTATAAAAAATGAAAAGATACAGGATTTCACAGCAAAACGGTGGGACACGTTCAGAAACTGCATTGAAAGATGGCTTTGTTTGAGTGGTGAGAGCAAGACAATAGCTGAAACATATAAACACTGTATCGCTATTGAGTTTGACAATGTTCCAGAAGATGCTGGGTTTCATGCGACATGCTACAGACGATTCATTGATAGAAAGCGCTTGGATTCAGCAGAGAAACATATTAGAGAGCATTCAGATGTTAATGAAACACAGGGAGACGAGTCTGTGCTAACAGGTGATGCCAGCAGCACCTCAGGATCAACAAGTGAAACTCCGCGAAAGAAACTCCAGTCCAGGATGGGTCTACCTATTGTTTCCTCTGGTCGTGTTCTGCCTGCCTTGTGCATCATATGTAAGAAAGTAGATAAATACATCAACATGTCAGTAAAATGCACAAAGGATCAACTTTCATTGGCACAGACATTATCAGCAGGTGGTTACTCTCCCTCTCTCTCTCTCTCTCTCTCTCTCTCTCTCCCTCTCTCTCTCTCTCTACTATATATACACACAAATACAGACAGACATGTAATTATCTTCATTCTTTAAAGGTCTATTGCTGAAAGCTGCCGAGATGAAAGAAGACACTGGGATTCTTTTGCATATTAAAGATCAAGACTTTGTGGTCACTGAAGTCCGATACCACAAGTCCTGTTACTGTCAGTACACCAGGTTCTTGACCAAGTCCACTGCAACAGTTACTGGGACCACAGAAAAAGAAATGTGAGATAAGATATTATGTGATCAATGTAATAATTTGCTCTGACTGCACATATCTTGATATATTGTCTATAGATATCTTTTGCACTACTCTCTGCATTATTTAAATGTGTGTGTGCATTTCAGAAATGAGCCGGCCTTTGACGTCAGCTCTTCTGTGAGCAGATCATCAGGCAAAGAATCATTGTGAACCAAGAGGTGCTGAGGATGAATCAGCTAAGAAGAAAGTTTATGGATGAGATCAGAGGACACCAACACAATGGAAAAAGTTTTTGTCAGTTGGAACAAACAAAGCAGCACTGGCAGAATTCCTCTATGCTGCATGGCGAGATGGTGATCTTACTGTTGTGGGCAAAAACTTGAGCTTATACATTGCTCATAGAGAACAGCATCACTATGTGACTGTAAGAGAGGGTTTACAGACCGTTAATGCTATTGAAGATCTGACATGTGATCATGAGGAACGTGACACCAGGGTGTTTTTACATGCACAACATGGAACATCACACCGTGATCATTAAAAGCCCTGATACTGATGTGGCAGTCATTGCTTTAAGTCTGGAGAAAGATCTACCATGTGGGTTGTATTTTTACACAGGAGTTGGCAACAGAACAAGGATCATTGACTTAGCCAAGGTCACCTCAGCTCTTGGCACCAGTGTGTGTTCAGCACTTATCGGGATTCATACCTTCTCAGGTTGTGACTCCAAAAGTGCTTTTCATGGCAAGGGAAAAAAAGACATTTTCTGTTGCTTGTTAGAAAGAGAGATACCTCAATGCATTTACAAATCTGGGTAGAAGTTTTAATCTGGACCAGTCCACCTTTGAAGTACTTTGCAAATATGTGTGCCACCTGTATGGCCACTCATCTGCTGAAAATGTGAACGATGCAAGATACAAAGCATTCTGCATGGCATCTTCAGCTTTGCCAGAACTATTCATGCCTCCAACAGGTGACGCTCTACACCAACACTGCAAAAGGGCAAACTACCAAGAATGAAATTCGTTCTTTTCTGTCGCCAATTAATGCCAAACAATATAAATCTGAAGTATAAAATAGATCAAAATATATACAGTGCGCACTGTAGTTGGGCGGCACGGTGGTGTGGTGGTTAGCACCGTCGCCTCACAGCAAGAGGGTTGCCGGTTCGATCCCGGGTGTGGGAGCCCTTCTGTGTGAAGTTTGCTATGTCAGCTGCCCCCCCGCGACCCTCACGAGGATGAAGCGGTTAGAAGATGAATGAATGATATAGTCAAGATGGCACCACCGGAGTGGCAGCTGGTTACAGTAGCTCTGAACCCCCTTGGTGGATGTGCAGTATGTGGTTCTGAGCGAAGCAGTGGCCACAGTGACACCTTTCCTGATCTCGTAATTATGAGAAAAGATCTCATAATTATGGGATCAGGATGTCATAATTACAGATAAGGTGTCTAATTTTTTTTTATCCAGTGAATGCAATGCGCTTCCGTAGTAAAGCACTTATCAATCACAAAAACCAAAGAACAATGTGCTGCTGCCATGTACGAGAGAAGAGGTGGCTTCCGTATGGCCGGCATTATGAAGGCCGAGCCCCTCACTCAACCAATCCGGCAGCGGTGATGTCACGCTCGTTACCCAGTAGGCGACTGTTGACACTAAAGGTCGAGCCCCTTGCTCAGCCAATCCAGCCACAGCAACATCACGATCGTTCAGCAAATCACCAGGGGTCCGTTTCACAAAGCAGGTTTAGTGAAAACTCAGTCTGTTTCAAAAAGGGAGGTAACTCAAACCAGACTCCACCTTGTGGCAAGAACAGGCAACAACACACAGCACCCCAACTGCTGTGGAAATAAGTATGTATAAGTAGGTATAATAAATAATATAACAATTTCATGAGACACAATTTCTTCCCCTTGATATAAAGCTGCAAGTATCCTATTATTATAGGCTAACAAATGATCTATTGTAGAAGTGTTAAAAATAGTGCTTGAACAAGGAAAGAAAATAGATAGATAGATAGATAGATAGATAGATAGATAGATAGATACTGCGTAAATATAGGCTACACTTATAGCATATGTTTGTTAATGTAGTAACTGACAGGAAGTGCACAGGGACCAAAGCTGTTGCCCTAGCAACAGAGCATCAGTGAAACAGTCTATATCTATATTTCTCTCTCTATATATATACACGTCACACGTCCGTAACACGACGCGTTGTTCCTTCACAGCTGACACTTTTGACCCCTGCGCTCACATGACATGTCTACACACGCACGTCTGATTAGCATAGCAAGCTAGTTAGCATAGCGATGCTACGTGTCACATGTCCGTAACATGACGCGTTGTTGCTTCACACTCTGACACTTTTGACCCCTGCGCTCACATGACGTGTCTACGCATGCACGTCTGATTAGCATAGCAAGCTAGTTAGCATAGCGACGCACACGTAAGTGTAGTGTATGTGTGGCGTTTGTAATGCGCTGTGCACGCGTACTGATAAGCCGTGTGAGCGCGTCATGTGAGTTGAGCGAACAACGCCTGCGAGTCATGTAGCGGATGTGTGTGTAACACTCGTGTCTCCATAGTAACCCTATGTAAAATGTAGGCGTGCGCTCACGCGGTTTGATCAGATCTGATGTGTCCTAAGTAGGCGCAAGTGACGCGTTGTAGTGTGGTTGGGTGAAACGTTTGACCCCTCATAGTGTGTGTGTGTGTGGTGTGTGTGTGTGTGTTGTGTGTGTCAAAATTCACCATGTGTAATATATGAAATGAGTTGAAGCGTTTTTCCACAAAATTGCACGATTTCATGGTCTAAATTCACATTTCATTGTAATAATTCATTAATACTTGTCTTAAATGTTACCATACAAATGTCAATTTGTGAGAGATTTTGTGTTGCTCAAGTGAATGTTGACAAATATGACAAATAAAACAAATAAAACTCCATAGGATTTTTGTTTTTTTTATTCATATTTATGGCTTGTGACAAAAAACTGCTGGATATCTTGCGGAGAACTTTTAACCCAAAGTCCATAAGGGTATAGTCTACACAAAAATGCATTTAAAAAGTAGTGCCCAGACGTGGGAACGAAAATCATTTTCTGGCCACTTTTTCTTGGTTCACCTTATGGCCTAAGAGACCATTTGTTGGCCCCTGTGCTTGTGTTCTGATAGCGCCACGCTTGATCCACAGTCGTTTTTCAGCCTCACTTACTCTGTTTTGCGCAGCTACAAGAGAAGGTATGGTAGTGAGGGGTTCACAATCTTGTATGGTTAATATGGGTGCCATTACTGCACCTGTTGCTGCCTGTTTGGCTGCTACATCAGCTAGGTTATTACCTTTGGCTATCAACAAATCAGTCTTTTGGTGGGCTGGACATTTGATTATGGCTAGGGTTTTGGGGAGGAACATAGCCTTCAACAAGTCAACAATGGCCTCCCCATGTGTGACTGGGGTGCCGTCCGCTCTGCGAAACTCTCTCGCTTTCCAAATGTTTGCGTGGATGTGGCACACTCCATATGCATATGCTGAATCTGTGTATACATTCAGTGACTTTCCCTTTGCTTCTCTACATGCTGCTGTTAAAGCTTTTATCTCTGCAAGCTGGGCGGAGCAGGGCTGAGCAAGTTTACATGATTGTATAGTCACAAAATTCTGATCGTTATTGAGCTGTACAATTCCATAGCCTGCATGACTACCTGTGGTGTCCCGAAAACAGGAGCCATCAACGAATAACGTGAGGTCAGCTAAAATGAGCTGATTGTGTAAATCTTCTCAAGTGCGCATAAATTTGTCTGTGTCATGAAGACAGTTACCTTCTGTGGGTAGAACCATTTTGGTGGCCGGATTAATGATGGTACAACGTTGAATGTTGAGCTCAAGAGCGGACAGGATGACCTCATATCCTGTGCGTCTGGCCTGTGTCAAAACGAATCTGGGACTTGTCAGCAGGGCATGAAGCTGGTGAGAGGTATACAAAGTTACAGGATGTCCCATCATTAACAAGGATGCTTTTTGAAATGCAAAGACAACTGCGGCTAGCCCCTGATAACAGGGAGGCAAACCGGCCTCTATGTTATCGAGCTAAGTGCTATACTATGCTAGTGGTTGTTTACCTGTGGGTGTGTCTTGAGGAGCCTTACTTACTGCCTTTATCTGAGATGGGGCAATGCACTTTTTATCCCCACTCAACTGTCTGCCCAAGGACTCTACAGACTACTGGCAGAACTGCATTTTGTCTTTACTGACTTTGAGTCCTCCCTCTGCTAATGCTGTGAGCACTGCCATGGAATCTTTTTGACATTATTCTTTTGAAGAGCTACAGACAAGCAAATCATCAGCATATTGTAATACAGTGTTTGGCACGTTCAAATTAGCTAGGTCATATCGCTGACCTTCATAAATGAATGCAAAAAATATTGAGAGTCTGGGTGTAGCGGTACACTGCAAAAAGTCTGAATACAAATCAATGACTGTATACGACTGTGTGTTGGGTGGTATGTTTGAAAGCAACGTGTGTGAATCTGGCACATGTGGCGTCTCTGTTTCCACCACTGCATTAACTGCTCTTAGGTCATGCACGAAACTCTCTGAGGAATCTGAGGAATTCGGTTTCTCGATTTGAAAAATGGGTGTGTTGCAGGGACTTCATCATTTAAAAGCATTAGAGATTAAAATAACATAGAAGAATTAAAAGAGTAAAAGTAATTAGATAAAAGCCAAACTAAAAAGGTCAGTCTTGAGCCTTCTTTTAAAAACATCAACAATCTCTGCAGTCCTGATGCTCTTTGGCAGGCTATTCCATAAGTGTGGGCCAGAATGGCTGAATGCAGCCTCCCCATGGGTTTTTGTTGTAACTCTTGGAATGAATAAAAGGCCAGTGCTGGAGGACCTCAGGATCCGCGAGGGTTGATATGATAAAAGCAGGTCAGATAAATAAGATGGCCCAAGACCGTTAAGACATTTAAAAACTAATAAAAGAACCTTAAAATCGATCCTGAAACACACAGGGAGCCAATGCAGCGATTTTAAAACTGGTGTAATGTGTGCCCAACCTCTGGTCCTCGTCAGCGCTCGTGCGGCTGAGTTTTGGAGTAGCTGCAGATTAGAGATTGTCTTTTTGGGAAGACCAGAGAGCAGGGCATTACAATAGTCTAAACGACAAGAGATAAAAGCATGCATCAGCACCTCCGTGTTAGCCTGAGAGAGAAACGGGCGGACTCTGCCTATATTCTTGATAAAAACCTATCTTTGTTGCATTTTTTATGTGTGGAATAAAACTAAGCTCAGAGTCATTCACATTGGGAAGGTTTAAAATCTTATAGTTTTGGTAAAAGTTTCTCTCTCTTGCCTTCAGGACCAATAATTAAAACCTCTGTTTTGTCCTGGTTGAGCTGTAGGAAATTCACTGCCATCCATGACTTGATATCTAAAATACAGTTAAAAAGGGTATCAATTGGCCCTGTGTCATCAGGAGACACGGCGATGTACAGCTGTGTGTCATCTGCGTAACTGTGGAATCTGATGCCGTGCCTCCTGATGACGTCCCCAAGGGGAAGCATATATAGATTAAAAAGAAGTGGACCTAAAATCGACCCTTGGGGCACCCCACACCTAATTTCATGTGTTCTGGATGTGTTCTGGAGGAACATACTTAAAAAGAAACAACGATTTGTGAGATAAGAGTTGAACCAGTTAAGAACAGTACCAGAGAGGCTCACCAGGTTTCTGAGTCTGTTTAATAAAATGTGGTGATCTACGGTATCAAAGGCAGCGCTTAGACCCAGTAGTACCAAGACTGTGAGTTTTTGTGAATCTGCATTAAACCTGATATCATTTAAAATCTTTAAAAGGGCTGTCTCAGTACTGTGGTTAATCCTAAAACCAGACTGATATTTCTCTAAAATATTGTTTCTATTTAAAAAATCATTTACTTGGTTAAAAACCAATTTTTCTAAAATCTCACAAAAACGGTAAGTTGGATACAGGTCGGTAATTATCAAAAATGTTGGGATCTAAATTACTCTTCTTCAGAAGGGGCTTCACCACTGCCGTTTTGAAGGCAGCGGACACCTGTCTGAAGAGAGTAATTTATTGTGTTTAAAATCTGTTCCTCAAAGAAGCCATAAAATGTTTTTAAAAGTGATGTGGGAATTGGATCTAAAAGGCAGGTTGTTGGGTTAACCTGGGAGAAAACTCGACCAAGTGTCCTTGCATTAACCAGGACAAAACTCTCCAGTGTTTCCTCAGGTAAAAGCAATGATCCCGGTGTGTTAAAAATTACAGTCTGTTGGGATAAAAGACTGGATCTGATATCATCAATTTTACTTCTTAAGTGGTCTGCAAAGTCCTCGCAGAGGGCAATTGTTGAAATCTTGGATGGTTTATAAAAATTGGTGTTGGTTTAGAGATCGAAGGTGGAGAAAAGAAATTTCGGGTTGTTTTTATTATCTGTGATGAGTTTTGAAAAGTGGGATATTCTTGCCTGTTTGACTGTATTATTGTAGGATTTGAGTTGATCGTGTAATATTTCATAATGGACTGTCAGTTTAGTTTTTTTCCACCTCCTCTCTGCACTCCTGCATTTTCTTTTCCACTTTTTGATATGATCATTTCTCCACGGGGGGTGTAGGTTTTGTTTTTATGGTTTTCGTTAAAAGTGGAGCCACTGAGTCAAGTGCTGACCTCAAATTACTGTTAAAATTGTCCACAATAAAATCACAGAGTGCAGGTAAAATTTCAGCAGGAGTGCTCTGTAAAATCTCGATAAAATTTGCAGCCACTTCAGAAGTTAGGTAGCGTTTCCTCACTGTTCTCACCGGGGCCTCTTGATGGCTAAAACTGGTGATGTTAAAATAGACACAGTAGTGGTCAGACACAGCCAGGTCAACAACAGAGAACACACCAGTGGACAGGCCATAGGTTATGACCAGGTCCAGGGTGTGTCGTCTGTTGTGAGTTGGCTGTGTGACATGTTGTTTAAAATCCATGCAGGTAAAAATCTCTAGACATAGTATCAGAGATGTTATCAATATGTAAATTAAAATCACCAGTTATTAAAATTCTATTGTAAGTGGTGTGTATGATTGATAATAATTCTGAGAATTCACTGATAAAAGAGGTAGAATGGTGGGGTGGTCTGTAAACCGTGATACAAAGAATTGGAAGACTGCTAAAAACAAAGGCATGATGCTCAAATGATATGTAGCTTTTAAAAGAGACTTCATTTGAGTACAGCACATTTTTGGTTATAGATGCAGTTCCACCTCCTCTGGCAGGGGGAACAGTACTCGGTGCCACTACTGGTGCAGGTAGAGGTAGAGTTTCCATGGAGGGGGCGTGTGATGTCAACAGTCAGTCATGTGGAGCAGATTGAACAGCGTGCTGAACGTTTGCGGATAGCATGTGGCTACCCAGCCTGTTGGGGTGCAGTCCGTTGGTCCTGAAGAAGGAAGACCGGTCCCAAAACAGATTAAAATTTTCAATAAAACCAAGGCCACGGGCATTGCAGGGGCCAGGTGTGGAGAGAGAGGGTCCAGGAGAAGCGTGCCGGGGAAGCATGCACAGGCCAGGCAGACAGCCACATTCATGTTATGCTGAGAGTTTTCTGCACTTCAGCCTTGGAGAATATCTGCAAGTATTCTGTGAATTATTCTGTAATACTCTGTACATTCGGAGACGCTTGTGAGTGGAGATCAATGTGATTATTTTTGTGGAGCATGTGCTCCGCTAGCTAGCAACAGGCTGTAGCTCTGTTCAGTTATTGATGATTAATGACTCATAGTGATGTGTTTTATGTAATGCTAATCTATGTTCTTGTTTCTATGTTTTTCAGTTTTACAAAGAAAAAAGCAAACGAGCAAATGAACAAAGAAGACCGGTAAAACACAAGAAAAGTCAAGCCTTGTAGTTTTATTGGGGGACTTTGTCTGTTAACTGGGCATAAGCACATGTGCTGCAAGGGCAGTACAGTAAAAAGATATATCACACGGCGGGCTGAAGCATTAAAAACCTTACTCAGCTAACATGAGTCTACGCTCAGGAAGAAATTATCTCAAGGAAGACACCACTACACAGCAAAATGCGACTAGTGGAGAGCAACAAGCAGAGGTTGTGGATCAAGCAACCAAAAAGAAGGAGACTTCAAAAGCATGTGACGATAAGTCCCAGTCATCTAGAGCATCCACAAGAAGATCTCTGCGATCATCATCAACAGTCTCTTCAGCCACAAAAGCCTATGCTAAGGCAAAAGCTGCCCGGGCTCAACTAGCCTACGCCGAAAGAGAAGCTGACATGATGAAACAGAAAGCTGAACTGGAAGCAAGCATGCTAAAGCAAAAGGCTGACTTTGATGCCAGTCTTCATCTTCTACAGTGTCAGAAAGCTGCTGCTGCAGCTGAAGCTGAGGCTACAGTCTATGATGAAGCCGAAGTTGAAAGCGGGGAGCTCAGCCAGCTCCCAGATGTCGCAGAAGAGCCACTCAGTCCAACGCACAAGTGAGTATGTCCAACAGCACTCCGAGTCAGGGCGGTGCCTGACCAATTTGGCACCCTAGGCAAGATATTTGCTGGCACCCCCACAGTTCGGTTCAAACCTCGGTTTTCAAAAACTACTAAAGAAACATTTCAAAAACTTCCTGAAAAAATGTCTGGATTTTATTAATTATTAAACAAATGTTGCATTGCAATAAAGAACATGAACATTACTTAAGTTATATTAACTTACAGTTCACAATAAATAAATAAATTAAAAAAACAACAACTTGTTAATCTTTTAATAGTTTACGTTCTCTAAATAATCTTATTTTTCCACTTGCAGTTTGTGTGTGGGAGGGAGATGCACTTGAGGTTGCATCACTTGGTGCTGAGGTGGATGAGGTGGCTGCAGTTACATTAGTAAGCCCAGGATTTGCAGAGGTGGTGTCATGATCCTCATCATGGCAGCCCCTCCCTCTCCCTTATATGTGTGTGTGTTGTCATTCCCTGTCTGTATTATTCCTCCTGTGTTTCTCTCCCTGTCTGTTCTGTGTGTGTGTATGTGGGCGTGGCTTCCTTCCACGGGCAGCGCCAGGTGAATCCACTCCAGCAATCAACCTCTCTATAAAGCCTCTGGATTCCTCCCTACTCGTCGCCAGATCGTTTCATCAGTCTGCGTGGTAGTTTGTATCCTGGCTCCTCTGTGTTTTTGCCCTTGTGCCTTATTATCTTGTGTAGCTAATGCCTCTGTGTTTCTTCCAACTCAGATTGCTGTGTTTGCCTCGTGATCTCGTGTGTGCTTCTTCACTGCCTGCCTGTGGACCTTCCTGCCGTCGTCTGCTCTCCTGTGTTTCCCCTCGGAGTGAGTACGCTCGAGAAGATGGATCCTACTGCGCCGTGCCGCTGCACTGCCATTACCACGTGGCAGACGCCATACCACAGACACTCTCACTCTCCTCTTCACCGGTGACTTCACGAGACACGTCGGGATCCTGGGACCACACTCCACCCCTCCCCCTTGCACTTACCAAGCACGTTTGAACATTAAAGACTTGTTATTCACTGTGTACCTGTTTCCTGAGTCGTGCTTTTGGGTCCAGGCCTTGAATAAAACCATAACAGGTGGGGAACAAATACTTCAGAAGTGCATCTAAAAAGAGGAGATGCATATATTTGACAAATTTGGCTTTTACAATATATTAATCAAATAGCTGTTGTGAAACCATCATGGCATAACCATAATAGCACCTATCATTAGAGCCTGCCTTGATCTAATGACATTTTAAACACAGCAAACAGCCAAAATAGAAAAAATGCAACTGTAACATCACAAATTGCACAAATCTGGAAATTGGAAAACATAAATATACAGTATATGAATATATGCCTGGCTGGTAAACAGCGAGTGGTTTGTGCAGCAGCACACTAACATCAAACATTAAAAGAAAAGTTAGGCCAATATATTAAAGCTGCCCTGTGGAGTTTTGTCCATTTGCGCCATCTGCCGTGTTTTTCCGAGTACTGCAACAATAGGTTAGCGTGCGCCGTTCGATGACGTCGGCAATACGAGTGATGCTCCCGCACTGCACAAAGCTAAATGACACACATATTTACCACCCAATAATTTTCGTTGTTTTATCTGCTATGAACAAATATACTGTAGCGACCCTGGGGCAGTGGTGAGTGTGGTATGAGTGGAGTCAGCTGTCAGTCAGTGTGCGTGCTGGAGACTGGTGGAGCAGAGAGTGTGTGCTACACTGGAAGAGCCAGAGTTTGGGACAGAGACTTTTACATGTTACCCCCCTGGAGTGTTACCGGAGTTTTTGGAGTGCACAAATAAGCGGTCCTTTTTCCTGAATGCAACTCTGGCCTCCTGCTTGTGAGTGATTCATTACAATACAGACAGCTTGGTGGCAGAGTGGTGCGCTCTTGCGCCGCGGTAACACATACACAATGAATGGGTTCATCGGCGGAGGTCTGCGCTTTGCGCGCTCTGTGTGAAACGGGCTTCATTTTTGCATTTGTCACTCTCGTTTTGCCTTTTTTCCTTCCGAACATCGCGGAGGTTGGGGAGGACCAGCGGGACCAGCTCCAGAGGCTTCGGAAGCTTTCCTGGACCGTGTCTTTGGGTTCTCAGACATCTTTCAGTAGCTCCTCTGCTAGCCTCGTCGTGTCCGACATTTCCAACTGCGCATGCGCTCTTTGAACTCTACGTCAAATGCGTCGTTTCCTGTGCGACAGCGCGGGAATGTCGCTCCTGAGAGGCAATAGCACTTCTAAGCAAACCAGAGACTGTTGTGTGGTGGAGATGCGTGCAGTGATCATTCTAATAACTCGTTTGGCAGTGGCTGTAATGTAACGGACTCTGGTTTATATGTAGAAACTCCACAGGGCAGCTTTGAATTATGTTGCTTATTCATTCCCCCAAACACTTTGACTCTTTCTTTCCAACTTTCTCTAAGATGGAGCAACATTTAATGACATTAACTCTAGCTGAATGCTGAAAGTGTTCCTAAAACAAGTGGCTAATGAAGTCACAGTAACATTGATGTTACGTAGTAGTAGCCTAGCCTAACCGCTAACCATTAGCGGCTAATGAGCTGACGTTAGCTTGCAAGTGCTTCAGTAGCTGTAACTTACATTGTGTTTCTACCATTTTAAATGAAGTGTTTCATCACATCACATCATTACCTCGGTCTTGTTCACATTTTTCCTTGTCTTCTTTTCTTTGTTTTTGTACTGCGCCCCAGAGGGCTTTAGCCTCTTCATGATGATGGCACCCGGCTATCAGTTTGTCACTCAGCAGCATCACATTACAGAAGATAGCAGGGGGGGAGGGAGGGGGGCGTGGTTAGGGACCGTGGTGCTGCCTGCCAGAGAGGCAGAAGGATGCCAGGCAGGCAGAAATTTAAATTATAAATATTATTTAATTATTATTTAAAGATGTATGGCTATATGTACTGTTGTTATTTTGTAGTGTATTCTTGTCTAATTTTTTGAATAAAATGGGGAAGAAAACAACAACAACAACAAAAACAAACACCTCACTCCCTGGCGCCCCCTGGCATGCTAGCGCCTACAGCATTTGCCTAACCTGCCCTATGGGAGGCACGGCCCTGCTCCGAGTTGTTCTTTCAGGAACTGCCTATGGAACAGGTAGCTGTGGAGTCACATGACAGAAGAATAAATAAATCGGAAATACCTGACACTAAACCATCAGCTTCGCATGATATCCAAAGCAACACACAACCAGTTGACAAAGACATGAAAAAAGAGTCAACAATGTATGCAGGTCCGAGTCACACTTACCCTCATAGTACTCCGAAGTATACAGCTAACCCTGAAAAAGAGTACGTACCTGAGTCCAAAGGTGCACAAGACTTCGCAAGATATCTCATCAGGAGAGAAATGGTGAGTTCTGGTCTTCTGCAATTTGATGACAAACCGGAAAATTATTGGTCATGGAAAGCCTCTTTTCTAAGTTCCACAAAGGACTTGAGTCTCTCAGCCAGGGAAGAGCTAGACGTGCTAACCAAATGGCTGGGAGCTGAATCATCAGAGCAAACAAAGAGAATTCGTGCCGTACATGTCCTCAATCCCTCAGCAGGTGTTGCCATGGTTTGGCAACGTCTCGAAGAGTGTTATGGGACACCTGAGGTCATCGAAGAAGCACTGCTCAAAAAGATTGAACACTTTCCAAAGCTGACCAATAAAGACAATGTTAAGCTCAGGGAGCTAAGTGACATTCTATTGGAACTGGAGTGTGCTAAACAAGACGGTGCTCTTCCAGGACTCTCATATTTGGATACAGCTCGGGGGGTGAGACAAATTGTGGAAAAGCTCCCTTATAGTGGCCTTTCCTCCTTTTTCTGTCTTCTCGAAGTTTGTCCACCAACAGGCAAAGATAAAAAACGATCCGAGCTTCACTATATACCCCTCCAGCAGTCATGCCTCTTCCAAGACCTAAAAGTCTGCAAAGTACAGCAATAAAAGCTCTGTGACAGTACAAAAAACTGACATCCCTGCAGAGCAATCAAGCATTCAAACCAGCCCTGCTCCAAGGAAAATGGAAGAACCAGATCGTCAGTGTTCGATACATAAAAAGCCCCACCCACTGAAAAAATGCAAGCTCTTTTGAGACAAAACCTTAGCAAAGCATATCTCAGAGAGAATCGCATCTGTTATAGATGTTGTGGGTCTACTCAACACATGGCAAAAGATTGTAAGTTGACTGTCAAGTGTTTTGAGTGTGACAGTGACAAACACATTGCAGCTCTGCACCCGGGTCCTCCTCTCATGACCACACACAGAGTGCTGTGGCTGACAAAGATGGCAGCGGGGAGCAAAGTGAAAGCCCATCCTCTTCTTCAGTCACCTCCAAGTGTACGGAGGTTTGTGGAAAGACAGATGGTTCACGTTCATGTTCCAAAATCTGCTTGGTGAAAGCATATCCTGTGGGGAAAAAAGGAGAAGGCAATTAACCCTTTAGGCGCCGGAGTTTTTTCAAGAAAATATATACAATTTTGATATCAAGATTTCAAAAGGCTATAGCTTCAAAGTAGTTTGAGATAAAGGTATACTGGCAATGAGAAAATTGTTCAGTATGACTCAAAGTTTGTGATGGAAGTGAAATTATTCATCTAATTTGCATATTATGACGTCACAAGGTGGCGGCCATATTGGAAAATATACAATTTTGATATCAAGATTTCAAAAGGCTATAGCTTGAAAGTGGTTTGAGATAAAGGCATACTGTAAATGAGAAATATCGTCAGTATGAACCAAAATTTGGGATGGAAGTAGATTTGTCATCTAATTTGATTACTGTGACATCACCAGGTAGCGGCCATATTGGAAAACATCCATTTTTGTTTTCAAGATTTCAAAAGGCTGCAGTTTGAAAGTGGTTTGAGATAAGGGCATACTGTAATTGAGGAATATCTTCAGTTTGAAGCAAAATTTGGAGTGGAAGTAAATTGTCATCTAATTTGCATATTGTGACATGAACAGGTGGTGGCCATATTGGAAAATGTCAATTTTCTTATAAAGATTTCAAAAGGCTGTAGTTTGAGAGCGGTTTGAGATAAGGGAATACTGTCAACAGTCAATGTGAAATATCTTTAGTATGAAACGAAATTTGGGATAGAAATAAATTCACTGATCCAATTTGTATAATCTTTTAGCACTGGTCGATGGCTATATGGAATTGTATTATTTTCAAAGACCTTCAACGATCAAGATGGCACTGCTTGTAGTTTTTCAGTGTGTGGTATCTTTTATTGCAAGGCACAGCACAAAGACCTACTCCACACTGACGGCACCTGCACTGTGTCTGGCGACGGCCTTTCAGGCGGGTGCGATCTGAACAGACAACACAATCTGGACGTTCGTCTGTGTTGCAGAGCCAGTGTCGTTCAGTGAGCCTCTGTGGCATTTCTCCCTGCTGCATTTAAGGCCGTCCTCCTTTTTTGCTTTCCTTTTTGGAGAAGCCCTCAAGCCAAGATGTTATAATGTCCTGAGTAAAGGCCTTCAGTGGTTTGTGTGGACCAGGACTACAACGTGTGTAAATGATGTGCGCATTGACCACACTGATGCTCAGAACCGCATCAAAAATGCGGTTGTACCATTTCCTGGATCTGTGTGGAAACAGGTATGTTTTCATCCGTTGATCGTATCAGCTCCTCCCATAAAGGAGTTGTAACCGTCCACACACACTGGTTTCATAATTTCACGGAACCCAGTCACATTTTCCTTTGTCCGGATCCGTTTTTGGGTGACTGTGTTGCCATGAATGGTGAACAACAGAGTGAGACGCTTTGTGTCATGCCAAGCACAAGCCAGCAGTTTATCATGCCGCATGAACACTGGGTCATCTCCCCTTCTCAGAGGCAACTGGGATGGTTTCAGCCCCTTTGGCATCCCTCTCCTGTTGCAGTTCACTGTCCCGCACATTCCGGTGTCTTTAGCAGCTAACTCACGAGCTAAGGCTGGTGATGTGTAGTAGCTGTCCATGTACACCTCATGCCCTTTCCCAGTGTGCTGGGCAAGCAGCTGACGGACAATATGGTGTGTTGCCCCTAAATTGTCCTCATCGCTTGTATTTTTGCCATCGTAGATGCACCACTCTAATACATAACCTGAGCTGGCCTCACTCAAGACAAATGCTTTATAGCCATATTTGTCAGGTTTTTTGGGGTTGTACAGTTTCAACGTTGACCTTCCCTTGAATGCAATGGTCATTTCATCCAAGGAAAGTTCCTTGAGTGGACCATACACAGCAGCAAAACGAGGAATGATCAAATCAATTATGGGGCGCACTTTGAAGAGTCTATCATGACCTGGCTGGCCCCTCTCAATGCGGTCATCATTATTTACAAAGTGAAGGAAAGAAAGAATGTTTTCAAATCTGTTTCTCGCCATCACTTTGCCAAATCCAGGTGTGTAAGTTGGCCAAAAACCTGCCCAGTAGTCCGCAATTTCAGATTATTCCACAAGCCCCATGCACAAGTGAAGTGACATGAAAGCTTTCATTTCAGGGACAGTCACATCATACCAGTCATGAAATCTGGAGTTTGGTTTCAAAATTTCCCCTTCAAAGAACTGGTGGGCATATCTGTTTGTTTCATTGGTGATGAGGCTCCAGAATTCATCATTCAGAAAAAGAGAGATGAAATCAATGGGCTCAGAATTTGTCAGATCATCTCCACAATAAGCAACAGGCTCATCAAAATTTCTGATCCACTTTTGATACTCTTCCTCTTCTCTCAAGAACTGCCAGCCATCATCATTATCATCGCCGCCGTGATTTACGATGCGGCAGTGAACGCCACCTCCGCCGCCATTAGCGGTGTGTTTGCCGCAACCACCGCGTGTGCCGCGACCACCGCGGTTGTTTTCATCCCTGCTACATTCACCGCTATTTGCGGTGTTATGAGCCCCCCTGCCACCTCGACCACGTCCCCGCGTTCGCAGAATACTTCCACCCCGGCCACGGTGAGGTGAAGCATCCGCTTTACCATGTGCTGATTGTGTACTATGGCGCACGGACTCACCGTCACTACTAACGTCAGTTTCGGCTTCACTGGACAACTGCATGCCTTCCTCCTCGGAATCGGAGTCAGCCAGTACCTGACGAAGTGCTTCGTCGACGGTAAACCGACCTCTCGGCATCGTGAGTAAATGAAAATACACTCTTTCGCTCTGCTCTGCTCTCGCTACGCTCAGCACTACTACCACTGCTTCGCCGCCGCGTCTCTGCGCCGGAGTGTGTTTTACAAACTCTTTTTACTCTAAAACTTTAAATAGAACCACGCCCACAAATGCTGCTCAGATTACAGGCACACATGTCCGCCATCTCCTGGTGAAAAGTAGTAACAAGATTCGGCACTACATTTATAGATACAGCCTGTTTTATTCAGTTATGTTGCTTGTCGCAATTTTGCGACTTTGGCGCTTAAAGGGTTAAGATGTATGCGGTGCTAGACGAGCAAAGTAATAAGTCTCTCACCAAGACAGAGTTTTTTTAGCCTATTCGACATTACAACAAGCTCCACCCCATACACGCTGAAAACTTGCTCTGGGAAATTGGAGATTTCAGGTCGGAGAGCTGCTGATTTCATCATTGAGTCCATGGACGGGAAACTAAAGCTTTCCTTACCCCCCTTAACAGAGTGTGGCATGGTGCCAGGTGATGGGACGGAAATTCCCTCCCCAGAGGTTGCGTACCATCAACCCCACTTACGGCCAGTTGCGAACAAGATTCAGCCTGTGGACCGAGATACTCCCATCCTCCTGCTCTTAGGGAGGGATATCCTCAGGGTGCACAAGGTGCGCAAGCAAATCAACGGGCCTCAAAGCGCACCTTATGCACAGCGGCTAGACCTAGGCTGGGTTATTGTGGGAGATGTGTGCTTGGGTACAGTACACAAACCATCAGAGGTTAACGTTTACAAAGCAAACGTCCTGCACAATGGTCGTGCATCCTTTCTCAGACCGTGTCCGAACAGTATCCGTGTGGAGGAAGACTATGGTGGCATGACACAGCATCACAGAACAACCCTCCCTGCATGTAAGGAGAACACAAGTCTCCACGTGAGCATGGACAACCTAGGGGGCTCAGTGTTTGACAGGTCCAAGGATGACAATAAACGAGCACTATCCGTAGATGACAAAGCGTTCCTGGCTATCAAGGACGCAGAGGTCCATCAAAATAAAGAAAACAGCTGGGTGGCTCCTTTCTGGCCGAGAAGGCAGCACAAAAAGTTACACAGAAATGACACACAATGAATAGCAGACATAAAGGATTACATCCAGGATCAGATCATCATCAGCTAATTTATAAAACAAGTGCAAACACTGGTTAGGTGATCCTTAATTCTAGTTTTAAAGTTTTCTAAACTCCTTTACTCTTCTGCTCTCCTAGAAGATGCCTTCCAAGCAACAGGAAGCAAGCTTTGAAACGTCTATGCTCACTGCGAAGAACCCTGGAGAAAAAAACAGAAATGAAAGATTACTATATCAAGTTCATGCAGAAGATGCTGGACAATAATCAAGCTGAGTCTGCTCCACCTTTGGACAAAGGGAAAGAACACTGGTACTTGCCGACCTTTGGTGTTTATCACCCGCAGAAGCCCAACCAGTCTCTCAATACTGTCCTCCTCAGTGGACCAGACTTTAATAATACCCTGTTGGGAGTTCTTTTGCGGTTCTGTAAAGAACCCATAGCTCTCACAGCGGATGTGGAGCAAATGTTCTATTGCTTCGTCGTCTGAGAAGACAACAGGGATTATCTCCGGTACCTCTGGTATGAGGACAATGACATCAGCAAGAACGTGGCAGAGTTCAGGATAAAGGTCCACGTATTTTGAAACAGCCCTTCACCTGATGTCACCTGATGGAAGACCTGCACATACAGAGGTGCTACATACCAGTCTCACTGGCTTCAACACAGAGAAAAGAACTGTACATCTTCTCAGACGCTTCCACACATCGTCATCACATCGCCACACTACTCGTGAGACACTTTCATGAACAAGTAGCTCACCAAGGGCGCCACATTACAGAAGGAGCTATCCGAGCTGCTGGATACTGGATAATTGGGGACAAGCGTCTTGTTTCTTCTGTCATCCACAAGTGTGTTACCTGCCGCAAACTGCGAGGGAAGTTGGAGAACCAGAAAATGGCAAAGCTACCTGCTGACAGACAGTCCTGAGCCTCCATTCACCACTGTTGGCCTTGACGTCTTTGGACCCTGGTCCATCATGACACGAGAGGAGGATACGCAGACAGCAAATGCTGGGCTGTGCTGTTTACATGCATGTCATCAAGAGCAATGCATATTGAGCTAATTGAAACCATGTGAACAGACAGTTTTATCAATGCCCTTAGGAGGTTTTTCTCGATTCGCGGTCCTGCCAAACTTCTACGGTCTGACAAAGGGACTAACTTTGTGGGAGCTTGTAAGGAGTTGAATATAAGCACAGACGACACAACAGTCAGGAAGTACCTCCAGCAGAAAGGCTGCTCCTGGGTGTTTAATCCCCCTCATGCTTGAGGGGGCCAGGTGCAGGCGCATTGCGTCCAGAATGTGCAATGCTGCTTCAGACAGGACCCACACGTCTCACACATGAAATCCTGAGCACTTTTATGGCGTAGGTGATGGCGATCATGAATGCAAGGCCTCTTGTGTCCATATCCACTGACCCAGATATGCCTACAGTGCTCACCCCAGCGATGCTCCTTACTCAGAAGTTGAGTGCAGTTTCAGCCCCCTCTGGAAACTTTGACACGGCTCAGTTGTACAGAAAACAGTGGAAGCAAGTTCAGTGTCTTGCTGATACCTTCTGGAAGAGATGGAGGGCAGAGTATCTGTCTACTCTACAGAACCGCAGGAAGTGGACACAAGACAAGCCGAATGTCAAAGAAGGAGATGTTGTCTTACTGAAAGACAGCCAGGCCCACAGAAATGAATGGCCGATGGGACTAGTTGCTAAGGCTTTGCCAAGCAGTGACAACAGGGTCTGCAAGGTAAAGGTGCAGATTGTGAAGGACGGGACATCCAAGGTGTTTCTCAGGCCAGTCTCCGAGATTGTAGTCCTTCTTTCAGAGACTTAGTGGAAAGACTTTAATGTATGTTGCTGCCAGAGGACACTCCCCTTTACATTTGTTTGTATCTGTAGTGGTATAATGTTAGTATATCAAGCAGGGAGTGTGCTGCCTTTAAGTAGCGTCAGAGTGAGAGCTCTTTTTTTTTTTAATTTCAGAGGTAGCATCAGAGTGAGCGCTGTTACTTTCATTTTCAGCTCTGCTACTCTTTGTAGTTAGTTTGGCCTGCATCTTGCTTGAGCACACACAGGCCAGGCAGACAGCCACATTCATGTTATGCTGAGAGTTTTCTGCACTTCAGCCTTGGAGAATATTTATCTGTAAGTATTCTGTGAATTATTCTGTCGTACTCTGTACATTAGGAGACGCTTGTGAGTGGAGATCAGTGTTATTATTTCTGTAGAGCATGTGCTCCGCTAGCTAGCAACAGGCTGTAGCTCTGTTGAGTTATTGATGATTAATGACTCATAGTGATGTGTTTTATGTAATGCAAATCTATGTTCTTGTTTCTGCTATGTTTTTCAGTTTTACAAAGAAAAAAGCAAAAAAGCAAATAAACAAAGAAGACCGGTAAAACACAAGAAAAGTAAAGCCTTGTGGGGACTTTGTCTGTTAACTGGCTGTCTAGTTGAGCATAAGTACATGCGCTGCAAGGGCAGTACACTAAATCTTGAAATACTACCTGGTTCAGAGGAAGTGAAGCTATGGGTCCGTTTTTATAATTATCACACAAATATTGCAGCAGTGGATCTAATGAGCGGGGAGCCCACAAATCATTTAAAATCGTCTCCCACTGTACACTTGGAAATTCTTCCTTCACCTATTTCAATTGATAAATTTACTAATTATCCAAGTCTTAGTCAAATCTCTTGCTTGTCTTGCCACTGCTCCTCACCCTCGTTGTCTATGTAGGTTCTTCCCAGACAGAGATGTGTTCTTTATGCCTCTAGTATCTACTGAACTATCAGTCATGCTATAATCTTCAGCCCAAATTTCGTCACTACTGCTATCGCCCTCTTCCATCCAACTCTTAGCCTGATCTCATCTTCTCTTTTTTCTTTATTTTATTACTTATTTTATTCATTATAACGCTATATTTATCACTTATAATTTATTATTTTATTACTTATTTTATTTATTTATAAAGCTTTACTTATTACTTATTTTATTTATTTATAAAACTAAATTAAGATAACAAATATTTCGTTTTTATTCTCCCCTTAACAGCCAACCAGTTTGTATGGAGTTCACCCGAGCAACTGCTTCGATCAGTGAAACATATGGACTTCCGTTGGCACCGTTAGGTTTCCAGTCCCCAGACAATTTGTTGACACCGTTAGGTTACCCTTGTCTGGTTTTGCTTAACTGAGACACTGTTAATCACTACCTCATTTAAAAGACTTTAAAACAAATCACATAAAACAAACACACAAATACCAGATTATGATGAAAACATTCAGGCACCAAAATGACAAAAGTATTTTCTTTGTAATGACCTTTAACCCAATAGAGATCAGAAGTGAAATATTAAATTTTTGTTTTTCTTGTATAAGCCCACTTCTGCTGGCTGCGTGCTCTTTTTATCTACCTCCTACGCTCCTCGTCTTAGTCAAGTTGTTAGTCTATTATGTCCTCAGTCTTTTTTATCTACATATGTCTATTTATATTTACCTTATTCACAACAACTTCTATCTTCTCATATAATATTTACAATTTTTACACTTTGATCGATCATCATCGCAGTCCTGTCGGCTCCTAGTGACTTTTATGTCTTACCGCAGTCCTTTCAAGACTCCTAGCGATTTATTTCTCCTTACCTACCGCAGTGCTCTCAAGGCTCCTGGCAATTTTTATCTCTTTTATCTCTTTACCGCAGTCCCCTCAGGGCTCCTAGTGATATTTATCTATTTTACCTGCTTCTCTAACACAACTATCCTAGGCGTTGCAAGATAACAGCGGTACCCACAGATATGCTTTTATCTATTATCTTTAGCATTCCGTTCGCGCAGACCTGCCTTCCAACACAACACCTGCCTCTATAAGCATAAAGGTATGTTGGTGAGAAAACAGCGGTAACCACAGATATGCTTTTATGTATATATCTGTACATATCTATTTTTTTCTCTTTTTCTTCACGTGATTTATTTTCTCTTTACTGTCTCTAACACACACACACTCTTTTGCTTTCACACATACACATTTTCTCTTTTCTTTCTCTAGCTTTCCCACCCACACATTTTCTGCCTGCTTATCGCTCTTACTTACACACACACACACACACACACACACACACACACTCTGCACTCACACTGTGTTGCATTAGATTGTCTCCAGCAATATATCAGCTATGTTATTAGTTAGTAATATTACATCCCATTTTAGGTTCTTTAGGAGAGGAATTTGTCAAATACCTCCGACCTGGGCGGCTCCCAACTGCACCTCAGACGCATCCGGTTTAGGCAGAAAAAAGGCTCTGCTTACCTTATCTGGTGGCCAGCTGTACGTCTGATGCACATCCCAGTGCCCCCAACCCTAGGATCTGACCGTCTTACCCTCCAACGCTGGCTCGCCAATAATATAGAAGCAAAAGTCAAGGTCTAGAGCTGTGCCAGAAAGCTCGTGACCTTGTTTCTTTCCTCTCGAACGGACTTTCTTTATTTTCTATTAGATATCAAAAACAAATACTCAGAGGTCAAGGCTCACTGGAGCCACGTAGAATCAGATGCAACTGAGTTTAATGTGCTCGCAGGTAACAAACACACCACAACTCAATGAGCCAAGCTCTGGAGCAGGACTGGAATTTCTTTGTTCGCACTCGCTTTTTATTGTGAAGATTTCTGCTGAGCTGTCTTTTTTCCTTTACCCATCCCATTTGGCGCTGATCATAACGGTGTCACATTTCTGCTGAGTTTCCACCTTTTTTCCCTTTCATCCTCTAAAATCCGCCTCTTTACTTGTACACGTATTCCAGCTCTCCTTTTCTCTCTTGAAGCCAATTTCTCTGTGCAATGCTCTTCTAGGCAGTCTAAGCCTCTAGAGTCATATCAGGACAAGATGGAATTTCCCTAATTTTCCACCAGTGTTTCTGAGCCCATCCTCTCACTATTTTTAGAAATGATGCACAGTGAATCCTAGGAACTTTTCTACCACAATGCTTAAGTGCTCAATGAGTGTATGTGTGTGTCATAGGAATACATAAAATAATAAACCAGTGTGTGATTTGTTAGTTGCACAGGGCTCATTGCTTCAACACGCATCTTTGAAGGTCAACTTAAAGGTACAGTATAAACACTACAGTAAACATTACACTACAGTTGGGAACCGGAGGGTCCCCGGTTCAAGTCCCCATCTGGACCAAAAAAATATGGAGCATGGACTGGTAGCTGGAAAGGTGCCAGTCCCCGCTGAGCAAGGCACCGAACCCCCAACCGCTCCAATTGGCTGTCATGGGTAGCCAACTCTGACATCTCTCCACTTAGTGCATGTATAGGTCCAGTGTGTGTTCGGACCTCTGTGTAATTGCCAAACAGAGTGAAAAATTGAATTTCCCCTCTGGGATTAATAAAGCATATAAAATTAAAAAAATTAAAATAATGATGTCATGACCATAGACATATATACAGAGATGCCGCATCGAGTGGGTTTGCCTGCTGCTGCGATATGTCAACGTTGCCACCATATTGGATGTGCCAAGGCTGCACTGTAAACTAATACAAGTAAATGGACTTAATTTCATAAAGCGCCTTTCTACAAAGAAATGTACGTTAATGCCTCTCGTTTATTCATTCACACACACACTGATATACTTGCGAAACAGTTAGGAACCAATAACAATGTATTTGATCTTCTCAGGTGGCTAAGATAAGAACTTTATTGATCCCACACAGGAGTAATTCAAGTTACATCAGCTATAGAGAACAAGGTAGTGCCGAAAAACAATACACAGTATATATATATATATATATATATATATATATATATATATATACTGTATATAT
Organism: Epinephelus cyanopodus; assembly: GCA_026686955.1. Lineage (NCBI taxonomy): Eukaryota > Metazoa > Chordata > Actinopteri > Perciformes > Serranidae > Epinephelus > Epinephelus cyanopodus. The sequence continues at coordinate 39,660,887 of CM048924.1, read as the reverse complement.
GTTTGATATATATAATATATATATATATATATATATATATGTATATGAAACAAAACGAACTATAGATTCATTTTTCACAAGAAAAAAAAGTTGTCACGTAAATAACAACTTCCAGCACTTAAATAGGTCATAGCACAAAACAGCAGCATGTCAAGTGACTTTTTACTTTTATTATGTTCAATAAAATTGTATGTTCCTAAATCTTGAGACACCTCATATGTAAGCTAGACAGACATTTCACCTGCTCATACTGTGCACAGATGTACTGTATGTACTTAGTCCTAAAAAGCCCTTCTGGTGCCAGTATACATAGAAACATCCCAGCAGGCTGTGCTTTGGAAACATACAAAAAAGTTTCACGCATGTGAAAATTATTTTTCATGTGTGCGCTTCACCTCCTCTGCTACAACTCCATCCTAGGGGAAACACTGCTGTGCGCGTTTTGTGCAGCAGGTGGATGTGGTAGTCTACTGGTAGAGCAGAGACATGAGCGGATCTACCGGGGTGGCATTGGGTGACAACTGCCACCCTAAAAGAAAGCCATGCCACCCCTGCTGCCACCCCAGTTGGCAGCAATGAATTCAAAGAAAAGTTATGGCCAATTACGACCATGAAACTCCAATGTCCGACTGCAGTGAATGCAGCATGAGATAACGCCAGAGACTGCTTTGTTTGGAAAACTGAGTGGAGCCAGAGGGGTAGCCTATTCCAGAAAGAACCCTGAGTATGTTAACCCTGATATGAGGGAAACTCTGGGTTTTCAGTTCCAGAAAGAGGTAAATCAAACTCTGAGTTAATCACCATGGCAACTGAGTCTGTGAGCAGGTTAGGTTTTTCTCTGTCTCCTCCCTCTTACACGCTGTTTCATTTCCTCATTCGTTCAGTCCGTGTCAAAGCTTGTATCAAAGCGCATTCATTAGCGGAGATTTACCGTCTGTCACAGTCTAAATCCTGCTGGATATTAGTTTGTTTCTCAGGACTGTCTTAAGTTACTGAATTTATGCACATCAATCATTTCTTTGGACATCAGTTTTTGTCTTTCCATTCTATTACACAGCGAGAATTCACCCTCAGCTCAGAATCAAACATCTGTCCTTTTTATATTTATTATTTTTTATAACACTGCACAAGGATCAGACTGTCAGTCTGTTAGAGCAGCTCTGACATGTTTATTGCACATGATGTGTAGGTCTAATTATTTAAATTTTAAAAATCGGTATGAAGCTTTAGACACGTAGTATCAATGACTAATGATCTCCATCACTGATGTCATTGGTCGCACTGATGGAACATAATTCCTATAGCCTAATATTGGGGATTATATGTTAATATTTCTGAGTGAGCAATGGTGCAGCATTTTAGTGTCTTTAAATTTACTACATTTGTAGCTGAAATAAAGTCACTGAATGCTGTTGAGTCAAGATAAAAATAGATGTCCAACATTTTAAAATCTACTGTATTTTCACCTCAATGTCTTTTCAAGTGCAAATCACCAAACATTATTACTGGGTCAGACTGTGAGTTTACAGTCATGTCTTTATGTCTTTGATCTATAGCCTAGCCTATATGTTTTAAATCTTCCTATTTTTCAGTTTCCGCCTCCTGTGTTTTTCCCCATCAGATTAAATCTGAACAAATATGTTATTATATTATTAATGTAATGTAATGTATCTACAGCCTGATACACAGTCAGATTCCACCACTTTATCTTCATTAAGGAAATGTAAGTCTGATAATTGATGAATAAACGGACAACACTGAATCAAACTTTATTTTATTAAAGCAGCTGTGCCGAACTTTTCGTTTTCATTGATTATAGCGCCCCTTTGGTCAAAGCGGTATGACATCCACAGCCTGGTGTCGTAAAGCTGGCAATTACCGCATGCATTTGTTTTGGAGAGCGAGAGGATTAACGAACGTCAGGTCAGTCCAAGTAAATAGTGGAAACAGCAAAATTACTCAGTAAATTCTCCTGTCGTGTTTCTGTTCTGATCTAATCTAATCTGTTGTGTATTTTGAGCTACTCAGGCTACCGTAGTAGTGTGAGCCTCAAGTTATTCTGGGTAATGTAGTAACCGTTGTTGTGCTACTGAGAAACAATGAGAAGCAGCCACGTACATTCGGTGTAAGGAGGAATAAACAGTTAACAAGTCATCTGCTGAGTCCGCATTATTATGTGAAAAGAATACTCCGACAGTTTGGGAGTTATGTCCTTTCTCTATCATTTTCATACTGAGACAGTGGTTAGCATGGCACTGTCAGTACATCTTGCGTGGAGGGATACATCGGTGAGCAACAGCTGCAGCTGGTTCTGGGACAGGTAGCTTGGTCACTCAGAGTTGACTGAACTCACTCAAATCAGCTGTTCTGGAACCGCTAACTCAGAGTTTCCCATCTCAGGGTAAATCAACTCAGAGTTCAGGGTTAGACTCAGAGTTTGTTGAACCTCCTTCAACACTTATTCCTAATATAAACTGTTTCACATGAAACCTCAAATGCAAGACATTGATTGCATGAGATTAAGTTTGTCTGTATGAGTTTATAAATGGCAGCCCGTGCCCGAGCCATGCTATTTCTCATCAAACTGTGATAACTGTGATTAAATACATTTGCCATATGTTGCCACCCCTCAAAAATTCCTGCCCCCCACAGAGTGGGACATGACAAGAGGTTTGAACATAACAATCAATCAATCAATCAATCAATTTTATTTATAAAGCCCAATATCACAAATACAATTTGCCTCACAGGGCTTTACAGCATACGACATCCCTCTGTCCTTTGGACCCTCACAGCGGATAAGGAAAAACTCCCCAAAAAAAACCCTTTACCGGGGAAAAAAAAATGGTAGAAACCTCAGGAAGAGCAACTGAGGAGGGATCCTTCTTCCAGGACGGACAGACGTGCAATAGATGTCGTACAGAACAGATCAGCATAACAAATTAACAGTAATCTGTATGACACAATACAATAATCTGTATGACATCCTCGATAATGACAGTAGCTTACAACAACATTCATAAAAAGTAATAATATTGTCGTTATAGTTATGGCTACTGTGGTACAATATGTTGAAAGTATATATTAGAATCTGGCAGTATACATGTATGATAATAATCATATGTGTATAATAACAGTAAAAGTATGACTAATGATGGCAGCAGCAGCAGCAGGAGGCATCTGGCAGGACCACGGCAGCAGCACAACCACACACGTCACACTATCGAGGCACCGCTGCAATATGAGTTAACCTGAGAGACAGTGGAGCACAAAGGCTCCGGAGAAGAAGCCGAGTTAGTGACATCCAGAATGGCCGAGTAAACAAGATACAGTAATAGGATACGCAAGAGCGAGAGCGAGAGCGAGAGCGAGAGAGAGAGAGAGAGAGAAGGTGCCCGGTGCATTATCGGTGGTCCTCCGGCAGACTAGGCCTAAGTCAGCCTAACTAGGGGCTGGTACAGGGCAAGCCTGAGCCAGCCTTAACTATAAGCTTTATCAAAGAGGAAAGTCTTAAGTCTAGCCTTAAATGTGGAGACGGTGTCTGCCTCCCGGACCGTAACAGGAAGATGATTCCACAGGAGAGGAGCCTGATAGCTGAAGGCTCTGGCTCCTGATCTACTTTTGGAGACTTTAGGGACCACGAGTAACCCTGCGTTCTCAGAGCGCAGAGTTCTGGTGGGATAATATGGCACTATGAGCTCTCTAAGATATGATGGAGCTTGACCATTTAGAGCTTTATAAGTTAACAGTAGGATTTTAAATTCAATTCTGGATTTTACAGGGAGCCAGTGCAGAGAAGCTAAAACAGGAGAAATATGATCTCGTTTCTTAGTTCTTGTTAGTACTCGTGCTGCCGCATTCTGAATTAGCTGGAGAGTTTTTAATGACTTACTAGAGCTACCTGATAATAGAGAGTTACAGTAATCCAGCCTTGAGGTAACAAAAGCGTGGACTAATTTTTCTGCATCTTTTTGGGTCAGGATAGGCCTAATTTTTGCAATATTACGCAGATGAAAAAATGCAGTCCGTGAGGTTTGTTTTAAATGAGAATTAAAAGACAAATCTTGATCAAATGTTACTTCGAGGTTTCTTACGGTAGTGGTAGAGGCCAGAGCAATGCCATCGAGAGAAACTATGTCATCAGATAAAGAGTCTCTGAGTTGTTTGGGGCCAAGAACAATAACTTCAGTTTTGTCTGAATTTAACATCAGGAAATTGGTGCTCATCCAAGTTTTTATGTCTTTAAGACAATTATGAAGTTTAGTTAATTGATCACTTTCTTCTGGCTTCATCGATAAATACAGCTGTGTATCATCCGCATAACAATGGAAATTTATAGAGTGATTTCTAATGATGTTACCTAAAGGAAGCATATATAGAATAAATAGGATTGGTCCAAGCACAGAACCTTGCGGAACTCCAAAACAAACTTTAGTACGTACGGATGATTCATTGTGAACGTCAACAAATTGAAAACGATCAGATAAATAAGATTTAAACCAGCTTAGTGCAGAACCTTTTAGGCCAATTAAGTGTTCCAGTCTCTGTAGCAGAATTTCATGGTCAACAGTGTCAAACGCTGCACTAAGATCTAATAAAACAAGTACAGAGACGAGTCCTTTGTCTGAAGCAATCAGAAGGTCATTTGTAATTTTAACTAGTGCTGTCTCAGTGCTATGATGCGCTCTAAATCCTGACTGTAATTCCTCAAATAAATTATTATCATGGAGAAAATCACACAGCTGGTCTGCGACTACTTTCTCAAGGATCTTTGACATAAAGGGAAGATTAGATATTGGTCTATAGTTGGCTAACACCTCTGGATCCAGGGTGGGCTTTTTTAGTAGAGGTTTAATTACAGCTACCTTAAAAGACTGTGGTACATAGCCTGTTAATAAGGATATATTGATCATATCTAATATATGAGTGTTAACTAAAGGTAAGACCTCCTTGAGTAGTCTAGTTGGGATGGGGTCTAAGAGACACGTTGATGATTTAGATGAAGAAATCACTGCGGTCAATTCTTGAAGAGAAATTGGGGAGAAGCAATCTAAATAAATATTAGGTGCTACAGCTGAGTTTGAGGTTAGATAGGTACTATCTGAGGACAGGAGGTCATGAATTTTGCCTCTAATAGTTAGAATTTTGTCATTAAAGAAGCTCATAAAATCATTACTGCTAAGGGCTAAAGGAATACAAGGCTCAATAGAGCTTTGACTCTCAGTCAGCCTGGCTACAGTGCTGAAAAGAAACCTGGGGTTATTTTTGTTTTCTTCTATTAAAGCTGAGTAATAGTTTGCTCTGGCATTGCGGAGGCCCCTCTTATAAGTTTTGAGACTGTCTGCCAGATTAAACGAGATTCTTCCAGTTTGGTTAATCGCCAATTCCTTTCAAACTTTCGCGATATTTGTTTTAATTTACGGGTTTCAGAGTTATACCAAGGAGCGAACTTTCTTTGTTTTGTTAACTTCTTTTTAAGAGGAGCTACAGAGTCGAGTGCTGTTCGCAGCGAGCTTACGGCGCTATCAACAAATTGATCAATTCGGGAGAGGTTAAAGTCAGTACGGGAAACCTCTGTTACTAAAGGACTTGGTATTGAATTTAACGACGGAGTAATCATTTCCTTAAATTTTGCGACAGCACTATCTGATAAACATCTGGTATAGTAACTGTTGCTGAGTGGTGTGCAATCGAGTAAAAAGAAATCCAAAGTAATCAAATAATGATCCGATAGCGAGGGATTCTGTGGAAAGACTGTTAGGTTATCAATTTCAATTCCATATGTCAGAACTAAATCGAGGGTATGGTTAAAACAGTGAGTGGGTTCATGTACACCCTGACTGAAGCCAATGGAGTCTAATAATGTGATAAACGCGGTAGCCAGGGAGTCATTATCAACGTCGACATGAATGTTGAAATCGCCTACAATAATAACTTTATCTGATTTAAGAACTAAACTGGATAAAAACTCTGAGAATTCAGATATAAATTCAGAATACGGGCCAGGAGCACGGTACACTATAACAAATAAAAGTGGCTGCGAGGTTTTCCAGGTCGGATGTAAAAGACTAAGAACGAGGCTTTCAAATGAATGTAATGATGCTCACAATTATTTGAGGCATGTTTGTTTGGTACTCACAACATTGGGTACAGGCAGGTCTCAGCTGTCCTGGTAGCAACACGCTAAAGTGAGGGATACAATATTTTAATTTTATCACAGTGTATTATTACAAAATACATAATTGATTCCTTCACATTCAGAAAAGATAAATAAATCAGCATGGTATGGCATTCATTTATTTAAACCTTACAGCTTATGGTGATATACATACCCTCTGGAGGTGAGCTGGGAAACTGAAGACAGAAGGGACAGCTCCATCTCTGATCCTGACTGTCTGACCTGTTCTTTCAAATTCCTCCAGCTTGAAATGTTCACTGCAGAGCATGGAAGACGAGCTAGCAAAAAATCCTTCCCTCCGGAGAGCTACTTCCCACTGTTTCCTCCAAGCAGTATCTTTGGGAAACCTACATAGTATGAGAAAAGTTAGTCAAGCAAATTACAACAATCTTACTAAAATGTTCGGAGCAACTGAATAAATAAAAAACTTCATTGTTTGAAGGCGGGTTTGACCGCGCTAATTCATGGTTTATGTTCTGGTAATGTGAGATTGTTCTTCCTCCTTTTCCTTTCCAACTATGGATGTGTAAACTGGGTTGTTAAATTATTCGCTGTATATGTTTTGATGAAAATATATACTACCATGAGCAGAATAAATTAAAATAAATGAATTGAATGAATGAATGAATTCCACAACATCAGCAAATTATGCTCTCAAAACAATGTTAGAATGGCCAAATCATGCAGTCTATGGGCCAAATACTATCAAAGGTATTTATTAAGTCTTACCTGTGAATGGTTTGGACAGTAAAACAATTTGCACACTTCCATGCAGCACATGAATGAGGCATCTTCTCCACTCCAATTCTTGTCACATCCAGTATGGCAGCGACATTGACATACGGCTCAGCACTTGATGCGGCATCTGCGTATATATGTCTATGGTCATGACAGCCAGTTTTGTGTTGTATCCTGCCAGACATCTATCTGAGTGTTAGAATTGGTCTGTTACCTTGGACATATTATTGTTCTTCTTCTTCTTCCGAGGAAATCCTACTACCCATGCACGAAAAATGACCAAGCTTTGCACAAAGGTCCAGTCCCATGCCAGATTGCCACAGCTGCAAAAACAGGCCAATAGTCCTGATGGTGGCGCTACAGCAAGCCTCTAATTTTCAAAATTTTCAAAATTCACAACAAATCAACCATATGTGCTACAGATTTGCAACGTTCACCAAAATGTAGCCCCAATACTGACAAAACTTTTGTACACTGAAACCTTTTGCAAATTATGAAGTCTATCACTCTGTTTTTTTTCCCCAAAACTGTAAAACTTAAAAACCTAAACCTATCTTCTCCCACAATTTTTGCTCAATTGGCACCAAACTTGCTACAGAGCATCTTCAGACTGTCCTACACAAACCATCCACACAGATTTTTGATTTATCAATATCTGAGCCTACAATGCATCAAAATTTTTGACTGTAAACGGTACTGTAAACATATACTTGCTAAATACATTTTCAATGTTCATTAAAAAAAAGACAAAATTTTGGAGTCATGGTAGATGATGTTTGGAAAATATCAGAATATTATCTCAAAAACTGAATTTTTTTTTTACAGCATTTTGAATTTCGCTCTCATGCCAACAATTGGACTCAATGCAAAAATGGCATTTTTAAACATCAGTTTTTCACTTATGGAGCCAATAAATCATTGTTTGCCTTAATAACTGAATTTTTGACAGCCGTTTGAAATCTGCCTTTACACACTAACGGATGCTGTCTTGCACACAGGTGACTGGCTTAGTCAATTTGTGAAGCTACATGTGACATTTCTGTTTGCCAGTTAGCTCAGTGAGATAGAGGATGGTTCTTGGTGTTGAAGATTGTGAATTCAAGCCTCAGCTCGTGCTACATTTCCATATGAGAAATCTACCCAAACTTTTCATAAATGTCCAGTCCCATGCCAGATGTCCTCAACTGGAAACACAAGACAATAGTCCTGATGGTGGTGCTACAGCAAGCCTCTAAATTTCAAAACTTTGAAAATTCATAACAAATTAACCATATGTGCTACAGCTTTGGAACTTTCACTTTGAAATTTGCTTTTCCATGGCATGAATGGCTACTGTCTGGCACCCTGATGCTTGGCTTAGTCAATTTGTGAAGCCACACATGAACTGTCACTTGCCAATTAGCTCAGTGAGATAGAAAAAGGACCTCAGTATCAGAAGTTGTGAGTTCAAGCCTAAGCTAAGGCAGAACGGACATTCTAATGTAAAAGTCCTATGTTCAGGCATCATGCTATGTGGATTAGAGACTACTAAGGTTGATATAATTATGATCCAGGCAGCTCTTTATCAACACTTTTCCCTGTTATCCCTTGTCTCTTTTCCCTGTTTTTTCTGCTTAGCCTAATTTGATTAGCATTCTAGTTATTTTCTATATTAAATGTTTGTCTATAAAATTATGTAAAATTCATATTACCTTTCTCCAGTTCCAATCTGGCCTCCACAAACATCTCACATTGACTAAATGTCCAAAACCATAATAAAGCAAGATTTGAGGAGGATATCCTCAACTCTGCGAAGGTAACTCCAACACTGATGCCTGAAACAATCAATCCATTATGAAATAGTTGTGGATTAATTATGTGTTTGAGTTATTGATTGACTAATCACTGCAACTGCAGAGTTCCTATAATGAGCTAGAAGAAGTTTTAAACATATATACCGCAGAGTTGTCTCTTGCTAATTAGCTCAGTGAGATAGAGCATAGTCTCTTATGCTTAGAATGCCACCTTTTTTTCATCTTCCTACACTCTGCTTGTTGCTCAGAATTGCCTAATTTTGCCTAAAATTGCCCAGCCCTGACCATTGCTGCGCAGCAGCTATAATTATAACAATCATTATGTCAACATGTCATAAACACAAAAAGAGGTGCATTTTTTTGTTAAAAGTATTTTTTTGTTTTTTTGTTCAAGACATCTTCTGGTAATGTCAAGTTGTCATAATAAGGACATCCCAAAAAAATCCAATCTCAAGTTGTCATGACAAAGACAACTTCTGATAATGTCATCCAGGGGGGTATTTCATCAGTGTGAGAATATCCAGACTAAGGTGTAATCTTGAAGTTTGACTAAACACCAACTCCCAATTTAGCACCAGCAAAATGTCAAAAAGCAGAGGAAAGGGGAACTGGCCATTGGTCCGACATCCCATTATTCCAACCATATTAAACCCATTGTTCCGAAGTCCCGTTGTTCCAACATCATCATGATGCCCTGTGGTTAAGGTCTGGTTAGGTTTAGGAAAAGATCATGGTGTGGGTTAAAATGAAAAAGAAAGTGGCAAACACATAAGCCGTGAGCCTGCTTCGCCTCAACCCTTTCCCAGCTGACCCAGAGCTGGTTGCAGTGCACCATCAAGGTAGAAATACACCCGCCAGGAGCCGTTCAGCACCACGGAGAGCTCCCCACAAAACCCCTACCCCAGAGTTAATAACAGGAGGTTAGGGTGTTCCATTCTCTTCTCTCTATGGCACTTGTATCTCGACCAGTAGCCTACTTTTGTTGCGTTTGCTGATCCTCTATGGAGTGGAGGCTTTTTCTGTGGCTCCTCATGGCAGTGTATGAAGACTATAAGGACATAATTACAAAAAAAGGCAATAAAGCAAGGGAGGTGGCGTGGCGGAATATTGCCAACAGACTAAATGCGTAAGTTATAAAGAAAATTCAGCATTTCAGCATAATATCATGTTATATAAATCCCGCATCAAAGGGACAAAATATATGTAGATAAGAACACCTATTAATTCTAACAATTCAAGTATGCCTAATGAAATTTACCAAATGTGTAAATTAATATTAGTGATAGACTGTTTATCCCATTTATCTACTGATTCCTATGTACATTTCAGGTGATGCATTTAATCAAACTATTTTAGTGAATCATCGCATTCATCACATAATAGATTGTAGAATATAACATTTTCAAAATGATCAGTTTATAGGAAATAATCACATGACATTTATCTATTGATTGTAGAAAATGACATTTAGGAAATCCATCAATTCAGTGGAGATGAGGAAACTATTAAGTGAATGCAGGTGATAGTGAATCAATTATCTATTCCTCATCATTTGGGAGTCAATTGTGAGCTCTATCCTTTATTATATCAAAATAAGGAAAATCCCCTTAAATGTATGGAATGTGCTATAGGATGAGGAACAGACAAGCCACAACGGTGTGCATCCCATTTTCATCCCTCACTGTTTTTACCTCTCTCCAAACAGTTGCCTTACTTAGACTCTCAGCATCACCAACACTATACAGAAATGTACCGCTAGCAAAGAACCTCAGTGCAATACAGACTGACTGCACAGTGGTCAGAGACTGGCTGTGGCATGTGACCTTTATAATGTGTGGTTCCAGCAAACTGCATAGATACACTATCCTCTGCCTGCTGAACCAGTACCTCTCCCACAGATAGGAGTCCGTCCGTATCAATGGGTTGGTCCTGTCCTGGAAGACCCTTGGGGCTGGTGGTGGTGGGAAGGCCCATTGAACAATGTGGGCCTCCTCATTAACAGGATCCTCAATGAAGGTGCATGCCATTATTTCCTAATTTACTCTCTCTTGCTCTGTCTCTGTGTTTCTCCAGGTGTGTCCCTCTCCTTCTCTTGGATGCACTCTTTATGTGGCCGTTGTCAGTTGACCTTAATTGGCTGTGATTTTGATAGCCAATTTTATTGATCTTTGTCCTTGTCCTTTCTTCCTTCTTTTTTTCTCTCTGTTTGTTTGTTGTGTTTTTTCCTTGTCTCTTTCCCTTTTCTGCTTCTTTTCCTTTTTTCTTTTTTAATTGGTTGATCTGTTTTAGTGATTTTGTATTGGAGGGGAGGATTTTATATAAGCCCTTTGGGCTTCTTTTCCTCTCCTGACCAATTATTTGCCCTTCTATTATTAAATATAATCCTTGTGTTTATCATTGTGCATATGAATAAAAAAATAAATAAATAACTGGTCACAGAGTGGGGTGGGGATGGGAAGGCAGTCACATATTCATGTGGTTTGGTGTACATATACAATCTTTTTTAATACCTCAGTTTCATTTTATTATAGTTTTGTTTTTATTCATTTGATTTTGGCTTTATTGTTGTAAGTGTTTTTTATAAATAAAATTGAAATCGAATTGAGAAGAAGTGGAGCTGGGATTGTAAACAGATTCTGTGGTCACTTCGCTGGTTTCAGACCTGGTGTGCCGAGAAGGAGGTGGCTATTGATTTTAAAACGGTCACCAAGACTGAGCTAAACCAGGTTCTCCGCCACTGTGAAAAACGGGAAAGGTGAAGCTTTAGCTGAGTTCACCACCAGCAACAACGTCTTCATTGGAGTGCTGAAGAAACTTCACCGAGACATCCCACCACCAGGCGTTAACACAGGCCGACTTTCAGAAAATCAAGCTCTCTCGGGCACTGAATCCAAACACACCTGAGGGTCTTGTCAACAAAGTTTGGTTTGATGTGCAGCTGCATATGGGGGCACAGAGCTAAGGAGGGCAACTGCCAAATGAAGCCTGACTCATTTATCATCCGACAGGACGTAAACGGTCAGAAATATGCAACGCTGTCATTTAATGAATGCACCAAAATCCACCAGGATGCCGTTGAACAAAACAAAGAGAGTCTACGGGGATTTATGTTTGAGTAGCCAGGGAACCCACTGTGTCCTGTCGCTTCAATGGAAAAATATCTGTCACTGCTGCCACCCAATCCACCGGCCTTTTATCTCCATCCAAAGCGGAGAAACTACACCAACGATGTATGGTAAGTTAACATGTAATGTCTGTTTGTTTTATTATTACTTTTGTGTTGTTACTTATTTTTCTCTCTCCTAACGGTTCGGTATACTAGAGAGCCCATGGGGGTGAACTTTCTCGGCTCCATGTTGCCACGGATCTGTAAAGCAGCCGGCACCGAGACCATCTACACCAACCACTGCCTGCGAAGCACCACTGTACAAAAACTCTCTGACGCTGGCTTAGAGGCGAGAGAAATCATTTCAGTAATGGGGCATAAATGTGAATCCTCCCTGCAGTCATACTGGCGCCCAAACTATGATGAGAGAAAATCCTGGAGCAACATCCTTGCTTCTTTTAAAACACACCTGTCCAGAACATAATTGAACAATTTAACATAATTGAACACTACTTCAGCAATTGCACAATTAATGGAGATATCCAGATAAATGTCGCTAAATAGTCAATCCAGATAAATGTTAATAAGCTTTAAGCATGCTTTCCACTGTGTTTCTGTAGCTCCTGTGTGTTTTTGCGTCCGTCTGTTACTTGTTGAGGAACTATTTCTTTGGCGAAAGAGTGAAAGAATGATTATTTCTCATTAATAAATTATTGCAGCTCTTATTAATGTGTGTTTATTTTATGAAACCCAGCCAGGTGTATGTAGTAACCGTTTTATAAAAGCAATTAGCCTTGTGAGGCCATGTTTTGCCTTGATTTCCGTGCTGCGCATCGTGCCTAACAACGCCCCTTAGCCGTCGTAAAATCGGCCTCTTTGGGCTACTTGCTTAATTTTATCATTTCATGACAGTTGTGAGTGTGCAAAAACACTGGTAGAACTGTCTTTTAAGTGTCTGTTCTTGTCTATTGAACATTTTTTTGATCATAAATGGAGCTCATCCTCACCTTAATCCTGCTACAGACCAGGATTGCCTGGCAGCATAAGTTACCATGGTTACTAGGCTGGGATTCAGGTTAACCACCTTGATGGAACAGAGTTGTGGCTCAGGTTGATTGAACGGAAACCAGAATTTAGCTAGATGTATCAGGCTTAGCCAGAACCATGGTTTCCATGGTTACAGATGTGAGGCTAATCTTAGCCACTTTGATGGAACAGAAATCTGGCTCACATTAACCAGACTTGGCCATTTAAGCCTGGATTTGCCTTTAACCTGATTGAAGGAATACCCCCCTGGTGGTAAATCAGTTTCCCCATGGGGATTAATAAAGCTAATCTAATCTAATAAACTGAAACAGTGGGGTCATTCGAGACATTTTATGAATAGTGTAAGAATCAAAGTAATTGTAACACAATTTATTATTGTTGATACATGTTAATTGTTGATGTACATTTTTTGCTTTTTGTTGCTGATGTTAGTATACTGTGGTTCTAGGCCTAATAGGCCAGTGATTCTTGGTCTGGGGGTCAGGAGTCTGGAGGCTTGTAAGAAAAGGTAGAGTTCAGTTGCCTCCTTGGAAGAAGTAGGTGGGTGCAGATAGTTTTCTGACATTGCAAGGCAACAAATGTCAAAAACAGTCTCATCACATAGATGTGGACCTCTTGGCAGGCATTCCTCTCTACAAGCCTGTATCTGCTGATGGGATACTGCCTTGATGCAGTCTGTGGTGCCAAACAGCTTGGGAAGGCGGTACATCATTAGTGGTTGTCCACTTGGAAAAACTGTATTCCTACTGGGGAACAAAAACCCATGGTGAGGCAGCATTTAGCCACTATGGCCCCCACCTGTGGAACAGCCTGCCAGAGAGCCTCAGGACTGCAGAGACTGTTGATATTTTTAAAAGAAGATTAAAGACACACCTTTTTAATCAGGCTTTTAACTAATATTTTAAACTCTTCTTATGTTCTTATCTGGTTCTATCCTATTTTATGTTGCTGCTTCTATCTTGCTTTTTAAGATGATGTTAATCTTAATAATTTTCTGTTTTTATTTATCACTGGTACTGTATTTATTCTATTTCATTTATAATCTTACGTATTGTATTTTTGGTACTGTATTTATTTTATTTTTTTTTCCTTTTTATCTTTTAGTTTTTTTAGCTTTTAAACCCAGTTTTCCTCAGGGGGGTCCTCCACACTGGGAGCTGTGTCAGGTCTGCTAGTGGGGGTGCTGTCCTTGGTCCCTTCGGCCTGGCCGGCTGGGGTTCCTCCCTTCGATGTGGGGGTCCACCTGTCTGTCGGAGCCGGGGGGCCTGGGTGCTGGTCCCCCCGATGGCACGGCCTGCGGCTCCTCCCAGTGTGGACGACCCCAAAGGTGGCATTTTTTTGATCCTCAGTGCTGTCTCCCTGTTGTGTGTGATTGTGTGTGTGTGTGTGTGTGTGTGTGTGTGTGTGTGTGTGTGTGTGCGTGTGTGTTTCTAGTATGGAGGGTGGGAGGGAGGGGCTTTTCTTTGTAATTGTTTTTCTTTCTTTAATTGTGTTAATTGTGTTAATTGTTTTTAATTCTGTAAAGCACTTTGTGTTGCATGTCCGTGCAGGAAAAGCGCTCTACAAATAAAGTTGATTGATTGATTGATTGATTGATTGATTGGGGTGAATTCTATGGCAATTCCACAGATGAGCAACGTCCTGCAGCTCTCTCTAAAAGAAGAAAAGCAAACAAGGCAAAAAAAAAAAACCATTTAAACTTGTACATCTTTTCAATTATCCCATACTTAAGTGATACTACAGTCATTCTTCTCCCCAAAGAGGCCGTGAAGGGATTCTAATAAATGTGATGAGGGACAATACAGTCTTTCTGTGTAAAATTCGCTCTAAATCTCAGCTGAAGCTCATATGAGGTTTGAACAGAGAAATAATTAAGCTGTTGTGAATGTAAGTCTTTTGCAACAAAATTTCTTAAGCAGCTCAGGAAAATACTTTGGGATTCATATTCACATTGGAATTGTGAATATGAACAGCATGGAGATGATAAATGATCACAGCGTCCAATACTGCAGTAAATGACTGATGCAACTGGGCATATGAACAGTATTGTTATCATTATTTATTGACAGAAAAACAGTCAAGCTCAGTGAAGTTAACAATTAGACCTAATTCCTTACTTAACTCATTCAACCAAAAGGGGAGAAAGACTTACCTCAGTTATTTCCAAGCATGTGAATTGTATGAGATTTTTGTCAATGAAGTCCCTGAGAAATGGTCATCAGTATTTCCCAGTGTCTCAAACTGTGAAAGTAGTAATAGCAGATTAACTGCGATAGCGCCATCTTTACCCACTGATTAGCGAGGATTTCCAGGGGACAAGACTGTTTTCTTTTTCTTTATCTTATCTCGTAATTACGAGATCCTGATCTCGTAATTACGAGATATGGTGTCTTTTGTTTTTATCCAGTGAATGCAATGCTTCCATAGTTTTACACTAAACAGTAATAGAAAAGTAACTATCACTCATTTGTATGGCTTTGTATGGACGCACATGAAATGATGCAGAACTCAGTATTGTTACCTTTTATGAAAGAGAAAGAAAGAACTATTCCAACAAATGTTGCCCGCAATTTACACTGTTGTACTAACGGTGTACCAGTGTAGTACGTACCAATGGTACAGGGGAACAAGATGTTAAGTTATGGAGTAAGGGACTAACAATTCGTGAATTTACAGAGAATTTATATTGTAGTTGTTTTTTTTTTAACTACTGGGTACCTATTCTATTAACAGGGTATGTGCGACCTACTGATCAATAATATGGAAGTCTGGGGGGAATTGAGAGAGAACTTATACAGTAGGTATTTTTAACTACTGGGTACTTATTCTATTATAACAGGGTATGTGCAACCTACTGATCAATAATATGCAAGTTTGGGGGGGGGGGTTTAGAGAGAACTTACACAGTAGGTATTTTTAATTACAGGATACTTATTCTATTATTACAGAGTAGCCTACAGTATGACAATAAATAGCCTATACAACTACAGGGTGTACATCTATGCGTTTATTTCGGAGCAAAGGTCCAGGTGACACTATGTTGTCATGGAAGACCCCCTATAATACACTGGGCACCTTCTCTCTCTTGCTTCTTCTCCGGAGCCTTTGTGCTCCACTGTCTCTCAGGTTAACTCGTATTGCAGCGGTGCCTGGATGGTGTAACGTATGTGGTTGTGCTGCTGCCGTGGTCCTGCCAGATGCCTCCTGCTGCTGCTGTTATCATTAGTCATACTTTTACTGTTATTATACATATATGATTATTGTCACACATGTATACTATCAGATATTGATATATTATTATTAATTATAATATTATTACCATACCATACCAACTTTATTTATAAAGCACTTTCAAAACCCAGTGGACCAAAGTGCTGTACACAATTAAACACAAAGTGTACAATAGACATAAGACATGAAATATACATAAAACAAAGCAAAATAAAAACAATAAAGATAAAAATATAAAATGCAATGAATTAACACAATATAAAACCAATAAAACATTTTAAGGCACAGCACATAATTAAAATTAGTCAATAAAATAAGTAATAGCAAATTAAAAGACATCAATTTATGCGGGATCAAAGGCCATGGAGAGCAGGTGGGTTTTAAGGCGCTTTTTTAAAACATGCAGTGATGGAACTTGTCTGTTGTCATGTTGAGAGGCAGGTCATTCCATAGTTTAGGTGCTACAATTGAGAAAGCGCGGTCCCCTCTGAGCCTGCTTGTAATTCTGGGAACTTTCAGGAGCAGCTGGTCAGCTGACCTGAGAGGGTGTGTAGGAGTGTATGGCTCTAGCAGCTCAGAGAGGTACAGTGGGGAGAAGTCATTAAGAGACTTAAAAACAAATAAAAGAATTTTAAAATGGATCCTAAAACGTATGGGCAGCCAGTGTAACGTGGTTAAAATAGGTGAAATGTGCTCACGTTTGTTTGTGCAACTTAAAAGGCACGCGGCAGCATTTTGCACCATCTGGAGGCAGGTGACAGCAGATGCGCTAACCCCTATATATAAAGCGTTGCAATAGTCTAGCTGACTAGTTACAAAGGCATGGATTATCATTTCTACGTGTTGCTAAGTGCTAGCTGCCTCATTTGAAAGAAACTCGACTTCACAACTGCCCTAATCTGACTGTCAAGATTAAGCCCAGGATCCATTATTACCCCAAGGTTTTTGATGGTTGGTTTAGTATATTGAGCCAAAGAACCCAAATCAACGGGTGGGGTCCTAACAGTACAATTAAAGACCATCACCTCAGTTTTGTTTTCATTAAAGTTTAAAAGTTCATTAAAGTGCCATCCAGGCCTTTAAGTCATGAAGACACTTAAAAAGTGGTCCCAAGGAAGGTGCATTTTTCTTTTTAAGGGGCAAGTAAATGTGGCAGTCATCTGCATAGCAGTGGAAAGATATACCGTGTTTGCGTAAAATGGACCCCAGTGGGAGCAAATATAGTGAGAACAGAAGAGGGCCTAAGACCGAACCTTGTGGTACCCCACATGGGAGGGACGCACAAGAGGACGTGAAGTCACCAGTGTTGACACTGAAGGTTCAGTCCGCTAAGTAGGATCGAAACCACTCCAGTGCTGAACCCCTAATACCCATCCAGTGTTCTAGACGAGATATTAAAATTTTGTGGTCCACTGTATCAAATGCAGCTGTTAAATCTAAAAGCACAAGAATGACATTGTCACCAGAGTCAGTAGCTAAACATATGTCATTAAAAACTCTCAGTAGGGCTGATTCAGTGCTGTGGAGATTTTTAAAATTGGAAGGTTTCAAGAATATTGTGCTTTTCCAGAAATGCCATTAATTGACTATAAACTATTTTCTCAAGGATTTTTGAGAGAAATGGCAGTTTAGAGATAGGCCTGAAGTTTGCAGGGATTGTGGGGTCCAGGGCTGGTTTCTTAATCAGAGGCTGGACCACTGCATGTTTAAACATTCTTGGTGTTGGACTGAGAGTCTCAGCCTACTTTCCTCTCATGTATGTGTGAGCTCAGTCCTGCGTGTTCTTAAATGAAGCAATAGGAGAAGATATTCGGTCTCAGTTAATACAGTTTTATTAAGCCGTAAAGGAATAACATTACAGAGCTCTGGGTCTCTCTGTTGGTCCCTGACAAGCAACAAGTGTGTCAGTTCACGAAGTCTGACTGACTATCTCTTCCTGACCCAGCATGTTTAAGTGTAACATGAGTCATTGTGCACGCAAGGCGGCGTCCTCTTCTCATTGGTTGTTCCATTTCCTTCTCTGCTGCACCACGCCCCCGCCTCTGACTCCTTCCTGATGACAGGTGGGGCATGGTTCCTGTTTTGTGAGACAAGAGAACAACAGCACCTCCCTACACCTGCAGTACTCTACTATCTGTACATCAGTTCTGTTATTTTTACTGTATATGGAGCTAATTATCTAAGCATTGCACTCATCTGTCTCCGTGTCTCTTCCTCTCCTGTACTTCTCCACTTCTGCAAAGCAAGCACATTTTGATTAGCCGAACTCATCACAGTATTTAACATCAAGCCATTACCTAAAGTTCAAATAGCAAACACATTAAAATCATTATATTCCAACAGTCCCCCTTTTTACCCTTAAGCACCAATGCACCCAGCCCCCCCCCCCCCCTTTTCAAGTCTTTTAATTACTGTAACTTTTTGTTTTTCTCAAAAACAAAAAGTTATAACTCCCCCATTTGGTCTCATACACATGAGACCACTCATACTTTGTCGTCTTCTGAATCTGAATCTGAATCTGTCGGCGGTTCTCCCAGTAGGGTGCAACAACAGCCACACAATGCTAACACCCCGAGCATTCCCACCAGAGACAAAAATACAGATACCACTAGATTCTTCCACTTACCAAACCATTGTTCGAACACTTCGCCTATGGGGTTACCGATACCTGAATGCTCATGCATCTCTTTGGACAGTGCACGTAGCCCTTCCAGTGCTTTAGTGATTGACCCATCTGGAGATGTGTTATTTGGGATGAAAGTGCAGTAGAGACCCTGGAACATAAAGCAGACACCCCCTTTCTCCGCCAAAAGCATATCTAAGGCAATTCAGTTGTGGACTGTCATTAGGGAGGTGGCCGCCAACTGCTCCGAGAGTCCCCCAGCTGCATCTCTGGCGCTGTTAGCCAATCTGAGAACATTGTAATGAACGTAAATAATTCTGTCAACATTCTAGTTAGGAGTGATGGAGAACAGAGCAGATATTATGGGCAGGTTTTCAAAACCCGCAGCTACCTGGTCAGCCAATTTATATTGATCTGGAACCACGTGAGGAACGCCTATGGTGTCTATATACGTGGTGGATTCAGAGCCAGTGTCAAAAATGTCTCTTCTTTCTGCTAGAACTGGCCTGGGAGTCCCTCAGCCCTAAGAGGACCAGAGGCACTGCCAGTCGGACCAGTGCACATGTGCCGGTCCAGGTAGATGGCAGGGAAAAATGGAGGGTTTTATCTCCACAATATCAGAACACAGGTCAAATTTAAATCCCATGGCTGTTCCCCTCGCATAGTTCAATGTGATGACACCATACTTATCTATGCAGCTGTTGGAAGGTCTGCCTGTTCCCACGCTTCTTTTGGTTAGGTTTTGTGGTTGCTCTGTGGCTTTGTCTCTGGGAGAACAGTCAAAATATAAAAAAGGTAAAACAATAACACGGGTCAATACAAAGCCTCCCAGCCAACACCACTTATGGTGGCGTTGCTCTACTCCCAACAATCTCATCATTCCCTCTATAATGCATAAATGAATGTAAATGTAAAAAGTAAAGGTAAATATGGAGTGTAAATATAAAAATGTGGCAAGCAAACTTTCAGTATATCCTGGCCTGCTATATTCACTCGTACTCTGGACAAAGTGTTGCTTCAGAGGAGCTTCTAACCTTCACATTGATCACAGGATATCTTTACCGCACTTATGCTGAACTAAGAGTAAATGTAGGTGTGACTGAGTTGTTTTTTGTTTTTTTTTAGTCTTTATTGTCTCTTATGTCTTCCAGTGTCAAGGCAGGTGTCTCTGCCACTGCACACTGACTCCAGTGATACCATGTGTCACCTTTCCCTTGGAGTTTCACGGCGTGGGACGTCCGTTCCACGACTTTGTAGGGGCCAGTCCACCTTGGCTCTGACCACTTTCTTTTTTTTTTTATATCTTTTTATTGATTTTCTTGAGCAACAATACAAATACAGATCAGTAGTACACAACTCTACAAGAGACAACCAGTGTGACCTAAGCGTCGAAGAGACAAGAGCAACATGGCAATTGGAACTTCATGTGATACAACAGTATTCGTATAGTGCCTATAACCCCCCCACCCCGATTGGGAAAATGCGGAAATTGTTTCTGCACAAAATGTCTGATTTGGAAAAAACGAAAAAGGTGAGTGTTGGGCAGGTTGAATTTAGCAGAAAGCGCTGCAAAAGAGGAGAAGGAGTTGTTCTCATAATGAGAACCGTAAGCAATGAGCAGGATCTGAAAGAGGGGGGGGGGGTATGATTATTTAAAGTTTGTTACATGTATCCCAAAGTACCTGAATCCTCCAGAGGCCGCCTTAAAGGGAAAAACATTCAAAGAGACAGTCATTGCCAGAGGATTTACTAGAAATAATTCACTCTTTTGGAGATTTAATTTATAGCCGGATAACTTGCTGAAGCCAGCGAGTGTATCTATCTGTATTGCGGGGAGTGAAGAAAGCGGGTTAGAGATGTATAATAAGAGGTCATCCACATACAGTGAAAGTTTATGAACTCTACCATGGCGAACAATGCCTTCAAATTTGACGTTGCTGCGAAGCCAGATGGCCAGAGGTTCGATGGCTAAATTGAATAATAGGGGAGAGAGGGGGCAGTCTTGACGCGTACCACGCTGAAGAGGAAAAGGTTTTGAAAAGTTACCGTTAGTACGTACCACTGCAGTTGGGGATGCATATAAAAGCTGAATCCAGGATATGAACTTTGGATGAAAGCCGAATTTTTCTAGAATGAAAAACAGGTAGCCCCACTCCACCCTATCAAAGGCCTTCTCCGCGTCAGGAGATACCACGACTTCTGGGGTGTTTGATGGGGGAGAGTATATGATGTCGAGTAACCTCCTGGGCCCAGTATTTCAAAGTTATCTGATAGGACTATCCTGGCCGGATTGGATTAAATCCTGATCTGATCTGAAAACTGGGTATTTCAACACAGATCAAGAGGATCCTGATCCTCAGGATCAGGATTCAGCTCTGGTAATCCAATCCTCCCTTTAATCCAGATAAAGGCTGCATTCGGGTATTTCAAAAGTGAAGGCAGAGATCTGGATCAATTTGATACCAAATTTCAGGATTATTTTGATCCCACCTCAGAGGTGGATTTGACAAAGTCTCAGCTCCACTTCTCCTAGATATTCTTCAGTGGAAACGGGCCTTTGTTACTCAAAGTGTTCATTACACTTAAATCTAAATCAGTGTTTTAGTTCTAAGTAATTTCAAGCATAGAAAAATATTGTTTGGCCATATTTCCTGAAACTGCTGTAAGTAATAGTAACAAATACAGACCTATTTCTCAACGTCTAGTTTCACCTAACATTGTAACTTGTTTGTACCAAAACATCCAACATATGTTTGTGGTCAGACAAAGGCAAGGAAATGCAATGCAAAGCAAATTTATTTGTATAGCACATTTTCTTAACATAGAGTGCAAGAAACAACATTTAAGCACTTTCAATGTATATTTTCATGCTTTTGAATGAAGACAATTTTTTCTTAATTCAGATAAGCTTGAAAATGCACCTTTACAATGCCTGGGAAGTGCTTGACTGATTTTATAACATGCAGCAATGTATTTCAGGAAGTGTTTGTGTGTACAAACTGATTATTTACTTCATCAAATCAGATGCTATAGTGCTATATGTTTAGTGGGAGCCTTCTACAAAAGGTGATACATGTCCAGGGATTTCCAGCACTCGACCTGTTGTCTCCATTAGCAGTGGCATTGCTGAGCGGTCCATGGGTGTGAGTGTACTCTGAAAGTAGAAGTAGAGTGTGTATGAGCATATCTTTATCATTATCAGGAATCCACAATACTCAGAGAAATTGTTCATGTAACGTTACAGAAAGGCATATCATCAGCATTACTGTAGCATACCCAAACTCAATCCTCTGACACTTCTGAATGAACCGCAAAATTCATATTAGTAAAGTGTATTTTTCCTATACTGAAGCAGTCTGCTCTGCACACATGTAAAACAAAAATAAAAATAAAAAAAATCTGCTGTGTTGGCAATAACATAACGCTAAACTCTGAACAGGTTGGTGTTTCAAGAGTTCCTGTATGACGTACTTCAGATTTATTCCCTTTTAAATTAAACCATAGACAGCAAAATACATCAACAAAGCCAGCTACCTCGCTAGCCTGCTAGCTACTTAACGTTAACATGCAAGTCAATGGAGCTGCGTTAGCTACCGTTAGCATGACCGCGGCTCAATTAGAGATCGGTACGCCCACGTTTTAAATAGGTGACAATTCAAATAGCTGGCTCACATCAGATGGTGAGTGGCCTTCGTATGGTCTTAAAAACGCTACACATTTGATAACGGTATACTTACATTTTGATGTGAAAGCTGGGCTACTAGCTGCTCCTTCCGTGAAGTGTTCCGCCGTGGAGACAGAGCCCAGCAGGTCATAATCTGAAAGCCACGCCCCCAAAGGTGAAACGTTTCAGATCCGGGGGCGGAGTCGTGAGATTTGGAAATCCGTATCCAGTCAGATTGGGATCAAAGTGATCCACCCTGCCAATGTTTTGAAATACCCAGATAAAGTCAGCAGGATCACCTTGATCCCTGACTGAGAAAAGGAGGATTTCATTATCCGGATTATTCTGATCCGGATTACAAGTTTTGAAATACTGGGCCCTGGTGTTAAAGAATGAATGTCGTCCTGAAGTGAAACCTGTTTGATCAGGAGAAATTATAGATGGTATTACCTGCTGAAGGCGGGTGGACAGGATTTTAGACAGAATTTTAAGGTCGACATTTAATAAAGAAATTGGTCTATAACTACCACAGAGGGGTGGGTTTTTGTCTTTTTTGAGAAGTAAGGAAATGGAGGCCAGTGAGAGGGTGTCCGGGAGCCTGCCTACAATAAAGGAGTCATTATACATTTTAACCAGTATTGGGATCAGCTGAACAGAAAAAGTTTTATAAAATTCGACGGTAAAGCCAGGGCCTGGGGACTTCCTGCTTTGCATTGAGCTGATAGCATTTTGTACTTCTGCAACTGTAATAGGGGAGCCCAACCTCTCCGACAAAGCTCCATCAATTTTAGGGTACTCTAATGAGGAGAGAGGACTGGAGGATAGCTCGCTAGACGAGCACTCAGAAGTATAGAGACTGGAGTAGTATTCATAGAAAGCAGAGTTGATATCAGATGGGTCTGAAACGGTTTTACCTGAAGATGAGGTAATTTGAGTAATAAGCCTAGAAGCGTCCACTGCTCTGGCCTGTTGTGCCAGAAGCCTGCCTGCTTTGTCTCCCTGCTCAAAGAAAAGCTGTTTAGTTTGTCTCAACTGCCTCTCTGCTGTGTGCGTAGTCAAGAGGTCGTATTCTGAGTGCAGTAGGAGCCGTTTTTTGTATAAGTTAGGAGAAGGAGTGGAAGCATACGCTTCATCGAGATTTTGTAACTCCTTCTCAATTGTTTGCAGCCTCACCCTTTCATGACCACTTTCTTTTAATCACCTTGAGCAGGACCCACTCCAATGTTGGGGGCCCCTTTCCTTCTGCTCCCTCCCGAGCTGAAGTCACCTGTTTGGAGAAAGCTGACACCAATGCTGTTAGTTGGTCATAATACGGTTTATATTTTAGAGGACTTTCTTCCTCTTCTGTAGTTTGAATCCCAGCTCCCGGTCCCAGGAACTGTTGCCCTGTTTTCAGCTCATATGGAGTAAAACCTGTCAGTGAGTTAACAGAGCTCCTGATAGATAATAGAGCTAGGGGTAGCGCATCCACCCAAGTCATTTTAGTCTGGGCACAAATCTTGCCTATTTTTCCCTTAATAGACTGATTCATTCTTTCCACTTTGCCCTGTGACTGAGGATGATAGACTGTGCCAAATGTATGTTTTAGCCCCAATACTCTCTCTACTTCTTGTAGATCTCTGTTTTTGAAATGGGTTCCGTTGTCAGATCTGATTCTTTTGGGAAACCCATGCGTGGGAATGTATTGATTGATCAGAAATTTGATTACTGTCTTTGCATCCTCTGATTTGGCAGGTATGGCTTCTGGCCAACCAGTGTATGCATCCACTGCCACCAGAAGATACCTGTATCCTCCCACTCTCTCTAGCATGTCTGTATAGTCAATAATGACCTCTTGACCTGGGAGTTTGGGGAGGGGAAATCTCCCCTGATGTGGTTTCACCATGGATCTAACATTGTATTCTGTACATATCTTACATTCTTGGACGTGATTCTCAATCATTGCTGGCAAAAACGGGTGCCACCAATGAATGAGATATCGCGCCATTTGCATTTTCCCACAGTGAGTCACACCATGAACTTCTTGAAGGACTGATCTCCTCTGCCCTGGGGGCAGTACAGGTCTCCCGTCCAGAGACCTCCACATACCCTCTGTCTTTACTGCTCCTCTTTCTCTCCATACTGTGAGCTTCTCTGGAGAGGCTTTCTGCTGTTCTGCTATTAACATATTAACATATTTACATCACAGGGCGGCAGGAGGTCATGCACTGTTCTCTCTGCTTGTAGCATTATATACTACTGACTGTATCCTGCCTTTCTTTTGGCTGCCACATCTGCTGCGTCATTCTCTCTGGAGACAACTGTCCCTGCTTTGTCATGGCCCTTGCATTTAATCACTGCTACCTGTGCCGGCTTCATCAGAGTCTCCCATAGTCTTCTCATGTCCTTCTCATGCTTAATGGGGGTCTTTGCTGCTGTTAAAAAGCCAGATCTGATCCACTGTGTCATTTCCACATGGATCGCTCCTACGACATAGGCAGAGTCTGTGTCGATGTTCACTCTTTTCCCTTCAGCCCATTCTAATGCTGCAATCATTGCTTGGAGTTCAGCCAATTGAGATGATTCTTTTCCTGTCCTGTAATCACTTCCTCAAACCCTGTCTCTGTCTGTCTTACCACTGCATATGTTGCTTTGAACATCCATCTGTGAATAACGTTTCTTCTGCATTAGCCAGTGGTTTTGCCTGCAAATCCTCTCTTACTCTGTTATCTTTCTGAACCATCGCCTCACACCTGTGTGGTTCGCCTTCTCCCATGTTGTCTGCCATGTTTACTCCTTCATGTGTGAACGTTATGTGTGGTGCAATTAGAATTTTTTCAAGCCTCGTCTGTCTGAGTGATGTCATGGTAAATGCCGCTGAGTTTACATATGCCACAATGCCGTGTGTTGTTAGTACTGTTAATGTGTGTCCCATCGCTATGTGAGCTACTTTTTGCAAAATTTTTGCCACTCCTGCTGCCTGTCATATGCACGGTGGGTGCCTGTCCTCTGTTGGGTCTAAGGAAATGCTTGCATACATCAACACCTGTCTGCCTCCCCCTTTTTTCTGGAAAAGCACTCCTGAAATGATGTGTGCTTTTTCAGAAACGTCCAGGAAAAATGGTAACTTGAAGTCGGGGATTGCCAAATCGGTGGCGTCAGATAGCGCTTGTTTAAGTATAATGAACGAGGATTCTGCTTCAGTTGTCCACGACAGGGGAGCCATTAAATTGCGCATGCCCTGTTCATTTACCATGGCCCATAAAGGGTGTGTGAATTCACTGTAGGAGGCAACATAATGCTTACTGTAGCCCGTAAGACCTAAAAATGGCAACATGTCTTTCATGGTGTGTGGTTTTGGGTGATGGAGGATAAATTCTCTGTGTGACGGAGACACAGCCGTGCCCTTGCCTGAGACTATCCGGCCCAAGAATGAGACCTGCTGTGTACAACACTGTAACTTAGTTTTTGAGACTTTGAACCCTGCCTGAAGGAGACGCTGCAGGACAGATTGCGTGGCCTCCAGACAGGTTGAGGGATCAGGGGCAGCCAACAGGATGTCATCAACGTACTGGATTACCACCACCCCATCAGGGAGAGGTAATTCGGCCAGTTGCTGTTTGAGAACCTGATTACACAGGCCTGGTGAGAGTATAAAGCCCTGGGGGAATCGTATCGGAGCTGCCTGCTGCGATACGTGAATGAGAAGATGTCGCGCAGGTGCGGCGCTAGGGGTAGACAGAAGAAGGCATTTGCAAGATCAATACATGAAAACTACTGGTGCTGTGGTGAGAGACTAGACATGGCTGTGTAGGGGTTTGGGACTGGGACTGTAGGTGTAGAAATCACAGCGTTAATGCGTCTCAAATCATGTGCCATTGCAGCGTTAATGCGTCTCAAATCATGTGCCATTGCTGTATTTTGTTTTTCCACAGGGAGAATGGGAGGGTTCCAGTGCACCAGCCTCCAGAAGGCCGTCAATGGTATCTGCAATACCTGCTTCAACCGCCGGCTTGTGGCAATACTGATTCTGCCAAATGGGTGTCAAATCTGTCAAATCAAATGTGATAGGAGACACCTGCGCACAGTAGCCTACATCGGTGGGTCCAGAGGACCATAAAGTGTCAGGGAGTGTTTTTAACATGTGTGCTGCGTCTGGGTGATCAGTTTTCTCTCTTCCATTAAACCTCTCTATTTGTCTGTACTCCAGGATCGCCTTGTCTGCAGTTCCCTGCCTGATCCTATATGCTTTCTTGGAAGGTGAAAACTCAACCTTGGGAATTTGGGTGTAGATCCAATCTGTGAGTTGCATTAGTTTTTTACACATAGGGCTTAAGTCTTTGGCTTGATGTTTTACATATACTGCCAAGGATATGTGAGGGGAGGCTTCCTCCGCTCCCTCATACCACTGCAATTGCTCTGAGGTCAGTTCAACAGCTGCAGCCACTCCCTCATTTCCCACCTGTATGCAGGTGGATGTTATCTCCCACATTTTCCCTTCTATCTCATTGTAAAATGCCTGCTGATACAGCTCATCGCCATTCCTGTCATGATAAAGAGTTACATTGAGGGGATGAGGAGGAGGCATGTAGGGATTTCATGACTGAACCCAGGGACGCCAAGACTGATAGAGAGTGCCAATGCCAGGCATCTCTATGGTGTCTGGCTCGAGAAGGCCCCAGTAGATATCAGCCCAATGTCCTTCAGCTGTGGGGGAGGTATCCACTGATAACAACATTTGCGAGGAGGAATGCACAGTTAATAACGAGCAGTTCACAGTGTAGCCATTTGGGAAGGTCACTATGTAGTATGGAAGCTCCACACTTCAGCAGCACATCTCTCCCCAATAGATTCACAGGGTATGACAAAGAAGAAACATATCTGTGTGAAAATGCCTGTTCAGCCTGGAGTATGGTGGTAGTGAGTGGTTTGGTGAGTGGCAGATTTTATGGTTGTCCCGAGAACCCAGTTAGTTCACCTGCTGAGGATGATATTTGGTGTTTAGACACAGGGAGATTCAAGGTGAAATACCGTGCCCCTGTATCTAGCATAAAAGGCAGTTCTTGATTCAGTACTCTCATCTGCAGGTAGGGATCTGATAGCCCTTCCTGCGTAGGGGTTCCTGGGCCTCGTCAATACCCCTGGGACTCCTCCCAGGTCACCAAAGGGTACTGGCCTTGCGGTGCCACACTAGCATTGGGTGCCTGGTGGGGGTGGACTTGATAGCCCCCTCTGGGTGGGCCCTGATACGCCCCCCTCGGAGGCCCATTTCCTCCGCCTCTGGGAGGCCTCATCTGCCTGCCTCTCACCTGGTCACCTATGTTAGCCAGCCATTCAATGTTAGCGCTGCACGAACAGGTCTGATGTGGACAACTGTCTCTCCAGTGCGTCGGGTCTCCACAAATAAAACACCCTCTACTGCCCTGACCCCCACCCCTGCCTCTGAATCCTCCTGTACCTCCTCTCAAGCCACTCCAATGGGGAGGGCGAGGATCAACCCACTCTGGGGTCGGACATAGATCTGGAGTGTGCTCATTTTGGGCCTGTAATGGCCTCCATAAATCATCAAACTCCTTTCCTACAGCCTGTCTCTGCTTATCTATTACTCCAGACAATAACTGTTTCCTAATCTTCCCGTACGGTGTTTTTACTAGGATGGGAGGACACCCACCCTGCTCACGACAGTCCCTGTCGAATTCACCGTCCATGATGTCTCTCTGTCCCTCCTCTGTCCTTACTTATTTTACTCAGAGGGTACTACTCGTCATGATGTTACAAAACTTCACACAATTACAACAATACACACAATACTCAGCGCCACGGGACCGTTCTGCAGCGCAGTCCGCACTGACTTATTTTCCCCTTTCTACCATTGTGATTTCGCTGCTTAAGTTCCACCAAATGCAGGCCAACACACCCAAGCCTCTACACCGCTCTCCTTGGAGGGTGTGGGGTGCCTATGGCTCGGCGGCAAATGGCTTCTATCTTAAGGCAAAATTACACAACTTCCTCTTTTTCTTCCCCACAGAACGCGACCACCGCTCAGACACGAAAAGAGTTGGAATTCGAGTCACCTCTACTAGACTCTACACAACTCTTCCGCCCCATAAAAATAGCTGGTTGTCGGTAAGCCACCCACAAAACAATATCCCCTTAAAAGACTTATTTATTTACACTCAAAATTTCTGGGTTATTCTGCAGACCACTGCATAGGTGTCTCAACATGAACGATAGTATTCAGTGTCAGGGATCACATAAACGCTCCCCTGTCTGCAGAACCCTATAACCTCTTTTCTGTGTTGTAACAATCAACACAGAGATCTTTCAGCCTCTGGCAACCCGTGCCTTCAGACTATATCTTAGCTGTCCAAGGAGTAACCTTATGGGTCTTCACCGAGCTTTCAGACTATATTCTTAGCTGTCCAAGGAGCAACCTTATGGGTCCTCCCTGAGCTGTCAGACTATATTCTTAGCTGTTCAAGGAGCAACCTTATGGGTCCTCCCCGAGCTTACAAACCTCTCTGGGTTTTCTCTTTTTTTTTTTTTTTTTTTTTTTTAATTTAATTCCTTTACTTTTAAACTAGGAGACTCTAGTAAAATGACAACACAATCTTTTAGCATTTCCATTTGCAGAACTTCGATAAAACAGGCGTCTGCTTACCTTTTTCTCAGGCCGGACAAGTGTTGTCATGATACTGTCATCGTCCGCTGAATGGTTGTCTTTATTCCGTCACTTCTCCGTCTTCATCATGTCGGGGTCACCAAATTGTTGGACTGAGAGTCTCATCCTACTTTCCTCTCATGTATGTGTGAGCTCAGTCCTGCGTGTTCTTAAATGAAGCAATAGGAGAAGATATTCGGTCTCAGTTAATACAGTTTTATTAAGCCGTAAAGGAAGACTGCAGAGTGCAGACTGCTGTTTATAACCGCAAGGACAGACAGACCTACAGAGGGAAAGACCTCTTTAAAGAGTCGAGGATGGACCGTGTCACTTGGGGACCCAGAAGTTTTCAGGTGGCCAACAATCTCCTGTAGGAGGGACATAGTAACAGGCTCGAACTCATCAAAAATAGCAGAGCAGGGGACGAAGATGGAGGGGAAGGCATAGGCAGGAAATGTGATCGAAGCTCTGGATGAGGAAACTTTTTCAGTGAAGAAATTTAAAAAGGTTTCACAAATAGAAGGAGATGGTTCAATGCCCGTAGTCTGCGGGGGATTAAGGACCAAGTCAATGTTCTTAAATAATACTTGGAGCTTGTTATAATTTGAAAGAATAATATTTGAGAAGTGATTTCTTTTTGCATTTCTCACTGTTTTCTGGTATTGCCGCCAGCAATACCAATTTGAAAAGACACCTGCAGTTTATTTCTTTTCCACTTTCGTTCCGCTTTGCGACACTCGCTTCTGGCGGCTCGAGTAGCATCATTTAACCAGGGCTCACATTTGGCTTTGGGCCGCTTGGTTTTTAATGGTGCCACAGAACCTAGAACTGATTGGCAGGTCGAGTGAAACCAAGCGTTGAGTCTATCAGTGGTGTTACACATAGGTTCTGGGAAAAACACAGTTTGTCAAAGCAGTGGAGAAATTGACAACAGTGGAAGAGTTAATAATACGCTGCGGCACGGGGTTTTGCTGAGTTGCTAGTGAGAGTGATATCAAACAGGACAAGCATGTGGTCTGAGAACGGTGCGTCACAAATATCCAAGTTGTGAACAGGCAGGTCATAAGAAAGAACGAGGTCGAGTGTGTGTCCACGTTCATGTGTGGGACCAGACACAAACTGTACAAAATTAAAAGAGTCAACAAGATCTAGAAACTCCATTCCCACAGGATCATCAGGACAGCAAACATGGACATTGAAATCCCCTACAATGAGAACATGGTCATATTTAGGCATCACTTCCATCAGGAAATCAGAAAAGTCATTTATAAAGTCCTTACTGTATTTAGGGGGCTGATAGACCACCGGGCACAGTACAGTGGGAGAGTGACCAAGCTCAAATGCACTCAGTTCGAAGCTGGGGAAGGTGAAAGACAGCTGTCTGCATTTATAACCATTCTTAAAAAACGTGGCTATTCCTCCTCCCCGACCTGATGTTCGCGGGGTATTAAAGGAACAACAGTCGTGGGGTAGGAGTTCAGAAAAAGCACTTGTTTCACCGGCACTCAGCCAAGTCTCAGTTATGCAGAGAAGATCCAATCTCTGGGACATGAAGAAATTCTTTAGGATAAAAGTTTTGTTTACTAGCGACCTGGCGTTTACCAGGCAGGAGCCTACAGGTCCGCGGTGTTTGTAGTCAGGGGATCCCGCCGCAAAGACCACAAATTGCTAATATTTGCCCCTCTACAGCGGGGACAGAGAGTAGGCTCAGATGCTTCTATTTTGGCTACATCTGGAATAGTGTGTAGTTTTGGTGATGGGTGCAGATGGGTGATTCTGACAGGAGTATGCGTAGGGAGAACCAGGGGCGGACTGGGACTAAAAAACAGCCCTGGACTTTGACTCGGCCCAGCCCACAACAACCGGTGCGCGGAGAGTCATCAGCCTCAAACACAGGTGTCAAAATACTTAAATCTTAACACGATACCATACCTTCCAAATTATAGCAAAAGCACCGATGTTGGCTAGATGTTGTGTTAGGAGCAGAGTGTAGAATACTCACTGAGAAATAAACACAACAAGACATGGTATGTGTCTCATACCATGTCTTGTTGTGTTTCAGTCAGTCACCTGCATTGTATTGTTCAGCAGAGAGACATCTGGACTGTGTCGTTTATTTCTCAGCGAGTATTCAAGTTAAACTGTATAATTACAGCCTCTTAACACTGTGATTTATCATAACTCATAGAGGCTTCACTCTCTAATCGCCTTTGTTTTTTCCCTCACCTTCTCAGCCCCACCCTTTTCTTTCCGTTTTTTTGGATTAATACCAGTATCCATATTGTTATCTTGCACGCGGTCCCTCCCATCTGCACCTGCTGCACACGGCCGCTCGATTTGCGTGACATATGCGCTTCCTTCTTCTTCAATTTGATTGGCGGCCGGCCAGCTCATAGATATCTATGGGCCGGCTGGCATCCAATTTAAAGGCTGCCACCTAGCGGACTGGATGTGGAACAGTAGATTATCAGGGAGAAAAAGAAAAAAGAAAAAAAAGCAGTACCGGCCGTTCTGTGATTCTCCAGAACCTCCAGATGGCCAGTCCGCCCCTGGGGAGAACAGAGACAAAGTCAGCGACAGCAGGACCCGCATTTTCAGGCAAACTGTGACAAGCACAGCGAGGATGCTCAGCAGGGTCTTGCTGAGGGGGATGTCATTCGAGGCTAAAAGCAATAAAGTTTATAAAATTCTGACACAGTACTCCTGTACCGGTCCTATTTAAATGCAGGCCACCATGTTGGCCATTAATGTTGTTGTAAGCTACTGTCATTACCGTCTGTCCTGCATCTCTCTCTGTCTCTCTCTCTTTCTGTCTCATTGTGTCATATGGATTACTGTTAATTTATTATGTTGATCTGTTCTGTACGACATCTATTGCACGTCTGACCGTCCTGGATGAAGGATCCCTCCTCAGTTGCTCTTCCTGAGGTTTCTACCACTTTTTTCCATGTTAAAGGTTTTTTTGGGGGGGAGTTTTTCCTTATCCGCTGTGAGGGTCCAAAGGACAGAGGGATGTCGTATGCTGTAAAGCCCTGTGAGGCAAATTGTGATTTGTGATATTGGGCTTTATAAATAAAATTGATTGATTGATTGATTGATTGATTGATTGATTGATGATCGTTTATGGCTTCAAGACTCCGCTTGACGTCGGCAGACAGAATTTACCCACCCTGGATGTGACTCACTTGTGTTTTGGGGCTCTAGTTTCCCGGTGCAGCGCAGGGTGGCGAACCCCGCACAGAGCTAGTTTCGAGCAGCGCGACCCGAGGCACGCTCAGTTTGGTAGTTTGGCAGACCGAAGTGCACTGAGATGGGTGTGGCAGCGCAGCAGGGGGAGGTGTCGACAGATCCAGCTTGGCACAGTGACAGTTTCGTGCCAAAAGGCTTTGCCGAAGGTGTGCTCAAAGCTCGCCAACTGAAACCACGTCTACTGTCAGCGCAGGTAGAGCGCAGCCGGTGTAAGCCGAAGTTTGGCTGACTGGCGGACAGTGCGCACACGTCACCAAAACCTCACAGGCAGGTTTACAGAATGTCTGGCACATTAACAATGCCATAAATAGCCACAGACACCACTATTCAATGCAACTATCTGCAATCAGCACATAAATGTATCTCTATATCGACTGTCCCGTCACATCTGATGTCAGATCAAAGGGGATTGGCACCGTTTGGCAAGCGTAATGGAAACCCAACCTGATTTGATTAACACCGCTGCAAACTAATGAGTTCACATCCCTCTCAGCCAACCACAAACAGCCACAGCATCAGATAGGGAGTATATATTCAGCATCTGTCATCTTAGAAAAGTCAAAAGAAAAGAAACAGAGTGAGACTGCGAGAGAGAAAGAGAGAGAGAGTGTGCGCGCACACAAAAGAAACACAACATTGATTTACAATTGTGGTGGCCTCCTCCCAGGCTACCTGTGCATCATCAGCCCGTGGAGGTCTGCTTGCAGTTCTGCATATTCGGACACTGTGAGCAGACCTCCCGGACTAAAACATCAGTTTCCTCCTGGGAGGAATTTGGCCGTCTGACACTGCTGCTCTCTTCTGCCATGGCAAATTGTATAAACTCTCATTACGCCTTCGCGCGGCGCATTTAAGGGCGAGCAGAGGGGCTCATTTGATTGGTGTGATGTGTGTAAAACCCAATCCACACCACCTCTTTCCGACTTGCGCCGGTAGGATGGACAGAGGTGGGAAAGAGGAGTAGCTGCGCCAGGGCGCACGGTGTGCCAAACTTACAAAATCCGCCTGGCCACACCCAGTTGGCGAAGAGCAGGTGCGCCGCGCCTCTGCCGCGCCCGGTCTGTGAAACCAGAGCCCTTGGTGTTAACACGTTGACAATTTTGAAGTCATTAAAATGTTGAAGGTCTTCTCCCTGGCAATTGTGTTCGTCCGGCATTAAACCTTTTTCCAGCTCTTGATATGCTTATTCTTATATGCAGTAGTAGTTTTCACCTTGTTACATTTAGTTACAGAGTAAATACAGGGTAGGCGGGCTGTATTCTAAAGCATTAATAGTCCCCCTGTAGTTACATTTAGTTACGGGTAAGTACAGGGTATGCGGGCTGTAAGATTAAATGTAAATTGTACAATGTATATCATATAAAAAACAAAATATTTCATCCTTAACTTAAAGCCTTTAGTTAACATGCTTCTTATTTCAAAATAAGTAAACTGATAGCATTTAATTCTTTATTTCTTAGTTCTTTCTTGCTTCACTTTGTCCTTCTTTTTCATCTTCCTTTCCACTCCTGATGAAGATGACAGGGTTGAGGTTGAGATGAGGGGAAAGAAGCTGGTGCACCTTGTCCATATGTTGAACCTATAGAGAAACACTGTTAGTTTCAGTCTCTTAACCATAATATATAGTCTGAGATATCTGGATTTCTGACAGCCATGATGTCTCCCAGTTGGTGAGAAGCCATCAAACTATTGGCCACACAGCCGCAAAGCCATCATCACTGGCACTCAAGGTGTGAATAAATATGATATTAATGGTCTACGTAAGGCAATAAAAGAAATACTGTATAGCTAACGAAAATCAGCGTCTAGTTTCTAGTTTGTCAACAGACCATTACAAATATGTAGCACATTAATAATGGAAAAGTTGCAGTTAATATCCAATTATCGTGTGGAGCAAGCTTGCAACAACAGTCATCTAGCAATAAGCCATGAAATCAGAAGCATGAGTAACTTTCCCTTTTATTTTATTTTACTGACCTAAACCTAAATGCAGCATAGGACATGTTTGATATGCTGCTAATTGGCAGCAGAGCAATTATAAGTTTATATAAGCTTCAAAGGAGGATGCGTTGAAAGTTTAGCCAGCGCAGTAACAACACTAAAGTTAGCTTATGATTTGTAGCTTCCGATTCCCAGTTAAGTGAAAGCTCTGGGAAACATTATTAATGGTTCATTCTCCATTTTTGCACCACTTACACTTATTAAAGAGTGTTACACATCATAGCAAAAAGCCTTAAAACACACTTTCAGAATCGTGAAACATTTATTTTGCTTGTGAAAACTGAAAAAGGGTGATTTTACTTATATTTCTCCATCAGCCACATTAGACCAGGTTCAGATCAAAAAACACTGTACTTATTATACTTAGACTTGTTTTTACCTTTTGAAATACGATCACACAATATCTCTTTAGAATACATTGTCAAATCTGTTTAATGTGGTCTGGGTGGGAAAAAAGCAGTGAAATTTCAGTTTTCTCCAAAAGAATAAAGGTTTTGCCAAATGTGTTTTAATGAGTCAGTATGCAGGCGCAGTTGTCATTTTCACTCCCTGCACTCTCGTCATCTAACTAGCAAATGAACTTGCGCTCCTCCAGGTGTGTTGGTCTAAATGAAGAGTGGTCAGGCACACTCATGGCACGTTGCTAGTTAGATGAGGTAAAAAGCAAATGCGCCAGTGACCAACAAAAACCTGGTTTAAAGTCAACGGCGCAGTATTTCACTGTTAAACAAGTTAGTAATATGTGTCTCTAGGCGGATGTACAAAGCGCCTGCATTCTGCTCAGACACACACGGAGTATCCAAACATATGCAAAAGATAAATAAAAATATGATTACAATGTGAAAGGTTATGCTGGATGCTGGAGAGGGAGATGGACTCTCTAACCTCCCGGGTTAAAATAAAATAAATTGAATAATTTACATTCATTTGTTGACAGCGTTTCTC
The DNA here is from genome assembly GCA_026686955.1 of Epinephelus cyanopodus. Classification (NCBI taxonomy): domain Eukaryota; kingdom Metazoa; phylum Chordata; class Actinopteri; order Perciformes; family Serranidae; genus Epinephelus; species Epinephelus cyanopodus. Next base: position 39,625,672 of record CM048924.1, on the reverse strand, counting down.
TCGTGAGCGCTCTCTCTCTCTTTGTCTCTCGCAGTCTACTTTGTTTCTTTTCTTTTAACTTTTCTAAGATGACAGATGCTGAATATATACTCCCTATCTGATGCTGTGGCTGTTTGTGGTTGGCTGAGAGGGATGTGAACTCAGCTGTGTTAATCAAATCAGGTTGGGTTTCCATTACGCGTGCCAAACGTGCCAAACGGTGCCAATCCCCTTTGGTCTGACATCAGATGTGACGGGACAGTGGATATAGAGATACATTTATCGTCTCCTCTCCTCAGCTGTAAAACGCTCACTTTACAGTTGGTAGGTCCGCCATCTAACTAGCTCTCCGCCGTGCGCTCCAATCGCGCCTCATTTAAAGGGAATGAGAGGTGACACTCTGATTGGCTTATTGAATAAGCCAAAACACACCCATGACTAATTCACAGAGTAAGTCCAACCCTTTAAGACTCTCCGCCATGGCGCACAGTCTGAAAACGCACTGTCTAACTAACAAGTGACTGGGACACGCCTATGCGCTACACGCCTGGTGCTTTGCGTTTTAGACCATCTAAATAGGGCCCCATATTTTTATTTATCTTTTGCATATGTGTGGCTGCTCCGCGTGTGTCTGAGCAGAGTGCACGCGCGTTGTGCACCCGCCTAGAGACACATATTACTAACTTGTTTAACAGCGAAATACTGCGCCGTTAACTTTAGACCAGGTTTTTGTTGGTCACTGGCGCATTTGCTTTTTACCTCATCTAACTAGCAACGCGCCATGATTGCGCCTGACCACTCCTCATTTTTAGACCAACACAACCTGAGGAGCGCAAGTTCATTTGCTAGTTAGACGACGAGGGCGCAGGACGTGAAAATGACAACTGCATCTGCATCTAAATAGCAATGACACTTGCGACATTGACTATGTGCCCTCCGCCGTCCGCTTTAGACCATCTAAATAGGGCCCCAAGTGCTCTTGTTGGTCTCAGGAGATGTTGTGTCTTAGGAATGTCAAACCAACCTATCTACTGCAGACGCCACATATTCTGATTATTGATGTGCATGTGTTATGGGAACTATAAAGATAGCAGGGCTAGAGGACATCTAGGCACTCACTGACTGACTGACTGTTCATGCGGTTGTGTGTGACTCCATTCATGAATGCTTATTACAACTCAAGAAAGACAGCCGATGTGTGAAGCCTTTTTTTTTTAAACTGTTTATTAAATAGTTGTTTTGCCACCACAAAATTGGTGACCACGAAGGGACCTCATCTGTGAGCGGATTCTGGAATTCTGGACTGAAGGTGTGAAGACTGTGCCAAGGCTCTTACCACCTCAAACTCCCCCACAAACGAAGGTTGCGAGGGGGGCCTGACGTCTGGAAAACTGGGAATCCCTTCACCATTGGGGTCCAACGAACTTGGTGGCTGTCAACACCTCGCTGTCTTTTTTGGTGAGTTTTGAGGACTGCGCAGGAAAAATCTTTTCCACCCATTGAGACGTGCTAGGCACCATTCCTGGGAAGCTGAGTGCAGGAAAAGTGGTGAGCTCAGTTTAGGTCAGGGATCTAAAGTTGTGTAGGTTAGGAACCGAACATGACACCTGATTTTTGCTTTCACAAATTTGATTTGCCTCTAATACTACTGAGAAAACTGTGAGTTTGATTACAATGGGATCTGGACAGACCAAAACGTCAATGGAGAAAATTGAGCCTGATTATGGCGCTCCCAATGTGAGATTTATGGAGATTAATTATGGAAAGGAGAGCGTGGCTCAGTTAGATCTGCGGGCCAATGAGTGCTGTTTCCCGAGAACAGGCAGCCTGAGTATTAAACAGCTTGAGGCTTTAGAGGTGAGGTTGACAGACTTAGAAAGTCGGGGATTAGAAGGGAAGTTTGGAGGAAAGGTCAAGTTCCAGGCAGATTGGTCAGCTTTTAGAAGCTGGATGAGAGAAGCCAAGCACAGGCAGGGCCCCAAAGATTTCCTGGCACAGTGTTCGAAGCTGGATTCGGACATTGACTCGGCTCCACCTGAACGGCCCCCAACCTATGTTGAACACCACAAACCGGAGGGAGCAGCTTTCTCTGAACCAGTGCTGGTTACAGAGACATTGTTCTTCGGCTGTTGAGAAGATTGAAAGCGGAGTTCCCTGTTCGTTTGGACTGGGGTAAAGTGATGGCGGTTAAGCAGGATGCAGATGAGACTGTCTCTGCTTATCTATAGCCTACTGCCTGAGACAGGCAGCGATGCAGTATGGTGGACTGACCGAACTTGAGGAAAGTGGAAAGGGGGGCACAAAGACAATGACTGTTGTTTCAAGTGTGGCAAAAAAGGAACATTGGGCAAGAAAATGCCGTAAAGGGGGAAACAACATGAAAAAAAGATGGGGCAGATGGGTCAGATTGACTATGTGGTGAGAGCACGAGGACGGATGAATCTGGTGACGATAATGACCTGGAAAACCAACCAACGCTTCAGACCAGTGAGAAAACTAAAGCTGTGGTCACACCGGACCTGTTATTTTTTTTCGCTGTCGCTCGGTTCGCCCCTTTGATATCGCTTCATTGCTCAGTTGCAATCGCTCGTCAATGTGGCAAAAATCAACAGACTCGCTTTTTCGCTTTGATGACGTCATTGAAGCAATCAGGGAATTTCTTTTTTTTTTTTTTCTTCCTACTTGTCTGCATTGGTCTTCATAGCTTAGCGCCACAAAAGGGTGCAAGCTTCTTGTGAAGATTGATGCACTGTTAATCTTGCAGTCAAGTATTTTATACCCATAATGCGTGGTTGTGACCGTCACCCACCCTCCCTGGAGACTAGCCTATCAGCCTTTATTGGAAAACTTCCTAATATGAGCCAGAGAAGGCCGTGATACACCAAGGTGTGTTAAGGGGAGAGTAAGGAACAAGCAAGGGGGAGGGGGCAGGTGCTTAAGTCCTGATTTATATAATGACAGTGCATGCAGAGAAGAAGGAGGGAAAACAAACAAACAAATAAACAAACAAACAAAAAAAACAGGGGATAAACAGGCAGTGTAGCTGATGTATTGTGGCCTTGAGGTGGTTGTGCTCCATGCAGATTATCAAAAATAAACATATACATGTCTACTATACTGTACTGAAAAACAAAAACAAAAGAGAAGTCTATACTGAACACCAAAAATGTGAGAGTCTTGGTGGAGGGGGAAAGCCCGACTGTTGAAAAGAGAGAGCGCAGTGTGGAAGGTTTGAGAAGCAAGTGGGCCCCTTTGAAGTGAACCCATCGGTTCTTTGTGATGCGTCACGGGGCTGAAGTATCGAACATGCATGCGTGTATTTGAACCCTCCCAATGTGTTTATGAAAACCATCACCAGGGTCCAGGGCTGGCTCTGCGGGGGAAGGGGGGCGTCCCGTCACCCCAAGACCACAGGAGCGCCCAGACCCCACGACCAGGGAGCCACAGAGGCCGCAGGACACCCCATAGGCCACAGGACCCGGGGCGGCAATGGCCGGCACCCCCAGAGAGCCAGAGACACACCCCAGACAGGCGGGGCAGGAGGGCCCGCCCACCCACCGCCCGATGCAGACCGGTCGGGAGATAATGGGATCCTGCAGTGCATGAAAGTAGGTGTCTGCAATCAGGGAATATCAGGGAGGGGAGGGGGTGGGGGTGCTTGACTGTCATGACATGTCAGCTTCATTAAAAGTATAGCTGTAAATTAAAAGCAACAATTTAAAACCACACAGAGACAATACATCTGTGATTAGTTCCCTAATTTAATTTTAACATTTTTTTCAATCTTCTCCAATTTCTTCTTTTATTAAGTGCACTTGTCCTAGAGCCACCACAACGGGTTTTATAATGCGGATAACTCTGTTTAGATAAAACCTACAAGCTTCTCTTCCTATGACTTTTACTAAAAAAGTGTCTTGTATGTCTTCTGAAGCCTTTCAGTTACAACAATGAAACACACTCACTTCTGAGGATTTATACCTCCGACCACGGCAGACCGCTGCTTAAAGTTATACATTTTGATACATAGGTAGGCTATACATATTGCAAAACTCCGTAAAAGTACACCAAAGCATACATTTTCGTTTCCAAATATAGTTTGTAATATTTTTTTTTGTTTTATCATTACTTCTTGGAAATTACTCAAATGCATTTTTGGTGTGCTTCTGAGCAGCATGAACAGTGAAGTTACATATGTTGCGACGCTTGGAGGGGCGCTGTAATCCTTGCAGTCCTAGTGTAAAGCACCACGGACAGCGCCAATGCATCTATCGCTGTAGCTCAGAGGCTCTGATGCCTGAGTCAGAGCATGTGAGCGGAGTTGGAGCTGCCTGGAGCGAGGAGCGGGAGGATTTTGTATGTATGTGCCAAAATAGGTAAAAAAAAAAAATGTCTTTGTCTTTTGTGTCATAAAATATTTGGAAACGTTTTGCAATATGTATAGCCTACCTATGTATCAAAATGTGGTCGGTGGTATAAATGCTCAGAGGTCTAGTGTGTTTCATTTTTTTAACTTAAAGGCTTCAGAAAACATGCAAGACACATTTTTAGTAAAAGTCATAGGAGGAGAAGCTTGTAGATGTGATCCCGTTGGTGGTGACTGTGGCCTTAGGGGAATTATATAAGGCTGATAACCACTGGATAAATGACTCTCCAAAGCCAAATCCACTCAGGGTGGCAAATAGGAAGGACCAGTTGACCTTGTCAAAGGCTTTTTCTGCATCAAGTGACAGAATAATTGCTTTTGTATTAACGCGTTGTACTTTACTTATCAAATTAAGAACTCTTCTGACGTTATTACTTGAGTGTCTGCCATTAATGAATCCCGTTTGATCATTATGAATTATTGATGCGATTATCTTCTCCAGTCTAGAAGCAAGTGCCTTTGAGATAATTTTGATATCACTGTTGATTAGTGATAGAGAACGGTAGCTAGAAGGAAGTGTGGGGTCTTTGTCTGGCTTTAGTAATAATTTGATTGCTGCTGTATTCATGTGAGGTCTTTTTGATCTCTGTCACTGTCCTGATGAAAAGTGGTGCTAATATTGTCCAGAAATGTTTTATAAATTCGGCAGGAAAGCCGTCTGGACCTGGAGCCTTACCTGCATTTTGTCTAATGCGCTCTGCAGGTCATTAATAGTCAGGGGAGCGTCTAAAATATTTCTATGTTCCGTGGATAATTGAGGTAAATTTAGGTTATCGAGAAAAGCCTGAATATCTTCTGGGTTTGGATTGTTTACCGTTGAATATAAGTTATGGTAGAAAGAATAGAAAATCTGATTGATCTCCTGAGGAGATTGTGTGTAATTTCTGGATGGCCCCTGGATTGCTGGTATCAGAGATTTTTCTTTATTGCATTGGAGCTGATTAGCCAAAAATTTTCCTAATTTGTTACTGTGTTCAAAGTTATTATATCTTAGTTGCTGTATGATAAATTCAGTTTTCTTTGATAGAATATTGTCCAGTTGCGATTTTGTACACTGTAATTGGGTCCATACTTGATCACTTGGATTGTTTGCATATTCCTGTGTTCGTTGTTTAATTTTTTCCTCAATGTTTTTTTCTGCTTGCAATTCCTGTTTCTTCTTGTAGGAGGAGTATGATATAATTTCCTCTGATTACTGCCTTCCCAGCCTCCCATATTAAAGATGGAGATAAATTTGGAGAGTCATTATCTTCAAGAAAGTTTACCCACTCCCGTCTCACCATTTTATCAAAGTCTGGGTCTTTAAGTAAAGAGATATTAAAATGCCATGTTGGGCGCCGTTTATGGATGATTTCTATTTGCAGATTGAGTGATATTGGTGCATGGTCGCTGATAATGATTGGGTGTATTTTTGTGGTAATTTTTTGTGAGATGGAGTTATTTAAGAGAAAAAAGTCAATTCTTGAAAATGAGCGATGCACAGGAGAGAAGAAAGTATATTCCCTCTTCGATGGGTATTTGAGTCTCCAGCCATCGCCAAGCCCAAAATCCTCCATATATTCCTGTATTACCGATTGTGATTAGCCGATTGTGATTGCTTTGTGTGTACTGAGTTACCAGATCGGTCTAATGAAGCATTTAGGACTGTGTTAAAGTCTCCTCCAATTATAGTTGTCAAGCTGTCTGATAGGTTAGATGGTAGAGAGAAGACTGTGTGAAAGAAGGCTGGATCATCATTATTAGGGGCATACAGATTAACAATTGTATATAATTTGTTAAAGATTGTTGCCTGAATAATGATGTAGCGGCCTTCTGAAGGAGGGAAAAAAATAGAGAAGAAAAGAATACTGGGTGGGGTATGTGAAGTGTACATTCACACCCTGTGAGATTCTTTTTTTTTTCCTTTTCACTAAGTCAGTGTTGTGTTCATTATGTATACATATATATCCATATATGCACACATACACATACATCTGCATATATTTATTTATTTATTTATTCGAACAGGTAAAAAGAAAAAAAAACAAAACAAAAAACAAAATAAATAAAATATACAATGTACTTAGGCAGAAAAAAAAATAAACAAAGAGACAACTCTATAACATCATAGTTAATCATACCTTGTTCGAAAGGGTGTAGGATGAAGTTAATAAAACTTATCTAGTCCTACCCTTTTATTGTTATGTTTTAATAATCATATCAGTCCGAGCATGTGTAGGAAAACAAAAACAGAAGAAAAGACAGTGTATCAGAAAAAAAGGCACATTGCTCATTGTTATAAATTCATGTTTCCGTTTCTCTCTTGTATCCATTCAGCGTATGGTTTATAAAAATTTGTTTGAATTTATTTAGTGATTTGCAGGTTTTCATTTCTTCGCTGCAGCTGTTCCACAGATGAACTCCTTTGACTGATATACAGTGTGTTTTTGTGTTGGTACGTACAGGTTGTTTTTTGAAAATGCATATCCCCCTGAGATTGTATTTGTTTTCTCTTACTTGAAACAACTTTTAGATGCCCTGTGGCAACTGATTTTGATTTGCTTTATGCATGATTTGGATTGTTTTGAAGTCGACCAAATCCTTGAATTTAAGTGCCTTCAATTTGATGAAGAGTGGGTTTGATGGTTCTCTGCAGGTGCATTTATTTACAATTCTTATTGCTCTTTTTTGAAGTTTGAATATTGTTTCCGTGTTTGTTTTATATGTGTTCCCCCACACTTCCACACAGTAAGTAATGTATGGGAGAATGAAGGAACAGTACAAGGTGTATAGTCATGACTGATTTAGAAGATATTTGACTTTATGTAATATTGCGATTGACTTTGCTATTTTGGCTGTAATGTACTGTATATGTGACTTCCAAGATAATTTGCTGTCAATTATGACTCCAAGAAATTTTATTTCATTCACTTTCTCTATTTCTATGTTATTTATCATAATTTTCTTTTGTGAGTTATTTGTCTGATTTCCAAATATTATGAATTTGGTTTTGCTTAGATTTAGTGTGAGTTTATTTGAGTCAAACCAACTCTTCATCTCAGTGAAGTCGACCGCTGAGAGAGGAACGGCTAGCCGGCGAGTTAGCATGCACAGCTCCCGGAGCCAGCAGCCCCAAAGAAAGTGGACACTTCCCTCCGAGCCACCAACAGGGAGAGCACAGCGACTTGAGCCAGGGCAGGATTAAACCCGGAGGATAAATCAGATCCGCGGTGTTACCCAAAAAACAACAAACAACCAGGGCTTTCCCACACAGGTAGGCAACAGGTAGCAAACACAACAGCAGCAGCGTGTGACGTGACAGCGTGTGACGTTCTTTCTGAGTCAGATAAGTAAAAAGGCTGTTATGAGGACATCTGGCGTAATACAGGCAGGGGCGGATCTAGAAAAATATTTATGGGGTGGCAAGAGGGGGGCAGGAATTTTTGAGGGGTGGCAACATATGGCAGACGTATTTAATCACAGTTATCACAGTTTGATGAGATATAGTATGTTCACACTACATATGCACGGGCTGCCATTTACAGACTCATACAGACAAACTTAATCTCATGCAATCAATGTCTTGCATTTGAGGTTTCATGTGAAACAGTTTATATTAAGAATAATTGTTGAAAGAGGTTCACCAAACTCTTAGTCTAACCCTGAACTCTGAGTTGATTTACCCTGAGATGGGGAAACTCTGAGTTAGCGGTTCCAGAACAGCTGATTTGAGTTAGTTCAGTCAACTCTGAGTATGTTCACTCACAAATAAAAGACAGCGCCTCCATTTTAATCCAGTGGATGTAGAGATATTAATGCATGTGTAGCAGACGGTGCACATTTATCTTTAAAAGAAGAGCCTGAGTCAGAGCGAGGAAAGTGTAAATAAGTTAACCATAAAGTTAAAGCAGCTGTGCGGAACTTTTTATCATTAATAAAACTGTCCCTAGTTCATATCACTCGCCCTTGGAGATACGCATATTTATTTGAACCCAACAGCGACAAAAAAGTATTTCTCTATATGGCTATTTAGTGTAGCCTAGCTTGGGTCGGACACACAGCGGAAGTCAGAAAACCAGAATACGGCACCCGAGGCGGAAGTGATTCTGCTCGCCCGCTGCGGCCCGCAGTGATTAAACCACAGAAGAAGGAGCCGTGTTTGTTCTTCGAGTAAGCAGTACGCAGCGGGCATTGCTGAACACATAACACCTAACAGTTTTACCAGAGATGTATCTATGAGGACTTGGTTGTACTTTTGATGTCATAGCGGATAACGAAGGAGCATCATCTAAAATTATCTGTGACTGTGGCCATGAACACAAATATACAGCAGGCAGTGGTCCTCAGTTTATAAGAAATTCAGAGCTGCAGCAGAACATTTATGAACAGGTCTTACTTTACTACTAACTTGTGTGTAACGTTAGCATGTTAGCATGTTTCCACTAATTACTTGGACTGACCTAACGTTAGTAGCGTTAGCTTTGCAAGCGAAGGTTGCAGGTAACAGCTTTGCTGTGTTAGGATTATGTTATGTCTTCACTGTGTATCTTCACATAAAAGAATACTCCGATGATTTAGGAGTTATGCCCTTTCTCTATCATTTTCATATTGAGACAACATGATCAATATTTTTTTGTGTCTGTACATCGAGTGGGTGGGTCTCAGCGGTTAGCATTGCGCTGATAGAGGGTCAGTACACCCTGCGCTGTGATCCGCGGAGGGATACATCCGGTGAGCAGGCACAGACGTAGCATGTAAACAAAACTCAGCTCTTTATTTAGCTTAGCGACATTTTCGATATCTCCGGATTTTAGCAGCTGCAATAGAAGACTTTGAACGCGATTTTGAAGAGTTTCTTGTAGCGGACACAGATCCAGAGCCATACCTGTTTGAGCCAGAGTACACAGATGAGGAACTCCATGTGTTTGATGCTGAGCAGAGATGAGAGAGGCTGAATCCTCTGCTTCCTGCACATAGTGGGATTCGGTGCTGCCATCGTTGGGGAGATATATCATCAGGAGGAAAACCGCTGCAGAGTGCATCACAAGGAATAAAAACTTTGTAGCAATCACTAATCCTGGCGTGATTGAAACTTTTTTTCATGTCCCTAAGATGAACTGGAAAAAACGCTCCAGGACTGCAGGAGGTGATAGACAGCTTTCAGTCGGGTGAGTAATATCGTTCGTGTCGTCTCTTTGTTTGTTTTTACCTGAGTGACCTAGCGACCTGTCCCAGAGCCAGCTGCAGCTGTTGCTCACCGATGTATCCCTCCACGCAAGATGTACTGACAGTGCCATGCTAACCGTTGTCTCGGTATGAAAATGATAGAGAAAGGGCATAACTCCCAAATCGTCGGAGTATTCTTTTCATATAATAATGCGGACTCAGCAGATGACTTGTTAACTGTTTATTCCTCCTTACACCGAACGTACATGGCTGCTTCTCATTGTTTCTCAGTAGTACAACAACGGTTACTACATTACCCAGAATAACTTGAGGCTCACACTACTACGGTAGCTTTAGTAGCTCAAAATACACAACAGATTAGATTAGATCAGAACAGAAACACGACAGGAGAATTTACTGAGTAATTTTGCTGTTTCCATTATTCATTTGGACTGACCTGACGTTAGTTAATCCTCTTGCTCTCCAAAACAAATGCATGCGGTAATTGCCGGCTTTACAACACCAGGCTGTGGGTGTCATACCGCTTCGACCAAAGGGGCGCTATAATCAACGAAAACGAAAAGTTCTGCACAGCTGCTTTAATAAAAAAGTTTGATTCAGTGTTGTCCATTTATTCATCAATTATCAGACTTACATTTCCTTAATGAAGATAAAGTGGTGGAATCTGACTCTCTATCAGGCTGTAGATACATTACATTACATTAATAATATCATAATATATTTGTTCAGATTTAATCTGATGGGGAAAAACACAGGTGGCAGCAACTGAAAAATAGGAAGATTTAAAACATATAGGCTAGGCTATAGATCAAAGACATAAAGACATGACTGTAAACTCACAGTCTGACCCAGTAATAATACAGTCATGGAAAAAATTATTAGACCACCCTTGTTTTCTTCAATTTCTTGTTAATTTTAATGCCTGGCTCAACTAAAGGTACATTTGTTTGGACAATTATAATGATAACAACAAAAATAGCTCATGAGAGTTTAATTTAAGAACTAAGAACTATTCATTTTCCATGGTTTTCTTGATAATAACCAAAATTACTTAAATTCTTACATCAATAGCTATGGCTTTGTACCGCCAAAAACACTACTTTTAAGCATTCCATGTTTTCTTTTCTGTTTGCTTTAAACACATGATACACACAAGAGTTAATACTTGATTGCATAACCATTGTTTTTGATGACTGCAGCCATGCGTCTTGGCATGCTCTCCACCAGCTTCTGACATTGTTCTGCTGTCACAGCAGCCCATTCCTGTTGGACAAATTCAAACAAATTTTCTTTGTTTTTGGGCTTGTGGTTCTCCATTTTGAGTTTGATGATTTTCCACAGGTTTTCAATTGGATTAAGATCTGGTGATTGAGCAGGCCAAGGCATGGTGCGAATGTTGTGGTTCTCCATCCAGGCTTTAACTGACCTTGCCGTGTGGCAAGGGGCATTGTCTTGTTGGAAAATCCAGTCATTCGAGGCAGGAAAGAGTTTTCCAGCTGATGAAAGAAGACTGTTTTCAAGGGTAGTCCTGTACATGACCTGGTTCATTCGGCCTTCACACAATTGCATTTGCCCTGTTCCACTCAGACTGAAACAACCCCAGATCATGACTGATCCACCCCCATGTTTTACTGTAGGGGCAAGACAGTCTGGGTTGTAAGCTTCTCCAGGCTTCCTCCTAACCAGTAAGTTGGCTGGAGTGGGCATCAATTCAAAATTGGATTCATCACTGAAGAGAACCTTAGCCCAATCATCAACAGTCCAATCCTTGTGGTCTTGAGCAAAGAGTAACCGGGCCTTCCTCTGCCTTTCATTGATGAAGGGCTTCTTGCGTGCTCTGTGTGACTTCAAACCAGCTTCAACAAGTCGGTTTCGAACGGTCCTTGCCGAACAAGTCACATTTCTCGACAGTGCCCACTCATTTTTAAGGTCCCTGGAGGTCTGACGACGATTCCTGACACAGGAACGGATGAGTGCACGGTCATCTCGTGGGGTAGAAAGACGTTTCCTGCCACGGCCAGGTAGCAATTTGGTAGTGCCATGTTCAGCTTGTTTTTTTTTGTTGTAATGAACGGCTGTCTTGGAGATCTTCAGTTTTTTCGCTACCTGTCTCTCACTCATGCCAATTTCCAGCAGTGCCAAGATGGCTGCCTTTGTGGCTTCACATAATTCTTTTGTTTTAGGCATTATGTGAGAGCTGACAACTTCTGAGTTGTGCTACGGCTTGAATGTAAGCAGGAAACCACTCTAGGCCTTTGCATGTGCAGTGCTGCTTGTGACATGAAATGGCCTCTTATATACCCTGGGAATCAATTAAGCTTAAGAATGTCAAATAGGACATAAAGTATTATGTGACCAGCTGCATTTTTTGTTGTGTTCATTGTATTATACGTTTAGTGGTACCAGATATTAGAATGAACAAGAAATTGAAGACAACAAGGGTGGTCTAATAATTTTTTCCATGACTGTATATACACATACACATACACATGTATATATATATACATACATATACGCATACACACATACATATATACACATACACATACACACATATACACATATTTTTCTTTATATTATTTTTTATTCATTTATTTATTTATTTCTAATTATCTATATATATATATATATATATATATATATATACACACACATATATATATATATAATATATATATACATACATATACATATACACATACACATATTTTTCTTTTTTTATATTATTTTTTATTCAATTTATTTATTTATTTATTCTTCTTCTTCTTGTTATTATTATTATTATTATTATATACACACATATACATATATACACATACACGCATATACACATATTTTTCTTTTTTTTATATTTTTTTATTCAATTTATTTATTTATCTCTTATCATATATATATATATATATATATATATATATATATATATATATATATATATATATATACATACATATATACATGAGACAGTATTTTAAGAAGTGTGTGCTTTCTAATGTGGTGCATTAAAAACGAGGAGAGGGGTTGTCATGAACTGTAATCTGATTTGACTGTGTCCCCTCTCCTCTTCCTAAACTAGTGTGATGTGCATTAAAGAAGGTGATGTGCCACCTGAAAACAGTCAAGGGCGGAGAATTGGGGAAGGGGAGGAGGGGGAATGTCGGGAGGCGGAAGGAGGTCACAGGCCGTGGCCCAATAAGCATGACCCAGCAGGGACCCGAGTGGTAAGTACAATAGTTGTATAATAGTATATCTGAACTGAGGTGGTTGATGTGACTGGTTTGTGGCAGGTTATGATTGTAAATAAGTGAAGAATGATTGCCAGGTGGGGTTATGATTATTGTCAGGGGAGTCTGTATTTTCTAAGGAGATGTAGTCTGTGAGCAGGTTTTTCCAGTGTATGATGTGTATGGAGTTCCGAGACTTCCAGTTCATGAGGATAGTTTTCTTGGTGACAGTCAGCGCCACTAGAAGTGAACGGGTGTGTGTTTTGTCAAGTTTTAATGTGGATAGGTCTCCTAATAAACAGAGGGAAGGGGAAAGTGGGATGTGGCAGCCCATGATCTGGGATAATGTTTCTGTAATGTTTCTCCAGAAGTGGTGAACAGGTGTGCAGTGCCAAGTTGCATGAATGAAGGTATCAGTGCAGTTTAGTGAGCAGTGTGAACAGTTTCCATATGATGAGAAGCCCATTTTTTGCATTTTGTGACCAGTCAGATGAGTTCTATGGAGGATTTTGTATTGTATGAGTTGTAAATTGGCATTTGTTGTCATGAAGAAAATGTTCTGGCAGATTTGGGGCCAGAAGTCAGCATCAGGAGCAATGAAGAGATCAGTTTCCCATTTTTCTGAAGGTATGGAGGGTGATGTATCGGCCTGTGGTAGTAATTTGTATATTTTAGATAAAAGTTTTTTTGAGGAAGTGATGTTAATGAATGTAGAGACTGAAGGAGGGAGGTCTTAGTCTTGTTCTATGTTCTTGTTTTTCATTGTTGAGTGGATGGATGATGAAACCTGTAGATATTGTAGAAATTGATGGCTCCTGATGCCGATTTTTGCTTTTAATGGGCATAGAATGCCTCTTCCCAATAAGTTTACTGGGGTATGTGCTGAATATAGTCTTTATAGATGACGTGGAGAGGGGGAACCTGAAACCTTCTTTTCCAATGCACGAGTGCGTAGCCCCTGTGTCTACCATAAAAGGATACTCACGTTCGTGGATGACAACAGGTATGATTGGTTCATCATGTGACTGCAATGATATAGCTGGTGACATTGGTTCCCCCTCAGGCTCCTCTGGGCACCCCTACCAGGGGCGTACCTGCTCCGTGTTGGGCCAGTTCTGTGCTGGACCTTCCCATGGATTAGTGGAACACTGGGTCCGTATATGGCCTGGTTGACCACACCCCCAGCACAGATTGTCAGGTGGAGCTGGATTGGCTCCCAGGTAACCTGTGCTCATGTTTGGCGGGGCTGGGTGCTGATTGGGCACAGTCTGCTGGTATACTTGCTGGTTTCCTGGTATGTAGTTTAGGCCCCTGGGTCCACCTCTGCCTCGGCCCCTTGGGGGTCGCTGGTTTCCGCCACCTCTCGGTGCTGGCTGCTGGTAGTAGTAATGGTGATGTGTGGCGTTGGCGGAATTGTCATTTCCTGTTGTGTTTGGGTCTGTTGGGGCCGGTTGCAGAGGCGCTTGGGGCTGGACAGCCTGGGGAGCTGTAGGGTTTGCCGTTATCATGGGGGCCTGAACTTTAGTTTTTTCTTTCTCTTTTTTGACCAGCTTATTCAGTTCTCCCAACTGCAGTTGTGTCAGTTTGTTGGCTAGCTGTTTGCTATCCTCTTCCATTTTCTTTTTGTCTTTTCTGTAGAGCTCCACATGATGGATGATGTATTCTGCAAACAGTGGCCAGTCCATCTTCATCAATCCTACCACTCCCTCCAGGCATGTCTGTACCTCTTCCGGCATGGCTTTTTTTACCATCATTTTAAACAGACTCTTAGTCGTTTTGTTGGCATTCCACGCTTCTCCTTTTTCCTCCTTCCACCTTTTCTGGAAGCTGTGTAGGAACTTGGAGGGACATTCATCCTCCGTCAGGGTCTCTCCCTCCAGCTTGGATGGGTCCCTTTTTGCTGGGTAGTGCACTCTCAGTTGTTTCCACAAATTGGTACGCCAGTGTCCAAAACTCCCATCATCGTGTGCATTGGTGCCAATAGCTGCACCTAAGCGGGCGTCTGTGAATATTTCCGAGGTGGTCTGCTTTCCCGCCACGTAAGTGAGTAAAGCCTTGATGTCTCCTAAGGCCAACTGTATATCAGCTGTGATTTCTTCCAGGGACATTATCCACTTATCAGCCCAATCTGTGAGTGCTGGCAGGCATTCTGCCAGACCTATCATGTCCATGAAAGGCCAGGGCTCGTATTGTGTTCTTCTGCTTGGCTTTGTGACAAGAGGACACCTGAGTCTCCTTCCACTTCTCAGCTTCATGCCCCGCTGGCCCTGCTGTCTGCTGTCCGTGACTTGTGCCCCGGTTTCCATAGTGCCTTGGAGCTTCAGGGTGATGTGCTCTGTTGTGGAGCTGGGTTGGGGCTCCCTCGGTCTCTGCTGGGAGGCCCCATCCCCCCGCAGCTGCTCCTCTAGTTTCTCCTATTTCCTCAGTCATGTGTCGTACCTTATCTGCAGTTCTTTGGGCAATTTCTTCCATTTTCTGGAGTAGCTGGTGGTCTTGGGTGCCCGTCGGTGATGCTCCCCTTGAGGCGCCTTCTGCGCACCCGTGACCGCCCCTCTCGGGTGGTTCGTCCCCCATCGGCTGATCTGGCCAGGGTGGGGGATCAATGACGACCTCCCTTTGATGCTCTTCCTCCTGGCGCCTCCTGTCTTCCACCCGGCGCCTACGACAGCGCGCCATCTCTTCTTCCACCCATTATTGCCAGTTTCGTCCCTCCACATTACTCAGGGGCCTGTATCGTGGTTCCAGCCTCTCCTCCTTCTTCCTGTGCGATTCTTCTGTGGGGGACTTGGACCTCTCTCTAGGGAGGCTCGAGCAGCTTGCGTGGTGGGCGGGCTTCTTCATAAGGAGGTTCGAACAGCTTGCATGGTGGGACTTGTATCCGTTCTCCCCTAATCGCCTCAGCCTCCCTTTACCTTTTTGTCTATTGAGAGGCGCTCGCCTCTCCCTGGGGGAGGCGCCCTCTGTACTGGCAAATTCTGCCGTTTCCGGGTCGCTTAGTAGCTCAGGGTCCCTTCTCCTGTTCCTATCACATTCCTCAGGGTATGGTTCAGACTCAGTGAATTCTCTGTTCTCATAGTCGTCCGACTATCCATCAGTACTCTCTGTGTCTGAATTTGGCATCGTTTCCAGTAGTAACTTTCTCCGCGGCTCCTGTAGTTTCTTCTTCTTGGGCCCCTGGCTGGTGTTCTTAGTTAGGGTCACTGTGAATTTCCCTTCCAGCTGGCCCTCCATTCCCATAGTTTTGGGTGTTCTTAGTGGATGTTGCCCTGTTATTGCCTGTGTCAGCTCCTGTGGATAAGGGGGAGGTGGTTGTATGGGCAGGGGTGGTGCTGTGGATGTCACTTCTTCCTGATCCTGGTGTTCTTTTTCTTTTTCTCCTAACTGCACCATCTGTTTTCTTCCCCCTGCTTGCCTGAACCAACCCAACACCTCCCTCTCTTTGGCTCTTTTGTTCTTTTTCTTATAGCCGGCTTTGGTGTCTCTGGCTTCAATGTGTCTTAGCTCTGACTCTACTTCATCGCAACATGCTAGATTGAAAGTATCCTCCATGGGCCAGCGTTTTTTTCCTGATGTTCTTTTGTGCCACTTATTCACACAGCGCTGGATGCATTTCACTCAGCTTGGGTGTTGTCGCATTACTAGCTCCACTGGGTTTAAAACCCTTTTCTCCATCTTTCCCTGCTTGGCTCCCATGAAGCCCTGTTTGACTTCACTTATCCTTGGGATTTCTGGCTCCTTGTCTGTTTCTCTTGTGCGTATTAGTACTATGATTTTCCCTACTGTTATGGCTGTTTTATATTTCTTTTCTGTATATGGGTTGTAGTCTAATTTGTGTGATCCGTCTTCCTGAGGGATCTGAGTCAAACACTCGAATTTCCCTGTCTCCCACTCAACTTTTCTGGGCACAACAACAATCTGCAGCCATGGATTGTATATTACTCCGCCCGCGTGACCTCGTATTCTTATCTGGTGTAGAGGAAGCGAAGCTGCTGGTGCGTTTTTATAATTGTCACACAAGTTCTGTAGTAATGGATTTAGTGAATAAGGGACCCACAATCTGTGCAAAATCACTTCCCACGGGGCACCTGGAAACTCTTCTTTTACTTTTTTCAAATTAACAAATTTGGTGATCTGCCAGAGTTTTTGTTTAATCTCTTGCTCGTCCTGCCTATACTCTGTCCCCTCGTTATCTATGTAGGTTCGCTCCAACCAAAAGTGTGTACGTATCCCTTTGTATTCTACAGGACCCTCTGTAAGGCAGTGTTCTTCTTCTATGATCTCATCTCCACTGCCTTCTTCCACTTTCATCTATTTTTAGGTGCTCTTTGTTTTTCTGTATCTGACCTCATCTTTTAATCTTGTTGTCAGGCTAAATTTATGTACTTAATTTATTGGTCAGGTCTCTTTCTACTGCCTCTATTCCTCACCTCCCCCTTTTGTGTTTGTCCAGTCAACCGTCTCGTGTTTTATCAGTCTTTTTACACTCACATTTACTCAGCACTTTTACTATACTTAAAACAGCTGCTCATATTTTTATTCGACACTTATATTTTACAACAACGTTATATACTACATTTAGTTATATTACAATTTTTACACTGTGATCGATCTGTTAACTGTTCTCTTGTTTTCTTATCTTTTAACTCTTTAGTATTCTGTCTAAGCAGTCCTGTTCTCTGGATCTAATACCCCCGCCTCTACAGGCTTAAAGGAACATTAGCAAGATAAACAGCGGTATCCACAGAAATACTCTTTTTTTTCTTTTTCTTTCTTATTGCTTCTTTATCTGCTTTGGCATTCCGCCTGTGCGAACCTGCCGTCCAGCTTCAGTGCTCCTGCCTCTTCAAGGCTCAAAGGAGTGTTGGCAAGATTAGGCAGTGGTAACCGTGGATATGTTTCTATATACTGTGGTTGCAAAAAGTCAAGGTCCCGAGCCGTGCCAGAAAGCTCGCGACCTCGCTCTCCACCTCCCGAACAAACTTTCTTTGTCTTCCATTAGATATCAAAAACTCAAATACTCAGAAGTCAAAAAATCACTGGAGACATGTAGAATCAGATGCAACTTGAGTTTAATGTGCTCGCAGGCAACAAACACATCACAACTCAATGAGCCAAACGCCGGGGTTAGACTGAAGATTTACTACTGAACACCTTCTTTTAAACCTGTGGAGGTTCTGCTGAAACTCCACCTTTCTTTATAATTCCATCCCATTTCGGCCATTTCCTATTGGTAGAAAACATTTCTTTTTTTGTTCAAATCTGCCCTTAGGGTGACGTAACCGTAGCAACCAATCTGACCTCTGTTCAAGGCTAACCTCAAGGCCTTGGTACCTAGCTCTCCCTCGGTTAGCTTCGGCCAGGTGCGTCCTCTATTTTCACGGTAGAAAATACCACATTTTCTACCAGTAGGTTTGGCCAGATGTGCACTCTGTTTTTTAAAAAACACGTGAGCCGAGCTCAGGGGATCTTGCTTTATCATGATCCCCTGAGCTCACATATAACACAGACCTCAGTGTGTGTGTCTGTCTGTTACAATGTCTTATGTGTGTGTGCTTTAGACCATACAAAGTGTAGTAATACTTCAACATCTTATGTGTGTGTATACTACAAAGTGTATGTGGTTTAAATCAGGTGTGTGTATGTGTGTGTGGTTAGCATAGTGTGTGCCTTAATTGTTTCTAGTGTGTGTGTGTGTGGTTGGCATAATGTCTTATGTGTGTGTGCTTATATGATGTGTTTTCTAGGTGTGTGTGTGTGGTTGGCATAATGTTTATGTGTGTGCTTTATATGTGTGTGTGTGTGTGTGTGTGTGTGTGTGTGTGTGTGTGTGTGTGTGTGTGTGTGTGTGTGTGTGGTTACAACAATGATTCACCTTTCTTGGTTACACAGGATACAAGATATCACACAACTTAATCATTAGACTTAATCAACTTACGCAGGATAAAATACTTATCTGATCAGCATATGATTACATTCAAACTTAATCAATTTATGCAGAGTAGGAGCCTTTACCTGATTAGTCATAAAACATTACACTACAATACCCCTTCTTCTTTTTTTTCCTTATTCTTTTTAACTCTTTACCGGTTATTTTTCTCTTCCCTATATAACTCTTACAGGTTTCTTTTTCTCTTGTGCACTTCTTACTTTGAATACTTTAACTACCCCTCACTGCATCACTACTTTTGTTATCAGACACACAACACACACACATTCACTCTTTCCGCTCCAAGATCACACTTATTGCACCAGACCCAACCGTCTCCAGTGATGTTAGTTACACTTCAATGATTCCTTTAAGTATTTTTTTTTTTTTCAATCAATCAACACATAACACATAACTAGGTTCTTTTAGGGGGGGGGAAATTTGTCAAATACCTTTGACCTGGGCGGCCCCAGCACTGCACCCCAGACACACCCGGTATAGGCAGAAAAGCTCTGCTTACCTTGTTTGGTGGCCACCTGTATGTCTGGTGTGCAGCCCAGTGCTCCGGTCTCTGGCTTCGACTCCCTCTTCCTCTCCTGGCTGCGCTCACCACGCGAGGCGTAAAAGGTGGGGGCCTAGAATTGGGCCAGATGGCTCCCACCCTCCTCCTCTGCTTCACTTCAACTCGTACTCTGGTTAGGCATAATGTCTTAGGTTCAGCAGACTGATATTCAGAGACAACACTGGAGACCAATGGAAATCAGGTGCAACCGAGTTTAATGTGTTCACCAGCTTCAACACATACAACTCAGTGAGTCAGACTCCGGAGCAAGACTGAAGACTCTCTACTGAGTATTCTCTTTTATGCTGGTGGAGACCCGAAAGAGTCTCCACCTTTTCACCTTAAACCTGCCCATTTAGGCCGAATTCTATTGGTGGAAAACTCTTCTTTTTTTGTCCATCTCGGCCCGCAACCTGATCTAATCATGGCAAGCTCCCTGGCCTTTGTCCAGGGATGACCTCAGGGCCCTGGAAAGTCCTGACCTTTTCCACCATTAGAACTGGACCGCGCTATACTTTATTTTTTAAAAATATATGAACTTGGGGATTTTCTTCATAAAATCCCCTGTGCTCTCATGCAATATAGACCTTAGAATGTGTGTGTGTCTATTGTTACATTTTCAGGTGGTGCATAGTGTCTTATGTGTGTGCGCTTTAAACCGTACAAGGTATAATGTGTTTTTTATCGTATGTGTGGTTATAACAGTGATCTACCTTACATGGATACATAAAACATTGCATAAACCACTCCAAACTTAATCATTGAACTTAATCAACTTATACCAGCTCAGTGGCTTAGTGGTAGAGTGTCTGCCCTGAGACTGGGAGGTCGTGGGTTCGATCCCCGGCCGGGTCATACCAAAGACTATAAAAATGGGACCCATCGCCTCCCTGCTTGGCACTCAGCATCAAGGGTTGGAATTGGGGGGTTAGATCACCACATGATTCCCGAGCGTGGCACCGCTGCTGCTCACCGCTCCCTCAGGGGATGGGTCAAATGCGGAGAACAAATTTCACACACTCAGGTGTGTGACAATCAGTGGAACTTTACCTTTACTTTACCTTATACAGAATAAAGTATTTATCTGACCTTCTTTTAAACTTAATCAATCTATGCAGAAGAAAAACATTTACCTGATTAGTCATAAAATCTTACACTACAGTTCCTAATTATGCTGAAATTGAGGCACCATTGGCAGCAATTGCTCATGGGAAAGGCCTGAAAGCATCTGATCGTGTCATTTGGACTCCTGAAGCAGAGAAATTTTTTGTTGATTTGAAACTTTCTTTGCAAACACCTCCTACTCTCCGACTGCCTGACTGTACATGACCATTTACCCAGACTGCTGATGAAAAGGGTGGGTACATGACTTCTGTACTGTTACAAGAACACAGGGGGAAACAGCGACTTGTAGCTTATTTTTCATCTAAACTTGATAGTGTTGCTGCACTTGATAGTGTTGCTGCAGTTGACACACATGACTATCCCATCATGCTATGAATACAGATTAATTGTCTATAAAATAAAAACCTGACAAATTTCTTTACAACCCATTATACAGATCTTGTTATCAGTCACTTCATATAGTGAGGAATATCGTATCTCACCACGTCTTAGGCTTGCCTGTGTTTCTCCCTGTCTATCCACATTTGTAGTCCAGCTTTCAAGATGCAAATGTCTCCATATTGTCCAGTTGACACTCCATCAAACTTTGTATGACAAAACCAGCCACTTCACCATTGCGCACCCAGACAACTGAGGCCTAATTATGCATGCATGCCAGGGCCATAGTCACCATATACACTGAGGGGGACATGCCCCCCCCCCTCCCAATGCCCAAAATGCCCCCCCCAATATATAACTGAAACTGAAAAACAACAGCAAACTTTGTTTACTGCAAACAACGTGGCAAATATTATCTTGGAGAACATCATTGCACTTGGTTGACTATTTTTCTATTATGTTAAAAGTAAATATTGCATGTTTCTTTTAGATAAAACACATTTTTGACTTGTGAATGAGCCAATGGAATTTCTTGCAATAATGAAAAAATACTGGCAATCATTTTCCACCTGGCACAACCACAGTTTTGGACAGCTATGAAGTGACAGAATGTCCCACCATCATGTTCTTATATTGCCAGATTGCAGAGAGTCTCCCCTCTTCATATATGGCAGAATATGTCTTTTTCCAACTTGCTATGGTGAGATACATGTAAAAATGTAACAATTTAGTCACACATATTTGTTTATTTCATTGATATAAAAATTTATATAAAATACAGGCACATAGTAGACATAAAATGATGGCAAATCTGGTTAGCCCAGATTGTCCTAAAAAAAAACAAGATATAGCATGTGTATGTAACCTTTATAATGACTGTGATTTGAGCTTAAAAGTAAAGGCAGTAAAAATACCAAAACACAAAAACGCCTAGGGCCCATATTAACAGGCCGGGCATGCGCCGTGGGTGCTCATCGGAGAGTGAGACCTCCGTGTTTTGAGACGGGAGTGGGAGGCGGGAGTGGGAGGCGGGAGGTCTGACGCTTCCAGCGAGAGGAGAGGGAGACATAAAACAAAATAAGATAAAACAGGAAAAACCTGTCTCACTCTTTTATTTTATTTTCAGCGTTTAATCAAGGCGGAGGCGGGCGGCTGGAGGTCCGAGACTTCCAGCGTGGGAAGAGGTAGAAACAAACAGCCAGTGTGTGTCTGTGTGTGTTATGTTCAGTTGTTGTCACATAAGTAACAGTGCCAAAGCAATAAACAGGACAGACAATAGGATTTTTATTTATTTTTACACTACATTTTTACTGAAAGCTGACCGAATCCGACGCCAGCCCGAATACAATTTGTACAGCTATAACAAGTCGGGCCGGGTTTGGTCAAAAATGTAGCTCTACATTTTTGACCAAGCCCGGCCCGACCCGTCGGGTACCATTGGGCTTGGATCGCCACACTCTAGTGTGTGTATGTGTCCCCTATAGAGGCCTATCTGAATTTCTGTCTTTGAGAGATCTTTTGTAATATAACTGAATTTTCTATCCATACATCTAAATTTTAAATACATTAAAATCTGAGTGAACTGCAAGTATCATTTAAGTAGGCTATGTCGTGGCCAGCCGAGTGTCCTCTTTTTTGGAAATCAAAATATGGTCACCCTATAACTAACCTCTGCTTCTACTCCCACAGCTGTGGCTACGGCTGAGATAACAGACCTGTAGATAAGGGCCTCTCCAGCAAAGAAGGCCGTTTGGAAAAAAGCAGGATGTACTGTGGTTGATAAAGTGTGGACAGGCCCTGATGGCCTGCCCTGTCTCCCT
The DNA here is from genome assembly GCA_026686955.1 of Epinephelus cyanopodus. Classification (NCBI taxonomy): domain Eukaryota; kingdom Metazoa; phylum Chordata; class Actinopteri; order Perciformes; family Serranidae; genus Epinephelus; species Epinephelus cyanopodus. The sequence goes on along the minus strand of CM048924.1, from coordinate 39,603,072 downwards.
CGCTACCTTTTTGATTTCTTTGCTGAATTGACACATGATTTGGACCAGGTGTCAAAGGGGGGAATGGTTGATGAGATACGGAGATACTGGTTTACAACAGGGTTTTCCAGGTGGTGATTGTGTGCATGTTTTCAGAATGGGTTGAAGCTGTTCCCACAGCTTAACAGGATGCAGCAGCAGTGGCGAAGGCTTTGGTGACTCTGATAATTCCCAGGTGGGGAATTCCAACTGGTGAGTTCATGGGTGTTGATCTGAGACACCATTGTGCATATCACCCAGCCTCTGGAGGGGTATGTGAGAGAGAAAATGTTTTAAAACAAACTTGTGAAAGTGTGTGAGGAGACTAAGATGTCATGGACAAAAGCTCTTCCTATTGTGGTGATGTACAAGAGGGCTAGAAGGAGGAGCAGAAATGGATTCGGGGTTGTCAAATTGTGGGTACTGATTGCTGTACATACATACATACCTGACATCACTGATAACATGACACATGTGGTTGTTCATCTTAATGATCTGTTACATCTGGAGAAGAGCTGTGACACTGAGCTAGGAGCAAGTGTGGACCTGTGGTCCTGGTTTTCTTTGAGTGGATGGAAAGCGTCATTAATGCATCTGTTTGCCCCTGTCATAGTGGTTTTGCTGGTGCTGTGCATTGTTATGTATTGTGTCGTTTCCTGTGTGATTACATCAATGGTATCATCTGCTGTAGGGTGCTACATGCAGATGGATCTGTGGACTCCTCCTTAAAATTCACAGGAGTCACTTGTTTAAGTTCTTCTTCTGATTCACATTTATCTGTTTTAGTTTAGAAATGTTTTGATCATTAACGCTGATTCATTAGTAGTTTGATTAGCAAATCACATTTATCATTTATTCACATTTTAACCACATTATTACATTACACTACTTCACATTGATTACACTCAGCACTAGTTTAGCAGACACCATATTTACTCAATTTATTCTTTTGATTTTCACTTTCATTTTTATTTTTTCATTATTCATCTTCATTTGCGTTTATTCATCTTCATTTGCTTTTATGTAGACATTTGCATGACAGTCAGTGTTCCGTTTATTGATTTTGCCATTGCACAGTCTCGTTAAAGATGACATTTTTCATTTATGCTTATCTTGCTTTAACTTAGAGTTTAGTTTAAGGGATTTTTTGTCCTCATCATATAGAGTTTTTTTTCCCCCTTATTAGGTAGTGTAGTTAGATGGCAAAGTCTTTTACCCTCTCATTCATCACATAGGGAGGGGCATGTTTGGCTTGCCCATGCTTATGGCTTGTGACTTCTGCCTGGGGTTTTCATCTCTCATGTTGGAGGCTGGCGGCACTGGCATTTGGCTGGTACAGGTGGTACTTGTAGGTCATAAGGTCGTTAGATAATGGGGAATTTTCCATGCTCATGGTTTAGCATGAGAATGCTCAAAGGGTGGAGTGTGATGGAAAATTCTGGAATTTGGTATAGGGGTGTCAAATTATCGCGTTAATTGCGAATAATTAATTACAGCCATATTTAACGCGCTATGTTTTTTGATCGCGTTAATCTCATTTTTAATCTCTAACTTTACTGTTTCTGCATGCCACAGAGTTGCCTTTTATAAAATCCGTCTGTAGGTGTACGATTGAGCTTCTTTGTGCTTGAGTTGTGGGAGAGCTGCAGCGCTACAGAGCAGAGCCCAGTATCAGCATTGATGACTGTTCCCTGCAGCGGCGGTCTGCCGAAAAATTCAGGACAGTCCCGAAATCTGAGCAGTTGTCTTGAATCCTGAATCCTGCCCTGATTGTCCCGAAAATTACACTAGAGCAGAGTCTGGAGTAGTTATTGCCCGATAAAACATTAAAAACTGATCATGGTGGTTGAGTTGTCATGCAGCTCCCACCAGCTGCACATTGGCTGCAGCAGTTCCTTCATGAATTATAGGTGTTGTAGTTTGAAGAAGAGAAGATGACGCAAATTGCAGCCGCAAGGACAGCCACGAGGAGTGATTTGCACGTTGCAGTGCAGCCTCTTGTTCTAACTGATACAGCTGTAACGAATGTACCAGGTGTCTTTTATTTTGTTAGCTTTTATTTTTTATTAAGTTTAAAGGACAAGTGCACTTACACTGATCACTTCCCTGAAATAAAATGAGAAATTGGAAAAGAGGAAAATAATTTAGAAAACTGTTAAAATAAAATTAGGGAGCTGATCACAGATGTATTGTTTCTGTGTGTTTTTACATCTATTGTTGCGTTAGTCTGCAGCTATGCTTTCAATGAAGCTGACATGTCATGACAGTCAAGCACCCCCTGGTGGTCGAGCCTGAAGGTTGCAGCACTCTTTATTGGGACTAATCTTAAAAACAACAGAATGTAATGGCTAGGTGTACTGCATCTGTGTTCAAGTGTGTTATTGTTGAAAACAATAATTATGACTTTATAAAACCACTTTTTCTAATATATATCAATGAATGAATTTAAATGAAAATACCTCAAGTTGAGGGCTTTTCTCAGCAATTTTGAGATGAGATTAAAAAAGAGATTAATTAGATCAATTAATTACAGATCATAATTAATTAATCTCTCCATTTTTTTAATCTCTTGACAGCACTAATTTGGTATTACTATGATGTATGATGTGTGTTGCTCATTTAGCCCCTACTGTTTATTAAATAGTTATTTTGCCACCACAGAAGGCTGCTGGCCCAGATGGTGTGTGTCCAAGGTTCCTCAAAGACTGTGTTGCCCACCTTTGTCTCTCCAACTCTCCACAAGATCTTCAACCTCAGTCTACAGTTAGGGCGGGTGTCGGCACTGTGGAAGACTTCCTGTGTTGTGCCGGTACCAAAAATTAAATGTCCAGCTGAATTGAATGACTTCAGACCAGTAGCCCTCACTTCACACATCATAAAGACCTTGGAGCGGCTAATTCTATACCTACTGAGACTTGAGGTCAAAGACAAACTCGACCCCCTGCAGTTTGCATACAAACAACACATTAGACTGAACAATGCTGTCCCCTACATGCTTCACCGTGCCCTAGCTCATCTGGAGGAACTTGGCGCTTATGTGAGAATCATTTTCTTTGATTTTTCAAGCACATTCAACACTATCCAACCCAACATACTCAAAGACAAGCTCACAGAGATGGCAGTTGATCCTTCCTTTATCTCTTGCATCACAGATTACCTGACAGGAAGGCCACAGTATGTCAGGTTGGGGAACTGTGTTTCTGGGACATTAATGAGCAGCACGGGGGATCCACAAGATACTGTCCTGGATCCATTCCTGTTCACTGTACACGGCGGACTTCAAATACAACTCTGAGTCCTGCTACATCCAGAAATACTCGGACGACACTGCTATTGTGGTGTGTATCAGGAATGGAAGCTCAGATCTCTCGACATCTGTAGTAAGATGCTGCGGATGTTTTATCAGTCTGTGGTAGCAAGTGTGTTGTTTTATACTGCTGGGGGGGAAGCATCAGACACAAAGATGCAAGGCGGCTGGACAAACTAGTCAAAAGAGCTGGCTCTGAGTCAGGTTGGACACACTAGAGGAGGTGGTGGAGAGATGCACACTGAAGATGTTCGAGGCCATCATGAACAACCCAGATCATCCACTCCACAATACCTTGATGGACCAAAAAAACAGCGGTGGACGGCTCCTCTCTCTTCGATGCAGGACAGAGAGATACAGAAGATCCTATATACCAACAGCCATCAGGTTTTATAATTCTTTGACATATAATAGATGAGCTGTCAGATAATTGATTTTCCCCTTGGGGATGAATAAAGTTATTCTTATTCTTTGATATTTGATATTCAGTAATCTAAAAAAAAAAGAAAAGGTAATAATAATAATAATAATATTGATTACAATAATAATAATAATGATTAGTGATGATGATGATGATAATAATAATAAACTTATAATAAAATTTAAAAGAAAAATAATAATAATAATTTAGAAAATCAGAATAATGAAGATTAATAACAAGACAAACATTAACAACAACAAATCACTTGCCATATAATTAAATCTCTAAGTTAAAGGAAGGGTGTATAATCAATTTCCTCTAAATTATTGCATCGAGTTTGAAGATCCAAAAAGTCTGCGTAACCGATCTCCACCTCTAATGGACATCTGTATTGTTTCTAAACCCTCTATTCTCAATAGAGAATCATTACTTTTAGGGAAGTCCTCATTCTGTGTCCTAATAGCGTACTTATGTTCTGAAAGTTTGTCTTTAAGGCATCTTTTGGTGCATCCTACATAAAAGCAGTTGCATGGGCATGTTAGATGATATACAACAAATGTTGTATTGCAGTTAATGAAATTCCTTTGGTTATATGTCATTATATGTCATCTTGAAATCAGTGAAGGTCTTTGTTTGAACCACATTAGGACAGTGCTTACATGTGTTATTGAGAAACTTGAATATACCTGAGGGTTTCTTTAAAGGAGCTATATGTAAGAAATCTGAAGCAAACAGTCATAAAATCATCCTAATATGTCACAGAGACTAAGGAATAATGTTCATATAACATACTGATCTCACCAAAAACAAAAGTACAGCCAGAATATTTGCATCTAAAAAAATTTTTTTTGCAGTCTGCAAATCATGTTTATGTTTTGAATTTGTGTTTTGGCCTGTTGCACCACCCACGGCCCTCTACCAGTCACGCAGTCAGTAGAGTCTCAGCATCAGTTACAGTTACAACTGAGCTACAGCAGCATGGCAAGCAGCATTAGCAGTGTCTCAGTACATAGCATGAGCAGCGGGCTCCTTCTCAGCTGTATCCCGGCAGCAGCGTTAGCAGCAGAGAAGCCGGACTTGCTCAAACGGTCCGCTGGAAAACCAAAGATCAAGGACGCGGTGATGCGGCCCTGCCACGGCAGCCGCCCGTGGGCAAACAAATCAGTCTCCAGTGTGCTGCTGTCCAGCAACCTCGAATCTGTAGGAGAGGGGGGGCGGACACGACTCGCAGCAGTATTTTGAATTTGAGTGCAGTAACCGCTTTGGCCACATTTTTACCTACAGCGCCTTTAACTAATCTCTAACCTTTTGCACCCTGATGAAGACCAGCGAGTCGAAACCGGTCAGTGTTTTTAATGTAAATAGCCATGTTTTGAAATAAAGGCTTTTAAACTTACTTTAAATGCATCTGTTTCTGCTCCACGCATTAGTACCTGAAGTTCATTTTTTGTTCCCATGTGCTAACCCTTTTCTTCAAGAGCACCTGCATTTTTTCGTGAAGACAATTCTTGAACACACTTCTATCTCATTCTTCACGTTAAAGCCTCTCATACTAACATCAATTGTATTTATAACAATTGGCGTTTGTAACTGTAATAATTTATTTATGTCCACATAAAAAGAACTCATACAATGATACAAATATTTACGGTGCAATAGAATACATTTACAAAGTCATACACCAATGGCACAGGCTTTTCCTACAAGTTAGTATCAAAGGTGCAGGCTATCTCTTTAAAGTCTACCCAAAGTAAACATAAATTGTTTCTCTCTCTCTCTCTCTCACACACACACACACACACACACACACACACACACACACACACACACACACACTTATCATCTAATTTCTACTCCAGACTCTTATCAAATCACCACATACATCACAACTGCTTTATGTTATTTCCTCTATGTCTGTCTATTATGACTGTCAAGTTTACCTTGTACAGATACCTACGTCTATTTTTGTCATATCATTTCACTTACACAAAAACAGAAACCAAACTAGTAAGGCTTAAAGGTGCTGTAGAAGTTTGTTTTAAAATTCCTAAACATTTACAGACGTCCTCTGTTTATCCTCACACAATGGTGACATGTCTGTGTTTCCTGAAGCCTGATTCATCCACAGTGGTGTAGGCACTATCGTAGCCATTTCCTGCCAGGTTACTGTTCACAACATCGGGTATCTAAAAATCAAAAGCAAAACACATTTGGTATTATTTGTTTCTTAAAGTTAGCTAAAGCTTGCAGTTGAAACCGTGCAGACTCAGTATATTCAGACCCATATGGAATCTGCTCCCACAGAACTCCGCAGATTCTCCACAGATTTTAGGAATATAGATGCTTCTTGTAAAGCTCAGAATGTTATCATTGTCTCCTCCACCTCCTTATGCATGTGTGTGACATGCAGGTGTGTGTATTCACTTAGCATTTAAATCTAAGCTAGTAGTATAGTGAGAAGAAATTAAAAAAACACACACATTTACTGTTAAGAGATTAATAGATTGTCACATTAATTTTGTTCTACCTGCTCCATGTTGAACCTTCTAATGGCCATTGGTCCCCCCAAATGTATTCCTATGTTTTTTGACTGACACTTCCAACAAATGTTACATTTTTTTCTTGAAGTGTTCATGATTAAATAAAATTTCTGATTTAAAGTTTCTACTAAAATCTGCTGTGTAATTATTTTGGCCTGTTTGAAAGAAAATCCTCACACAACAGATTAAAAGCTAAAATAGCTTTTAATCTATTGTGTGAGGATTTTCTTGTCCCACAGAGTGGGAAATTTGTCTTGGGCCCTAAACCCATACTGCAGCCATAGAAATACAACATACATCACAGTACATAGACAGCTCAACATTATACCCAATATACAATAAGAAACATAAAAAATAGCTTCAACCGATCACCACCAAAATTTTATCATCAATCAATCAATCAATCAATCAACCAAATTTATTTATAAAGCCCAATATCACAAATCACAATTTGCCTCACAGGGCTTTACAGCATACAACATCCCTCTGTCCTTTGGACCCTCACAATCATCTGCTCCTTGTCCCATTATCAACCTTTCCTGAATTTCATCAAAATCTGTTAAGAACTTTTTGAGTTATTTTGTAGACAAACAAACAGACCAACGCCGGCGAAAACATAACCTCCTTGGCGGAGGTAACAACATCATATGCTAAAAATACCTCTACAAAAATGCAAACTGTCATAATCCAGTGCCAGTTCTGTCTCTATCTGCCATTGTTTAAAAGCCAGAGTTATGAATGAATTTTTAAATCTGTTCAGTCTGCAATGAGGCATTCTAAATCTCCTACCAAAGGGCAGCAGCTCATGCTCTATATGCAGAACAGGAGAGGAGTCATTACTTCAGTCAGTTGAATGATCAAGCAATGAATTATCCAAATGCACCATGTCTTGATAATACCAGTTAAAATGATTAGCCTAACAAATTAACTTCGCATGGCTAGTAATTTCATTATTTTATTTGTGTACTGATCACCACCTCTCACGTTTCTGAAAGGCATACAGAAGGGTACAGCATAAGCTGAGAGGAATGCTAACTTTTTGATTTATACTTGCATGTTTGACTTTGCAAGGGTGAACACTGTATGCCAAATGTGCCATGGGTTCTCTTGAGAATTTACCAAGAATTATGTATAGAATATGGCAGTGTGGATGCAGTGCAGGTATTACATTAAAGGTCTGCATTTATTTCCGATGGTAAATAACTGACATGTAAATAGTGACATGATTTAGAGATAAACTTTGGCTCTAGGGATGGCAATCTAGGTCAGTCAGTTGGTATACTGTGATGCTGACACTTGTGTTTTAAGTGATGTCAACTATTGAATGGATTGCCATTACATTTGTAACAGATGTTCACTCTGCCCAGAGCCAGCCTGATGCATAAGCAAACTAAGCGGCTGCTTAGGGCCCCATGGTCAGCACAGGATCCCCAAGAGTGCTTCAAATATCCCACAGAGTCAGGCAGCCGTACGCTCACTAGGCAAGCTGTGTAGACTCTGCAAATTACATGAGGTCTCCTCCTCTCCCTTGTATCAAAGCAGGTGTCAATGTTTGCAACTTCCAATAGAGGATGAAATGGAACTATCCTTCTGGTCAGGAAAAGAGAAAAAAACACCATGAGAGTGAATTGCAGGGACAGCAGTCAGGTAAACTTTGTTCTGTCATCTCCAAGTTTGATATCAGTAAATAACAGTAACATCACTCTAGCCTGTCAGTCTGTCTGTCTTGTTAACCTAGCTGGACAGTAACTCTCTCGGTCTGGCTGTATCTCGCTTGTTTGCTAGTCACTTCTAGGCTGTATTGCAACTTTGTACCTGACAAAAGTGAAAGTAAAATATAACTATTTATTACATTTTATAAACGCCAATGGGCAATAGCTTTAATAAATGTCAGCTAGGAAAAGATAACTGCATTGTGTGTGAACATGCATTCATATGCATGTGCACAAAATGAAACTCTTACTTTCCAGTAATATTAGCAACCTTTGTGCTCAATCCAGACAAATATAAGGGTGATGGCACTTCTGAGAGGGGTATATAATTTTATAACAAGACAATAATTATCTAGTATCCAGTCAAGGTTTAGTTCCAACTCTGGAGTAATGCAAGATGGAAATCAATGTGTTGACATTGATTTTTTAATTAACATGCTAATTTAAACTGTTGGTTAGCTGGGCATACTGGGCAATACAGATGCTCTCAGTAAATAATAACCACCAAGTAACCAGCCATGCCATATTATAAATACTATTATATTTGAAAATGTATTAAAGGAAATCTGGGGGAAGAGTATGTCAATAGAGGAGGTACGTGATCATCAGCCAATTCAAGTAAAAATTCAGTTAATCTACATCCATCCTCAGTCAGTACTAACACGTACCCAGTACAGCTGGCTTCAGCAAATGCAGACACCATTAAAATGTGAACCGTTTTATCTGTTTCTAGAAATGTTTGCCCTGCTCTCCATCAAGCCCTCACCCACCTGGACTCAAAGAACTCATACTTGCAAATGCTGTTCCTAGATTTCAGTTAAGCATTCAACACAATCATTCCCCAGCAGCTCATACAAAAGCTAAACTAAAATAAATACAGTCCATTCAGTTTGGAGTAGTCACGGCTGAATTTTTACCCAATTTTAACCAAAGATACTGTATTATGACAAGATGGCCCACCTACAATATACCCCCATTGTATGAAATGGTATACATTTCCGGTCTCCTAAGTAGGCTTTGTCCCCCGTAGCCCAATCAAAGATGATGGAGAACCGCCAATCAAAGACGAGTATCCCCAACCTCGCTTGGTTATCGTAGATTAGCTGGGCTAACCGTTAGCCGTTAGCAGTGTCTGTAATAAGTCAGTAACTCATTAAATGGTCCGTGAAAAAATTATTTTTTCCAGCGGATATCTTGGTTACAACGTGATTGAGCTAGCAAAGCAGTTTTGTGTTGCTACATGTGGTATTTATTCAGTTTTGGGAAATCACGATGTCTAGAAAGCATCAGTGGCTGCAGCTGACAGGGACAGCTAACACTAGCAGCGAAGCTAACATCAGGACGTCATCTGTTAAAAGTCTCCCGTTGTCGGATATGACATGAAACTACTCCAGTTAGCTCAATCATGTTGTAACTAAGACATCCGCTGGAAACAAAATATTTTTTTAATCCAGTATCTTTGGTGAAACTGCTCATTTCAGCACCAGAGAGGAGCTATCTGTTGCCAGATCTTGCGAGAGTTGTTGTTGAGACAGAGACAGGTCTTGAACAAAGTAAATTTTCTCCTGATTTGTCTGTCTGAAATTTGCCATTTTGGTGTCGGAATGTTCTGAAGATATGTGGCTTGTGATAAATGGGTCCAATATCTGCTTCCATGACTATGGGGTGAAAGAATCGGCCATAATCTGTAATCACGTTCATTTCTCCCACTGAAGTCAATGGACTCAGGACCTGCTGGTAGTCTCCTAAAGGGGCGTGGTGGTCGTGAACCCCACGTACAGGAAACTGACTCGCAGTGGACCGTCTTGGTTTATCCACTGTCTTTGTTTTAACCAACTGGATCTGGATGAGCCACTTGAATTTGATGACCATCAGTATTTATTTGAACACAGAGTACATGGACGTACACAGATGCAGAGCTCATTGAAACTGAAGAGCGGACGAGGAGAGAGAGGGAGCAGTGTTACTTCGGTAGCACATATACTAAAATTGCAACAGGCAGAGGAACATGTTCGAATCCAGCTAAAGGTAACGTAAACACAGATGTTCATGTCTTCTTCCCATTATGTTGTTGGATAATAATACTAACAATCCGAGCCTATCTGTGTGAAAAAAAAATCACTTTTAGTGGACATATTTTGACGTTGTTTGACGCTGTCCGAGTGCCCTATTATTTAATATAGCGAGCGCTCACGGGCTGCAGGCAGGTCAGCCCTAGCTTCATACTGGAGAAATGTCAAATACTGAACATCCTATCAATCATTTAGACAAAAGTAGATTGGAAAATAGGGCCCAGGTTCTGCACCCCAGTGTTCTTTCTGTCTTATATACACTGTGCACTTTACTTCACTTTGCTTTTAAAATTTGCACCACCCCATATCTACTGCTGCTGGTCATTTGCACTATATGTACATCACGTACATCCCATAGGCTGCTCTAACATGCACCTTGATCACCTTGATTGTACATAGGTTCAGAGTATCTTCTAGAGTGTCTCGTGTTTTAGTTATACTGCAGTTTTATCTTTATTCTTACTTGTATATACTGTTTTTTTTATTGTATTATTATTATTGTTCCAATTTAGCTTTCTTTTAGCTTTTAAATTGTATGACATTATACTAGGTGAGAGGGAAACAACATTTTGACTCTCTATAATAAATAAAAAACAATAAAACAATAAAATAATAATAAACAATAAAAACCTTTTAGACCTTTGAACCCTTGCCCTTTCCTTGGGCAATTTTATATCAACATTTTATTGAAACACGGCTCATTTGATCACTGTACCAGACCCTAAAATATTAGTTATTTTTAATAAATGTATACTACCATATGGTTGTCATGTGCATTATATCCTTTTGGTTGTATCATATCTTTTATCAGACAATTGATTCAGCCCTCTCCACAACATGTGCATCCAATTTCAATCAGATGGAGCAAAAGGCTCTGAATAGCACAATTCATGGTGTTAGGGTGTTTATAAAATACTGTATTTACTGTAGTCTATTTAAAGATAGTGTTGGCTTATTTGTACTTTATGAGTGCTTAAACTAATGATACACACAACTTAGTATAGTGCGACGTGAAGTGGCAGTACATTACTTTGAGTAAGGGTCCCCAAGCCAACTTCACTTAGTAATCGTCACTTATTGCCACCAGCAGGTCAAAGTTTTCACTTATAGTGGGAAATATCTAAACATCTCCAAATTGGATTGTCACAAAATGTTTCTTTGTCAGCTGTTTTTATTTTTTGTCTGCTCCTTGATCCCTGCCTCCAGCCACTTCCCTCTTCACCAGGCCCCTGCATTGCCATTCTCCATCCATCCACCAGATGTCCTCAGACTCTCCCACCTGTCCCAGTCAACTGACTGTCACTTGTACCTGATCACCTGTTTTCACTATACCTCATTAGCCCTGCAGTATAATTACTCCCTGTCAGATTGGTAATTTGCTTTCTTCCCTGCTGTCTGTACCTGAACCTATATCTGTACCTGAACCTGTATCTGCAGCTGAACCTGTATCTCTTCCTGGATCTGTATCTGTACCTGAACAATTGTCTGTATCTGAACCTGGACCTGTGTCTGTACCTGAGCCTGTATCTGTACCCAAATCTGTATCTGTGCCTGAACCTGTATGTGAACATGAACAAGTATCATAACCTGAATCTGTATCTGTACCTGAATCACCTGAACCAGTAGATGTACCTGAACCTATATCTGCACCTGAACCTGTGTCTGTACCCAAACCTGTATCTGTATCTTAACCATTCTCTGTACCTGAACCTGTATCTGTACCTGAACAAGTATCTGAACCTAAACCTGTAACCTTCAGTAAACCACTCAACTGTTCCTATGTGCCTGGAGTGTATGTATTTGGGTCCATTCCCTGTTGCCTTGCTCTCACACATTTGTGGTTTTGAATGAAATGTCTCATCACCTATTGAATGGTTCCCTTCAGGATGTATTGTAATCATTTAGGCTATTCCCTGACTTTTCCTCTAGTGTCATCATCATGCAAGATTTTCATTTGCCCAATACTTTGTATGATACATTCTTGCCATCATCTCCTAACTCAATGCATGCCATTGCATGTCGATATTTTACTGCTACTACTGCTTATCAATGAGTACTCCTGAACAACCCTACCTCAAAAACCTTGGAGCTATTTGCCAGGTAAAAGTCACAGTCACTGTGTTCACTGGGAGTGACACCTGTAAAGAGAAAAGAGATGGAAATGAGGAATTTTGATTTTGTGTCATGAGTAGATAATGGCAGTAGTATAGCATGGTAGCATATGCTAATAGAGTGCCAATTTGTCAAGGATTTTTCATTTAATCCCTGTGTGAGCTCATGTACATGCACTCATTGGTCTTACTTGTTTGACCCTCCAGCACATATCCTGCGTTCACTTGGCCCTGTCTCAGTGCAGCTGCACTGACACTACTTATCTGGCTCTGTGTCCTCACTCTTCTGCTACACACAAACGTGAATGACAACAGAGGATTTTACTGTATGTGAAAACATTTAGAAGCACATGGTGTTATGTAGAGGTTGAATAACAAAGTAGTGACAAAATATTTGTCATTTTTGTGGCTTCTTACCTCATTTCATCTTGGTAGTTGGGTTCTGAAGAGGATTGGAAGATAACAATTACGTTAACGTAAAAGTGACGTACATAATCATGTGCTGAAGACTGTGTGTGTTGGTGGTATGAATTCATTTAAAATGTTGGGCATGCAGTACAGCGTAAGCTGTGTCAGACTGATATGATTAGGGCCTTACGTTTTTCTTTCCTGCGTTTGTAGCACAAGATTATTCCAATGATGAGCAAAACCAGCAGAGCAAAACCTCCAATGGACACGACCACAGTTATCAGCACGGTCCAGTCGGGAGGTTTGGGAACTGTTGCAGAGGGGACACCCATCAGAGCTTGTTATTATCCGACTGAACAGTCAAATTGAAATTACCCAACTGGGGGAAAGAAGCATATTCACTTTATATTAAACAGTGTTGAGCAAGTTACTCTCAAACTGTAATGTATTATATATTACTGGTTACCTTCATCTAAAAGTAATGTTACACAATATTACTCTCTGAGTAGAGTCAGAAGTTACTTATTACACTACTTTAGCGTTACTTTGACCAAAATAAGCTCACAAGAAGAAAGGTTTATTTTAAATGGATGAGGGTCATGTTGTTTCACAGCAGGTAATCAAAGCACAGAAACTCCAGTTTATTATGGTTCATTTCGAATCCAGTGCTGCACAGGTCTGACCCATTCATGCATTCACATATAGTAGTTACCACACTGTATCAAAGTAGACATTTTAAAATAAATTACTAGCCTGAGACACAGGGAGGGCGAGGCAGAGGATAAAAGTCTAATAATTATGACATATGGATAAATATTTGGTGTATAAATGGAAACACACTGAACATGATAACACACAGTGAAAGATGTGCTTATCACCAGCACCCTTCTATAATGTAGTCTGTAATGACATGACAACATACAACAACCTTCAGGGGATATTTTTTCTCTTGATGCACTGACAGAAGTGGAGCAGTGTGGGTCAGTTTGGATGAATGAAAATGAAAACAATAAACCAATGACAATTTTTTCAGTAACACTTTACAATAAGGTACACAAAATTAGAGTAGTTACTGAGGAACTAATGAGGAACTAATGAGGGACTAATGAGGAACTAATGAGTAGTTACTGAGGAACTAAGGTACGCAAAATTAGAGTAGTTACTGAGGAACTAATGAGTAACTAATGAGGGACTAATGAGGAACTAATGAGGAACTAACTATTAGTTAATGATCCATTCCTCAGTAACTCATGATCAAATTTTTAAGGAGTAGTTACTGAGGAACTAATGAATAGTTACTGAGGAACGAATAGTAACTAATGAGTAACTAATGAGGAACTAAGGTACACAAAATTAGAGTAGTTACTGAGGAACTAATGAGTAACTAATGAGGAACAAACTATTAGTTAATGGTCAGTTCCTCAGTAACCACTGATCAATTTCAGAGGAGTAGTTACTGAGGAACTAATGAGGAACTAACTATTAGTTAATGGTCAGTTCCTCAGTAGCTCATGATCAAATTTCTGAGGAGCAGTTACTGAGGAACTAATGAGTAGTTACTGAGGAACGAATAGTAACTAATGAGTAACTAATGAGGAACTAAGGTACACAAAATTAGAATAGTTACTGAGGAACTAATGAGTAACTAATGAGGAACTAACTATTAGTTAATGGTCAGTTCCTCAGTAACCACTGATCAAATTTCAGAGGAGTAGTTACTGAGGAACTAATGATGAAGTATTAGTTAATAGTCTGTTCTTCAGTAACGCATGATCAAATTTCAGAGGAGTACTTACTGAGGAACTAATGAGGAACTAACTATTAGTTAATGTTCAGTTCTTCTTTAACTCATGATCAAATTTCATGGGAAAAATTACTGAGGAACTAATGAGGGACTAATGATGAACTAACTATTAGTTAATGGTCAGTTCTTGAGTAACTCATGATGAAATTCATAGACGGGTTAATCACGACTTGATAATTAGTCAACTATTTACTTCATCAGTACAGAATCATTACTGTGTAACCCGTCCATTAGTGAACCTTTTTATGTCCTAAAGTGACACACAATGAGTTTTCATTACTTCATCATCATGTTTACAATTAGTTCCTTAACAAATGAAATCACAGCCAGCAGGATTCTTGCAAAGAGTTTAATTCATTATTTTCAGACCACATACACATTAATATGATCATCCATGTTATTCTGTACAAGGTGCTGACACACCAAACCGACATCAAAGAACTAGCGGCAACAAAAGCCAGCTGTTGCGTTGTCTACGCCGCCTCACGTCGTCTACATCACCCTTTGTCAGTTGCATTTGAACACAAACAAAGACTCCACCCAAAGCTTGAAACGGTTACTCATCTATTTTGGCACTGCCCCATTGTCAAAAGACTCTGGAGTGATATTTGTAATTTTATTGCGAACAATATTAAAAAATAATTTAAGCTGTTTGAAGATGTGCTGTTTGGACTTTTTGACTTTAACAGAAATACGGCAAAACCCACTGAAAGATTTGTTATTAATCTCATCTTACTTTTGGCAAGATTTCACATTCACAAATGTAAGTTTACACATAGAAAACCCTCTTTTGTTGCTTTCGTTACATCAATTCCATTAAATCTTCCCTAATCAAAAGTCAATCAAAACCATTAATATTTGATATCATTTTAATATTTTCTTGTAAACTCTTATCCCCCCTGGCATATGTGATATGACATCTGTGTGTAATGTTGAAGATCTGCATTCTGTAAACTTCCTCTCATAAATAAAGTTGTGGAAAAAAAAAAGACTACATCCGACGGTCAAGTAGCACGTAGGTTCTGCGCCTGCGTGAAAGGAAATAACGCAAAAAGGCAAACCGGAAGTCCGTTGAATGTATGAGATCAACAAAGTAGCGCAGAGTGACAGAGTCATACATCCTGTCAGCCGAGGGCTTTCCTATCTGCAGCCGAGCAGCGCAGCACCTCCACGGACTATTACATCCAGACGGTCCCGCTGTTTCCTCCGCAGGCCCCACTTCACTCAGCTTCACTCAGCTGCCCGACAAACTCGCTACTTCTTCCCACTTTAACCTGAATAACAAACCAGGGCTTGGTGCTTGAGTTGGATCCAACGGAGAGCCGGGGCTAACATTAGCTGGGAAGCTAGCGGATGCTAACTGGCTTCTTCCCTCCGGTCATGCTGCGGCTCACGC
This sequence comes from Epinephelus cyanopodus, assembly GCA_026686955.1. Classification (NCBI taxonomy): domain Eukaryota; kingdom Metazoa; phylum Chordata; class Actinopteri; order Perciformes; family Serranidae; genus Epinephelus; species Epinephelus cyanopodus. The sequence continues at coordinate 39,587,283 of CM048924.1, read as the reverse complement.
CCCGCTAGCCGCTCCCAGCTAGCTCCGGTTTGTTATTCAGGTTAATGTGGGAAGAAGCAGCGGGTCTGTGGGGCAGCTGAGTGAAGTGGAGCCTGACCCCGGATTTCCACTGGATGCGTGTCCGTTGCGGAACGGCAGCGCTGGTTATCCGCGGCGTGCTCCGCCGTCCATCAATACCCACCGGCTGCGTTTGCTGTGCGGAGCGGTGCAGCTCCGCCGGAAGACATCTCGGTGCACTGCCATGATGAATATCTCCTCGTCCACGGTGTCAACGGGGTGAAATGACGTCTAAAAACCTCTGACCTGTTGACTTCAGGCCTGCCTCTGCCCATTATGTAGTTTTCAAGGTGTAGTGCAGGGAAATATGATCCGCCGTGAACACTGTGTATCTTATTTTGAGTATTAACCGGATGTTTTTATTGTGTTTCTGTGCACGACTTCCTGCCCCGCACGATCTGCTCTGTGCTGAATTGCTGCGTTGTGCTCCGGCGTCCGGCAAAAATAGAAGTGCTGCGTATCTGTTGCGGATGCCTCCGGACTGCCGGAGCTGAGACGGAGCCGGAACGCAGCACTGCCGGAGCCGGTGGAAACACACATTGACTAGAATTGAATCTAATCGGCTCCGCTGCCGTGCCGGGGCGGAGACGCAACCAATACGCATCTGGTGGAAATTGGGGGTAAGGAGGAAGCACCGGTTAGCCCCGGTTTTACTACAGGCAGATTCACTCGCTACAGTGAAGAGGATTTAACACCTGAACAGCCAGTCAGAGGATCTCTCTCACCGACAAGCTCCGCTGCAGATTCAACATGCTCAATCAGCCGAAAATTTGGAATGAATTATGAACTAACTATTAGTTAATGGTCAGTTCTTCAGTAAGTCCTGATCAAATTTCAGAGGAGTAGTTACCGAGGAACTAATGAGGAACTAACTATTAGTTAATCATTACCTACCATTTTTGTGTACCCTAAAGTAAAGTGAGGCATCAAAATGAGTAGGTAATGATTCAGTAATCATTAGTTACTCATTTTGATGTCTCACTTTACTTTAGTGTACACAAAAAGAGTAACTAATGAGTAGGTAATGATTACTGAATCATTACCTACTCATTTTGATGTCTCACTTTACTTTAGCGTACACAAAAAGAGTAACTAATGAGTAGTTAATGATTCAGTAATCATTACCTACTCATTTTGATGTCTCACTTTACTTTAGGGTACACAAAAAGAGTAACTAATGAGTAGGTAATGATTACTGAATCATTAGCTACTCATTTTGATGCCTCACTTTACTTTAGCGTACACAAAAAGAGTAACTAATGAGTAGGTAATGATTCAGTAATCATTAGCTACTCATTTTGATGCCTCACTTTACTTTAGGGTACACAAAAAGAGTAACTAATGAGTAGGTAATGATTACTGAATCATTAGCTACTCATTTTGATGCCTCACTTTACTTTAGCGTACACAAAAAGAGTAACTAATGAGTAGGTAATGATTCAGTAATCATTAGCTACTCATTTTGATGCCTCACTTTACTTTAGGGTACACAAAAAGAGTAACTAATGAGTAGGTAATGATTCAGTAATCATTAGTTACTCATTTTGATGCCTCACTTTACTTTAGGGTACACAAAAAGGGTAACTAATGAGTAGGTAATGATTCAGTAATCATTAGTTACTCATTTTGATGCCTCACTTTACTTTAGGGTACACAAAAAGAGTAACTAATGAGTAGGTAATGATTCAGTAATCATTAGCTACTCATTTTGATGTCTCACTTTACTTAAGCGTACACAAAAAGAGTAACTAATGAGTAGTTAATGATTCAGTAATCATTAGCTACTCATTTTGATGCCTCACTTTACTTTAGGGTACACAAAAAGAGTAACTAATGAGTAGGTAATGATTCAGTAATCATTAGCTACTCATTTTGATGCCTCACTTTACTTTAGGGTACACAAAAGAGTAACTAATGAGTAGGTAATGATTCAGTAATCATTAGCTACTCATTTTGATGCCTCACTTTACTTTAGGGTACACAAAAAGAGTAACTAATGAGTAGGTAATGATTCAGTAATCATTAGTTACTCATTTTGATGCCTCACTTTACTTTAGGGTACACAAAAAGAGTAACTAATGAGTAGGTAATGATTCAGTAATCATTAGCTACTCATTTTGATGTCTCACTTTACTTTAGGGTACACAAAAAGAGTAACTGATGAGTAGGTAATGATTCAGTAATCATTAGTTACTCATTTTGATGCCTCACTTTACTTTAGCGTACACAAAAAGAATAACTAGTGAGTAGTTAATGATTCAGTAATCATTAGCTACTCATTTTGATGCCTCACTTTACTTTAGGGTACACAAAAAGAGTAACTAATGAGTAGGTAATGATTCAGTAATCATTAGTTACTCATTTTGATGCCTCACTTTACTTTAGGGTACACAAAAATGGTAGCTAATGATTAAGTAATAGTTAGTTCCTCATTAGTTCCTCAGTAACTACTGAAATTTGATCGGAAGTTACTGAATCACTGACCATTAACAAATAGTTCCTCATTCATTCCAAATTTGTTTCATAGTAACTACTTTAAATTTTGTGCTCCTCAAACAACTGTACTGTGAACAACGGTGTGATCAGTATACAGTACTTTAAACGCAGCCCCCATGATAAATACTTTAAGCTTAGCCTTCCTAAAATGTGACACACTATCATATTTATTTCTAAGGCATCATCGTACAGAATAACATGGATGATCATATTAATGTGTATGTGGTCTGAAGATAATGAATAAAACCCTTCTCAAGAATCCTGCTGTCTGTGATTTCATTTGTTAAGGAACTAATTGTAAAGATGATGATGAAGTAATGAAAGACTACTCATTATGTGTCACTTTAGAACATAAAAAGGTTCACTAATGGACGGGTTACACAGTAATGATTCTGTACTGATGAAGTAACTAGTTGACTAATTATTAAGTCGTGATTAACCCCTCTATGAAATTTGATCATGGGTTACTGAAGAACTGACCATTAACAAATAGTTAGTTCATCATTAGTTACTCATTAGTTCCTCAGTAACTACTCTAATTTTGTGTACCTTAGTTCCTCATTAGTTACTTATTCGTTCCTCAGTAACTTCTCATTAGTTCCTCAGTAACTACTCCTCAGAAATTTGATCATGAGTTACTGAGGAACTGACCATTAACTACTAGTTAGTTCCTCATTAGTTACTCATTAGTTCCTCAGTAACTACTCATTAGTTCCTCATTAGTTCCTCATTAGTCACTCATTAGTTCCTCAGTAACTACTCTAATTTTGCGTACCTTAGTTCCTCAGTAACTACTCATTAGTTCCTCATTAGTCCCTCATTAGTTACTCATTAGTTCCTCAGTAACTACTCTAATTTTGTGTACCTTATTGTAAAGTGTTACCATTTTTTCTTTAGTTTTCCATCCTTAGCTAGCTAAAACTACATAGATGTTTGCTGCCTGGAAAGTAAATTGCCTCTGTGTTGTGTTCAAGGTGTTGTCACATAAATAATAAACCTCAGCATTTAACTTAACATGTAGGCCTAGCCCTAGCATATAAACACAAAGTCAATCCCTTTGTGTCCCTTCGCAACTCTTACCTTTCTTGCATTTCACACAGCACTTAAAAAAAATTGAAAATCTACAACTCCCACCTCCCTTCAAAGTCCCATCCCTCTCCTCCTGCAACTTGTGACAACCTGGATTGCCACACCGGGATAGTTGCACCTAAACACACCCCAGATACACCCACACACACACCCATCCACGTTTCGCTCACCTATTCGTTCGGAGTTCGCGCCGGCATTCAATTTACTCCCATACCCGACACTCTGAGGAGAGCAGCAGAAGAGTGTGGGAGACATACCGAGCAGCACGCTCAGCGCGGTTTAAAAACTTAAGTGAGGCCGTTTAATCCCTTGCAGACGTTTCATCCTCCGCTGTGTGTCATTCCCTGGTGTACGATCTCTGTCAGCGTTTTTCACACTCGGATCGCTTCTAACCACTTCTCAAAATCATCTGTCACTGGAGCCGGTCACTTTTCACTCCCTCAAACCAGCAGCCAAAACCCGGACTGGATTACCCCGTTTGACTGTACTGGACTGGACTGGACTGACTGACTATTTAAGTAAGTGAACCAAGTACATTTTTTTTTTCTTCTTCTTTTCGGTTTGCTTAAAGGTTTTTTTTCTTTCTTCCCTGTTTGCTGTTCAGAATGACTGTTATAACTGAACTGAACTGAATTGAACTGAACTTTATTTTTTTTTTCATGAACTGAATTGTTGTGGTTGAGCTAAAGGAAAACCCGGGGTGGAATTTTTGGTTGATTGCCTTGAGCTGTCTGTGGACTGGATCGGGATTTGTGGGTATCTTGTAAACATTCGGCATTGTGGTTCTTGCATTGTTTTGTGGGGTTTTAGGGATCTTGTACAGCACTTTCAATACATTTTCACTGTTTTTTTGCATCATATACTGTGTTGGGCTGTGTGTTTGTGTTGCCTCATTCAATTTGCAGGGTGTCATATTATATGTATGTACATCCTTTGTGCGGTTTGCTTTAAACTGAGAAAAAGAAAAACCAAACTGACCAACTAAACTATAAACTGACCTACTACTCTTAAATGCCAGGAGAGAGACCTGGCTGGCACCCCTCATAATAATAACAAAATAACTCAAAAAGAACAAGTCAAACTGTCACAAACTCCACCTCCCTCCAGCAACCTACTCCCCCCTCCTCCATTACGTCCTCATTACGTCTATAGCCCTTTTCAGATAGGAATTGTGCAAATTTGCAGGAAAGCCCAATCAGTCTTTTTTCAGCATTGGCAATATAAAAACAAAATCGAGAAGGGTGGAAAATTGCGGCCTACCTACTTTTGTTTATACAGAATGTGTCCTTTCTTGGAACAAAAGGTGTAGCTCAGTGTGTGACGTAAACAGTGATGTAGAAGGGAAGCCGCGGCTAGTCAGCCGGCGATAGTCAGCTGGGATTCTCTCGTAAATCGGCCCGTTCTTTACCATGCCCGTCATCCGACGGTTAATGGCCTCTTTGTTAGCGAAGGCATGGAGGGCGCACAATTCTGTTTCCTGTTTATCCACTGCCAGTGGCTCGCACGTGTGGCGTCATCAACAGCTCCTCCCGTTGTGGAAGGCCGCCTCCGTCTGTTTAAACTTCAAGGGTTCCGCCAATATGACTACTCTCCAAGGCGGAAAATTGGGTACCTCAGATCAACTGGCCTTTCTGCCTCTGTGTGTATAAACGCTCACAGCTGGCCGGCAAATCGGCCCAACATTCGCAGAAAATCTGGCAGTATAAAAGGGGCTTAAGATAGACGTAGGCGTTGGCAACCAGAGTCAGTGATGACTAATGAGTTTTAGAAGGTTACAGTGCTAACGTTAGATAGTAGCGTTAATGTTACTAGTAAGTAGAAACACAGTCAAAAACTCCACATCCTGAGAGCAGACCTGGGAAATCCCCTTCACATCACAGCATCATGAATTGTTTGTATATACTGCCGGAGCTTACCAGATGATGCAGCCTCCCTGTCTGCTCTATGTAGTGTTAGCCCTGTTAGCTCAACACCGGAGTCTGATATGTCACCATTCATCCAAGTCTCAGTGAACACAAGGACGCAGCAGTCCCTCACTCCTCGGTGAGTGGATCTCCACAGTCGGATGTAATCCATTTTCGCGTCCAGCGAGCAGACTTTCGCCAGAAGGATGCTGGGAACCGCTGGTTTGATGGGGTTAGTGCTCAGCCTAGAGCTCTTAGCCTAGCGCTAACCCCCCTGCGCTTCCCCTGCTCCCACGTCCTGTCACAGCGCTGCCGGCGTCTCCCCATCGGGACAGCCCCAGGCGAAACCACGGTCATCTCAGGGCTAGCTCGACAGAGCAGGCCAAGCTTGCTACACATCCTGAGCTCTCTTGGTTTTAGCGTTAGATCTCTGCAGCGGTTTCTATTGTCTGTTAGAAACTCGCGACTGTATTGCACTGAAGAATTTACTTCTTGTTGTACCGTGTTTATAGTTTATAACCACAAGCGTCCCTGTCACTAGTTTATACCCACAAGCGTCCCTGTTACTAGTTTATATCCACAAGCATCCCTGTTACTACCTGTATTAGCGTATTTGTTGTCTCACAGACTCTGGGGCGGGGGTGGGGTGTTATGCGAGCAGTTACGTCAGTCAGAGGCCTCCATGTGAGGAAGACAGACAGGACAGGAGAAAACTCGGACCAATCATTGCATTTGGTCCGAGTTTTCTTAGAACCATTTGAGAATGGTATAATTATGAGTTTTTATTTCATTTACTTTTTTTTTTTTTAAAAGATATTTTAGGGGCATTTTTGGCCTTTATTTGATAGGACAGCCAAGTGTGAAAGGGGGAGAGAGAGAGGGAGTGACATGCGTGCCACAGGCTGGAGTCGAATCCGGGCCGCTGCGCCAACAGCCTTGTACATGGGGCACCTACTCTACCACTAAGCCACCGACGCCCCACATTCACTTACATTTCAGTGTGTCATCAGCTTATTAATAGCATTTTAACTTGAACAAAGAAAAGTGTAAAATTTCCAGAGGTAAGTGTTTGCTTTAATGTCACTTATTTTTACACTATATGTAGTTATTTTACACTATATTTTTTGTGAAATATCTTGAAAGCACATTAACAATTAAGCCTACCTTTAAACCTTATTTTCACTAAAATTACTTGAAAGTACCATGTTAATTGAAATGACTGAAGTTGGTCCAATGCTCGACATCATTTCTAAAATTTTGTCCTCATATGGCCTGAGCCATCAGGATTTTACAGGTTCCTACAGGTTCTGACATATTCTGAGGCGCCATACATATGCAGTGTCTTTAACCACCTGGAAAATGCAAGGTCGGAAGCTGGGCATTACTCTTGTGCATACTCTGCGCCAACTTTCAAGTGCATGGAGGCAGGTTACATCTGAGGTTGTTAAGCGACCGTAACCATTACTGTACCATAGCCTACTGTGTGCAGAGCTGATCCTCTTCCAGGTGTTGTTTAATGTGTATTAGGCCATAAATAATGTCCATGGGATATGTGTAAAGCTCTGGTAGCCCTGCACTAAAATGATAAACTTCTTCCCCATTTTTATCACAGACTGATAAAAAGGAAGACGGGAAAGACATTTGCTGACTGTGGTTGGTCATTGTCACAGGACATGCAGTGCGTGCTGTTGTGTTTCAAAAGTTTAACTGACACAGCTGTCGTGCCCTGAAAAATAGGCGCTCAGGCATGGTGAATGGACCACCATAAGTTTCACCCTTTTCTCTATATTTAGAAAGTAATATTTGATTGTTTTGTAAAGGCTCTATATGTAAAAAATGTATGGTCTACAAGTCATCATCAAGTCAAAATTCAACTTGTCTCTGTCTTGGGACCAAATACCTGTGAAACTGATGGCATTCTTATAGCACCCCTACAGTGTAGCAGTAGACTTGGTCTTATTGATACTACTGCCAGTGGCCAACCAAAGAACCATGTTTTCACATCCTATACTTGCATTTAATTAATGGGCAACTAACCAATCAGAAAAAAACTGTTGGATTATTCTAACTTGGAAGAGTTCAGAAAAAGAAAGACTGGGAAAAGGCTTTGTGCCAGCAGACACACTTGGTGCTTTCCGAATCTCATACTTGTTCTTTTTACTTTTAGTAGGTACTGCATCTGCCCTTAAAAAGAACGTACCGTTGCATGTAGTACGCACACAATTGGGACACAATATTTTCTCATAACATTATGCCCTGAACTTTGACCATTTTGCTTTTTTATCTGTTACCTTGGAGAAAAACATATGCCACTTACTTTGCACTGTGTGTAGTTTGAAGTTATAACTGCACAGACTGTAGATTCTAACATATTCTATTTGTGACAGTGAAATTATATCTGCTGTTCTCTGTCGTTGTCATTTTTATAGTTAACGATGTTAACTAGTTAACTTAGGTTTGGGAGCAGGGTCACGCCTCAATCACACCTCTAATCACTTGACAAGCCTACTTATACCTGGCCAACCCATCCAGCCCTGCTTGTCTCAGATCTCTCAACAGATCCTCAGATAGACTTAACGCACAGCTAAAGCCTGATTTATGGTCGTGCGTTGAATCGACGACGTCGCTACGTCGTAGGGTACGGGGCTACGCAGAAGGCTCGCCGTAGCCCCCGGCGTAGCCTGACATGCACCTCCCCAAAAATGTAACCACGCGTTGAGGCGACGCAGACCCAGCGCAGACTGGCACGGCTGTGATTGGTTTGCTTGGTAGCAACGCATTTCCGGTTCCGTATTTCCAGATTCCGCCATCTTTAAACATCTTCTATTGCGATGTAGATGTTGCAGTATTAAGGCTCGTTATATATGCCATTATGCTCAACGTTCAATACGGATACGGATACAGATACGTCCGGAGCTGTCTGTCCGTGCTCCGCGTTCATTTCTCTGTGACCGGAAAAGTCGGAAGCTAAACAAAGAATCAACTAGAGACGACGATAACCACTCAGGAAAGGAACGCAGCCCCCTACCGCTCTGGCGGTGAATTGCACCGCGACGAAATGGAGTGATGGAGAAGTTCGAAGGGTTCACGACGGCGTCACGGCAGCCACGTAGCGACGTCGTCGATTCAACGCACGACCATTGACTTGACTGAAATCAATACAGCAATTAGCTACTCACCCACTATGGACACTGAATTGCACATCACTCCACCTGATTCCGACAGCAACCTGTACGACGAACTGGTTATCCTCCTCCAGAGCAGCAACCGGACCAGGAGCCGGGTGTGCTTGGTGGTCAGCGTACCACAATCTCGCCGCTCGAGCTCCATCAACGAGATCTCTCCTACGCCCAGCAGAACCCAGGCCTCATCTTCACCCTCGGTGAGGATCCACAACACTGGTCGCCGCAGGCGAGATCGCGGAGGCCGGCTTCATCCCTACGCACCTCCTATCCATCGGCAGCCTCCCTCACGTCGGCGAAGAGCCTCCAGTCTACATACACGGCACCCTTGCACTCCGCCTTCACCTCCAACCCAGCAGTCTCCACGTCCACAATCACTGCCCGACATGAGAAACTGGACCATCACCCATCTCCAAAGGTTCTTGAGGGAGAAAGGCATCCCCTTCCACCGTACTGACAATAAAGCTAAGCTGTTCCAGCTGTATTCAGCCTCCATCACCGCTGCTTCAGCTGCACTTCCCGTGCTTCCGGCTTTGACGCCCGGGCCAACCACCACCAGTGTTGCCAGCCGTGACGTCACTCAGGTCACCCTGCCACAACCACAGCCTGACCTGGGGAGTTTGAATGTCCCCCTGTGCCTGCTCTCTCTGTCTCTGACTTCTCTCAGCTTCTCTCAGTGGGTTACTGTAACAGTAATATAACTACTTTTGTTGGGTAAAAAGTAGTGTAACGCGTTACTACTGAAAATATGGTAACGGAACGTAGTTACTTAGTCAGTTGGGCACAACGTTACTTTTCCCGGGGACAGATTTGACGGTGACACTGCCTGTCTGCCTCAGCTGCGCACTAGGCAGGAACTGTGACAGTTCCCATGTCAACAGTACAGACAGGAGCGCCAAATCGTATGAGGAATATGGAAGATACACACACCTCCTCGAAATATTTTAACGGTTTGTCAACCGAAGACAGGTTAGCTTATTGTAATAAGCTAACAATTAGCAACGGAGTGAGGTTTCCTGACCTGTACTTAATGTTGGGTCAGTGGGTCACCGACCCAATGAAATGGCCGAAGCTACAGTGGCCGGACATTTTTATATATCTTGTGGAGAAACCCAGTGTTTATACGCATGAAAAACTCAAGGCATATAAATCCCTTGATGCGTATAATTTTGTACTTTGAGGTCATATCCAAGATATTGAATACCGGGATTTATCTGATGGTTTTTGTGTTCTACGGACCAAAGTACTGCCGAGCCAGCGACAAGGACACAAAACACAAAACGTTAACTAATGTACAAGACCTGCGTGATTCTGAACAAGTCGACCAACTATATACTGACAGCGAACTGCACTTGTATGGCTGGGTAAGTGTTGTTTAATGTAACGTTAACCTCGCTAGTCAGACCTCAGACATGGCCAACATACGACCCCGGAACCAGGAACGGCCTCGAAGCAAATCAGAACGACCCCCAAAACATCAATAAAATGCAGCATTGTGTTAACAGAAAACAGAACACTCATAACCTGCCTACCTTCCTGGCGCTGTGCGCTGCCTGTTGCAGCAGCTCCTATTATGTGTATTTGAAATTGCTGCTGTGACACTGAAATTTCCCCCTGAGGGGTTAATAAAGTACCTACCATACCATACCAAAAGGGAAAATGAATTAATTTATTCATGCAGGTCTGTAGCTTACTGCAAAGTATGAGTCTGTTACACAAACACAGTCTCACAATTACACATGTAAGAACAGAACAGAAAATGATTTATTCATGAATATGACACTATTTGTTCAAAGATAGTGTCTGTGAATATTAATATTTTCCTCATTCAGTGATGCAGCAGGTCTGGCAAATAGGCTATTAGTAGTAGTAATCTGTCATGTAACAAATTCATATTGCCTAGTTAACACAAATTAACTGTCACTCTTTAATCTTTATTTTATCACCAAAGTGGTAAATACCAGTGGGAAACTCGGATTTTTTCACATTTAGGAAATGAGATGGGGTTCTACCCAAAGTCAAGCACCATAAAAGTAACGAGTAACGTAAAAAGTTACTTTTCACAGAGGGTAACGAAGTAAAGTAAGGGATTACTTTTTTAAGAAGTAACGAGCAAACACTACTTTTTAAAAGTAACTTCCCCAACACTGATTGGGACATACTAAATCTTTTTTTTATATAGTATGGTAGTATGAGTGTTGGAACACACAGACTGAGATTAAAAGAAAGAAAAAGTTGTGGAAGATTTTCTTACCAACCACCAAGAACACAGAGCTGGATTGTCGGCTTGGCAGTGTCGGCAGGGTTGCCTGACACTCCACTGTCATGTTGCTGACTGCCTGAAACTTCAAGACAGTGGTGGAGTTGAAAACATCCCCATCAGCCATGTTTGTGGTGTTGTACAGGTTTTTGTCCACAGCTTGACCATTCTGGGTCCAGGTGACAGTGGGTCTGGGGAACCAGGCAGATATTATACACTGGAACTCCACCTGCTGGTCCTGCACTGCCGTCACATTTCCTCCCATGATGTTAACTGTACCGCTCTCTGAGTAATAAAGACAGGGACAGAGGAAAGGTGAAGTTCTTTAATTACTCTGACCCAGTGGTCAGCTTAGTCATTGAGTGATGAGAACACATAGTGTCCCAAATATGTTGTTCAGTGCTCCATGCTAACATGGGGAACTGATCGTAAATAGCTGAAAAATAAGAAAAATAAACAATCTTGAAAGTTAAAAGTTAAACCATCATATACGCTATACTAAGATAGACACACAGCTAATTTTCATTCCTGACATCATGTAAACCAATGAAACATTTTTTTTTGAAGTATGCTTTTATAATGAGACTCACAGTGTGTCTCAAATCGCATACTTCTACACCAAACGCCAAGTGTGGAAAATGCAGTATACTACTGGCACACTCAAAACGGTCCAAACGTTTTGGTGTGGAATGATGGACACTTCTCACCCTCAACATTCACCATCTTTATATATATGTATAATATATATACATATATATATGTATACTATATATATATATATATATATATATATATATATATATATATATACAGTACAGGCCAAAAGTTTGGACACACCTTCTCATTCAATGCGTTTTCTTTATTTTCATGACTATTTACATTGTAGATTCTCACTGAAGGCATCAAAACTATGAATGAACACATGTGGAGTTATGTACTTAACAAAAAAAGGTGAAATAACTGAAAACATGTTTTATATTCTAGTTTTCTTCAAAATAGCCACCCTTTGCTCTGATTACTGCTTTGCACACTCTTGGCATTCTCTCGATGAGCTTCAGAATATTGCCTGAAAAAAAATGTATATTTATATTTATATACCTCTTTTTAGGCACAAACACACATTTTTACCATGTCCCAAAGCAACTTTTCATATTTCAATGAAGAATATTTCATTAAAATAATAAATAATTACAAAAATAGCTTTATTATTGTATATATCAAGATTAAATAATTAAAATTCTAAATATATGTTTGTGGCTATATCACTGTTATTTAGGTGTTCCATTGAATTTACTGAGTGTCCCCCGAATTGCATTCCACCCGTTACATTGTGGTTTTTAGCCTACCAAACCAAGTTAAAACTACAATTCCCATGATCCAACACGCAGGAACTGGAAGCAGCCTTTTGGCGGGAAATTTGAAGGAGAAGTCAGAGATAAGAATCAACATCTCTTGCCGTTTTTGCATGTTTTATAGTGTAAATCCACATGTCCTACTCTTAAATTTCCACCCTGTTACGCTAAATTGTTGAGAAAGTAAAAACAAATTTGAAAATGTTTTAAATATGTTTGATGTCCCCATTTATGTACTGTTTAAATCTGGAGAGCTAGCTAGTCAGGTCTGGAGTGCTAGCTGGTCAGGTCTACTTTGGTTGGAAATATTCCACCCTGTTACGTTCCACCCTGTTACGTTACGTATCCTATTACTGTAACTTGTTAACTCGGCCATTCTGGGTGTCACTAACTCGGCTTCTTCTCCGGAGCCTTTGTGCTCCACTGTCTCTCAGGTTAACTCGTATTGCAGCGGTGCCTGGATAGTGTGACGTGTGGTTGTGCTGCTGCCGTGGTCCTGCCAGATGCCTGCTGCTGCTGCTGCTGCTGCCATCATTAGTCATTAGTCATACTTCTATTGTTATTATACACATATGATTATTATCATACATGTATACTGCCAGATACTAATATATACTTTCAACATATTGTACCACAGTAGCCAGAACTATAATGACAATATTATTACTTTCATGAATGTTGTTGTAAGCTACTGTCATTACCGAGGATGTCATACAGATTACTGTATTGTGTCATACGGATTACTGTTAATTTGTTATGCTGATCTGTTCTGTACGACATCTATTGCACGTCTGTCCGTCCTGGAAGAGGGATCCCTCCTCAGTTGTTCTTCCTGAGGTTTCTACCATTTTTTTTTTCCCCGGTAAAGGGTTTTTTTTGGGGAGTTTTTCCTTATCCGCTGTGAGGGTCTAAAGGACAGAGGGATGTCGTATGCTGTAAAGCCCTGTGAGGCACTATTTCCTTGATGGTATTGTATGTGGATATAATAAAAACGTTCAATAAATAGCAAGTTAAAGCTAATCATTGTTGGTAATTCCACCCTGTTACGGTACTTTCCACCCTGTTGCGCTTGTTTCCACCCTGTTACACACAGTTTCTTTTAAAATGATCTAAAAACAATGGTATTTTTTCGGAATGTTCTTACGTTAATTTGCAGTCCTGAAAGAGACAATGAGAATACATGTGTTTTATTGTACACATATCTATTTATCTTGAGTATTTTTGCTATGCATTCCCACTATTGTTCTTCTGTTCTTTATTATTAGTGGGAATGCATAGCATTCCCACTATTGTTCTTCCGTACCTTTTTTGACAGCTATCTACTCCTTCATACTTTATGCTATTAAAACCATTCAACTACCAGAATGTTAAGCTCTTTTAGGACATTGATGCTATTACTTTTCAGCTTTCTAACTTTTATAGTTTTTACACTGTAAAACTTTTTTTAAACCAATTTTTACAATGGAAGTCTATGAGAGAATTCTTCAAACCCACTTCTACTATTACTTTTACTACTTCTACTAATTAGTGTGAATGCTAAAGGCATTCACACTATTGTTCTTCTGGAATTTTTTATTAGTGTGAATGCTAAAGGCATTCACACTATTGTTCTTCTGGAATTTTTTATTATTATTCCTGATTCCGTACGTTTTTCGGCACCTATCTCCTCCTACAAATCTTGTGCTACAGAAACCATTCAAGTATCAAAATGTGCAGCTTCTTAAGGACATTACTGCTTGTATTTTTCTTTTGTCTACCTTTTATACTTTTGGAAATATTCAGCTTTTTCTGCAAAATTTCCCCCATTCATCCTTATGGGGAATTTGTCAAATTTCAATCTGCTATAACTTCGGCATACTTTCAGCTATTCAAACCATTCAACCATTGAAATGTTCAGCTTTTTCAGCTCTTTCAGCCTTCTGCTTTTCAGCTTTTCAACCTTTCAACTTTTTCAGCAATTCAGCTTTTTCTGCAAATAATTTAACATTGCCGCTTATGGGGAATTTTTCAAATTTCATTCTGCTATAACTTCTGCATACGTTCAGCTATTGAAACCGTTCTACCACTAAAATGTTCAGCTTTTTCAGCTCTTTCAGCCTTTTCAGCTTTTCGGCAGTACATTCAGCAGATTTCGCTTCAAAGTTTAAGGATCTGCTCCTGCTGCAGCATGTCTGCTCATTCAGCATTTTCAACTCCATCAAACATTCAGCTTCATGTTCAGCTACAGAAAGTGTTCAGCTATCAATATGTTCAATTTTGTAAGCTCTTCCAGCCTTGTGCTTTTCATCTTTTCTTTATATTTATTTCATTTCTTTCAAACATTCAACTTCATGTTCAGCAATTAAAATGTTCAACTTTTTCGAGTCTTTCAGCCTCCTTCAACTTTCTGCCCTCTTAGCTTTTTAAAATATTAATCTTTCTGCCTTTTGAACTCCTTCAAACATTCAGCTTCATTTTCAGCTGCAGAAATTGTTCAGCTATCAATATGTTGATTCTTTTTTTCATTCATTCAACAGATTTCCGAAATCGCTTCAGCCTTTAGCATTCACACTGTATTTCCGCAGGAAATGCAATTTTTCTAGTTATTCTTCTTCTTCCGTACCTTTTTTGACAGCTATCTACTCCTTCATACTTTATGCTATTAAAACCATTCAACTACCAGAATGTTAAGCTCTTTAGGACATTGATGCTATTACTTTTCAGCTTTCTAACTTTTATAGTTTTTACACTGTAAAACTTTTTTTTAACCAATTTTTTACAATGGAAGTCTATGGGAGAATTCTTCAAACCCTCTTCTACTATTACTTTTACTACTTCCACTAATTCTACTACTACTTCTACTACTTCTACTACTACTTTTACTACTTCTACTACTATTTCTACTACTTCTACTACTATTTCTACTACTTCTACTACTACTTTTTCTACTTCTACTACTATTTCTACTACTTCTACTACTATTTCTACTATTTCTACTACTTCTACTACTACTTCTACCACTAATTCTATTTCTACTACTTCTACTACTACTTCTAGTACTACTTCTACTAATTCTATTTCTACTACTTCTACTACTACTTCTACTACTATTTCTACTATTTCTACTATTACTTCTGCTTACTAATTTCTGCTATTTCTACTACTTCTACCACTAATTCTACTACTATTTCTACTACTTCTACTACTTCTAGTACTTCTAGTACTACTTCTGCTACTACTTCTACTACTTTTACTACTACTATTACTACTACTACTACTACTACTATTACTTATACTACTATTTCTACTACTTCTACCACTAATTCTACTACTATTCTACTACTACTTCTAGTACTGCTTCTACTAATTCTACTACTTCTACTGCTACTTTTACTACTTCTACTACTTTTTCTACTACTTCTACTACTACTTCTACTACTATTTCTACTACTTCTACTACTATTTCTACTATTTCTACTACTTCTACTACTACTTCTACCACTAATTCTATTTCTACTACTTCTACTACTACTTCTAGTACTACTTCTACTAATTCTATTTCTACTACTTCTACTACTACTTCTACTACTATTTCTACTATTTCTACTACTACTTCTGCTACTATTTCTGCTATTTCTACTACTTCTACCACTAATTCTACTACTATTTCTACTACTTCTACTACTTCTAGTACTTCTAGTACTACTTCTGCTACTACTTCTACTACTTTTACTACTACTATTACTACTACTACTACTACTACTATTACTTATACTACTATTTCTACTACTTCTACCACTAATTCTACTACTATTTCTACTACTACTTCTAGTACTGCTTCTACTAATTCTACTACTTCTACTGCTACTTTTACTACTTCTACTACTTTTTCTACTACTTCTACTACTACTTCTACTACTATTTCTACTACTTCTACTACTACTTCTACCACTAATTCTACTACTATTTCTACTACTTCTACTACTTCTACTACAACTTCTAGTACTACTTCTACTAATTCTACTACCACTTCTACTACTTCTACTACTACTTCTAGTACTACTTCTACTACTATTTCTACTACTTCTACTATTACTTCTACTACTATTTCTGCTATTTCTACTACTTCTACTACTACTTCTACCACTAATTCTACTACTATTTCTACTACTTCTACTACTACTTCTAGTACTACTTCTACCACTAATTCTACTACTATTTCTACTACTTCTACTACTACTTCTAGTACTTCTACTACTACTTCTACTACTATTTCTACTATTTCTACTACTTCTACTTCTACTTCTACCACTAATTCTACTACTATTTCTACTACTTCTACTACTACTTCTAGTACTACTTCTACTATTACTTCTACTACTACTACTACTACTTTTACTACTACTACCGCCACTCCTTTTTACTTTTACTAGCTTCCATTTCTGCCACTTTTACATGTTTCAGCTTCCACATTTTTCAGCATTACACTGCATTTTATGTGAGATTCATGCATTTTTAGCAGCGTTTTTCAAATTCTTTTCAGCAATGAGCATTCCCACTGCATTTTCGCTAGGAAATGCAATTTTTTCTAGTTCTAATTTAAATTTCTGCCTGGCATCCTTCTGCCTCTCTGGCAGGCAGCACCAATTTTGCCACGGTCTCTAACCACGCCCCCCTCCCTCCCCCCCTGCTATCTTCTGTAATGTGATGCTGCTGAGTGACAAACTGACAGTCAGGTGCCATCGTCATGAAGAGGCTAAAGCCCTCTGGGGTGCAGTACAAAAACAAAACAAAGAAGACAAGGAGAAACGTGAACAAGACCGAGGTATTGATGTGATGTGATGAAACACTTCATTTAAAATGGTAGAAACACAACGTAAGTTACAGCTACTGAAGCACTTGCAAGCTAATGTCAGCTCATTAGCCGCTAATGGTTAGCGGTTAGGCTAGGCTATTACTACGTAACATCAATGTTACTGCGACTTCATTAGCTACTTGTTTTAGGAACACTTTCAGCATTCAGCTGGAGTTAATGTCATTTAATGTTGCTCCCATCTTAGAGAAAGTTGGAAAGAAAGACTCAAAGTTTTGGGGGGAATGAATAAGCAACATAATTTAATATATTGGCCTTACTTTTAATTTTTAGTGTGCTGCTGCACAAACCACTCACTGTTTACCAGCCAGGCATATATTCATATACTGTATATTTATGTTTTCCAGTTTTCAGATTTGTGCAATTTGTGATGTTACAGTTACATTTTTTCTATTTTGGCTGTTTGCTGTGTTTAAAATGTCATTAGATCAAGGCAGGCTGTAATGATAGGTGCTATTATGGTTATGCCATGATGGTTTCACAACAACTATTTGATTAATATATTGTAAAAGCCCAGTTTGTCAAATATATGCATCTCCTCTTTTTAGATGCACTTCTGAAGTATTTGTGCCCCACCTCTGCAAATCCTGGGTCCACTAATGTAACTGCAGCCACCTCATCCACCTCAGCACCAAGTGATGCAGCCTCAAGTGCATCTCCCTCCCACACATAAACTGCAAGTGGAGAAATAAGATTATTTAGAGAATGTAGACTATTAAGAGATTAACAAGTGTTTTTTTTTATTTATTGTGAACTGTAAGTTAATATAACTTAAGTAATGTTCATGTTCTTTATTGCAGTGCAACATTTGTTTAATAATTAATAAAATCCAGACATTTTTTCAGGAAGTTTTTGAAATGTTTGTTTAGTAGTTTTTGAAAACCGAGGTTTGAACCAAACTGTGGGGGTGCCAGCAAATACCTTACCTAGGGTGCCAAATTGGTTAGGCACGGCCCTGGCGGAGAGAGCGGTCAAATATTGGCCATCTATTTGCAATTCACCATTTAAAAAGAAGATAGTGGAGAGGAAGAAGCAGTTAAAAATGAAAAAGCCATTGTCACTTCCGGCAGGTGCAAAACGGTGTGCAATTTGAGACAGCACTACTCTGTTGAAATTAATGCACCATGCAAGAAGTACATAGTGTACTACATTGAAGTGTGCTAACGAAAGTGCAATTTGAGACACACTCTAGTTTTAGTTTGATGTTAAGCAGTGTTTGTCATTAAACTGTCAGTGTCACTTATTAACGTCCCTTAAATAAAAGCAAATGGTGGGCTCAAGTGGCACGTCTGTTAAGTGGATTTATTAGCTTTGGCTGCAGTTTCTACATGCAAGGAGAATGTCTGCTGTCATGAGGGTACTCTGACAGTTTTATGATCAATTTCCATTCACAGCCAGAGACTGGAGCCCAGACATGCCACTGTGAGATTACCTTCTGAACGGTGTATGTAATGCTTTTTGTTAGATTTACTTTATACTGCACCATAGGTATTTGGTTGAGACTGGTTATTTGGAAAATTGCCTCACAGAAAAAAAGTATTGAAGATATGCTTTTTCTTCTGATACTACCACAATATAATATTTATTTAATATTTATAAGCCAAAACGAGGGTTAAAATATTACAATCATAGTTCTGTTGACGCAGGCAGAGCCCTCTACTGGACTCTATGAGTAATACTCTCCTCCAATCACGGGCACACATTCACCCACTAAAATCTGCATAAATGTAGTATATGTGGAGGCGTATGATGTCAGCTTATCCTTCACCCTCAGGAATGACAGGGCCCCTGCGTAGAGGGCTCTGTCTGTGCTAACAGAATTAATATTGTACATTCTATTTTACACAGGCTTCACCCTCCACTGGACTCTAAGTTTAAGTTAAGTTTAAGTTAAGTTTATTTACTTTTATTAATCCCCTGAGGGGAAATTCAATGTTTTCACTCTTGCTTGTGAATTACACACAGGTCCGAAAGACACACACACGCACAAACAGGACCTATACATGCATAAAGTAGAGAGATGTCAGAGTGGGGGTGAGGCGCCCTGAGCAGTTGGGAGATTCGGTGCCTTGCTCAGGGTGAACTTGCACCTCTCCAGCTATCAGTCCATGCTCCATATTTTGGTCCGGACAGGGACTCAAGCAGGCGACCCTCCAGTTTGGGGGGGGGGGGGGCTGTCAGCTGCAGCCACTGATGCTTTCTAGACATCATGATTTCCCATAACTGAATAAACACATAGCAACACAAAACTGCTTTGCTAGCTCAATCATGTTGTAACTGTGATATCTGCTGGAAATAATATTTTATTCAAATTGAGTTATTACCTTATTTTTATACAGTCTATGGTTATTACAGACTCCGCTAACGGCTAACGTTAACAGCTAACGGTTAGCCCAGCTAATCTATGAAATAGTAATGTTTGTTCAATCATTGTGTTTATAGACTTAACAAACATCAGATTAGTCTACACAGTGATATAGTGACATGAAAAATGTGATATATAGCTACACTCTACTGGTTTTCTACCCAAAGTATTTGTAAACAACCCAGCGATTCCCAGGGGGTGCCGCCAGAAGTGAAGGGCGTGAGCGATCGCAGAGGCCCCTGCACTTCCGTTTGTCGAAAAACTCCGGGCTGTGCCTCAAGAGGTAAAGGAAGAAAAAGAAAAGTTTTTTTGTTTTTTTTTTACAGATGGATTTCCAGATTGTGGGTACAGTGGATGGAGCCCAATGAATAAAGGCCCTGTCATGACATGACATCGACCTAGCCATACTGATCCTGTTTAGCTAAAAGTTAGTTGCCTCAGCCCATCTATTTCTTTATAATCTAGGCTGCCACAATGGAGAAGTGGGGGAACCCAGCCAACCGAAGTGATATGCAGCTGGATTGAGCTTTGGCCTAACCTTGCAGGGGTTGAAAGACAAGCACTAGACAGCGCACCACATTTCCTCCTCCTCCTCTTCCTCGTCGTCGTCCTCCGCTTATCCGGGTCCGGGTCGCGGTGGCAGCAGCCTCAGCAAAGAAGCCCAGACAGTCCTCTCCCCAGCCACTTCCGTCAGCTCTTCCGCGGGCACCCCAAGGCGTTCCCAGGCCAGCTGGGTGATGTAGTCCCTCCAGCGTGTCCTGGGGCGGCCCCGAGGTCTCCTCCCGGTTGGACACGCCCAAAACACCTCCCAAGGGAGGCGTCCGGGTGGAATCCTTACTAGATGCCTGAACCACCTCAACTGGCTCCTCTGGATGTGGAGGAGCAGCGGCTCTACTCCGAGTCCCTCCCGGATGTCCGAGCTCCTCACCCTATCTCTAAGGCTGAGCCCAGCCACCCTGCAGAGGAAACTCATTTCGGCCGCTTGTACTCGGGATCTCATTCTTTCGGTCACTACCCAGAGCTCGTGACCATAGGTGAGGATTGGAATGTAGATCGACCGGTAAATCGAGAGCTTTGCTTTTTGGCTAAGCTCCTTCTTCACCACAACGGACCGGTTAAGCGCCCGCATCACTGCTGACGCCACCCAAGTCCACCTGTCAATCTCCCACTCCATCCTATCCTCACTCGTGAACAAGATCCCGAGATACTTAAACTCCTCCACCTGAGGAAGGACCTCCCCCCGACCCGGAGTGGGCAATCCACCCTTTTCCGGCTGAGGACCATGGCCTCAGACTTGGAGGTGCTGATTCTCATCCCAGCCGCTTCACACTCGGCTGCGAACCGTCCCAGCAAGAGCTGGAGGTCACTGTTCAATGGGGCTAGGAGGACCACGTCATCTGCAAAAAGCAGGGACGAGACCCTCCCGTCACCGAACCTGACACCGTCCACCACTCGGCTGCGCCTAGAAATTCTGTCCATAAAAGTTATGAACAGAACCGGTGACAAAGGGCAGCCCTGGCGGAGTCCAACCCTCACTGGGAACAGGTCCGACTTATTGCCGGCCACGCGAACCAAACTCGTGCTCCTTCGGTACAGGGACTGGATGGCCCTTAGCAAGGGGCCACCAACCCCATACTCCCAGAGCACCCCCCACAGGATGCCCCTGGGGACACAGTCGTAAGCCTTCTCCAAATCCACAAAACACATGTGGACCGGTTGGGCAAACTCCCATGCCCCTCCAGCACCCTAGCAAGGGTAAAGAGCTGGTCCACGGTTCCGCGTCCGTGACAAAAACCACATTGCTCCTCCTCAATCTGAGGTTCAACTATTGACCGGACCCTCTTCTCCAGCACCCTGGAGTAGACCTTACCAGGTAGGCTGAGGAGTGTGATCCCCCTGTAGTTGGAACACACCCTCTGGTTCCTTCTTCTTCCAAATGGGGACCACCACCCCGGTCTGCCACTCCAGAGGCACTGCCCCCGATGTCCACGCAATGTTGCAGAGGCGTGTCAACCAGGACAGCCCTACAACATCCAGAGCCTTGAGATATCCAGGACGAATCTCATCCACCCCCGGGGCTCTGCTGCCTCGGAGTTGTTTCACTACCTCGGCAACTTCTGCCCCAGAAATTGGACGACCCGCCCCCGATACCCCCGTCTCTGTTTCCTCACTGGAATACGTGCTGGTGGGATTGAGGAGCTCCTCAAAGTATTCCTTCCACCGCCCGACAATGTCCCCAGTTGACGTCAGCAGCTCCCCGCCCCCACTGTAAACAGTGTGAGCTAGTTGCCGCCTTCCCCCCCTGAGGCGCCGGACGGTTTGCCAGAACCTCTTTGGAGCCGATCGATAGTCTTCCTCCATGGCCTCACCGAACTCCTCCCACGCCCGAGTTTTTGCCTCCGCGACTGCCGCCGCTGCGCTCCACTTGGCCCGCCGGTACCCGTCAGCTGCTTCCGGAGACCCACAGGCCAACTATGCCCCGTAGGCCTCCTTCTTCAGCCTGACGGCTCCCCTCACCTCCGGTGTCCACCAGCGGGTTCGGGGATTGCTGCCACGACTGGCACCAGCAGCCTTGTGGCCACAGCTTGCAGCCGCCGCCTCAACAATGGCAGAACGGAACAAGGCCCATTCGGACTCAATGTCCCCGTCTGCCCTCGGGACGCGGTCGAAGCTCTCCCGGATGTGGGAATTGAAGACCATCTGGACAGGTTCTTCCGCCAGGCGTTCCCAGCAGACCCATTCGTTTGGGCCTGCCAGGTCTGCACAGCGTCTTCCCCCACCATCTGAACCAACTCACCACCAGGTGGTGATCAGTTGACAGCTCTGCTCCTCTCTTCACCTGAGTGTCCAGAACATATGGCCACAGGTCAAATGATACGACTACAAAGTCAATCATTGACCTGCGACCTAGGCTGTCCTGGTACCACGTGCACCAATGGACATCCTTATTTTTGAACATGGTGTTAGTTATGGCCAAACTGCGACCTGCACAGTCCAATAACTGAACACCACTTGGGTTCAGATCGGGCAGGCCGTTCCTCCCAATCACACCCCTCCAGGTCCCGCTGTTATTGCCCACTTGAGCGTTGAAGTCCCCCAGCAGAACAATGGAGTCCCCGGTTGGGGCACTGTCCAGCACCCGTCCCAGGGACTCCAAAAAAGGTGGGTACTCTGAACTGTTGTTCGGCGCATAGGCACAGACAACAGTCAGGACCCATTCCCCGACCTGAAGGCGCAGGGAAGCAACCCTTTCGTCCACTGGGGTAAACCCCAACGTACAGGCAGAGAGTCTGGGGGCTATCAGAAAGCCCACCCCAGCCCTCCGCCTCTCACCCGGTGCAACTCCAGCGAAGGAGAAGGTCCACCCCTCTCAAGGACTTGGATTCCAGAGCCGGAACTATGTGTCGAGGTGAGGCCGACTATATCTAGCCGGTAGCGCTCAACCTCTTCCACCAGCTCCAGCTCCTTCCCCGCCAGAGAGGTGACGTTCCATGTCCCAAGAGCCAACTTCTGTAGCCGAGGATCAGACCACCAAGGCCCCCGCCTTGGTCTGCTGCCCAATCCACACTGCACCGAACCCTTCTGGATCCCTCTGCGGGTGGTGGGCCTGCAGGGGGACGAGCCCGTGTAGCCGGTTCGGGCTGGGCCCGGCCGGGCCCCATGGGTGAAAGCCCGGCCACCAGGCACTCGCCCACGGGCCCCAACCCCAGGCCTGGCTCCAGGGCGGGGCCCCGGTAACCCTCCGGGCCGGGTACACGGATCCTTGTTCTTCTCCATCATGAAGGGTGTTTTGAACCGTTCTTCGTCTGACCCTTCGCCCAGAACCAATCTGCCTTGGGAAACCCTACCAGGGGCAAAATGCCCCCGACAGCATAGCTCTTAGGGTCATTTCCTGTGTCACCAAAAAGCACAGAAACATGTTGGTGTATAATGCTCGGAGGGGAGTCAGATGCAACACAGCTGACATTCACCCAACCCTTTTTACAAGTCCTAAGTTGTTCTACCGAGCACAAATACTGAAAAGGAGCTTGACACGTCCAAGAGATAGATCTGCATGAATGGGCAGGGTGTAGACCATGATGCTGCTGTACATATGACATACATATAACCCCACCAGACAAGGTTACCAACACTGCTACACCACATGTAGAGTTTGCGTGGACCACAGTGAGAGGGTCACTGACTGCCTGTCTGTAGGCTTGCCATCTTGCCATCAAGGTGTTTCTTGGATAGGACCTTACCAGCCACATCATCCCCGAAGCACACAGACAACTGTTTAATGTACCTGATGGGGGCCGTGTGTTTGACTTAATATGCAAATGCACAACCCCCCATGAGTTGGAAGACAAAAAGTTTCTATTTGTATAACTCTTGACCTGAACAAACTCCTTCACTTCTGGAGAATAAAGGAGGGATTTGGTGTGAGGGGACACACTATTTTTCCTCTTTCTTCACACCATAGTTGGAACCCTAACAACTTTGCCTTGTAACAGGCACTTCCTGGATAGTCTGCACAACCTGCACAGAGTTCAGCTCTCCTCAGTCTGTCCCTCTCAGGAGCCAAGCCTGGAGAGATTGACAAAGAGTGGGGAACATGCCTATCGTACTCACCTCCTGGGACAGAGCCCCCCAGAACTGGCAGATGGTTCTGGGTTGAGCTGCTACTATTTGAGTCCTTTCTGCATACCGCAGCACCGACCAGTGACCTGGGGCTACCAGAATCACTGACAACTGCTCCTAACTCACTCTCTCCAACAGGAGAGGGATGAGACAGAGGGGCTATGGCTATGGTAGGCTAGACTCACAAGTCAGTCTTTAGACGCTTTGCTTAACGAAAGACTGATGACTTTCTCCCTGATTTTCTGTTTAGATGGGCGGATACAGTTTCAGAGTTTAAAAAAACTCCCTACGTTGCAGAACCAATAGTCAATCTACAGGGCAGTCCTTTGGTGGCTCGCTGAACTCTTGTGCTTGTAAACGTAGTCCGACTAGAAACACGTGTAGTGGTACAAAATGGCTCAAGTCGCTGTAAGTCCTTCATTTCCTCAATCTTGTGGACTGAGCACACATTTGATAAAACGGAGTTAAATCTCTCGGCATCCATTTTCAAGCTCTCTGTGTGCTTGTTTCCTTGCGGATGAGAAGAGGGGGAGCGCACAATTCCGGGAGGGCATGTCCTTTTCAAAAATGCAAGAGGCGTTGCTTTATTGCCGGCCGTTTTAGCTGGTGTGTTAAGCACACTTTAGAAAGGAGTGTCCCCAGACTATAAGAAGCCGAAGATCTCTGATTGTCTGGTGGCGAGACTATGGCAGGCATGCAAATGTGTGCACCTTCAGGGGTGAATTGTTTTGTAGTGCCAGGGAGAATCATAGCGAGCAGTGGGTGTTACATCAGCTGGCAAACAGAACCAGTCTCGGTTTCCACATGGGGTTCAAATCTGCTTCACCACCTCAGGGTGAAGCCTCCACTTGTCTGGTAGGGTTTTGCCCTTGACGTGAGGTCCGCACCCTGTTGTACACTCCCAAGATGTGAAGAGCCTTCAGACACAACCAGTGCTGGGAGGCCCTCAACCACATATTCTCCACCATCCTCAACAGGGCAGTGGCCTGAACTCTGCCCTGCCTGTTGATATAGGCCACAGTGGTACAGCTGACAGCCCCCAACACAGCCCTGCAGACGATCATCACCTGCAGTGAGTCCCAGTGGAGAGATGTTGGTGGTGGACTCCTGCAGGACGCTGATGTGCTGGCCCTCGATGAGACATTGTAATCTAGCCATGGGATAACCTGAGCCGGTGGCAGACCATTGGCCGTTTGAGCTAGATCTCGACATCATCTTCTGCCGGTGCTGAGGAGGAAAAGTATAAGCTGACAGCATCATACGCATCCTAATATGGGCTCTGCACGTGTATGGGCAGGCACATCCTGATGAGCCAGCCATGTTTATGCAAATAATCCAATATATTTATATATAGCTCCTCAATATATTTATATTTATAAAATAGTATTTCAGCCCGTTTTATTTTGTTGTTATTTCTATCATGTATATGATACATTTTGATATTTCATTGACCTCAACAAACTTAAAAAAAATACGTATTTTAGAAAGAAGTACCAGACAGTTAAAAGATGAAACATTCATATCTGTATGATGAAAAAATTGCTTCACATGTTTTTTTTTTCCTTCTTACAATTGTATTGTTTTTGTATTTTTTCTTTATTTAGTCCTATATTTTCTTGTATTTCAGCTCTATGATACAGGCTTTAAAAGTGCTCAGTTATTAGGCTCCTCTCTCTTTCTAACAGAACAACTTCCCTGTTTTTACACACACCTACACACAAAGACACCATTGTCATGTAGTGGTTCCAGCATATTTTGTTTTGGGGTTTTTTAGTAAGGATAATAAGTAACTATAAGTTGTCTGAATGAATAGTACTCAATGGTTCATTGGATGTTGTTGCCAGAGGCTGCTGAGAGGCTCACTTCTTCACTCCACAGTATGTCACAGTCACTACACTTCCCATACAACTATGCTGAGAGTTTTTTTGTTAGTCTGAAAGTAGACATATTGAGCTGGATTTTAAACTCAGAACTATGGTGTTGGGGTGAGGGCAGTGTGCATATAGACCCTGACCCCTGAAAGGTCAAAGAACACCCATAAAGTATGAAGTGTCTCCCAAACCCACCCTGCCCAGAGTCGTAACACATATAGCAACCTGACAGACGTTAATTGACCCTACGTTGTACGTAGAGCTGTGCTGTCTTTGATCCAAACTCCCCCAGCACACTGCAAATGACCGGGCCAGCCTCCTTGCGGGTGACATTATGGATGGTGAACTCCACACAGCTGGTCACACCAGTGGAGCAGAATCTAGTAGAGAACTGCTCTGAAGATGAGGTTATGTTACCGGTGACAGAAATCGTGAGGACCAAATATCCTTGGACAGTCCAGGTCATGACCTTCCATATTCCTTGTACAGTGGTGTTGAATTGCACATCAGAACCTTGTAGCACCGTTGAATTCAGCGGCTCCAGCTGGAACTGTCCTGACACCACTAAATAATAAAAAAGACACAAACATGTCAGGCAGGAGCAAACTCATCATTGAAGAAATAGAAAAGAAAACATTAGGACCTAGTTTTTATGGACAGACCTCTTGATTTCAAAAAGATTTACATCTGCATCTTGCATTTTCATTTTTATTTTTTATAAGTATAATAGACTTGATTGGGGAATAATAATACCCAATAATATTACCCAAATAAGCCACATAGTGGCACTGTAATTTCCACCCCCCAATTTTTTTTTTTTTTTTTTGCAAAAGACCACACTCCTCACAAATTTGGTTCATAGATGTAGCTCAATGTACTCCACCAAAAATATGTTCCTCATAAATCAGTAGTCAGAATTTCACCAAATTCGGTATGGATGCTCTGAGGCCAAGTAATAACCACAGTTTTAAGTGCCATGATTTGTGAAAATAGCGTGGCCTATTAGATTTTGATTCATAACTCAAGATGACTTTGACCAATCCTAATGAAATTCACTGGAGACATCTGGAGTGACACTCTTAACATGCCTACCAGAAATGATCCTGATCAGCTAGATGATGTTGCTGTAATTAAGGCCAATATTGGAAAGGCCATGCCCCTCACACAATGAGCTCAAATCATTTGAAATATGATACACAAGGCCAGCTCAATTTGCTCTACAAAAATGCCTCTTTGACTCATTAGATTTTCCACCATTCCAATAGTGTTAAAAACAATTAAATGAATACAGTTTTATGAATTTTAAATTTATCAACACAAAATGTGGTATACAGCATTTTTGGATCAATACACAACTTTCTATTACAAATAAGCAAGATCGGTCAAAAAACATGGCTGCCATTGATGAAAAAACCTTGACAAATGCAGAGCTTAGCAGGAAATAAACCATATAACTTGAGTTTCTTTCCAATCCTGATTAAGTGGATTTATGAAGTACTAACATCTTAATGTCCCCCAGGTCCATGCCCCTATCCACTCAGTTCCACCTCTGACCACCATACACACAGTACCGGACTTGGACCTCATATTCACACCAACACCTCATCCATTCCGGTAATCATTACACTACAACAACTCATCAGACACCGCCATACTCACTCTGTGAACCTTCATAACCTTCGACCACTCACAAAACACCCACAACCCAGCTCATGATCAACAAGCCTCCTGTCACCATCAATGTGGCACTTTTGTGGCATGTTCGCTCTCTTTTAAATAGAACTTTTTTAATGAATGACGTGATTTTAGATAACAAGTTAGACTGTCCTCTTTTAACTGAGACATGGCTTGGCACTGACGCACCTGTTGTACTCACCGAGGCCTGCCCACCAAATTTTAATTTTTTGTTTTCTACTAGAGAGAGTAGAAGAGGAGGCGGGACGGCATCCATTACAAATGACACACTGACCTCAAATGGAGTGTCTTTTAACAGTTATATATCATTTGAGCACCATGTCTTTACTTTTAGCAGCCCTCCGATTCTTTGCATCACTGTTTACAGACCACCCCATTACTCTAATTCTTTTATCAGTGAATTCTATGAACTTTTATCAATCATTCACACTTCTTACAGCAGGATTTTAATAACTGGTGATTTTAATCTACATGTTGATGATACCTCGGATCCAATATCCAGACACTTTTTAAACCTTTTAAATTGTCTTGATTTTAAGCAGCACGTCACACAGCCAACTCACAACAGAGGACACACCCTGGACCTGGTCATAACCCAGGCGCAGACTGGCCATCTGGAGGTTCTGGAGAATCACAGAACGGCCGGTACTGCAGGACGGCCGGCGGCCGCCACGCAGTCATCACTGTTTTTTGGGGGTTTTTTTTTCGTTTTTTTTCTTTTTCTCCCTGATAATCTACTGTTCCACGTCCAGTCCGCTAGGTGGCAGCCTTTAAATTGGATGCCAGCCGGCCCATAGATATCTATGAGCTGGCCGGCCGCCAATCAAATTGAAGAAGAAGGAAGCGCATATGTCACGCAAATCGAGCGGCCGTGTGCAGCAGGTGCAGATGGGAGGGACCGCGTGCAAGATAACAATATGGATACTGGTATTAATCCAAAAAAACGGAAAGAAAAGGGTGGGGCTGAGAAGGTGAGGGAAAAAACAAAGGCGATTAGAGAGTGAAGCCTCTATGAGTTATGATAAATCACAGTGTTAAGAGGCTGTAATTATACAGTTTAACTTGAATACTCGCTGAGAAATAAACGACACAGTCCAGATGTCTCTCTGCTGAACAATACAATGCAGGTGACTGCCTGAAACACAAGAAGACATGGTATGAGACTCATACCATGTCTTCTTGTGTTTATTTCTCAGTGAGTATTCTACACTCTGCTCCTAACACAACATCTAGCCAACATCGGTGCTTTTGCTATAATTTGGAAGGTATGGTATCGTGTTAAGATTTAAGTATTTTGACACCTGTGTTTGGGGCTGATGAGTTTTCCACGCACCGGTTGTTATGGGCTGGGCCGAGTCAAAGTCCAGGGCTGTTTTTTAGTCCCAGTCCGCCCCTGTCATAACCCATGGCCTGTCCATCGGTGTGTCCTCTGTTGTCGACCTGGCTGTGTCCGTCCACTACTGTGTATTTTAAGATCACCAGTTTTAACCAAGAGGAGGCCCCGGTGAGAACAGTGAGGAGGCGCTATCTAACTTCTGAAGTGGCTGCAAATTTTATCGAGATTTTACAGAACACTCCTGCTGAAATTTTACCTGCACCTTGTGATTTTATCGTTGATAATTTTAACAGTATACTGAAGTCAACTCTGGACTCAGTAGCTCCACCTGTAACTAAAACAATAAAAAGAAAACCTACACCCCCGTGGAGAAAAAAAACGATGAAATCAATAAACTGAAAAGAAAATGCAGGAGTGCTGGGAGTAGATGGAGAAAGAGTAAACTGACCGTTCATTATGAGATTTTACGTCAACAACTCAAAACCTACAATAACGCAGTCAAAAAGGCATGAATTTCCCATTTCTCACAACTCATCACCAACCATAAAAACAACCCCCGGTTCCTCTTTTCCACTTTTAAAATTTTAACAGGCACTGATTTTAATAAAGTTCTTAAGACACCAACAGATGATCTTTGTGAAGACTTTGCAGACCACTTCAGAACTAAAATCAAGGACATCAGATCCAGCCTGTTATCCAAGAAAGTTTTGTCTGTTAACAAACCTGGACTGTTGTCCTTGCCTGAGGAAACACTGGAGAGTTTTGCCCTGGTTGATGCAAGGACACTTGGTCGAGTTTTCTCCCAAGTAAACCCAACAACCTGCCTGTTATATCCAATTTCCACATCACTTTTAAAGACTTTTCATGGTTTCTTTGAGGAGCAGTTTTTAAACATCATGAATTGCTCTCTTCAGAGACACCCGAAGGGTGAAGCCCCTTCTAAGGAAGAGCAACTTAGGGTGAATTCCAATTCCTGTCTTAACCCTCAATCTTAACCCTCAAGCTCAACCCTCAATCTTAGAAGCCTTCAAAACCAAGTGTTAAGGGTTATTTTGTGACTTAGAAATGGGACACCCCTGAAAGGCAAATACGTCTTAAGACTGTGGGGGGCCAGTCTGTAAGTTCAAAGAAGAAGAAATATACATCATCAGTAGTCATCAATAAAAAGATGCAACGATTTTTTTCCCCAACACTTTATTTCAATTCTTGTACAAAACAAGTAGTGACAGACATGAACAGAACAAATATGCCAGGGTTAAGAGAAAAGAAAGAGAAATAAGATAAACAAATAAATAAATAAAAAAGTTCAGCAGCTCAAACCATTAAATTGTTTACATATTTTCAGAGTCTTTATAGCTTTGGTTTGTGGAGTGCTGAATGGTTTCTAAGTATTGCTGCATTTCATTCATAAAAATTTTGAACAAGGATTTTCTATTATAAAATTTACTCTTATGAATATAGAATTTCACTATAGATAATAAATAGATTAATGAAATAGAACTGTTTTTGTTTAGAAATGCTGACATCATAAAATCCAAACAGCACATCTTTGTACAGTAGTGAAAATAGAACATAAATGTTACAATGAATATACTCGACAAAATCTTTCCAAAAAGTGACCGTATAGGGGCAGCAAAACAAATGTGCAGTTACCAAACAATAATCTGCTGCCGTCTGCAGCTGTGCTGATTTCATAGTAAAATAGAATGCTTGATCACTAGGGGAACAGTTGCAGTTGTGCCCGAGAATTATGTTATGAATATGAACAGTTCACAAGTTACAAATTACTCACTCCCATAGTTTTTTTGGAGCCTGCTTGCTTTTTGTAAACATGTCTTCATTGGTGGCCCTGAAATGAATCAGGGCTTGTGTTTTGTCTGGTGGCCCTGAAATGGAACAGAGATAACAACATTACTTTCTTTTATTTTTTTGGGCTACCTGTCAGATATTCGTTAAGTTAGCAGTTTAGTTTCATGCAGTATTGCAAGTATTATCACACTGAATACTGTAGTCAGCATCCAGCAGAACTAGTGAGGCTGTTTATACAGTCACATAAGTGTTATCTGGTGACTTTCATCTACGTTAACGTTTCACTCTTTGGGTTATAAATTGATATTCAACCAAATAACCTGTACCACAACAACCGACGTAACTTATTCAGCGGAAAGTCACCAGATAAGACGATCACTAACGTTAACCTGCAGCTGTAACGTTACCAGCTGCAGACTCTACGGCTGCAGGAGATGACACTGTCCGGTCATCTTACAAAAATGTCAATGCAAACATTTCATGTATATTAAAACAACTTAACAACTACATTATCACTGAGAAAAATGACTGTTTGTAACTGAATGACAGCATACTCGGTTATCAGAGAACCGGGGTTACGTGCAGGGACAAGCGCCCGCGCCGGCTTCGTTAGCTAGCCAAAAGAATATGTGTGTTATGCTACAGCTAGGTCTATAGTCCATAAAATGACGTTAAACTAAGACAATGCAATGGTTATCATAATTTTAAAACAACTATTAACGAGGAAAATACTCACATTGATAACTCCGCTTCCTTACGCTTGTCGCCGCCATCTTGCATTGACTGAATTATCTGTACTCGGCTGGGCTCGGCGGATGATGCGCAAAGGATTCTGGGATAGCAGTCACTACCAAGGGTGGTCCTGGAAAATCTTAAAAGTGAGGGACATACAGCCCTTATTCTTGACCCTCAACTTAATGTTCTGAGAATCGGGACAGCACTTGGACTTCGCGGGAGTGCGCATTTTTGAGATTGAGGGTTAAGACAGGAATTCACCCTTAGATCCCAACGTTCTTAATAATTACCGACCTGTATCCAACTTACCGTTTTTAAGTAAAATTTTAGAAAAACTGGTTTTTAACCAAGTTAATGACTTTTTAAACTTACTGACACCTCTTGCATCAACTTGGCAGCATGTCCTTTGTCTCTGTCATGTGTCTGTTTGTTTTAGTGTTTTTTCGTTTTTGCGCTGACGAATGGCCAACTCTTAAAGGTCTGTGGACTGTTTTATGTTTTGTCTGCTTTGGAAGGCTGCTCTGCCTTGTACGCTCTGGCCTGCTCGTTCTGCTTGGGGTTTGGTTTGCTAGCCGTGGCTTGCTCTGAGCTTTTTGGAACTGTGAGGTGTGATTGACTTTCTGCCTGGAGCTGCTGTGGCGGGGCTCGAGGTTGGTCCTGGATTACAGCAGCATACAGCAGTTTTTTATACACTGCTTTGGGGGCACAGCTTGAGGCCTTTCCATCTACCCTGCTCTGCAGCCTGGAGCCTGCTTCATTACCTTGCTCTGCAGCCTGCGGCCTCTCCATCCACCCTGCTCTCCAGCCTGAGGCCTTTCCATTCATCCTGCTCTGCGGCCTGCGGCCTGCTCCATTGCCCTGCTCTGCGGCCTGCAGCCTGCTTCATCACCCTGCTCTGCGGCCTGAGGCCTGCTTCATCACCCTGCTCTGCGGCCTGAGGCCTGCTTCATCACCCTGCTCTGCAGCCTGAGGCCTGCTTCATCAACCTGCTCTGCAGCCTGCGCTTCCTGCACACCATTTTCTCTCCTGGGACTGAACTCTGTGCAGGTACTATGCGTTCTCTCTTCTTGGTCCTCATCGCTACTGTGACTCTCTTGGACTTTGGATTAACTACCTACCATGGGGAGTGCACACCAGCTACTGTGCTTTCTCCCCCAATTACTACAAATCCTGAAACTAATAACTTGCTCAGTGAACGAAGTGAACAAGTGCTGACCCATTCTTATATGGATCCTTTTATTTTTGCACAATGGTTATGTCTTGTTTGAACCTCTGTCTTAGAATCAAACTTCATATTGTCTGATAAGTCTCTTGTCATGTTGCATGCTAGACTACACAACCTTGAAATTACTAGGAAAAGATTTCTGTTGTTTATTTTACTTTTGATTTCTGGTATCCAGCCTAATCCTGGTCCTGGTACCGCTATTTGTAACACACCTGCTGAATTTAAGGAAAGGACCGGGCTAGGTTTAATCCATCTGAATATTCGTAGTCTGCCTTCAAAGATTGATATGCTGCATATCTGGGCAAAATCAACTGATGCAGATGTCATTGTTCTGTCTGAAACGTGGCTTAGTAAATCTTACTCTGATAAAGCCATCTCCATTAAAGGGTATAATGTATTTAGGGCCGACCGTCCCAAGAAAGGGGGCGGGGTTGCAATTTATTGTAAGTCAGAAGTTAATGTAAATGTCCTGCAGTCCAAATCAATTAGTAAACAGTTTGAGTTCTTAGCCATAAATCTTGAAATTTCGAATGGGTTCTTCATCACTGTTGTGGGCTGCTATAGACCCCCATCAGCCACTGCTGAAGCGCTAACTTCTCTGAATCAGCTTTTAGCTGACCTGCACTATGATGAAATAATATTAACCGGTGATCTCAATTGGGATTGGCTAAATTTTAAATCTGATGCCTTCAAAGATTCCTGTGTTTCATTAAATCTTACACAGCTTATTGAAAGCCCCACACACCCCAATTTGAAGTGTCCTGACAAATCATCTTTAATTGACTTGTTTTTGACTAATGCTTCACACAAGTATTCTATGTCAGGTGTCTTTGCAAACGATATAAGTGACCACTGTGTGATTGCTGCAGTCAGAAATGCCAAAATTCCAAAATCCAAACCTCCTATTTTGATAAAACGTAATATGAAGGCCTTTGTTGAACAGGGGTTCTTCTATGATTTATATAATACTAACTGGGACCGTATTGAATTAATTGATGATGTAGAGACTGCATGGCAATTCTTCTCTGAGGGTTTCTCTTCCCTGCTTGATAAGCATGCTCCCTTCAGAAGATATAAGGTCAAGGGGAGGGATAATCCCTGGTTCACGTCTGACTTAGCTGATTTGCTGCATAATAGAAATCTTGCCTGGGCTAAGGCCAGAAAGACTAAGTCTGAGGCAGATAAACTTATATTCAGGCAACTCAGAAATCGTTTTACCTTTCTTATCAAAAAAGCAAAGTCCAGTTTTTCTCTTTCTGCAATAACGAAAAATTCAAACGACCCTAAAAAATTTTGGAAAGTGATCAAATCTATCTCAGCCACTGATAATCATTGCGAACTCCCATCCTGTATTGTTAATGACGCTACTACTGTAACTGACAGGGCTACTATACTTGATAGTTTTAATAATTATTTTTCTGCCTCTGGTTCCCTATTCTCTAGGTCTTCTTCCACGATTGCTATGCCTGCCCTTGATCTTGTGTCTTCTGCCCTAGATGTTGGTAACATGTCTCTAGGCCATATCTCTGCTGGTCAACCTTACTTTGTTTTTAGGTTGTTCTCAGTGGAAGAGGTCCATAGAGCTCTTCTCTCTCTCGACATTTCTAAATGTGCAGGCCCAGACCACTTGGAACCATATTTTTTAAAGCTAGCTGCTGATTTTATTGCCAAACCTCTCCAATATCTTTTTAATCTTTCTTTCACTACGAATTGTATTCCTGAAATTTGGAAAGTTGCTTATGTCCTTCCCCTTTTGAAAGGAGGGGACCCTACTTGTTTAAATAATTATCGACCTATCTCCAAGTTGTCCATCCTGTCGAAGGTCCTCGAAGGTCTAGTAAATGACCAGTTGAAGGATTTCCTTCATACTTACAACATTCTTTCCCCATATCAATCCGGCTTCAGGAAACGACGTAGTACAACTACAGCCACCCTCAAACTCACCAATGATATAATAGATTGGCTGGATCATAAGAAATGTTGTACAGCTGTCTTTGTTGACCTTTCTAAGGCCTTCGACACAGTCGATCATTCTATTCTGATACGACGACTGTTTGACATAGGTTTATCTGAGCAGGCCGTTGGTTGGTTTGATAATTATTTGTCAAATAGAAAACAATGTGTTTATTTTGAAGGCAGCTCATCTACTCTGCTAAATGTTTCTACCGGTGTGCCTCAGGGCTCAGTTCTGGGCCCAATTTGTTTGTTATTTATGTAAATACATTGGGCAGAAACATCCCAAATGCCAAATTTCATTTTTATGCTGATGACACGGTTATATACTGTTGTGGCTCCACTCTTGCCAAGGCCCTTGGCAACTTACAGATTGCTTTTAACCTTGTGGAAAGTCAGCCCATTGAATTCAGACTTGTCTTAAATGCTGCCAAAACTAAACTGATGATATTTTCCAATGGCAGGGAAGTACCTGTGTCTCCTCCCAGCATTTTGTCATTACAAGGGTGTGAGATTGAACTTCTGTCCTGTTATAAGTATCTCAGCATTTTAATTGATGATCGGCTTGATTTTAAACCACATGTAGAAAACCTGGTAAAAAAAATTAAGACTGAAATTGGGATTCTTTTTCCGCCACAGATCTTGTTTTTCTTTTTCTACCAGGAAAAAGCTGGTTGCTGCCACCTTCCTCCCTGTACTTGATTATGGCGACCTCTTATATATGTATGCCCCTGCAAATTGTCTGCATTCTTTGGACACTGTGTATCATGGTCCCTTAAGGTTTGTCACTGGATGTAAAGCCCTCACTCACCATTGCACTTTATATGCTCGAGTTGAGTGGCCATCTCTGGCAGCACGCCACTTTATACATTGGCATATTTTTATTTATAAAGCCATCTTGGGTCTGCTCCCCCAATATTTATGTAATTATTTCTCTAAATCCCAAAGCAATTACCGCTTGCGTTCTAATGAGTTTTATGTATTAAACGTGCCCAAAGTTAATTCTGAATTTGGTAAGCACTGCTTTAAGTGTGCTGCACCTGCTGCCTGGAATGCACTGCAGAAAACTTTAAAGTTAAAGGAGCTCTTGTTCTTGTTTTAATGTGACTCCGGAGTTTTAGTCCTGTTGCTTCTATTCTGTAATGTATTTTTTCTCTGTTGCTGTGTGATTTCTGTGTGTCTTATAAATGTTGCAACTTTTCTATGCTGCTGTCTTGGCCAGGCTTCCCTTGAAAAAGAGATCATTGTGTCTCAATGGGACCGACCTGGTTAAATAAAGGCAATAAAAAAAAAACAGAAATAGCATTTTAGAGAGGCATCAGTCTGGTTTTCGGAGGAACCACAGTACCGATATCAGGTGGAATTTAGATAACAAAAAGCTTACAGTGTTGGTTCTACTTGATCTAAGTGCCACTTTTGATAGACCATCACATTTTATTAAAAAGACTCAGACACCTGGTCGGCCTCTCCGGTACTGTTCTTAACTGGTTTTGTTCTTATCTCACAGACCGATGCTTTTATGTAAGTATGGATACATGTTCCTAAGGAACCCATGAAATTGGATGTGGGGTTCCCCAAGGCTCAATTTTATGTCCACTTCTCTTTAATCTTTACATGCTTCCCCTTGGGGACGTCATAAGGAGACACGGCATCAGCTTCCATAGTTATGCTGATGATACACAGCTATACATCGCCGTGTCTCCTGATGACACAGGGCCAATTGATGCCCTTTTTAACTGCATTGTAGACATCAAGTCATGGATGGCAGAGAATTTCCTACAGCTCAACCAGGACAAAACTGAGGTTTTAGTTATAGGTCCTGAAGGCCAGAGAGAGAAACTTTTACCAAAACTACAGGATCTTAAATCAACCCAATCAGTAAAACATTTGGGCGTGACGTTTGACTCTGAGCTGAATTTTATCCCACATATCAAAAATATAACGAAAATAGGTTTTTATCACCTTAAGAACATAGCCAGAGTCTGCCCGTTTCTCTCTCAGGCCAGTACGGAGGTGCTAATGCATGCTTTTATCTCCTGTCGCTTAGATTACTGTAATGCCCTGCTCTCTGGTCTTCCCAAAAAGAGTATTTTAAATCTCCAATTATTACAAAACTCAGCCGCACGCGTACTGACGAGGACCAGAGGGCGGGAGCACATTACACCAGTTTTAGAGTCGCTGCATTGGCTCCCTGTCCGCTTCAGGATCAATTTTAAGATTCTCTTACTGGTTTTTAAATGTCTTAACGGCCTTGCGCCCTCTTATTTATCTGATCTGCTTTTACCATATCAACCCTCGCGGACCCTGAGGTCCTCCGGCACTGGCCTTTTAACCATACCAAAACCCATAACAAAAACCCATGGTGAGGCAGCATTTAGCTAGCCTGAGTGTTATCGCCTCCATTGAAGGCGATTTACAAGGGGGAGGGAATTTGATTTTTCCCGAACCAATCAGTAGAGATCAACGACTCACCCAGAATCTGACGTCATTAGTATCCATGCCTCGGGGGTGCCGAAAACAAGCGAGCATTGCCCGTTTAAAATGTCTCCGTCGTGGTGCACGTCCAGCTGCATCGCCATTAAATCCAGTTTAGCAGTTTCGTTAATTTGGTCCTCCATTAACGCGAGTAGTGGCGAAATACCTCGATAGCATTGTTAATGTGGTCTGTAGGATCTGCAGCGGTCGCCATTATTGCTATCCTCACCAGTTACCCACCGGCGTACAGCTTGACATCAGCGTGGCGCTGATTGGCTAATCGCTAGACCCCGACGTTCATTGGTCCGTCCATCGTTTGGACGAGATAAATCGCAAATTCAATAAGGTATACCAGACCAGTGAGACAAGCCTACTCAGTTGAGTGGGCGGGGTCTATGGTCTGGAACCAGGCTAGCATTTAGCCACCATGGCCCAAAACCTGTGGAACAGCCTGCCAGAGAGCCTCAGGACTGCAGAGACTGTTGATATTTTTAAAAGAAGATTAAAGACACATCTTTTTAATCAGGCAACTAATATTTTAAACTCTTCTTATGTTCTTATCTGGTTCTATCCTATTTTATGTTGCTGCTTTTATCTTGCTTTTTAAGATGATATTAATCTTAATAATTTTCTGTTTTTATTTATCACTGGTACTGTATCTATTCTATTTTATTTATAATCTTACGTACTTTATTTTTGGTACTGTATTTATTTATTTTATTTATTCTTTTAGTCCTATTTTATGCTTTTATTTTTTAGCTTTTAACTCCAGTGTTTCCTCAGGGGAGCTGAGGAACACTGGGAGCTGTGTCAGGTCTGCTAGTGGGGATGCTGTCCTTGGGCCCCTTCGGTCCGGCCGTCTGGGGGTTCCTCCCTTCGATGTTGGGGTCCACCTGTCTGTCGGAGTCGGGGGGCCTGGGTGCTGGTCCCCCCGATGGCACGACCTGCAGCTACTCCCAGTGTGGACGGCCCCAAAGGTGGCGTTTCCTTGATCCTCAGTGCCATGCCATGTCTCCCTATTGTGTGTGAGATTGTGTGTGTGTGTCTAGTATGGAGGGTGGGAGGGAGGGGCTTTCTTTGTAATTGTTTTTCTTTCTTTAATTGTGTTAATTGCTTTTAATTCTGTAAAGCACTTCGTGTTGCATGTCCGTGCAGGAAAAGCGCTCTACAAATAAAGTTGAATAATGTATGGACCATGTTTTGTTTAATTCCATGACGGATGGCAAATGTTGTGACACTGAGTGTGCTGTTTCTGAAATGCTGCATACATTAGAATGGTGGGACAAGTTTGTGATTGGTCTTACTCCTTCTTGAGACAGAAATATAGAAGCTGAGGTGCTCAGCCTTGTAAAGCTGAAAACCTGCTTGCTGTAGCCAACAGGTGCTGCTTTCTGCTGTTGGTCAAAAGGGCTTGAACCCTCGGATTGCCGCTTGAGGCTATATTTGAAAATAGTCATTTCTTCTATAATTACTGAAAATTGTTAGGCTTTGCTGTTTAAACAGATTTTTCCTTCATAAAATAGAACATACAGTCATGTTCAGTTTGAGGGATACAGCAAAATGTAAATACACAGGGACAGAAGAGGTTTGCTGCTGCTGAGTATTACAATATATTAGGTCTCACATGCTTTTATTTTATTTTAACTCATGGTTACTGTTAGTAATTGTGCTTTTCTAGTCTTAGCAACCATTCAAAGCACTTTACTGCACAAGCACCTTTCACCCCATTCACAAACACATGCAAATAGTGGTGGCCAGGCTAACATACAAAGTGCCACCTGCTAATCAGAGAAACATAAGCACGCACAATCACAACACCAATTGCACAGTTATTGGAAGCAATATGGGATTCAGTATCTTGCCCAAGGACACTTTGACAGGTAGACTGCAGGGGCCATGGATCAAATCGCCAACTTTACAATTGCAAGATGATCACTTTACCTCCTAAGCCACTGCCACCCCATGATTAGACTGAATTGCCTGAAAAAAAGTGATAACTAAAAAATACATATTTTACGACGGAGTATTAGGGCCACATTGAAGAAAAAAAAAAATCGGAGATTTCGAAAATAAAGTCAAAATATTACGAGTAAAAACTCGTAATATTTCGAGAATAAAGTCATAACTGAGAAAAAGTCATAATATTACGAGAATAAAGACGAAATATTGCGAGAAAAAAAACATAATATTTTGAGAATAAAGTCATAACTGAGAAAAAGTCATAATATTAAGAGAATAAAGTTGAAATATTGCGAGAATAAAGTCGTATGTTTTTAAGGAAATAACCAACAACAAATGTTATCAGATTGTCTTTCATGCCGTTGTAAGTAGCCTACGTAATTAGGTTTGGGAAACGGCACCGTGCCGGTTCTGTGTCAGTCGAAATGCACTGTTTGTGACTCCAGGCCCAACTCCGCCACTGAATAGCCAGTCTGACATTCTTCATAATACATATAGAACGTTAGTGAAACACATAGGCCTAACAGAAACATGCGTTCGTTTGGGGTCACGTTACTTGTTCCACAGACAAAGGACCCCGGACACATAGGCAACAGTAAATACATGATAGTTGGTAACTTAAAATACATGAGTCTTTGTGACTCTTGGCTCTTGTAAAGCTTGTTTCTGTGTCACTGACAATATTTTCACCCCATTAAGTCACACACCGTAATTTCCCGTTATTCCCTCTGTAAACCTAACGTTACAGCAGCCTACAAGCATGCTGTGTCAATAAGTCAGCTCAGACACTATAGTGTTTAGCCTAATAACATCATGCTACAGCAGTAATAACGTCAGCTTTAGTCAAATGGCTCTAGGACCAAGGTACCTTTTAACCGTTTGTTTTCTGGGAATAACTGACACAATCAGAAACCAGAAACAAGTCGTTTTTTGACCGCAACTGAGGGGAAAGTCCAGTGACAGCTTAACTTTAACTGATAGTATACTATAGCAAATTAATTTTTATAGATGTACATCTGTTTTTTCCCATCTGGCTGTCAACATGGGCCTATTCATTCATATTTGTATTTTTGATGACAACTTTGATGGAGTGCGACACCTGCTGGTCATTTTTAATAACTACTTTTGGCGTGCTTGCTGCCATGTTGATGGTTTTACTGAGAACAGACTTCACTGTTCACGGTACATCCTGAAGAAAACTTACTATAGAGCTTTCATTGTCATGGTCTATCAGCTGCATATTAACAGGCAATACAATAAAACGCTAAGAGCCCACCCACCAATGAAACGAATTATAGAGTGGTAAATTTGTTTTTTTGCAATAGGATCAGAAAACAAGAAATTGAGCTGAATTTCATTTTTTCGTTTTTTTGCTGCTGCTGCAGCCACTGATGCTTTCTAGACATCGTAATTTCCCAAAACTGAATAAATACCACACATTGCAACACAAAACTGCTTTGCTAGCTCAATCATGTTGTAACTAAGACATCCGCTGGAAAAAATATTTTTTACACGGACCGTTTAAGAGTTCATGAGTCATTACAGACACTGCTAACGGTGCTAAGAGCTAACGGTTGTTAGCTTAGCTTAGGTTGTTAGTCCCTTGGAAGGGACACTAACAACTCAAAGTACACGTCAAATAAGATTTCTCCAAACATGTTTCTTGTTATTTTAGGTAGTTATTATCACGCTAATGTATGTTCAAGTGTTCATTTCCCCCGATAAGTTGGTTTTAATTCGTTATTTGATTCTATAAACACAGTCTGACCATCTCGAGCTTTTATTTTGGTACTTCCGGTGACCGGCAGTGTGAATTTGCATATTAGCTAAATATTTAGTTTCACCCAGAACATTTAGATTTAACATTTAACATTTAGATTTAGATTTAGCATTTAGATTTAACATTTACATTTAGATTTAGATTTAATATTTATATTTATATTTCTATTTAATATTTAGATTTAACATTTAGATTTATATTTAGATTTAATATTTAGATTTATATTTAGATTTAATATTTAGATTTAACATTTACATTTACATTTAGATTTAGCATTTAGATTTAACATTTACATTTAGATTTAATATTTATATTTATATTTAATATTTAGATTTAATATTTAGATTTAACTTTTAACATTTAGGTGCCACATTTAATATTTAGATTTAATTATTTAATATATTTCTAAGTTAACAAATATTGCTGTAAATGTGGTAAAAGTTGACGTTAAAAAATTCACAACACTTTATTAAACATTGTTTGAAGCTAAATGTGGCAAAAAGTTGATGTTATTTTCAGCATGAGACACTTTACAAACGGCACCCCATATGAAGGGGGTGAAATAATTGATCCAGGAGTAGCTGCAGTGCGCAACAACAACCAGCAGGTAGCACATGTGAGCAGTAGAGATACAGCGTCCAACTGAAACTGTTTGAGAATTAGCAGTACTGTTATATTTTCTGCCGGACCTGTACAGTATACTAACTCGTTACACAGTCTTAATTTCATAAAGGACATTTATACTATGATATTTCCACATTGTAATTTTTTCACTTGTTGCCATAGCAACGTTAAACATTCACATAAGTATGGGCTAATGGGACGTGGGAGTACAGAGTCAAGCTTCATTGTAAATATAGTTGAGATACATTGAAGGCCTATTTAAGACAGAATGTGGGATTCTAGTAGGTAGTAAACTTTTAGAAAAGAGCTTAATTTCTAGTACCATTTAATTTATTGTAATCTTTGGGTTAGGCTATTGTTTTCTATAAAATATACTAGTCATAAGAATTGAGACAGTGTACAATTTTTAACATAAAGATGCAGTGCACCAGAATTAGCTCAAAGATAATTTACATCC
Source organism: Epinephelus cyanopodus (assembly GCA_026686955.1). Taxonomy (NCBI): domain Eukaryota; kingdom Metazoa; phylum Chordata; class Actinopteri; order Perciformes; family Serranidae; genus Epinephelus; species Epinephelus cyanopodus. The sequence goes on along the minus strand of CM048924.1, from coordinate 39,545,187 downwards.
GCAGTCCCCCACAACCAAAACATACAACAGCACAACAACAAACAATACAAAGCAAAAGACACACAGAACACACCATACAAAATACAAAGCTACACACATATACACATGGGGCGGGAGGTTTATTCTACAGTCATTGTTAGTTCAGTACCGATCAGCTCACGAAAACCCAAATCTGCATATTTTACAGAAAACTGCTTCCTTACATTCTGTTCTATCAAGAAAAGTATCGATACTGCTGTGATGGTTGATTTTTCATTCTTGGTTGTGCAGGGAAATACATTTGGTTGTGCATGTGGTTCATAAATGGCGCATAAATAAGCGGGTGAACCCACAGCTGCGAGAACATGATTTCAGTTGGAGGTGCGGGAGTGCTGACTATCAAATTTAATTTTCACCCAATTATTAAAAACACTGGATAACATTTAAGGACTTTCTCAAAGAAAGTGATGTTACATTTTAAGGGACAGTTCGACATTTTGTCAAATAATCCCTATAGTCATATGAGTAGGTACATTACCTTTAATTGTCTGCCTGCTGTTTTGAAATCGGTGGGACAGAGCTGCCTGTCAAGACTTCGCCACTTGGTAACATTATTGGGACCAAGTTATGTTTACTGATGAGAAAAGTAAAGAATTTATTGAGCTGCTGCAGCCACTCTCTTCCTTTAACAGAGATACCTGCCATGTAAATTGTTTGGTTAAAACATTCATTTTGGTTGTGTTGTACGCCTGAGACCCTTTAAGGGATTAATCGTGGGACGGCTCAATGTATTCAGACTTTCGGCAGGAGCACACAGCCCTCAGGTAAGCAGAACAATTGCTAGCTGCGAACAGCCTGCTCACAGCGGTTGCATTATAAATAAATGGTTGTGTGTTGACGTTCACCACGCTATCCCGATATGCTTCAGTTGATTTGTGGTTTATAAGCGTTATAAGCGTTCAGCCGCCAATGTGTGTGTAGAGCATCTGTCTCGGCTAGCACTCGGCTAACTCCCGGGAGCATTCTCGATGATCGATGTTAGCCGAGACATGCCGGTGGTTGAACACTTGGTGAGCTAATGTGGACGATGGCGTGGTGAACGGCGACTTTGACTCCATGGTCTGTTGTAGAGCATTGTGTTGTCGTGTCTTGTAACATCGGCGGCACGTGCACTAGGTAAACACAGGCTGTATCTTGACATGTCCGCACTTAGAGACTGCTTCGCGCATGCCAGAGCGCTGGGCTTTCTGGGATATGTAGTCAATGTGGTTGCTTTGGGTCTTCTGTCTTGTGTTTTACATTGTTAAATATGTAAATAATATGTTGGTAGATTCATGTTATATGTATGTCAACAGTCTTGTTTAGAATGATAGCTGATGGAGAAATAATTAACCAGCTTAAAGACTTATGTTCTATTTATTGTGTGGAAAGTGGAAACAGCTGTTCAGTAATCACAGTTTTACATTTGACATGACATGTAACATTTTGCATCTGTTTCTTGTTGTTTCAGATTTATGACCTGTGGCCATTTTGTTATCTAAATAAAGAGGACAAAAAGAAGACACAAATTCTAACTTTGCATGCTGCCTGTCGAGCCTTTTCGGAGGGCTGAAATTTAAAAAGTTCCGAACAATGCCTTCTGCTCAGCGCACAAAATGGAGGTGAATGGTACATCCCCCTTTCTCCCTCAAAACTAATCAAATACACCATCAAATGACTCCAAAACGCTCTACAGAGTGACGTTTCACGTAGTACCAACCAAAAATATGGACAGGATGAAACAATGGCTATTTCTGCTGGACTTCGACCCCCACACGCCTGTGAAAATGGTCCGGAAAATGTTTGTTTATTCCAGCCATTTTTTACCAGAGGACTACAGTGAAAGGATGGAGCACAGAAGCTCAGGAATGGTTCAAACGCTTTTCCACCCAAGCATGGTAAATAATGCTAAAATGCAAATGTTGTTGTGGTTATGTTATGGATAAGTGCTTGCCCAGAGCATGTAGTGAAGTGACATTGGCATTACTTCTCATTGTTGGGAATAAACAGACTGCTAGGGAACATTTTATGTTGTTGTTCCCTCAGGAGTTGTGGTGATTTATGAATGTGGAGTTAGAATGATGGTGACAGTGATTATTTTGAGGCGTACTCTCGCCCCATCCCACCATCAATATACCGTATTTCCACAATTTAAAACCAGGCCCCTAATAGAAGCCGACGTCTTTTAGTAACCGGGTCTAAAAAAACCTAAATAAATAAACGCCGGCCTCTTTTATAAACCACAGATGGTTATTTGACGTTTTGGCATTTATAGAGCGCTAGACCCGGAATTACACACACATACACAAAAAAGTCACAATTATTAATGTAGCCTAGTTTTAAAATTAATTTGTGGCATGTTGTCTTGTAAGGTGTGTGGCATCACAGTGGCTGCAGATGGGACAGAGGATGAGATGATTGACTGTTTCAAGGCAGGACAACTTGTACACTGTGCTCTAGTAAATAGTAAATAGTGGTGATTTACAAAAACACCAAAAACTATTTTTACTTTTAAAGTTTGCTACTGTAAATAATACAGTACTTTATTTGTAATACTATATAGAAAATATACATTTTTACTGTAAAGAAAAATTTACATAAATATTTCTGCTGTTTAAATTTTAAAAAAAAATACAGTATTTGTATTTTCAAATTTGGCTGAGATTTGTTTTTTCTTTTATCAAAAGCCTCCTTCAAATAGTAGCCTGCCCCTATTTGTACCCTGGTACCAAACTAATTTTTTGTTAATAGCAGCCCCAGCTACTATTTGAGGAAATATGGTACGTATGTAACATACAGTCACTGGCCACTTTGTGTACACCTGTGTAATCTAATGCAATCCAGCAGAACGACTATACCATGATTTTTTCCCTGAATCTTACAAATTTTCGGTTATTGTTGACATCATCTAGAAAGTGGTGATCGACTTTGTTTATTATTGAGGTCAGAGGGAAGGGTGGTGGTTTACTGGGGTGGCCTCCTAATTCTCTCTAATTGAGGGGGACAACATTAGGAACACTTTTAAATATATTGTACTCCAGTACACCAAATACCACCCACTACGACCTCAATAATAAAGTCGAATAATCACCTTTGTGACAAAAGCTGAAAATGTAAAAGCTTTGTAAACGTAGAATTTGTGGCAGAGCTGCCATCCTCGCCGCCAAATACGTTTGACATTTTGATGGCTTCAGCGACCTCATGTCCTCATGAAATTGATACACAGGTCAACAATGGCGAGCTCTTACATCTGATAGGGGCGTGGCCCATGGGGGGGACAAAATGGCTCTATAGCGCCCCCTTGAAATTTTCACAAAACACTCCCCACAGGGGTTTTTTTGGAGTAGGAAGATAAAACGTCACACCACATCATGGTTAACTTACTCTGAGTTTTCACATAACCGCTTCAGTGATGCGTGCTGCTGGCCCCCTGCGGTGGCGCAAGAGAGTGAGGGCCCAATCGCAACTGCTTGCAGCTTTAATTTGTCTTTATTCTCGAAATCGTATGACTTTTTCTCAGTTTTGACTTTATTCTGGAAATATTACGAGTTTTTCTCGTAATATTTCGTCTTTATTCTTGTAATATTATGACTTTTTCTCAGTTAATGACTTTATTCTCGAAATATTTTGACTTTATTCTCGAAATCTCTGTTTTTTTTTCTTCAATGTGGCCCTAATACTCTAAATACTAAAAATGAAAATCACTTTTGGTGCAGCCCAAGTTGAATTTCAGTAGTGTAACCGGCAGGTTAGGTCTGACCCGTCACTACCGGTGTCACGGTCCCGCAGCTGCAGCGAGTCTCCTCATTAGGAGATGAACATGAACTTTTAATCAGCTGTGTATAAATGCAGGTGGCAGCGGACCAAAGTGGTCTTTCTCCAGCTGCTGCTGCTTACCTGCTGTTGGTGCTGTGCTGGTACGCTGCTTGCCAGAAGTTGTACTGCCTGTTGACAGTATGTAGCGAAAGCTGATACCTTTCATTATGTGTCATTGTTTTTATTTTGTTTTTTAAACTTGGCTGTCTGTTTCAGACAACGCTGTCTGCGTGTGTTCCCCACAGTTAAACTCACTTAAATTTTTATTTTATTTTACTGAGTTTAAAGCCACAGTGTGTAACATTTTCAGTTGTTTATTGGCAAAAATTGATATCTGCATTCATAAATAAGTCATCACTGGTGTACTATTACCTCCACCAATAATCTGACTTATTCTCATAAAAGGAGAATTTCGGATTTGTTTGTACATTGTGCGGGTAAGTCGTCTGTGGGGTATGGTGGGGTTCCATTATGCTTCACCATCTTGAGAATACACCCACCAGCAAGGGACATACAGCACGGCCTTCTGCGTTTTCGTTGAGAGCCAGGCCAGCACTGCGTGACTGAGGAGCCGAAGGAGAGGAGCAAGAGGCACTTCGCTACTACCCTGGCAAATTTGAAACAAAGTCCCACTCTTTGAGCATAATGCAGGATCATGCATATGCAGCATCATGGGAGACGGAATCCTTGTCGCCAAGAAAGCTCAAAAGGGAATAGAAAAGGCAGCGTGACCGGCGAATTAAAAAACGAAAGCCCACATCCAGGTAGCCTTTCCCAGGTAGAGAGAGCTGCTGAGCGAGGATGGTAATACAATCACAGGCCGGCGCTGCTGTTGGCTGTTAGCCCGTGTTAGTGGCCAGTCGCTAACAGCCTCATCCCTCTCCTCGCATCACTGCGCCGCCGTTAGCGGCGGTTAGCCGTTAGCCGCCGTTAGCGCTGGCCTGTGATTGTATTACCTTTCTCCTTCAGCAGCTCTCTCCACCTGGGAAAGGCAACCCCAGTGCTGACCCTTGTTTTTTTTTTAATTCGCCGGTCACACTGCCTTTTTGATTCCCTTTTGCACTTTCTTGGCGACAAGGATTGTGTCTCCCGTGATGCTGCATAATACATGATCCTGCATTATGCTCAGAGTGGGACTGTGTTATGCGACAGTAGTGCCGCTGGCCTGTATCAGCTGTTTCAATTTACACCCGCCCCAACAGTCCTACGTTGTAAACACAGCCAGCATGGTGAGGAGGGGGTTTGTCAACTCGCATCGCGTGTGTCTGTGTAGGAGCCTGAATTAATACTCCATGTAGTATCGGATGACATGGTTTCATCAGTGTTATCATAGCTTTTTGGTACACAGTGGCTACAGTTGCAATACGTGTTTGAAACAGTGAGGCGCTAGAGTGCGCCATCTGTTTGAATGCAATATGTGATTTCAACGTTAGATGGGAAAATTCCTACACACTGTGGCTTTAAGGTCTAGGTTTTATTCAGTGATTTTATTCGTTCCTGTTTTATAGTCTTTTACAAATTGTTCATAGTTCGTTTTTGTTTGGTTGAGAGGCTTACTTTTATAGATCTGATTTTTAAGACAGTTTATTTGTACAGAGGTGTCCACCAGTTTTGCAAAAGGTGGCTGTGTGATTTTATTCATTTATTTTAGCATTTATATTCTTGGTGTGCTTCTATATATTGTGATTTATTTGCAGTATTTTATTTTTGACGCTATCCTTGAAGTGTTTTAGACACCTTTTGTACGTTTCCTTTTAAGTTAAGCCCTCTATAAAAATATAAAATAGGGAGGTAATTTCATTTAGCATTTTAATTCGTAGTATTTTGTAATTTCTGACATTTTAAAATCATTGAAGCCTAGTCGCCGCAGTAATCTCCCTTCAGTTTTATATTCTTTAATACTTTTAGTTCCAATGTTATGACTGTTATTGATTCTATTGCCCCAATTAAGACCAAAGTTCTGTCAGGTAGGGAAAAGGCACCCTGGAGAAACGCCACACTGGTTAAAAAATACAAGAGTATGTAGACAAGCTGAACGCAGGCGGCGAAAAAAAATCAACCGTTTATCAACCGTGCATAGAAAAGGTTCTAAATTTGGTCCTAAGAATGAAACTTAGAATGTGTGTAAGTACAAAAAAATCCGTAATTATCAAACGTGCAGACACTGGTCGTACGCACACTAGTAAGTAATCAGTGATGATAAATCCCACCTGTTCTTAACTACCATGCTCGTGCATGGTTAGGGTCATTTGCATTCAGAAACGCCTCCAATTGAGCATATCATAACCATAGCAACAATCCCTTTAATAATGCGTGAATGGATTTTTTCCCCCCTCACCGAAATCATGGCAACGAAGGCGAAGAAGAGGAACTTCACCGACACCGAGATTGAGGTACTTGTGGGAGAAGTTGAAACAAACCAAAAAATACTATTTGGAACACTTCATGCAGATGTGACCAACAAAAGAAAGAATGCTGCGTGGGAGAAAGTAACAAAGAAATGGTTTGACATTAAATCAGAGCCAAAAAACGAGTCACAGCCCACAGACACGAAATATCTGCAACTGGAGGAGGACAAGCAGCAACAACCCAGCTGTCACCCATGGACACCCGTATTGCCAGCATCATCGGAGACACAGCACTATGTGGCATTATTCCTGATGGAGATACAGACACTCTCCCAACAACAACCAGCTGTACCATCGACCAGTCACACTGCAAGTAAAATAAAAAGCCGGGCTGAGGTGTTTCATAAACATTTATTTAGACAGTTTAATTTGTGAATTTGAATTAAAATAAACGTGACAATAATGTGATGTTTCTTCAATAACTCAGAAACTCAAGCCAGTCCCGCCTGTCCTCAGGAGCCGGAGGCGGTGGAGGAGCTGGGGGAGTTGGAGGAACAGGAGCAGCCGGGGCCATCCAAAACCCATTCGGTGCGTCCTGGGGGGGCGAGGGTGCTGACGGAGGCAGTGCTACAAAATCAACAAGACACCACCAATTCCATAAATGAAATAAAGGATCAGCTGACAAATAGTTTACTGCAAATTAACGAGTCACTGAAACAGATTGCTGCATGCGCATTGCAAATGTTAAATAAATAAACTTTAAAATGTTGAATGATGTTGAGATTATTTTCCCACTTTCAATCTTGAATTTCTCACTTCTCCAAGATCAGCTAACAGGCAGACTTACCATAAAATCTCTGTATGATCCTCTCTCTTGTTTGAATGGCAGCGGCATTAGGGGGTGGGAAAGGCTCTGCGTTGGGCATGGGCTCGTCTGCTCTGGGGGGTTCCTGCAGAGGGACGCCTTGTCTGATGGCTAAGTTATGAAGCACACAGCAAGCCAAGATGTTGTGGCAGACTTTTTCAGGTTTATACTGAAGTGTCCCCCTCGCGCTGGACAGGCACAGCCACCTGCCTTTTAGCAGGCCTATTGCGCGTTCAACGACTGTTCTTGAACGCGCATGGGCCCGATTGTAGTGCTGCTCCTGCGGGGTCCTCGGGTTGGCCACAGTGGTCATGAGCCATGGCTTTAGTGGATATCCCCGATCACCTGTAGAGATGTTTTAATAAACCATGCGAATCCCAGAAAATAATTTCAAAATGTTGTAACACTCACCAATAAGCCAGCCATCCTCAACAGCTCCTGCTTGGAGGTGCACACCCACAGAGCTGTTCTGCAGAATGAATGAGTCGTGCGTTCCTCCAGGCCACTGGGCAACAACGTTTAACAGAGACATAGTTGCATCGCAGATTATTTGTGCATTGATTGAATGAAACCCTTTCCTGTTCATGTAACTGAATTCATTGTGTGAAGGTGCTTTTATTGCGATGTGGGTGCAATCTATAGCTCCAATTATGTTTGGGAATCCGGCGATGGCGTGAAATCCTCGTTTAATTTCGGCTTGTCGGTGATGTCTGTATGGGAACTGGATGTAAGTTGGGGCCAGAGAAATTATTGCATCCAACACTGCATGATTCTGCTTAGTGTCAGCTGCGAAATGCCGCATATGTCTCCAATCTCTCGCTGAAATGTTCCAGTGGCCAAAAATCCCAGGGTGGACAGGAGCTGGATGTGCACTGGGATGGCTTTGGTGCATTTTGTCTCCCGCTCCAACATGGGTTGTGAATCACGGCATAAATCCATCAATATGTTTTTGGGGAAGCGGTACCTGCTGAGAAGCCACTCTGTGCTCTCACTGAACAGATCAGCACGCTCTTTGAAATCGCGCTCCCTGCGGAGCGTACGGTTCTCCAAATCCTACAATAGTGCAAGATAAGCCATGGTACTTGTATTTCAAGTTTTCTTTTCAGGTTGTCCTGTCACAGCTGTCTTTTATAGCTTGTCACACCAATCACTCAAAATGTTTGCTAACTTACTAATTGAGAATTTGTATAAATTAAAGGAAACAGGGAACATGTGTGGAGTTTGAGATTGCTGAACACCGTGACTCCTTCAATGGGTTCTATTTGTAGTTTCACTGTTCTACCACTAGATTTTGTGTGTAAGCATGGTCAGAGCTGTGCTTAAATTTACACACGTTCCTAAGCACAAGTACAAGTTGATAAATTCCATACTTTGCGTGGGAATGTTCTTACGCACTCATTACGCACACATCTGTGCGTACGCACGGTTGATAAATGAGGCCCCAGGTATATTATGACATTTATAAAGACAGTCTTGGCAACTATAACCAGGAACTGGAGAATGCAAGGCAATCATATTTTTCAGAGATTATCAACATAAACAGTACTAATGCCCGCACACTTTTTTCTGTAGTGGACAGACTGACCAACCCCACAGCATCACTCCCTCCTGAAGTACTGTCCAACAAGTCATTTAATGACTTTGCAGCCTTCTTCACAAACAAAATATTACAGATAAGACAGGCAGTGTGCAGCTCCAGCTCAGGAATAATAACGCTTGTGCCTCCCTGTCCTCCGGTCAATCTGGTACATTTTAGCCTCCTAGATTACACAACTCTAATAGAAACGGTTTCAAAATTAAAGCCCACAACATGCTGCCTTGATATTCTGCCTTCAAACTTTTTTAAAACCATTTTTAACTGCATAGCTCCAGATGTACTGCAGATAATAAACACTTCTTTTAAAGCAGGCCAGTTTCCCCAGGCCTTGAAAACTGCAGTAATAAAATCTCACCTAAAAAAATCAAATCTGGATGCCACAACAATTAGTAACTATAGGCCAATATCAAATCTGCCATTTTTGGGGAAAATCATTGTAAGGGTTGTCTTCCAGCAAATCCATACTTTTATGATGCAAAACAATCTTTTAACACATTTCAGTCTGGATTTTGGCCACATCACAGCACTGAGACTGTACTTATCAAAGTCTTAAATGATATTCATCAGAATAATGATGCATACAAATCCTCTGTCCTGGGATTACTAGATCTCAGTGCTGCATTTGATACAGTTGATCATAATATACTACTTAGCAGATTGGAAAAGTGGGTGGGACTCACCAGCACTGTGCTACAGTGGTTCAAATCTTACTTACAAGATAGGGACTTTTTTTGTGTGTCAATTGGTAACCATGAATCTGAGCGAACTACAATCACATGTGGGGTTCCTCAAGGGTCCATTCTCGGACCACTTCTATTCAACATCTATATGCTACCCTTAGCCCAGATTATGGAACATCGCAATATCTCCTATCATATGTATGCCGATGACACATAACTCTATATCTCAGTGTCATCACATGACTAATGATAATAATAATAATAAGAAGAAGAAGAACAACAATAATAATAATAACTTTATTTATATAGCACCTTTAAAAAAAAGTTTACAAAGTGCTTTGACAAACAAAGTAAACGCAGGATATCTATAGCAACAGACAATCAAAACAGTGAGGGCAAGCAAAAGTAGGACAAATGGATGATAAAAACAGAATGTTAAAAGAGATAAGAACAATAAAGACAATAAAACTTTTTTCTAAATACAAGACAAGACAACATTGCTTAATGACAATAGAATAACAAGGAATAAGCAATTAAAACGAAAAGAATAAAATAAAGAAGAATAAACAAAAAGAATAAATAAAAAGATTACATAAAAACAAGTCTATAAAGATATATATAGACTTGTTTTTATGTAGAGAAGAGATTTAAAAGATGCTACTGATTCTGCAAGCCTTATCTCCTCAGGCAGGTCGTTCCAAAGTCGAGGGGCCCTGATGGAAAAAGCGCGGTCGCCTAGATTTAAGTCTCGCCACGAGGGCCCTACCTGAGGATCTAAGGCTGCGTACTAGCTCAGATGGGGTCAACATTTCTGCTATGTAGCTTGGGGCCAGTCCCAGAGGGGCTTTAAAAGTCGCCGTCGTCGTCATCCTCCACTTATCCGGGTCCGGGTCGCGGGGGCAGCAGCCTCAACAAAGAAGCCCAGACAGTCCTCTCCCTAGCCACTTCGGCAGCTCTTCCGCGGGAACCCCGAGGCGTTCCCAGGCCAGCCGGGTGATGTAATTCCTCCAGCGTGTCCTGGGGCGGCACCGAGGTCTCCTCCCGGTTGGATACGCCCGAAACACCTCCCAAGGGAGGCGTCCAGGTGGTATCCTTACTAGATGCCCGAACCACCTCAACTGGCTCCTCTCGATGTGGAGGAGCAGCGGCTCTACTCTGAGTCCCTCCTGGATGTCCGAGCTCCTCACCCTATCTCTAAGGCTGAGCCCAGCCACCCTGCGGAGGAAACTCATTTCGGCCGCTTGTACTCGCGATCTCATTCTTTCGGTCATTACCCAGAGCTCATGACCATAAGTGAGGATTGGAACGTAGATCGACCAGTAAATTGAGAGCTTCACTTTTTGGCTAAGCTCCCTCTTCACCACAACGGACCGGTTAAGCGCCTGCATCACTGCTGATGCCGCCCCAATCCGCCTGTCAATCTCCCGCTCCATCCTACCCTCACTCGTGAACAAGATCCCGAGATACTTAAACTCCTCCACCTGGGGGAGGACCTCCCCCCCGACCCGGAGTGGGCAATCCACCCTTTTCCGGCTGAGGACCATGGCCTCAGACTTGGAGGTGCTGATTCTCATCCCAGCCGCTTCACACTCGGCTGCGAACCGTCCCAGCAAGAGCTGGAGGTCACTGTTCGATGGGGCTAGGAGGACCACGTCATCCGCTAAAAGCAGGGATGAGATCCTCCCGTCACCGAACCTGACACCCCCCCACCACTCAGCTGCGCCTAGAAATTCTGTCCATAAAAGTTATGAACAGAACTGGTGACTAAGGGCAGCCCTGGCGGAGTCCAACCCTCACCGGGAACAGGTCCAACTTATTGCCGGCCACGCGAACCAGACTCATGCTCCTTCGGTACAGGGACTGGATGGCCCTTAGCAAAGGGCCACCAACCCCATAGTCCCAGAGCACCGCCCACAGGATGCCCCTGGGGACACGGTCGTAAGCCTTCTCCAAATCCACAAAACACATGTGGACTGGTTGGGCAAACTCCCAAGCCCCCTCCAGCACCCTGGCGAGGGTAAAGAGCTGGTCCACGGTTCCGCGTTCAGGACAAAAACCACATTGCTCCTCCTCAATCCGAGGTTCAACTATCGTCCGAACCCTCTTCTCCAGCACCCTGGAGTAGACCTTAGCAGGTAGGCTGAGGAGTGTGATCCCCCTGTAGTTGGAACACACCCTCTGGTCCCCCTTCTTCCAAATGGGGACCACCACCCCGGTCTGCCACTCCAGAAGCACTGCCCCCGATGTCCACGCAATGTTGCAGAGGCGTGTCAGCCAGGACAGCCCTACAACATCCAGAGCCTTGAGATATCCAGGACGAATCTCATCCACCCCCGGGGCTCTGCTGCCTCGGAGTTGTTTCACTACCTTGGCAACTTCTGCCCCAGAAATTGGACGACCCGCCCCCGATACCCCCGTCTCTGCTTCCTCACTGGAATACATGCTGGTGGGATTGAGGAGCTCCTCAAAGTATTCCTTCCACCGCCCGACAATGTCCTCAGTTGACGTCAGCAGCTCCCCGCCCCCACTGTAAACAGTGAGAGCAAGTTGCCGCCTTCCCCCCCGAGGCGCCGGACGGTTTGCCATAACCTCTTTGGAGCTGATCGATAGTCTTCCTCCATGGCCTCACTGAATTCCTCCCATGCCCGAGTTTTTGCCTCCGCGACCGCCGCCGCTGCGCTCTGCTTGGCCCGCCGGTACCCGTCAGCTGCTTCCAGAGACCCACAGGCCAACCATGCCCTGTAGGCCTCCTTCTTCAGCCTGACGACTCCCCTCACCTCCGGTGTCCATCAGCGGGTTCTGGGATTACCACCGCGACAGGCCTCAGCAGCCTTGCGGCCGCAGCTCACAACCGCCACCTCGACAATGGCAGAGCGGAACAAGGCCCATTCGGAATCAATGTCCCCCTCCGCCCTCAGGACGCGGTCGAAGCTCTCCCGGAGGTGGGAATTGAAGACCATCTGGTCAAGTTCTTCCGCCAGGCATTCCCAGCAGACCCTCACTGTTCATTTGGGCCTGCTGGGTCTGCGCGGCGTCTTCCCCCGCCATCTGATCCAACTCACCACCAGGTGGTGATCAGTTGACAGCTCTGCTCCTCTCTTCACCCGAGTGTCCAGAACATATGGCCGCAGGTCAAATGATATGACTACAAAGTCAATTATTGACCTGTGACCTAGGCTGTCCTGGTGCCACGTCCACCGATGGACATCCTTATGCTTGAACATGGTGTTAGTTATGGCCAAACTGCGACCCGCACAGAAGTCCAATAACTGAACACCACTCGGGTTCAGAACAGGCAGGCCGTTCCTCCCAATCACACCCCTCCAGGTCCCGCTGTCATTGCCCACGTGAGTGTTGAAGTCCCCCAGCAGAACAATGGAGTCCCCAGTTGGGGCACTGTCCAGCACCCGTCCCAGGGACTCCAAAAAGGGTGGGTACTCTGAACTGTTGTTCGGCGCATAAACGCAGACAACAGTCAGGACCCGTTCCCCAACCCGAAGGCGCAGGGAAGCAACCATTTCGGCTACTGCGGTAAACCCCAACGTACAGGCAGAGAGTCTGGGGGCTATCAGAAAGCCCACCCCGGCCCTCCGCCTCACCCTGTGCAACTCCAGCAAAGGAGAGAGTCCAACCCCTCTCAAGGACTTGGGTTACAGAGCCGGAACTATGTGTCGAGGTGAGGCCGACTATATCTAGCCGGTAGCGCTCAACCTCTTCCACAAGCTCCAGCTCCTTCCCTGCCAGAGAGGTGGGCTTTAAAAGTGATCACTAAAATCTTAAAATCAATTCTAAAACGCACAGGGAGCCAATGGAGGGGAGCCAATGGAGGGAAGCCAGGATTGGGGTGATGTGATGCCATCTGTTAAAACCAGTGAGAAGCCTAGCTGCTGCTTTCTGGATCAGTTGGACGTGGGAGAGTGATTTTTGGTTTATGCCAGAGAGGAGTGAGTTACAGTAATTGAGTCTGGAGAAGATGAATATGTGGATTATTTTTTCTGGGTTTGATTTTGGAGATAGTTCTTAACTGAAGGAAGCAGGACAGGACAACTTTATTGATATGGGGGTTGGAAGTTGAGGTCTGGATCGAATATTACTCCTAAGTTTCTGGCTGCGGATTTGACGTTAATGGAAAGGGGACCAAGGCTATTTTCAATGGTACTGGTGGAGTTTGGGGGAGTGAACAATATGATTTTGGATTTGGAGTCATTGAGTTGAAGAAAGTTTTGGGCCATCCAACAGTTGATATCGTTGAGACAATCTAACACAGCAGCTAGGCTTCTTGGGTCATGCGGTCTCAGCGGGAGGTATATCTGTGTGTCGTCCGCATGGCAATGGAAAGACACGTTGTGGCGGCGAATGATCTGACCAAGCGGAAACATATAAATAGAAAATAAAATTGGACATAAAATTGAACCTTGCGGTACACCACAGGTAGTCTGAGTTTTCAAGGATGTGTAATTACCTATGGTGACCGCAAAAGTTCTATCTAAAAGGTAGGAATAAAACCAGCTAAGTGCAGTGTCCTTGATGCCAACCCAGGTTTCAAGACGGTCAATTAAGATGGCATGATCAACAGTGTCAAAGGCTGCACTTAGGTCTAAAAGGATTAAAATTGCACTCTCTCCCCTGTTGGCCGCTAAAAGAAGATCATTAGTTACTTTAAGGAGGGCAGTTTCTGTACTGTGTAGGGCTCTAAAACCTGATTGAAATCTCTCAAAGAGATTGTTATGACACATAAAAGCTAAAAGCTGGGTTGAAACCACTTTTTCTAAAATTTTTGATAAAAACTGGAGTTTAGATATTGGCCTAAAATTGTTAAAATCAGAAGGATCAAGGCTGGGTTTCTTTAAAAGAGGTTGGACCACAGCATGTTTAAAAGAAGATGGAAAAATGCCTTTTGTTAATGAGCTGTTAATATTCAATAAAATACTGGGTCCAATTGCGTCAACAACCTCTTTGAGAAATTTTGTTGGAATGACATTAAGACTGCAGGTAGCTGGTTTTATGTGTAACCCCCAATTTCCACCAGATGCGTGTTGGTTGCGTCTCCGCTTCGGCACGGCAACGGAGCCGATTAGATTCAATTCTACTCAATGTGTGTGTTTCCACCGGCTCCGGCAGTGCTGCTTTCCGGCTCCGTCTCAGCTCCGGCAGTCCGGAGGCCTCCGCAACAGATACGCAGCACTTCTATTTTTGCTGGACGCCAGAGCACAACGCAGCAAATCAGCACAGAGCAGATCGTGCGGGGCAGGAAGTCGTGCAGAGAAACACAATAAAACATCTGGTTAATTTTCAAAATAAGATACAGTGTTCACGGCGGATCATATTTCCCTGCACTACACCTTGAAAACTACATAATGGGCAGAGGCAGGCCTGAAGTCAACAGGTCAGAGGTTTTTAGACGTCATTTCACCCCGTTGACACCGTGGACGAGGAGATATTCATCATGGCAGTGTACCGAGATGTCTTCCGGCAGAGCTGCACCGCTCCGCACAGCAAACGCAGCCGGTGGGTATTGACGGACGGCGGAGCACGCAGCGGATAACCAGCGCTGCCGTACCGCAACGGACACGCATCCAGTGGAAATCCGGGGTAAGATTTGGGATAAAAATGACAGTGAAACTGGTGCAAGATTACTAAAATAACTCTATGTCCCTACTGGCATGTAAAACGCGGTCTGGGGGCGTGATTTGTTGTCTTAAAATCTTGATTTTGTTGGTAAAAAAAAAATAAAAATCTTCGCACATCTCATGAGAGGCATCAGTAAATAAAGTTTATTACTAAATCTGCCTATTACCACCTGAAAAATATAGCTAGACTTAAGGGGTTTCTGTCTAAGCAAGACATGGAAAAACTTATTCATGTATTCATTTTTAGTAGGTTGGATTATTGCAATGGCATATTTACAGGTCTTAATATAAATCAATTAGACAGCTGCAGCTGATTCAGAAAGCTGCCGCCAGAGTCCTTACAAACACCAGGAAACTGGACCATATTACACCGGTCATTAAATGGCTACACTGGCTTCCTGTGAGTCAAAGAATAGATTTTAAAATCTTACTGCTGGTCTACAAAGCCCTCAATGGTCTCGGACCAAAATACATGCTTGATCTACTGGTTCCCTACGAAGCATCCAGACCCCTTAGGTCATCTGGAACTGGTTTGTTGTGTGTTCCAAGAACAAGAACCAAGCAAGGTGAGGCAGCATTCAGTTATTATGCTCCTCACCTGTGGAACAAACTTCCTGTAGATCTGAGGTCTGCTCAAACTGTCAGCTCCTTTAAATCAGGGCTAAAAACACTATTGTTTACTGAAGCGTACTCTTAGATTAAATACTTATGTATTTTATTATCACTATCATTCTCAGTTATTTATTTATTTATTTATTTTAGGTTACTATATTTTTATCACTATCATTATCAATTTCTATTTCCCTTTTAATTGACTGTTTTTATTGTTTTAAATTGTGTCTTGTTGCTTTTAATGTCTGTAAAGCACTTTGAATTACCTTGTGTTGAATTGTGCTATACAAATAAACTTGCCTTGCCTTGCCTCGCCTTGTCATGAAGTGTTTTCTGTTGAAGGAGATTAAAAACTCATTTTTATTAACTCAGAACCACGTCTCTATCTACAATCTGTGAAACTTATCTGTGTGTGAATCCCCTGATCTTGGTGTAAAGTGTTTTGGTTCAACACTTAATGTATTCTCTGGGTGAAATTCCCAGAGTGGTGTTGCTGGTTGTGTTCAACCTTTATATTAGGTATAGCCAAGGCCACATTTGGTAAAGTAGGTTACTACGCGTTTTGCTTGTTTTGTCAATTTTCAGAACGCATTTGATTGGGTCAGTAGAGATCTCCTGGGGTATAAATTGTGTTCTGGCATTGATGGTAAATTTTACAATGCTATCCAAGCTCTGTATAAAGCCCCAGTTGCTTGTTTACAGTTAAATAATCTCAGGACTGGCTGGTTTCCTACACCATTTGGAGTGAAGCAGGAATATGTGCTGTCCCCCACTTTATTTGCCCTCTATGTAAATGATTTAGCTCTAGAAATCAAAGCAGGCCAATCTGGGTAAACCAACTGATGATTTGAATTTAAGTATTTTGTTATATGCTGATGTTTTAATTGCTGAAAATGAAATTAATTTACAAAAAATGCTGAATATTAGTTTATGGTGTGGTAAAAAGCAACTTGCCATCAACAGTGATAAAACTCAGATTATACATTTTAGAAAAACTTGTGAGTAGCAGAGTGACCACATATTTCAGTTTGGACTAAGGCCCTTAAAGTATGTTACTTAATATAAATATCTTGGTCTTATTTTTAATGAAGAAGGAAGAAAATCATTGGCAGAGTCAGCAGGGAGAGCATTAGGGTCTGTAATGTGTAAAATTAAATTGTGCCCCGCCCCCGTTTTTGACATTTTCAAAACTTTATGATTCAGTGGTTGGCTTAATTTTATTTTATGCAGCAAGCTTGTGGGGTTTTAAAGATAGCCCTGACAGTAATGCTATTCAGTCTGGAGCCATGAGGTGCTTTCTCAGGGTTCACAGATACACTGCTAAACAAGCCCGATTCTAGACAGGCATGCAAACCCCCTGACCACAATAAGGTGGCAATCCATCAGGGAGGAAAACTGAAACTAAAATAAAAATTATAGCTGCTGCGCAGCGATGGGTCGGGTCCGAGCATTTTTAGGCAATTCTGAGCAACAACCAGAAGAATTGGAAGACATTTAGCAACAGAATCTGCCTTTTGTATCAGCTGAGGCTTGAACTCACAACCTCTGAGACTAAGAATCAATTTCTAGCTCACTGAGCTAATTAGTCAGTGACAATGCATGTGTAGCTTTACAAACTGACTGAGCCACACATGCAGGTTTAGCAGCCATCTATGCATGGAATTTATTTTAACAATGATTGATTTGCTTCATAAGTGAAAAGCTGATGTTTACCTAGTTGAGCTATGTGCAAAATGAGATGGATGGTTTCACACTGAAGTATTGACACTAGATCTTTGTGCAAAGTTTGCTTTATTTTCAAGCATGAGAAGGCAGATTTTCTAGCAGAAAAAAGACTTGAAGATGCTGCACAGTGATCAGTCACACTCAGGCAATTTTATGCAATAAGCTGGAGCACAAGAAAATGTTTACATTACACTCAGTGCATTTACATGGAGCCATGTATTCCTTTTGCATTCGGGTTGGAAGCCCTACCCGAATGGAAATGGGTCCATGTCATTGGACCGACAGCCCATTAGTTTGACATCCCGTTAGTCCGACTGTCCGCGGTGCTGAACGGCTTGCGGCAGGCGTATGGTCCGCCACGACTGGCTCTGGGTCAGCTGGGAAAGGCTTGAGGCGGAGCAGGCTCACGGCTTATGTGTTTGTCACTCTCTTTTTCATTTTACCCTACACCATGATCTTTTCCTGACCCTAACCAAGTGGTTTTTGTGCCTAAACCTAACCAGATCTTAACCACAGGGCATCATGATGATTTCGGAACGGACTCCGGAGCAATGGGTTTAATATGGTCGGACCAATGGGCTGTTGGACCAATGGGCAGTTCCCATAGAAATGGAACAATGGAAAGATGAGATCTGGTCCAAACCAAAACTCAGAAACTACATTCAAATCATAGTGGGGTTCCATACAGAAAATGATGTAACTTTTAGGGCCTGTCCCAGTACCCCCCCTTAGCCCTACCCCTTGGCCCTAACCCTACATTTGCGCGTTCCTGTGAGGGGTAGGGGTGTCCCAGTTCCTTTTTTTGTGTAGGGGTAGGGGGCATAACGAGGGGTAGTGGGTATGAAACTAGCCCTTCGGAGCGAGGGATATTGGATGCTGACTTGCCAGCGAGGGGTAGACGCCGCCATGGCTACCACCTAGCAAGAGACGGGGAAAAAAGTTGTTGTCGTCAGGTTGCTTGTTAGCTAGCTAGCTAGCTTGCACTATCTGGCATCTGCCATCTGTTCTGCAAAATTGTATGATTTTTCACATTACGATAAGTTAGTATAACTATGCTGCCTCATAATATTAGCTGGTTAGCTAGCTAGCAGAAGTCCCCTGTCATCTGTTCATCAAACGAAGCATGATGAATACAGCAAACACGATAGGTAGGGTGAACTCAACTGGAGACTCCATTGTAGATGCTGGTTGGAAATGTAAATGGATCGCAGCTTCCTGTTTAAAATGGTTACGTATGCGTGAACGTAACCGACGCGGTGACGTAGTGAGTGGTGTCCAAATTCCTAGGGAACGATTTCAACCCCTGTTGCTTCATTTCGAGGGCAAAGGGGCAGTGGGCAATGGCTAGGGGTAGGGCCAAGGGGTAGTGGACAAGGGGGTATTGGGATTGGGCCTTAATTTGAAGAGGGGGCAGAGGTCCCTTTGTGCCCAGTTAAGAACTGGTACCCTTCCTCTGGCTACTGAATTGGGCAGATATAAATGTATCCCGGAGAAGCAACGTATATGTGTTCTTTGTGATCATGATGTTGTTGAAGATGAATATCATTTTCTGATATCCTTGATCTGTGATTTAAGAAACCACCTGTCTGAAAAAATTCAGTGGAAAAATCCCCTGATTTATTTTGGTTGTCCGGGGGTGAGATGTTGCGATGGCTTTTTGATGAGGAGACCTTTGCCTTGGCAAGATTTATAGAAAATGCTTGGCACTTAAGACAGAGAATGTACCCAACATAAGATGTTTCTGTTATGGAATTTGGCCTTTCTGAAATATTTGCTTTTCCTTTTGTGGACTTTTTGTTATTGATCTGTCATGTGGCCATCCAGGTTGTTCTGTTTAGTGTCTTGTAAGCCCATATGAGCTGGGCACCACTTGGTGCATGTCACTTAAATGAATAAAATAAAATAAAATAAAATCAATCAATCAATCTATGTGAAGACCAGCACATTGTAGATGTTCACACACTGCAAAAATGATGCAACAAAATAAGTTAAGCCTAAACATGCAGTGGAATGCAATGTGAGAAAATCAAGAGAAATAACATAAAGCAAGAGTAACTGACTTGAATCAGTCAGGCAACTTTTGATTCAGGATAAATGGAAGGCTGCTGCATGTTAGGGAAGCACATAATGCTCTTTGTTCAAATCAGTGCTTGAGACATGTTTGAGTTTGCTCAAGGTACATAAATAATACAAAGGTGGTTGGTTCTGTTTTCTTTTGTTGGTTTTTGACAAGAGTGAAACTCAAACACAACATTAATCTGGACCAATCCCTCACATGTCGAGCATTAAAGCTGCAGTTAACTTTGAGCATGTTTCCTTGGATGTTTCTTGCTGTTGTTGTATCCTATAATAGTAAGCAGAAGGAAAACTGCTCTTCTGCGTTCCTCTTCCACCTGAGTCTGAACTGAGCAAGACTGTTACATTTTGATGAGAATACTGGATTAGATTTTTAACACTTTGGTTCAGCTATTTTCTTTCAAGGCAGCACAGAGGGTAATGATTAATAACTACAATATTTAGAGCACAAAACCTGTCTGACCTGCTGTGGTGTTTAAAAAGTATTACTCTAAAAGTACTTAAGTCCTTGGTCATGATTAGCTTTATCCCATTGTTGTGACTTGATTTGCAAAATCATTTAATAATCATTCACATTAGTATTAGTTTGTTTTATTTTAAATGAACCACGTGCTTTTGTTGGTAGCAGCATCCTGGAATGTCAAAAGCAGATACAGGAGGATACCTAACATGCAAAATGTGGATGAGAAAGGTCATTGACAAAGTGGTGACATGTGACAACTTGGGATGAGAACATGTTGGAAAAATATTACTCTCCTTCCAAAGTCATCAAATATCACTACTTAGTCAGTGATTCCACGTCAGACACCAACAAGAAAAGTCATTCTTTCATGGCAATATGACACGTGGCTGGATGGTGTCAGTTTGAAATGCCACCAGTAAACAATGTACCTTAAGGAGCTGGAGAGTCCCTATCAGGCAGTTGGTAAGGGTGGTGGATGGGTCCAATAAACCCTGGACTATCACCCGCTTTCACCGTCTGTATGAATACTGAGCCAAACCATGATGTTTGTTTTTCTAAACCTTACCACATGCTTTTATTGCACAAGGAAATAAACATAAATAGAAGGTGTTTTATCAGTGTTTATTTTGAAAAAGACTATGTATCTTACATGCAGGAGTGTCAACAATAGATGCATCCAGGATACCTAGCAGGTAATATGTAAACATCAAAAGTCCACTGAAAGAATGGCAGTATGTGATGAGTGGGGATGAGAATATGTTGTATTTTTCTAAATTCTGTCTAGTTCAACAGGTTTGCACAGACTTTATATATTTATTTGAAAAATGAAGACTGACCTCCAGGTGCACACAGAAGTATATAGATGTGGAAGAGGTTAGGCCATGATTTCCAGGAAACAGTCATGCTGGTGCTGTTATCCTGAAAGGTAAAAGAGAGACAGCTGTGAAGAGTTTTCAGCAAGTCCATTATCCATCTGAGATGAACCTCAAATGACACAAAAGCAATAACTCCTTTATGTTTGTCAGCAGTGAACAGGGCTTCAAGAAAATCCCTCAACTAGCAGCTTAGCTCGAGTCTAGTTTGGAGGGAGAGTTGTTTCTGTTTCCAGGTACGGACTGACATGATTTAAACATTTCTTTTTGAATTACTCTGTGACGGTTAAAATGAAATCTACAAGCTTGTTTCATATTTCTGTTTAGAAAACATGGATCATTAGTGGTTTTTATTTTTCATTCACACAAAATGGGAGCCTATATTATACAGTTTCATCCCTTCTTTTTTGTCACATCCTATATGAAAAACCATTTTTACAGCACCAAGTCTTTCTGTTATCAAACCACCTTAAGTTTATTCTTTACTGGGACAAAGACATAGAGTCAGTTAAAAAGTTCAAGTTCATTGCTGGCCTCCAACGTATCTCAGTGAATACTGTCCTCTTGATGAACAATACATTGGTAAATAAAGGTTATTGGTTTGTGCAGTTGGATAAAAATTAACCCGAGAATTACAGATAAAAAATCATTTAAGCTGTAATGGTAAGTCCATATTTGTATACTTAAAATAAAGCACATAATTGAAGAATGTTAATATCAAAAATGGTCAAAACATCACATTTCAAGAAAAGAGGAGATGTTGGAGCATGGCTTGGAGCACGCTGCTATTCTTATAAAACATTTTTGCATCATAAGAATATAATGAAGATATGTGGGGTAAATGTTTTCCCAGACAATATAACAGTGATATATGGATATATTAGACGGTAATAAAATGCTAAAAAGCAAGATGGATGTAGCAAAGGACACATTTTTCTAATAATCCCCAGAGATTTTGTGACCTTACTGCAAATAAAACCAATCTTTCCACTTTGTTAGTGTTGATATCAAAACATACAACTCTCATAATCACCTTAGAGTAGATATAATCTCTGTGTTCATTATTAAATATTCAACAAAACTAACAGCATCGTCAGTTAAATAAACTTACTTCTTGAGAGCCCAAGTTGCGGTGTTTGTAACGCTTCATTTCCTGAACAGCCAGTGAACAGCAGGACTCCACCTGAGGCTGTAAAACTCTAATGTGGAGCAAAGTTCAGTTCCATTGAAACTCAGCCCCTATCACCGCAGTATACCTGCCATGTGGCTGTGGGTGGGAAACCTTTTCACCTGCTGGCAGAGTAGACATTTAAAGGGATAGTTAGACATTTCGGCAAATTTGCCTATTGCTGTAATCCCTATAGTCAAATGAGTAGGTACATCAGTGCCTGCTGTTCTGAGATCGGTGGGGCAGAGTGCTCAGCGCACAAAATGGAGGTGAATGGTACGGCCCTCTCTCTCCCTCAAAACTAATCAAATACACCATTAAATGACTCCAAAACGCTCTTGTGGACAACACCTCCATTTTTCTAAAAAAAAAAAAAAAAAGTCTGATGTAGAGCCTGATGCTCGAAACATTACTACTCACCTTAATAAATTTCAACTGAGCATTGGAGCCCTGGGGCCCGTTGCACAAAAGTAGGATTCAGACATCCGGGGGCCTGTATCACGAAGCAGGATTAATGTCTCAGCAAGGTAACTTCAGGGTTAACCCTGGGTTTTTGGTCTCACGAAGCCGGTTCAGTTCTTATCGGGGTAGATCACCATGGTAACTTACTCTGAACGGCTATCCTGCTCCGGAGCAGGGTAAGATGCCTGATCCTATAAAAAGCACCACCCACTGGCCAAAAAAATGACTCAGCTGACAGAAATGCAGCCCAGTCATGACGGAAGTTTAATTAATTTGATTGATTTTTATTTGAAAGTTTATTTTGAACATTAATATAGAAAAGAAAGCAACAACAACAGTCAATGAAAAGATTATTCACAAAGGAGTGGAAAGAAGTTGATATTTCATCCAGCCCCTTCATAAGAAAGAAACTGATAATTTGCGGACACTTAATGGCACCATTAATTAGTGCCACTGCCAACATTTTTTCTTGTTGGAGGAAATGATCTCTGTTAAAGATAATGGGCCTAATTGACAGCTTTGCTGCTGGAAATGTGGGAAGTAGTCTATCATGTCTACACTTTATGGCATTTTTATGGATTTTCCTTTTTCTTTTTTAAAGAGGGAGACTAGGTAGCCTATATTTTTGCGCAGCTGTTAATTTCTAACACAGCTCAATATCAGGATGATTTTATTCAAACTATCAATGTGGTGTTGATATGATTTAATTGTGGCATCAGCTTTAAGCTTATTTATAGCATCTATAATGTTATGACAAAGAAGACCAGTTTATCAGACGCAATGATGTTTGACGATAATTGTAATATGCGCAATTCATCTGCGCAGCATTGATTTCATGGGATTCAAGGGTGTGATCAGTGTCAGATGTACAGGTACAGGTACTGTCAAGAGTACCTTGCTGCAGTCAAGATGGCCGACAAGGCGCCGCCATACATCCAATCCATGCCGGAAGTCACAACCGGAAGTTGGTTAATTGCCGCTCGATCCCGGAAATATGACCGAGCTGAAACAAAAATAAAAGCTTAAAAAACACGTACGTTTACACATAACATAATTTTATGCATTTTGTGCAGTTACATGTTTATCGTAACGGTATAAGTGACTAGTTAATTGTCTCGCCACGACTTTATAGGCTACTGTGTTAGTTAAAAGCCTACAATAATATCACTAAGTTATAATGCTAACGTTTCATGGATTTAACTTTAATATCAACATTATGAATACAAATGTAAATATTATGTTTGTGTGGTGGTGGCCACACACACACACACATTCACAATAGGACTGAAGAATAACTAAAGTTAAATAAACTGAATTCTCAGATTAAATAAACTGAGAATTAATTTAAAAAAATGAGAATTTACACAACCAAATAAACAGCACTTTCAGATTAGGCTGCAGTTGCAACATGCACACATGGTCACAACAAATGTCATACTTACTTTCACATTAGCATATGGTTAATATTCATTTATGTTAACAGTAAAAAAGAAGGCACTGTAAATCATTGGTGGTACAGTGTAAGGGTTGTACTGCCCAGACATTATGCATTAATCATATGATCCTTCCTTTATCTCCTGGATCACAGATTACCTGAGAGGAAGCACACAGTATGTCAGGTTGGGGAACTGTGCTTCTGGGACATTATTGAGCAGCACGGGGGCTATATATATATATATATATATATATATATATATAATTGTTGGTCCATACCTGAAGTCCATACTGGAAGTCAGTTTTTTTGTAGTTTTTTTCCCCCAGAAGTCAGTTTCTTTATTATATTATTTATTTTAGCAATACATTTACAAACTTTGAAGCAACCAACAATTATATATATATGTATAATAAATAATAATAATAATAATAATAATAATAATAATACAATTATTTCAACAATTATTTCAAATGCAATCATGTTTTGTTTGGAATAATATTGACCTCAACAAGTTAAACCTACAAAAATTGCAGAAAATCAGCAAACACATGAATTTTTGTTGGAATAATTTTTAACAAAGATTACACTTTCATTTATTGGGCTTCAGTTGCAACATGCAGATTACTATCAGGTCATTCAAAACAGCTGAAAACCATGGACAACAAATGTCATACTTACTCTTACATTAGTATGGTTAATTGTAACTATTTAACTATTAAATGAACGTAATAATTAGATTGTCATATTGTCAGATGTTTTCTATTATATTTCAGGAACACATGTAAACACAATATTACATTATTGTACTGGCAACATAAAGAAGGAGACTTGGAGTTCTGTTTTTTGTGAACAAGTTTTTATTTCAGATATCCATATCAATCTCAAAAGTAAAAAAAAAAAACAAAGAACAAAAAATGGAAAAACAGTAAAATAATTTATTTGTTTGGTCTATAAAATGTAAGAACATGGTATAAAATGTCAACCACTGTTCGACAAATCCCAAGATCCCAAGATGCAGCCTAAAATGTCTTGTTTTATCCCAAACAAATATCATTAAACATTACTGTTACATGTAGAAGTATATGATCTCAAACAGATATTTCTCATCAACATACCATGGAAATGAACTGCATTTTCCCTATGGTTTTTCAGGTGCCTCTGGATCGCGCTCTCATTTTTGATTTTAAATTTGGGGCAGAGAGGACACCCAAACTTGGATGGTGAAAGGGTTGTGTGCCCCAGACTGGCTTTGTCACTCAAAATAGAGGGGTGCATCTGAAAAAATGAGAAGTCAATCAACATTGATAGCTGGAAAACACACTGAACATCAACCATATTTTACCGATCTAAGGGACTTTTCCTTGTCGTATGCTGTAAAGCCCTGTGAGGCAAATTGTGATTTGTGATATTGGGCTTTATAAATAAAATTGATTGATGGTGGGGGAGGCACTACAGCTATTTATGTATCCACGTGTATTTTTTTTATTCATAACCTACATTTACCAACAACAAAAAGACTACATTTAGCACCAAAAAATATGTAAAAAAATAAATAAAATAATAATAATAATTAAAAAAAAAAAAGTAAATAAAAAAACGAATATCGAATACCAAATTTTCATAACGAATACCTACCCATATAAACGAATATTCGAATATCCGAATATTTGGGTACAGCCCTAGTTTACACAGACATTGATGAAAGGGAGCACAACACACCTTGAGCAGCCAACGTTAAGATAATACCAATCATGCCTCGTTTTTACACAACAAATGTAGCTAAACCCACCATCTGGTGGTAGTAATTTGTGCATGCCGATTTCCCTACATAGACGTCCCCCTAATGATTCGATACATTACGTAGAATTGCATCTCAGAGAACATAACACACGTGTTAAAATATATTGAAGATGACGGCGCGTATAAACGCAGTGGCTTGGTACTCTATGCTAGTGCTAGCTACTAGCTAGTACTGGTAGTGCTAAGAGCCTAACGGAATTTCGTTGTACAATGTACAATGACAATAAAGTTGTCTAATTCTAATAATTAAAAGACTCGTTCCCTTACCACTATTTCTTTTAGTCGTGCGTGTATTGCATTCTTCTCTTCATCTTCTCCGTTGTCTTCTTCCTCTTCTTCTTTGGCGAATAATACACACACAGACCGGTATGGATTGGATATATGGCGGTGCCCATGTCCGCCATTATGTCTGCAGTTGGGTCCCTCTCGGTACTGTAGCTACTTGAACTACTGATGAGTAATTTCACCTACACATAATTTTATTTGCTACCTTGTGTTGTCTTGATTTTAATCTATGATCCTCACGAGAAATACTGTTTTTCCCCTCACATACGGCGCTCTGTGAGGACGCTCAGTGACGCTGCGCTTCTCTCATGATGGTGATTGGTCCGCTGCGTGCGCGTTCACGGCTCTTGATAAAGCAATCCTGGGTTGAGTTACCGAGATGATATCCAGTGTCGTGATACCGATTATCCTGATTGCCATTGTTAGGGTTAGTCAACCCAGGATAGGTCTGGGTAACCCAGGAAAGGTTGATCTCGCTTCATGATACAGGCCCCAGGATAAATGACTGAGCTGGGTTCAACGAATCCAAAACAAGAGCGTCCAGGCTTAATTCGTTGCACAAAGACCAAGCCAGGATGAGCAGACACGGATTCATCAAGCCAGGTGAAACCAATCCTGGATCAGTGCGCACACGCGGCTTCCTCAAATAGACCCCGCCATCGATCACTGATTCAACGATTCACCATGACAACAAGAGCGGCGTACTTTTCCCCATCGGAGGCAGAAATCCTACTGGAGGCTTACGAAGAGGTAAAGGATCAAATCAAAAAGAAAGGCGACATCGCCACAGTTATAAAACATAACGAGAAAGTGTGTCAAAGTATTGCAGACCGCCTGAATGCGTAAGTAGTGAAGGTTTCACTGCTCCGCTGAAACCTTCACAATTACAATCCAAATAGTTAATTAACATCTCCGAAACATCTCCGTAGTTGTACTCTGATTATGAATCAGTTGAAATTGTAAGTGAAATTGACTGCAGATGTGAGTGAAATCGTGTAAATGTAACTCTATCAGACTGTATAACTCTTTGATAAATAGATGAGCTCACTGACTTAACTGAATTTCCCTTTGGGATAAATGAAGTTCCTCTTATCTTATCTTGTGTTTACTCCTCTGCTGTTTCATTATATGTATGCAAGTGTGTGTGTGTGTGTGTGTGTGTGTGTATGCTGATTGATCATATATATATATATATATATATATATATATATATATATATATATATAAAATAACAAAAAAGGTGAAATAACTGAAAACATGTTTTATATTCTAGTTTCTTCAAAATAGCCACCCTTTGCTCTGATTACTGCTTTGCACGCTCTTGGCATTCTCTCGATGAGCTTCAAGAGGTAGTCACCTGAAATGATTTTCACTTCACAGGTGTGCCTTATCAGGGTTAATTAGTGGAATTCCTTGCTTTATCAATTGGTTTGGGACCATCAGTTGTGTTGTGCAGAAGTCAGGTTAATACACAGCCGACAGCCCTATTGGACAACTGTTAAAATTCATATTATGGCAAGAACCAATCAGCTAACTAAAGAAAAACGAGTGGCCATCATCACTTTAAGAAATGAAGGTCAGTCAGTCCGGAAAACTGCAAAAACTTTAAATGTGTCCCCAAGTGGAGTCGCAAAAACCATCAAGCGCTACAACGAAACTGGCACACATGAGGACCGACCCAGGAAAGGAAGACCAAGAGTCACCTCTGCTTCTGAGGATAAGTTCATCCGAGTCACCAGCCTCAGAAATCGCAAGTTAACAGCAGCTCAGATCAGAGACCAGATGAATGCCACACAGAGTTCTAGCAGCAGACCCATCTCTAGAACAACTGTTAAGAGGAGACTGCGCGAATCAGGCCTTCATGGTCAAATAGCTCCTAGGAAACCACTGCTAAGGAGAAGCAACAAGCAGAAGAGATTTGTTTGGGCCAAGAAACACAAGGAATGGACATTAGACCAGTGGAAATCTGTGCTTTGGTCTGATGAGTCCAAATTTGAGATCTTTGGTTCCAACCGCCGTGTCTTTGTGAGATGCAGAAAGGTGAACGGATGGATTCCACATGCCTGGTTCCCGCTGTGAAGCATGGAGGAGGAGGTGTGATGGTGTGGGGGTGTTTTGCTGGTGACACTGTTGGGGATTTATTCAAAATTGAAGGCACACTGAACCAGCATGGCTACCACAGCATCCTGCAGCGACATGCCATCCCATCCGGTTTGCGTTTAGCTGGACGATCATTTATTTTTCAACAGGACAATGACCCCAAACACACCTCCAGGCTGTGTAAGGGCTATTTGACCAAGAAGGAGAGTGATGGAGTGCTGCGGCAGATGACCTGGCCTCCACAGTCACCGGACCTGAACCCAATCGAAATGGTTTGGGGTGAGCTGGACCGCAGAGTGAAGGCAAAGAGGCCAACAAGTGCTTAACACCTCTGGGAACTCCTTCAAGACTGTTGGAAAACCATTTCAGGCGACTACCTCTTGAAGCTCATCGAGAGAATGCCAAGAGTGTGCAAAGCAGTAATCAGAGCAAAGGGTGGCTATTTTGAAGAAACTAGAATATAAAACATGTTTTCAGTTATTTCACCTTTTTTTGTTAAGTACATAACTCCACATGTGTTCATTCATAGTTCTGATGCCTACATTTGATCAAGATTTGTCTTTTAATTCTCATTTAAAACAAACCTCACGGTCAGTCATGCATTTTTTCATCTGTGTAATATTGCGAAAATAAGGCCTATCCTGACCCAAAAAGATGCAGAAAAATTGGTCCACGCTTTTGTTACCTCAAGGCTGGATTACTGTAACTCTCTATTATCAGGTAGCTCTAGTAAATCATTAAAAACTCTCCAGCTAATTCAGAATGCAGCAGCATGAGTACTAACAGGAACTAAGAAACGAGATCATATTTCTCCTGTTTTAGCTTCTCTGCACTGGCTCCCTGTAAAATCCAGAATTGAATTTAAAATCCTACTGTTAACTTATAAAGCTCTAAATGGTCAAGCTCCGCCATATCTTAGAGAGCTCATAGTGCCATATTATCCCACCAGAACTCTGCGCTCCGAGAACTCAGGGTTACTCGTGGTCCCTAAAGTCTCCAAAATTAGATCAGGAGCCAGAGCCTTCAGCTATCAGGCTCCTCTCCTGTGGAATCATCTTCCTGTTACAGTCCGGGAGGCAGACACCGTCTCCACATTTAAGGCTAGACTTAAGACTTTCCTCTTTGATAAAGCTTATAGTTAAGGCTGGCTCAGGCTTGCCCTGTACCAGCCCCTTGTTAGGCTGACTTAGGCCTAGTCTGCCGGAGGACCACCTATAATCCCCCGGGCACCTTCTCTCTCTCTCTCTCTCTCTCTCTCTCTCTCTCTCTCTCTCTCTCTCTCTCTCTCTCTCGTATCCTATTACTGTATCTTGTTTACTCGGCCATTCTGGATGTCATTAACTCGGCTTCTTCTCCGGAGCCTTTGTGCTCCACTGTCTCTCAGGTTAACTCGTACTGCAGCGGTGCCTGGATATTGTGACGTGTGTGGTTGTGCTGCTGCCGTGGTCCTGCCAGATGCCTGCTGCTGCTGCTGCTGCCATCATTAGTCATAAGTCATACTTCTACTGTTATTATACACATATGATTATTATCATACATGTATACTGCCAGATACTATTACTTTCACCATATTGTACCACAGTAGCCAGAACTATAACGACAATATTATTACTTTCATGAATGTTGTTGTAAGCTACTGTCATTACCGAGGATGTCATACAGATTACTGTATTGTGTCATACAGATTACTGTTAATTTGTTATGCTGATCTGTTCTGTACGATATCTATTGCACGTCTGTCCGTCCTGGAAGAGGGATCCCTCCTCAGTTGCTCTTCCTGAGGTTTCTACCATTTTTTTTTCCCGGTAAAGGGGTTTTTTTGGGGAGTTTTTCCTTATCCGCTGTGAGGGTCTTAAGGACAGAGGGATGTCGTATGCTGTAAAGCTGTGAGTCAAATTGTATTTGTGATATTGGGCTTTATAAATAAAATTGATTGATTGATATATGTGTATATATATATATATATATATATATATATATACATATAACGTTAGAGGGCCTGGGTTGGTGCGGTCGGCCAGGCCACCTCCATCACATAGCGAGGAAGGTGAGTAAGGCAGGCCGGCCACCGGGACCCGTTCTGCCGCCGAGTACTGCGGTATGAAGGTAAAGTTAATCACAAAAGTAGCGACTCATGTTTACTGCGGTAAGTTACCATCACCGCAAATACCGCCCAGCCCTCGAGCGCATGCTTTGTCTTGAGATGGTAAAATAAATTGCTTGTGTTACTTTTGTTGGCTGTCACTGTTACTCGACACTTCTTGCAAATTATGTTTTTCTGCTCACTGTGCTCCTCTTGCTCGGCTGTCTCTGTGCTTACAGCCATTTTCACACTGAGGCAGGTGCGATGACATCATCGACGATAGGACGGTAGAGCGCAAATCTCTACCGTGGGCCAAATTTATATCATTTCTACCATCTACCACATGTACCGCTGTGGTGGTCTATTACGCCGTCTTTCAAAGGAGGCTAAAAAACACACCTTAAAGTTCTAGTTTGCTATTTACTTGAGATCTTGTAAGTTTTATTTCCTGTAAATTGATTTAGTTTTTGCAAATTATTTCTTTGATGGATAAATTCAGTCTATCACTTATTTCATTAAATGTAATGGGTATATGTGATGCAATGGAGAGGAAAGCCACCTTTTTATTTTGTAAAGGAAGTGAGGCCAACTTAATACCGTAAACACTTTAGAAATTAATCAGCTGAAAAGATATCTGGCAAACTCAGATTCTGTGTGGCTTCTCATCCCCAATCACATTTTTGATACAACTGGTAGTCTCTCTTTTGTACTAACATGTAATTACCCACAAACTTCCTGTTTCAGTTTTATCTGCAATCCTTTCTTGCGTGGAAGTTCTGCTTCATCCACATCACATTTCATTAAACTTTATTATGGAATAATGATTATATAACTGTTAGGAATAAATATATTTTTTATGCCAAGTGGTTCCATAGAAATACTGTTAACATTCTGTCAATTTCTGATGAACATGGCTATATATTATACTATGAGCGTTTTCTAACTAGACTTAACTTTCCAATTCCTTTTTAAAGAATACAATTCTGTAATCAAAGCCATTCCTTCTGATTTTATCCATCTTATTAGAAGTCACTTATGTTTTGGTGAAGGAAACATTCCAGAGGCTCCAACTGAATCATTTTGAATGGTATTGACATATTTAACAAGAAATGTAATAATAGACATGTTTGTCAATTTTTTTAAAATAAAAACCAAATCACCCCCAGAGTGAAATGTTACTGGAACTGACATTTGGAAGAGATAAACTAGCAAAGAAAATGTTACGTTATAAGTTTTGTATTCCGTCAAAGAAGTTCATTTCAAAATCTTGGTTAAAATCTATCTAGTGAATTCTATCATTTCCAGATCTGTGGATGTTGACAACTCTTGTTCTTTTTGTATCGACATGCAGATGACATCTCAATCCATTTATTCTTTCAATAAATTTTTGATCTAAGTTCTCATATTTTCAGTACCACCAAATGGTGGTAGACTTTGCAAAAAGGATGGAAATGGCTGTAGTGAATTCTTTCTTCCAGAAGAGGCAGAAACATAGGGTGACTTATAAGAGCAGAAGTAGGAGCACACAGGTGGACTGCATCTTGTCTAGACAATTTAAAATCTGTTCCTCAAAGAATCCATAAAATGTTTTTAAAAGTGATGTGGGAATCGGATCTAAAAGGCAGGTTGTTGGGTTTACCTGGGAGAAAACTCGACCAAGTGTCCTTGCATCAACCAGGACAAAACTATCCAGTGTTTCCTCAGGTAAAAGCAATGATCCAGGTGTGTTAAAAATTTTATTCTGTTGGGATAAAAGACTGGACCTGATATCATCGATTTTACTTCTGAAGTGGTCTGCAAAGTCCTCGCAGAGGGCGTCTGTTGATATGTTGGATGGTTTATTAAAATTGGTGCTGGTTAAAAGATTGAAGGTGGAGAAAAGAAATTTGGGGTTGTTTTTATGATCAGAAATGAGCTTTGAAAAGTGGGATATTCTTGCCTGTTTGACTGTTTTATTGTAGGATTTGAGTTGTTCACGTAAAATTTCAAAATGAACTGTCAATTTGGTTTTTCTCCACCTCCTCTCTGCACTCCTGCATTTTCTTTTTAGTCTTTTGACGTCATTTCTCCACGGGGGTGTGGGTTTTGTTTTTATGGTTTTGGTTAAAAGTGAGTCAAGTGCTGACTTTAATTTACTGTTAAAATTGTCCACAATAAAATCACATGGTGCAGGTAAAATTTCGGCCGGAGTGCTCTGTAAAATCTGGATAAAATTTGCAGCCACTTCAGAAGTTAGGTAGCGTTTCCTCACTGTTCTCACCGAGGCCTCCTGATGGCTAAAACTGGTGATGTTAAAATACACACAGTAGTGGTCAGACACAGCCAGGTCAACAACAGAGGACACACCAGTGGACAGGCCATAGGTTATGACCGGGTCCAGGGTGTGTCCTCTGTTGTGAGTTGGCTGTGTGACGTGCTGTTTAAAATCCATGCAGGTTAAAAGGTTTAAAAATTCTCTGGACATTGTATCCGAGGTATTATCAACATGTAGATTAAAATCACCAGTTATTAAAATTCTGTTGTATGTGGTGTGTATGATTGATAATAATTCTGAAAAATCAGTGATAAAAGAGGTGGAATGGTGGGGTGGTCTGTAAACTGTGATACAAAGAATAGAAGGACTGCTAAAAACAAAGGCATGATACTCAAATGATGAGTAGCTGTTAAAAGAAACTTCAGTAGAGTGCAGTGAATTTTTAGTGATTGAGGCAGTTCCGCCTCCTCTTTTACCCCCCCTAGTAGAAAATAAAAAATTAAAATTTGGTGGGCAGGCTTCGGTGAGAACAATAGGTGCGTCAGTGCCAAGCCATGTCTCTGTTAAAAGAATACTGTCCAACTTGTTATCTAAAATCAGGACATTTATGATAAAAGATTTATTTAAAAGGGAGCGCACGTTCAGCACGGCCAGGTTAATGTTCGTGCTGACAGTGCGCTCGTGTGGTGAGTGTGAAGCAGGTGTGACGGGAACTAAGTTTTGGGGGTTGCTATTGATCCATGGTGAAGCTGGTCTGTTAAATCTGTTTGAAATTCTGACTGGGATGGATATGGATGTGGCAGTGGGTTGGGGAAGAACCAGAGAAGAAACCAGGGGGGCGTGTGCTTCCAATTTGCGTAACTGTCAGTCACATGGGGCACACTGAACAGCGTGCTGAATGTTAGCTGCTAACATGCGGCTGCCCAGCCTGCTCGGGTGAAGCCGATCAGCTCTGTAAAAAGAGGACCGATTCCAAAATAAGTTAAAATTGTCAATAGTGAATCCATAAGTGCTACAGGCAGCCTGGACCCATGTATTGAGGGAGAGGAGCCGGCTGAAGCGTTCTGCTCCGCGGGACAGTGTTGGCAGGGGACCACCGATAAAAACCGACTTACCACAGTTTTTTAAGAGGTTAAAAAGAGCAACAAAATCCATTTTTGTCAACTCTGATTGCCGGCGGGCCGTGTCGTTTGAGCCCACATGGAAAATCAGCCGGTTTATGGATGAAGGGAGTGATTGCAGTAGTTCTGGAAGTTTGCCAAGGATGACCGGGACTGTGGCTCCAGGAAAACAGCGAGTTATGGCGTTGAAAAAAACGATTATTCCGGATGATGCTGTCTCCAAATAACATGGTGGAAGGAGGAAAAAGAGGACGAAGAGGAACAGGATGGGGATTGGGGGACTCACATGAGGCAGGTGGACGGTCCATGCTGCGTGACCGGGGGGGCAGGAGCTGCTGCGACTCGGCGGTCCCGTCCCCGGCAGGAGCAGCGCCATCCCGGCTGTGGGAGAGGAGTCCCCCGGAGCGTGTCCGTACAGCCTCCTTTAGGAGCCTCCGACGCGCTGCGGAAGCCGATGTCCGGGACGGGAGTCGATGATCGGGTCCTGCAGCCGCGGCACTCCGGTCCACAGGTGCCAGCGAGGAAGACGCGGATCCATCCGTGCAGGGCGCCACAGGAGTACCACCGGCCGGCGGAGATGGAGCCACAGCACGCCGAGAGGCCGAAGCCGACTCCTCCAAGTGCGGATCGGCCGGAGCAGCACCGGACGGCAGTGAAGGAGCCACAGCAGCAGCGTCAGCAGTGCCAGCGTCTGGATCTCCGTCCGATGCCAAGGTGCCGTAGCGGTTTGACAGGCAGAGGCGCGGAGGTGAGGCAGCACAGCCAGGGGCTCTCTTACCCCTGCCGACCACCTCCACCCAGGACCACTGGCGACTCGGTGTTGAGCTGGAGGACGGTGGAGGCCAAGCGCTGGGGTCCCAGTGCACCGTGTCCTGAAGGGCCGCCGTGAGTGAGGCGATCTGGAGCGACTGTTCATGGGCCACCTCCTGGAGGGCAGTCAGCAAGGAGGATTTGATGTTTAGCTCACCAGAGAGCCGGCGAATGTCCTCTTTCAGGTCAGAAATTTTTTTGTCTGCTTTTACAAGCTGGGGGTCCACATCGGCGTGCATATTATCCGAAGATGTAGCCATAAGCTATCGCTGTGCTGTCAGCTGGCGGAAGTTTTCCCACCTGTCAAGCAGGCCGTGTCTGGCTGTTAAAACCCCTAATGCTTGGACATCCAGTGATTAAAATAACGTCCGATTAAAAGAGATAAATAAAAACAAAATTAAAAACAATTGATGTCCAAGCAGATATCTTAAAAGTCACTCCAAAGCTAAAATAAATCAGTTTAAAATCGCGGGTTAGGGAGAGCACAGACAGGCAGCTACAGACGCCGACACATAGAAGATAGAACAATAAGAAGAAATATGTCTATATCTATATCTGTCTATCGATCTATCTATCTATCTATCTATCTATCTATCTATCTATCTATCTATATGTGAGTGTGTGTATGTATATATATATATATATATATATATATATATATATATATATATATATATATATACATACATACATATACATATGTGTGTATATATATGTATATACATGTATATATGTACAGGATTTAAAGGCATTCCTAGATTTGGCATGTGAGAAACTGGCTGAGGCTTACATACATACACACACACACACACACACACACACACAC
Source organism: Epinephelus cyanopodus (assembly GCA_026686955.1). Classification (NCBI taxonomy): domain Eukaryota; kingdom Metazoa; phylum Chordata; class Actinopteri; order Perciformes; family Serranidae; genus Epinephelus; species Epinephelus cyanopodus. Next base: position 39,510,141 of record CM048924.1, on the reverse strand, counting down.
ACACATATATGTGTGTGTGAGTGTATGTGTGTATGTATTCCACTCTGGGGTTGAGGTGAATAAAAGAACTGTTGTGACCTAAATAACATGCTGTTGCTATCTGCAGAAAGTATTAAAGCATGAAATCCCGCATTTTTGATGTACAAAAGCATCCTGTATCATAACTACATGTGTGCCGTTTGTAACAAACCAAACCGCGTGGAAATCAGTTGAAAATTCAGTGAGTTATTCTATTTTACTTATGCATACAGCTCCTTCCTCAATAGAAGTGAATGCACTGTAGAGGCGAAACGAGACCCATCCAAGATGGCGGCCGGCTGGGACGCGCTCAGGCAGTCAGTGCAGCTATGTATATATGTCTATGATTGAAACTGTCGGAAAACTGTCCGACTTCACCGTGGCTTTTTGTCACCGCCCCCCTGTGCGGCCACCTGCTCTCGTCTACTTTCCAGGCGAGGCGCAGTTTATCTCGAACGAGCCTATTAGCGAGGTGGACGGTGATAACACTGCCTGGAGGATTCACAAGCACGCACATGCGCTAACAGCTGTACCCACACATATCCTATCGCCATTTTACCAAGCTAAAATAAAGACTTGGAGCACACACCCCTCTCTCAACCACCTACTAATACACAATTAGGCCACATTTTCTTTATTATTCGTGTTAAGGGCGCAGAATGGGTTTCCTTTTAACAAATATCAGACAATACACATACAGTACTCAAACATGTGAATGTGTAGTATTTGTTGGAAAACAAATGCATTTGTGAGCTAGGTGGAGTGCAGATTTGATGACAATTTTGCCTTGTTACAGGAGATGCTTGAACAGAAAGACAAATAACTCGTCGTGTTCGAAGACTGACGTGTGATGTACCCACCCAGGTAGAGGCCGCATTTGAAATCGTGTTGCTGACCATTATGTCATCCAACCAGCGGGAAGCAGAGGCGGGACATAGCCCCGTCAATCACGCAGACATTTCAGCGGTTTGAATAGGCTAGGCGAGGCGGGGCGAGGGGGGGGGGGTCCAATCCGGTTTGAGCTAGTTCTTCTTCCAATGGAACATTAACGTCTCGCTGCGCAGACTGTACTGGTACAGCTTTATCCACAACATAGGTACCACTGTATTTTCTTCTGTACTGGGCAACAGTAAGCTGCTTTTCTTTTCTTTAAACACCCCACACAAACCAGCCATGCCTAAACGAAGACATGTGAGTACACCGACATCTTTCGTGCATTCAGCAGTAGCTACGGCATTTATAACCCCCAACTGCAGTTTGTAAAATGAGCTTGTTAAGCTTGAGGCAGAGTTGTTAAAATGTTGCTACAAATGCCCGTTTTCTGCTCCAGGTGTGTGTCCTGGTGTTGCGGCTTG